>CM042191.1:23434485-23482366 GCA_023539305.1 Ilex asprella
AAACACATTTAGTTATATATATATATATATATATATATATATATACTATTTCTAAATGTGAGGATCTCAAAAAAACTTTTATTTTTGTGTTTTTGTGACGCCCCAAAATCTAGGGGTCCGTTGATTACCCATCAACCCACAGAATGCCCGTGGATACTGAGTAACTCGATATCACAACGTTATGCCCTACTTATCGGGGTCCATAATTTAATAAAATTTGTGCAGAATCTCTTTTGTAAGGGGAACTCTACTCAAAACACAACATGTGCATCATATAATAACAAGACTCATCCGAGGTCCAATATTCAATAATGACTGCACCGGGTCCATTTGTGAGTAAATACAGACCACACCGGGTCCATTGATTCATACTCATACAAAACATGCAAAGATATATTAAAATTAGACCATAAAAGTCCAATTACAATTCTTTACATACATTATATGCCAAAATATAGTTCGAATAAAATTTTTACATAAACCAAAGTTAAAGGCCACAAGTTGGCCTCTCTTCACCCTTGCGGCTCTGAATGAGAGTCATCCACATGTGTGTCTCCCGCACCTAAAATATTTTTCCGTATAGGGTGAGCCACGCCCAGTAAAGTATTTCCTACAAAGGCTACTCCCCACACTAGATGCATATGAAATGTGCACATGCAATAATTTACAAACAACATTCTTTCAATCAAGAAACTGCAATCCCATGTTAGGGATTATACCATGTCATGCTATGAAATGAGATGAGAATCACTCATGCAACTTTAACCCGAGTCCTCACCGACTCCCACAACACAATACAAGTGCCAATGTGTATGACAAAGTCACTTATGTTGCACATCAAATAACTTTTATCAATCTAGGGTCTTTGTGTGGGTTGGATGTTTATGGGCTTACACCAAGGTTCTCCAACCTACTCAAAATTTTTGGACTTCCACCAAGGGCTCCGCGTACACCCACACACTTCATGGACCAAGCCAAATCAATGCGTATCCCAACCACCGGGTCTTGCACCTGAAAGATCTTCTAGTCCCTTCTTGCTAACCCCAACCATATTCACCATACAATCCGTGTGACTCGGCTAGGTCTTCGACCACGCTTAATCGAGTCCACTTGTCATCCACCAAGCGTGGTGTTGACGACAATCATGCACAAAATCACATAATGCGATGTTATCGTGCATATGCAATATGATATTCTATTGACAATGATTACATATTCAATATATTTCACATATTTCATGGCAAAATTATATCATAAGCATATAATTCTCATAATTTTTCACAACGTCAATATAACACAAGCATGTATATATATTGACAATTTTTATGTCAATAATACACTTAATCACCAAGGCACAATTTATGCCTAAAAATACTCCATACAACGGCCTAAAAAGGGTCCGTAAAATGGCCTAAAAATAGTCCGTAAAATGGTTTAAAAATAGTCCGTATAATGGCCTAAAAACAGTTCGTAAAATGGTCTAAAAATAGTCTGTATAATGGCCCATTTGGACAGCCTACATGCTGCCCCATTCTAGCCACTAAAACAGTCCAAAAATAATCCATTTGGGCAGCCTACTTGTAGCCCCATTTCAGTCCAAAATACAGTCATATTTCAGTCAACAAAGCATTCCCTAACAGGCCATAAAAATAGCCTATAACAGACACTAGACAGCCCACAATTTAGCCACTAAACCACCCATAATTCAGCCACTAAAACAGCTCCGTAAGGTGGGAATAAAATCAAAGTAGGAAGAATCCTATCTCTTGTAGCGTGCAGGTAGTAGTAGAACTTCCAAGAACACCAACCAAAGCTCAAGAACCTTTGATTTCTCCAAAGTCCCCTCTTGGAACTTCAGTGAAATTCACTCTTCTTGGTACGTGACGTAGCCCTCGTCGTGGTGATCGACTTTAACTCTTGGTCTGAGATTATCCGAGTGACAAAACTTCGAAGATCCGATGTAGGAAGTCTGAAGAACTAACTTGTCTTTTATCTTTTCTATTTTCTCTTTCTTTGGCCTGCCAAGGGTGTGAACAAATGTGATATTTTCTCAAAAAAAAAACAGATTTTATGTCTATATTTATAGTCCCGATTGGGTGGTCCACATCGCATCGCATATTTCCAACTTTCGGGTCCGTTTTTCGTCCCAGAACGATTCATTATATATCGGATTAAGTTCAAACTAATTTTGTTTGAACTTTAACTTAATTTTAAGAAAATATTTTTAAAAAATATTTTTGGGGACCTTTAAAATGTCATTTGTCATGCAATCGCCTCGAATAACGTGCAAAAGTCCAACTATCTCAGAATTAGAAGAAATTTGACAGAAGAAGTAGATTTTACGATATGAATCCAATGGCAAAGTCCGTTTTCTCATCTGAGCCCTAGAACATGAGTATTTTAAATATGTATAATGGTGGCAAATTACAATTTTTCCCTTTTTTAGAAAAAAGTTCAAATTTACCCGGGTTTTACAATCTTCCCCCCTTAAAAGAATTTTATCCCCAAAATTCACACATACAATCACATGCATATGCAACAATCATTTAATATTAAATAACTATAAGAAAGTACTTCCATCCTCGAATAAGAAATGATAATTGGTATGTATAGTGTCCTTGTTGTCCCATGTCGCCTCTTCCACTCCTCGATGCTGCCACAACACCTTCACTAGCCTTACGATCTAGCCTCGCAAAACCTTATCCCAACTATCCATGATACGTACTGGTCCCTCCTCAAAGGTCTCTTCCGCATCTACAACAAGCTTGCCCCAATCTACCACATGAGTCAGATCTGGGGTGTATTTTCAGAACATAGAGACATGAAATACTACGAGGAGACCCGATAGATTTGGCGGTAATGCCAACCGATAAGCAAATGTACCCACTCTCTCGAGTACTTCAAAGGTTTTGATAAACCTCGGCGACAACTTCCCCTGTTTGCCAAACATGACCGCTCCTCTTTTAGGTATCACTTTCATGAAGACATGGTCTCCCACCTCAAACTCTAGAGGTCGCTGCCGCCTATCGGCATAGCTCTTCTATTGGCTCTGCACCGTAAGAAGACACTTACGTATCAAGTCCACCTTTTTCGAGGTATCTCTCACCAATTAAAGACCAGTAGAGGGTCTCTCTCCTACCTCCGTCCAACAAATCAGAGATCAACAAGGCCTCTCATATAATACCTCATAGGGTGTCATCTAGATGCTCGCCTGATAACTATTGTTGTACGTGAACTCTACTAAGGGTAAATGCTCTTCCAAGCTACCCTTGAGATCTAAGATGCATGCCTTTAGCATGTCCTCTAAAGTCTGCATGGTCCTCTCTGATTGACCGTCTGTCTAGGGATAAAAAGCAGTGTTCATCATCAACTGTGTCCCTATGGCTCACTTAAAACTCTCCCAAAAATGAGCTTAAAACTTGGGATCCTGATCTGATACTATAGATACAAGTACCACATACAATCGAATAATTTCTCGTATATACAACCTGCAGAATTCCTCTAGGTGAAGGTTATCTGCATAGCCAAAAAAGTGTATCGACTTAGTAAGTCGGTCTACTATCACCCACACCGCATCATGCCCTCGTAATATTCGTGACAAGTGAGTCACAAAATTTATCGTGATATGCTCCCACTTCCACTCAGCTACTTGTAAAGGCTGGAGTAACCCTACTGGTATCTAGTGTTTAACCTTCAGTTGCTGACACGTGAGGCATCGACTAACAAAATTTTCAACATGTTTCTTCATCCCAATCTAGTAATACTGGCGACGAAGATCTTGATACATCTTCATGCCACCGGGGTGTACAGTAAAATGGGAGCAATGAAACTCCCTAAGGATCTACTCTTTCAGCTCCGTACGTTGGGGAACCACAATCCTTCCCCTATATCGAAGACTACTATCTGAGTGAATGGTCCAGCCCTCATCACCTGTACCTAATCGTACCCGATCCCTGATGGACAATATCTCTGTGTCCTGTCCCTAGGACTCGAAACTCCCTAAAGTATCCTAAGTCTGACCCTTGTAGTGTAGCCCAAACTGTCCTACAGTCTCGGGTATCTACCACTTCTGAGAAACCACACTAGCCAACATTTCCCAAGACTTTCGACTGAGTGCATTAGCCACCACATTTGCCTTATCGGGATGGTAATGTAAAGTGAAGTCATAGTCTTTCAGATACTCCATTCACCTTTCTTGCCTCATGTTGAGGTCCTGCTGTATAAAAATGTACTTCATACTCTTGTGGTCTTAAAACACCTCGAACTGCTCACCCTATAGATAGTGGCGCCAAGCCTTCAAGGCAAAGATAATGGCCACCAACTCCATGTCATGTGTGTGATAACTCTGATCTTGGTTTTTCAACTATCGAGAACAATAAGTCACTACCCTCGAACTTCATCAAAATGCATCCAAGACCGTCTTTAGAGGCATCAAAATACACTGTGTATCTCTGTCCCTTTTCTGGAACAATCAAAATAGGAGCTAAAGTAAGCCTCCTCTTCAACTATTGGAATGCCTTCTCACAGGAGTCATTCCATTCAAACTTGACCTCCTTTTGGGTCAACTTGGTTATAGGTGCATCTAATCGAGATAAGTTCTCAATGAACCGCCAAAAATATCCTGCCAGTCTCAAGAAATTACGTATCTCGAAGACTGACTTCGGCCTCTCCTAACTCATGACTAACTCAGCCTTTTTTGGGTCCACGAATACACCCGAAGTTGACACCATATGCCAACCTCAGTCAGCCAAAATTCACACTTTTTGAACTTGACGTACAACGGATGGTCCATCAAGGTCTGGAGAACAATCCTTAAGTGACCCTCATGCTCCTTCTCAGACTTGGAGTAGATCAAGATGTCGTCAACAAAGACCACGACGAACTGATCTAGGTATGGTTATAATACCCTATGTATGAGATCCATGAATACTGTGGGACATTCGTCAATCCAAAAGGCATGACAATAAACTTGAAGTGCCCATAACGCGTCCTAAACGCCGTCTTAGGGATATCCGCCTCCCTAACTCACAACTGATGGTAACCAGTGCGGATATCTATCTTGGAGTAGACCCGCGCCCCTCTAAATTGATCAAATAAATTATCAATCCTCGGCAAAGGGTGTCTATTCTTGATAGTAACCCTATTCAAATGTCGGTAGTCTATGCATAGCCGAAGGGTCTTGTCCTTCTTCTTGGAAAACAGCATCGGAACGCCCCAAGGTGAGGTGCTCGGTTGAATAAAGCCTCTGTCCAATAATTCCTACAATTGGACCTTGAGTTCTTATAATTCAGTTGATGCCATTCTATGCGGGGTCATAAAAATAGGAGATATATCAGGGTGCAACTCAATAGTGAAGTATACATCCCTATGTAGAGGTAATCCCGATAGTTCATCCAAAAAAATATCCTCAAATTCACACACCACCCGAGGTAGACCAAACTCCGGTCTCGCCTTGTCCTCCAAGGTAAGATTTGCTAGCCAACCCATCAACTACTTATGCCATCTTCAGTCGTACACGGCTTGGGGTAAAACATCGTGCTTATCCCCCTGAAACATAAAACAAACACCTTTCAGTGTGTAGGTAGTGACCCTCTTCCAATCATAATCAATAATGACTCGGTGTGACACCAACCAATCGATACCAAAGATAACATCGAACTCTAACATGTCTATAACCCTAAGGTCCACGATGAGTAGAATCCCCATAATCTCTAACTCACAACCTTGACATATCTGATCAACACTCACCCTAACTCCTAGGGGAGAACTCACATGCAATGGTTCTTCCAAAGTTTCAACCTCTAAGCCTAAATCTTTCACTCATGATACATCAATGAATGAATGAGATGCTCCAAAGTCAAATAATACCCTTGTCCATAAGCAAGAAAGTTGAAATGTACCCTGAATAACTGACTGGCTTGCCAGTTTAGCCTGAGAAGTGATGGTATAGACACGCCCCTGGGTCCCTCAAGTCTCAGCTTATGAACCTTGGTCTCAATCTCGACCCATGCCCTGGCCCATCTGGCCTTATTGTGGTATCCCCGCACGTAAAGTAGTAGGGCCTTGTGTAGTGCCCTGAAATTGGTACTGGTTCCATTGGCCCATGATAGGGTAGGGAGGAATAGAATGCGTCTGTGAGTACTCTATTGAAGACTAGGACTGAGATCTCTGTCGCTGAGGACAATCTTTCATTACGTGACCCGGCTAATGACAATGACTTGCCTGATACGTAGTCTTGAAGTTTCTCCCACCTTGGGAGGACTGACCTTAGCCTTGGCCTTGATAGCCGCGGTCCTGCCCTTGATGCTTCTACAGAGCAAAAGTCCTCTGTTTCTTCTTTGCACTAGAAGAAAATGATTGGCCCTTCTTCTTCTTGTCTTTACCACCCACTTCCCAGATGTTCCTTGCATCATCAACCTCTCTCTCAATGGCCATAGTTGTCGTGACCATCGTGTCCAAGTCTTGTAGAAGAAGACCCACAAATTTGTCCCGGATGGACAACTTCAGGCCATCCTCAAACTTACGTACTTTGGCCATGTCTGTGGCCACATAATCATCGGCAAAATGAGATAATTCAGTGAACTTAGTCACGTATTAAATCATCGTCATCGTTTCTTGCCTTATGTCTAAGAACTCCTGGGCCTTTGCATGTGGAACAGCCACTAGGAAGTACTTACCCATGAAAAGTTCCTTGAACTCTGCCCATGTCATTATCCCCAAGTTCCGTGAGGTCTTTACCCAATCCCACCACACTTGGGATTCTCCCTATAGATGGAAAGTAGCTAGGGTTATCTTTGTAGTGTCGGAGGTGATCTCCATTGCCCTAAGACCTTATCCACTTACCAAAATTAATGGTCAGCCACCATCGGATCCGCCCCTCCAAGAAAGACCAGAGGATTGTGTGCTTTAAACTTTTGGAGGTTACTTAATCCTCCTTGACCCACATTTGCACTGGTCTGTGCAATAGTAGTAGTTGTAGCAGTAGCTTGTGCTATGGTAGTCGCCGCAGTACCAATATCCTCTATGAAGGGTTGTTGGTCAAAGGCTGGTGGTGGTTGGTTGTTATTCCGCCTACCATCTTAGCGTCCTCTTCCTCGTTTAGCTATCTACATATGTCAGATAGCAATAGAGTCTTACATACTATCCCAAACTGGGGATCAAATTTAAACTTTGAGGTTTCTCTCCTTGTCTAACTAGTAAAATATGTGCCACCTATTAATAGAAATCAACACCCCAAACCATCATGTTCATTCTTTTTTCGAACCCCCAAGGTTATATTTTCTAACCCTAGCATTACTCTTTTCCATATACATTTCTATCATGCATATAATCACATATCACATAGCACATAACATCTAGCAATTTAAAGCATATAACATGAAATGCACAATGAATGCAATGGTCTAAGCCTAATGCCCATCAAGTCTTAGGTAATTCATATATCTAAGCTCTGATACCAAGTTGTGACACCCCAAAATTCGGGGGTCCGTTGATTACCGATTAACCAGCAGAAAGCCCGTTGATACCGAGTAACTCGATATCACAACGTTATGCCCTATTTACCAGGGTCCATAATTTAATAAAATTTGGGCAGAGTCTCCATTGTAAGGAAAACTCTACTAAAAACACAACTTGTGCATCATATAATAACAAGACCCATATGAGGTTCAATATTCAATAATGACCACACAGGGTCCATATAGGAGTAAATATTGACCACACTAGGCCCATTGATCTATACTCATACAAAACATGCAAGACTATATTAAAATTAGTCCATAAAAGTCCAATTACAATTTTTTACTTACATTACATGTCAAAATATAGTTTGAACAAAAATTTTACATAAACAAAGGTTAGAGGCCACAAGTCGACCTCTCTTCAATCTTGCGGCCTCGAATGAGAATCGTCCACCAGTGTGTCTCTCGCACCTAAAATATTTTCTAGTATAGGGTGAGCCACGCCCAGTAAAGTATTTTCTACAGAGGCTACTCCCTACCCTAGATGCATATGAAATGTGCACATGCAATAATTTTTAAACAACATGCTTTTCAATCAGGAAAATGCAATCCCATGTTAGGGATTATACCATGTCATGCCATGAAATGAGATAAGATTCACTCATGCAACTTTAACCCGAGTCTTCACCGACTCCCATAACACAATGCAAGTGTCAAATGTGTATGGAACCGTCACTTATGTTGCACATCAAATAACTTTTACCAATCTAGGGTCTTTGTGTGGGGTGATGTTTATGGGCTTACACCAAGGGTCTCCAACCTACTCAGAATTTTTGGACTTCCACCAAGGGTTGCGCGTACACCCACACACTTCATGGACCAAGCCAAGGGAGTGCGTATCCCAACCACCGGGTCTTGCACCCGAAGGATCTTCTAGTCCCTTCTTGCTTACCCCAACCCTAATCACCATACAACCTGTGCAAGTCGGTCAGGTCTTCGACCACTCTTAGTCAAGTCCACTCGTCATTCACCAAGTGTGGTGTTAACGACAACCATACACACACCCACATAATGCGGTGTTATCATGAATATCCAATATGATATCCCATTGCACAATGATTATATATTCAATACAGTTCACATATTTCAAGACAAAATTATATTATAAGCATATAATTCTCATAATTTTTCACAACATCAATATAACACAAGCATGTATATACATTGACAATTTTCATAAAACAACTTTAAGCATGTTATCACTATTTTTGTGCCAATAATAAAATTAATCACCAAGGCACAATTTTTTGCCTAAAAAAAGTCCGTATAATGGCCTAAAAATGGTCCGTAAAACAGCCTAAAAACAATCCATAAAATGGCCTAAAAATAGTCTATAAAATGGCCTAAAAATAGTTTGTAAAATGGTCTAAAAATAGTCCGTAAAATGACCTAAATACAGTCCGTAAAATGGCCCATTTGGACAGCCTACATGCAGCCCTATTTTAGCCACTAAAATAGTCCAAAAACAATTCATTTGGACAGCCTACATTGCAACCCCATTTTTGTCCAAAATACAACCATATTTCAGTCAACAAAACAACCCCTAATAAGCCATTAAAATAGTCCACTAACAGACACTAGATAGTCCACAATTCAGCCACTAAAATAGCCCCGTAAAGTGGGAAGAACCCTACCTCTTTTAGCGTGTAAGAAGTAGTAAAACATCCAAACACACCAACAAAAGCTCAAGAACCTTTGATTTCTCCAAAGTCCCCTCTTGGATCTTTGATGAAATTCACTCTTTTTGGTACATAGACGTAGCCCTCTTCGTGGTGATCGATTTTAACTCTTGGTCCGAGTTGATCCGAGCGGCGGAACTTCGAAGATCCGAGGTAGGAAACTTGAAGAACTAACTTGTCTTTTCTCTTTTTTTCTCTCTCTCTCTCTCTTTGGCCAGCCAAGGGTAAGAACAAATGAGATATTTTCTCAAAAAATAGATTTTATGGCTATATTTATAGTCCGATTGTGTGGTCCAAATTGCACCGCATATTTCCTACTTTCGAGTCTGTTTTTCATCCCGAAACGATTCATTATATCTCCGATTAAATTCTAATTAATTTTGTTTGAACTTTAACTTAATTTTAAGAAAATTTTAAAAAATTCTTTTAAGGGGACTTTTAAAATGACATTTGTCACGCAATCATCTCGAACGACTGTCAAAAGTCCGACTATCTCAAAATTCGATGAAATTTGACATGCTGACTAGATTTTGTGATATGAATCCAACGGAGAAGTCCGTTTCCTCATCCGAGCCCAAGAATTTGAGTATTTTAAATACGCATAAGGGTGACAAATTACCATTTTTCCCTTTTTCAGAAAAAGTTCAAATTTACTTGGGTTTTACAGTTTTAGCTCCAAAAAAATGATATTAGGGCAGTTTTATCCTTAACCTTGTTTAATTAAGCCAAAATACTATGCCATTTAAAAACACATTATTATTTTTTTTTTGGCTATTTCATTTCTGTCTCACAAAAACAGTCGGCATTTTTTCTGTTACTTCATCATTTCTGATTACTTCGCCCCTCCAGATTCCTCTCTCTCTCTCTCTCATTCACACACACACAGACACACAAAAACAATCGGTTATTTAACAAGCTATGTTTACATGCGACTCCTCCATATCTTCCATTCATCCCGCAAAAAAATTCAATTGATTCCTTAGCTACTTCGACCCGATTTGACAATAAAGCTGATGCTGAAACATTACGATTTCACCTCCGATCAGACACTAGTACTGACTTTGTGTGCTTAAATGGATTCCTACAATTTGTATTGTTATTTTTTCCTGATTTGCATAAATATTTTCCCCGATTTGTGTGGGTTCTCTTCCTTACTTTTTGGGTTTTATTTTTTCTTGGCGTCTGTGAGTTGGGGGTGTGGGATTTGTTATAAATATTTATGTTTTAGGGTAAATTATGAATCTTTAATTTTAGGGATCGCTACTCCATGACTTTTTTATGGTCTCAAAATTTGTTCGGTCCTGTTGCTTTCATTTTTGTGAGGTTTAATTCATATTTGTTTGGCAGATTTAATTCATTTGTTGTTATCATTCCATGATTCATATTTTTTACTTTTTTTGCGTTTATGTGTCTTGTTATATGAATATAACCTCAGATTTGGGTTGATTTCAAGTGTATAAATACATGGAATTCACTTTCCTGCTCATAGCTCAAGTTTCTCTACATCAGTGTTTGTAATTTTGTGCAATTTGGGAAACAATATAGTTAAGGTTTCTCAATAAGGGAAACAGTAACATCAGCTAAGTTCATTGTCCTTTTGAAAATCAGTAAAAATCGATTCATCATTATAAATTGCAGAGCCTAAGAAAATCTCCTGTCCAAACACATGTTGGGTAGAATAATGATCGATGTGGTCCAATTTCTTTGTTATTCCACTGAGGCTATTAAGAATTTAATTAGTATGTTTAGGTTGTCTAGCAAGTGTCAGGGAGGTTTGTTGAAGAAAAGTTGAATAATTCACTTATATTTGGTATGTTATTTGATCATGAATTTATATTGTTGTTTGATTTTCTTACAGACCTTCATCAAAGCTCAAAAGTCAAGAGCTTACTTCAAGCGTTTCAAAGTCAAATTCAGGAGAAGGAGATGTATGATTTTCGTCCTGGCCCTTTACAATTACTGTGCTCAATCACATTTTGCTAATTTATAGTGTTTTCTCTTTCATTTGTGCAGAGGGTAAGAGACTATCGGGCCAGGATTCATTTGATTACCCAGGACAAGAACAAGTACAATAATCCCAAATATCAACTTGTTGTGTGATCTGTATCCTCTCATAGTTTATATTTTCTAATCTATGGTTCCACCTCTTTGATCCATGATTTTGCTGCTTGTATTCTTGTTGAATATGTTTTTCTCTTCCCCATGTCGTTATCCTATACGCCTTTTGTTTTTTCAAATGGGTGGTTGTGTTGATCACAGTCAGGAGCTATCTTGTTTGTTTTTCCTCAGTGACATGAGAGATATATGAAGTTGGTTGTTAAACATTAAAAGAAATTGTGGTGGCACTTTTTTCTTGTGGAGTGTTCCATGTGATTAGAGTGACGAGAATGAATCGCATAGAAGAAAGAAGCTGAAAGTTTTTTTACTTTTGTATTTTTATTTCTAGAAGTATAAAGCTTGGGGTTTTGAAAATTCTTTTTCCTTCATTTGAATTCAATTTAGAACATGCTTTGTGATTTCACTGTTAATTATCCAATTACCAAATATTATTGTTGTTATTGCCATCATTGCTGTCATTATTTTTTGATACTTTTAGCGTCCATAATTACAACACTACAACTATATGTGCAACAGTGTTATGAGACTTATACACTTGCATTGCTGGGTGGGTTTGATAAGACCTAAGAACATTTGGGTGTCTTTCTGGCCTCATGTAATCCTAATATAAATTTTTCATTTTGAATAGGTGTGTTGGTATTTTATGTCAAACTCTATGATTGTGGTGAGAAGTAGTGGATGTCGTGGTCTGCCACTTGAGCAATTAACTGGACTGCCAAATTAAACTCACAACTCAAAAGATGAACTTAGTTGAGGTGGTATTTCTTTATTCTACAAAAATATGCATAATGATTCCTCTCTTACCGGTAAATTTACCTTGATTCTACACCTAGACTAACAAGGATATAATTGCACAAATTACATCTGCTAGCATTGTTGGTGATATGGTTCTTGCAACTGCTTATGCCCATAAACTTCTCCATTATGGGCTTCAAGTTGGTCTCACAAATTATGTTGAAGATATCTTTATGCCCACATCAAATATTTTAATTTCTCGGTTAGATCCTATAAATAGATATGAAATTACTAATGTAGTGGATTTCTCTTGGCTCGCTGTGTTATGAAAATGCTTGAGATGGATGAGGAGTATTAGGAAAATGTTGAGGTAAATGGCATTCCTTGGGTTAATAGGTGCATTTTAATTTTTACAATGCTGTGGTGGATCAATTCATTCACGTGAAGCACTTATCCTTGTAGGCTACTGGAGAGGATTTTTTTGTTGAACCAACTGAAAGTATGAGGCCTTTCCAAGCTCTCCTAGATGTTGGCGTTGCACGTACAACTACTGGGAATCGAGTTTTTGTTGCCCTCAAGGTATATCTCTAACCCATCTCTTGAAGGTGTTTTGATAGGACCATACCTAATTAACCAGTTGGATCTTGAATTTTTCTCACAAGTTTTTCATCCACTATAAATATCATTTCAATAGTGTTTGTCAGGTTAAATGGTTGTGTTTGAATATTTTCTTGTAATGAAGCCTGCTCAGTTTTACCATTTGCTTTTGTTATGGATACAAATGAATTTTGGGGTATTTGGGGTATGTGTGTTTTTATATGTAAGTGGATTTCTGTTTATATTCATGTTTGCCAACAGTGCCCTTAGCAGAAATGGATATGTATAGAGAGTGAAGGGATTGATTTCCCTCGCACATTGATAGTTTTGGGTAAGCCTTCTTTGTTTATATTCATGTTTATCAACTTTTGTGTGGAAGGTTGGATAGTTATTGTCTAGTCCAATGTTTTAGAAGCTAAAAATTTTAAAGCAATATGCTTCTGAAATAAAGGAATTCTTATGAGAAGTAATATTTGACGTTTTCGACATCTTTATGGGTTGCAGTTACTTATTCGCACTATTTTGTGATCTGAATTATATTATACACCCAAGAATAAGTGGTCAAATTGTAGTTTTTTGGGTTTAAGTCCAAGTATCGATCCCACAAAGAGTTTTAGTAATTTAGATTTTAAAATAAAAACAGTAAAGTTGTTGTTTAAAGCAGTATAACATTTGAGAGCTTCTGATGTGAGCTTAGATTGATAACTAGTTTAATTAAATTAAGTGTGTAGATAAGTTTTTGTTGATAACAGCAATATGAAATGTACCATTCAGTTTTATGATTTCATATACTTTATATTGGTTAAGTACTAGAAATGTCGCCTTACAGCAATTAGCTTTCATGTTACTGGCAAGTCAACCGGTAGGTCTGATGTATATTAACCATCACACAACAACTTCTTTGGTTAGATGGTGGTAATAATAAACCATAACTTAGCAACTTCTTAGGTTAACTGACAGTATTAAGCCATATTACAACAACTTCTTAGGTTAGTTGGTTATAGATGTATCAATTGACTAATTCGAGTAAACCAGAAGGACAAGTCATTCATGAGGAATACTAGAATTACTCAATAGGTCATTTGTAATATATATATACCATTCAAATATCCTCAGTGCCTTTGGAGGTCGAGCCATACCGATGGAACCGTAGATACTCCACTGGTAATATTATTATGTATATAAGTTAAACAACCCTAAAAACCCATAAGGACAAGTCATTCATGAGGATCATTTAGGTTTTATACCATGCATCAGTAAAACATCCTCAGTGCTCCGATGGAGGTCAAGCCATACCGATGAAAACACCGTAGATATTTAACCGACAGATTAATGATGCACCGATGACATAATTTTAGGCACAACTCCGAAATTACGTACATCCCTATATCATGCATGAAGTATATAATACACACACAGACACACACACACATATATACACACACACACACACATATATATATAGTAAGTAGCATAACATCCACATTTCCATAATCTAACCAATATTGTACATATGTTCACCCTTCATTGAAGGGTATAAGTAACTACTCACACTACATTACTACAGACAAGCGAGGAGTGCAGGTAGGTTTCATTAGAACAATAAATAAAAGACTGATGCTTCTTTCGCAAAGAACTGAAATACAACCACCTTTATTATCAATTAAGACAAAAAGGTGGCTACAGTTCAACTATCTGAATATAAGGATATAACAGAAATGTAGAAATACAGAGTTTCAGTTAGAGTGTGTGACAGACCGAATTTGTATTTGAGTTTCTCTTTCTCTTTTTCTTTCTCTATTTGGAGTTCTCCCTTGAAGCACTCTTCTCTTCCTCTCAGACTAGCCCCGTCTGAAATGAAGAAGACCTCGGCTGAAAACCCCCACATGTTTATAGTAATATAATGATAAAGGTGTATATTAAATTAATACATGTAATGGCGTAGGAAATACTAATATCATAAATAAAAGTTAAAACTTGGTTTTAGCTCATGAATATACAAAATGATTTGTAATAGGACTTATATCAACTATGTTTGATGTGCAAATGTATGTTGTATAAGTTTGTGTTGGTTTTGGAAGGGTTTGGAATGGACTGGAAATGAAAAACAAAGAATATAGACAAAACTGAGCAAACCATACCGGTATAATGTACCGGTACTGCCGAAAAAGATCAAACCTATTAAAGTCGTGATTTGTGGTCCATTTTTTGTCCTATAAATACATTAGGATGCCTCCTTTAGCCCCATTTCGGCCCCTCTAACCCTAGAAACACTAAGAGAGGAAGAAATGATGAGAAAACACAAGATCAAAACGGAAAAACAAGATGTTTAAGAGTGATTCGAGATTCAAGCCCTAGTTATTCAAGAGCAAAGGTAGGGGTTTTCCTCTATGCTTGTTCAATGATGTTAGGGTTATTATATATATATATATATATATATATATATATGTTTTGACTCCTAATGATATGTATTTACTATGGGTTCTTTGTTTCTTGGTTCTCTTGCAATTATTCACATGTTTTACATAAAATTAGGATTGGATACCCACGAAATCCCTCTTTTTTATTTGAAAAACCCTAGTTTTCAAGAGTGATGGGTTTTCCTCCTAAACTCTTCCTTTATTTTGGATTTCAAAACCATAGTGCTTTGTATTATGTAATAAAATGATATTGTTATGATCTCTTGTATTTTCTTAGTTGGTTATTGAAAATGTCACATGCTTAATTTGGAAAATTTTCAGATATGCTTGTAAATTGAGAAATTGAGTTTGGTATTATATCTCTTATGAGTGTGGAATGACCATGGGTGGCCTTTGACGAGATATCGTAGAGTGGGTAGATGTGTTGCTTGCTCCGTGTGGGTTGACATTTTTTCTACCACTCGTAGTGGGATTAGTGCTTTGGTAAGACTAAACTACTATTGCTCACAGGTATCGAGGCGGAGGGTTAGTATACTAATACCTAGGTTGGATACATCACTGTCATTGGTATAGCATACACCTTTTCTAAATGATGGATATCTTTGAGAAGATTTGTGTGGGCGTGTGTGGGCTAGATATTACTCAACGTATTGATTTATGGGGTATGCCTCGCATCATGTTTGAGATATACATACATATTGTTGTGGAATATTCAAGTTATGGATACTATTATTGTTGTAGAAAATAGTTTTCTACAAGGACTTGTGCAAGTATGGGATTCTACAAGGTCTTGTGGGAAAATGGTTTATATTTGGGTAATGGTTAATTATTGTAACTTGGTTTTTTTACTGTTTCACTGAAATTACTGTTGCTATTGAAACTTGAGATCTGCTTTAAAATGCCCCTGTTTTAATTCAAAGATTATATATGTTATTTGTAAAATGAGACTGACTATTTTATATGCTTTTATAAACCTTGTTCGGGTTTGAAAGAATTTTCCTACAGAGCTTCGTGCTTACCCCCTACTTAACAACCTTTTCAGATTATACTCTAGAGGAAGAGTTGGGAGTCAAGGAGTCAAGGAGTCTACACGCTGGGAGACTCCGATAGACAGGAGCGTCAATCCCGAGGTGGACGCTTAGAGCGACACTTTCTTTTGTTCTAGACTAGGATATTATCTTGAATATTGTGAAGTCTAGTTTTCTTTTGTTATTCCACTGTGTTATAATAGTTAAATTTGTGGGAGGTAAAGGTCATAGTTGGGCATATTCTTTTGGATAATGTTGTAAATTTTATGGATGATGAATCAAGTCACATTTATTTCATAGATTATATTAGTGCTCTCATTATGTGAATGGTTTATAAATTGTAATGGCGTCTAAGTTGGTTTTTGGGGGAGTTATAGGTTTTGGTATCAAAGCCTAGGCTTTTAGGTCTTACATGAGAATGTAGGTTATGGATTCACACTAGAGAAATAGGACTAGGTCAAAAGAATTTGTTTGGTCTAATTTTATACGAACTTTATGTTTTAGACTCAAGTGATATTAGGACGTCTTGTACATCAATAAAACTAAAGTATAAATTGATGTGCAGGATGGACAGCGGGCGAGGACGTGGACGTGGGCGTGGTCGTGGAGGCCAAGAAAATCTACCACCACCACTACCTCTTGATGCCATGAACGACATCTATCAATGCTTGAGGGAGCTAAGCACTCTGGTACAACACCAGAATGGGAACTACCACAATGGGGGAGCTAACCCTCTAGCTCAAGTGTCGGGCAATGAGGATGGCAACCGAAGGATGATAGTTCCTCAGGAATTTGAGGCAATACCCACCTACCTTCCAATGGAGCTCTAACCCCTTGGATGCGGATAAATGGATCCGCCAGGTGAAGAAGATATGTGACGATTGTGCTCCAGACTTTGAGAGACTATAAGTTATGTGCTAAGATGAGCAAATACGAGTTCTAGATAAAGGAGGTGAAATTCTTTGGCCATGTTGTTTTAGAACAAGGTGTAGTTGTTGACCCAGCAAAGGTTGAGACAGTGATGAAGTGGGAACCACCAAAGAACGTGACCGAAGTACATAGTTTCCTAGGCTTAGCAGGTTACTATCGGAGATTTGTAGAAGGGTCTCAAAGGTAGCAATGCCAATGACGCGCCTTACGAAAAAGGGAGAAAAATTCTTATGGACTCAAGCATGTAAATTAGTTTTTCGCACCTTGAAGGAGAAATTGACAACAGTTCATGTCCTCATCATTCCAAGCAGTGGAGAAGGATATGATGTTTACACCGATGCTTCACTAGGAGGCTTGGGATGAGTGTTAATGCAAGGAGGTAAGGTAGTTGCCTATGGTTCGAGATAATTTAAGGTTCACGAACAGGATTATCCTACTCGTGACTTGGTGTTCGTTCTCAAGTTGTGGAGGTGTTACTTGTATGGGAAAAAGTTTTAAGTGTTCTCTGATCACAAGATCCTTATGTATATCTTCACACAGAAAGACTTGAATCTCCGGTAAAGAAGGTGGATTGAGTACCTAGAAGACTAAGATTTCACACTCAACTACCATCCGAGGAAGGTGAATGTAGTTGTCAATGAACTGAGCAAGAAGTCTCGGGGTGAACTCAATATTTTCATACGTGAATGGAAGTTGAAGGATGCCCTTGGAGATTATGATCTATGGGTTGGAGAAGTTGAATCCTGACCATGCTTATTTAACCTTGTAGCTCAACCTACTCTCCAACGTAGAGTGGTTGACTTGCAATGACTGGATCAGGAACTAGAGTCGATTCGAGCTCGATTGGAAAATGGGTAAACAATTGAAGGATGGTCTCTGAAGAATGGAGAATTAAGATATAAGAAAAAAACTATGTGTACCCGATGATTCGTCTTTAAAGGAGGAGATACTTGAAGAGTGTTATCGTTGTAAGTTTGCTATCCACCCTGGAAGCACAAAAATGTATAGAGACATGAAGCGTCAATATTGGTGGAGGGGAATGAAGCAAGTGGAGGCTAAGTACATTTCAAAGTACACAGTCTATCAGTAGGTGAAGATTGAACATTGAAAAACCCGAAAGATTACTACAATCATTTTCCATTCCAGAATGGAAGTGGGATCACATTACCATGGATTTCGTGTCTGATTTTTCACGGACTTCACGAGGACATAATACAATATGGTTTATAGTGGATAGACTTACCAAATCTACTCACTTCTTGAGTATGAAGACCACTGACACGTTAAAGACCCTGAGCAAGCTCTATATTCGCGAAACAGTGAGATGGCGTGGAGTTCCGCTATCCATTGTGTCGAATCGTGATTCTCGTTTAATGGCACAGTTGTGGCAAAGTCTTCCAAGAGCTATGGGGACAGATTTAAACTTCAGCACCACTTTTCATCCCCAAATGGATGGCCAATCCGAGAGGTTGATCCAGATTCTAGAAGACATGTTACGTGCTTGTGTGCTGGACTTTAGGGAAGGATGGAGCGATCATTTTTCGTTGGTGGAATTTGAATACAACAACAACTATTAGGCAAGTATTGGGATGGCACCGTATGGGGCATTGTAGGGAAGGACATGTCGATCACCAACGTGTTGGTTAGAAGCAGACAAGAGTAGTTTTTTTGGGCCGGAAATTGTTCAGGAGACTACGGAGAAGATTCAACTCATTCGGGAGAAGTTACGCACAACACAAAGTCGACAGAAAAGCTCTGTGGATAGAAGAAGAAGGTCATTGGAGTTTCAAGAGGGGGATCATGTGTTCCTCAAATTTTCACCCAAGAAGGGAGTGTATCGTTTCGGCAAGAAGGAAAAATTAGCTCCATGATACATCAGACCTTTCGAAGTGATCAAGGCAGTGGGCAAAACAGTGTGTCAACTTCGGTTACCAGCTCAATTATCAGGCGCACATGACGTATTCCATGTTTCGATGCTGAGAAAATGTCAACCGGAAGAAGCTACTTGGGAACCAGAGCTGGAGATGAGCGAGAAGTACCATCATTTGTTCACTACTTGAGGTAAGTTTCGAGGACGAAACTTTTTTTATGGGGAGTGGATTGTAAACCCCCACATGTTTATAGTAATATAATGATAAAGGTGTATAGTAAATTAATGCATGTAATGGTGTATAAAATACTAATATCGTAAATAATAGTTAAAACTTGGTTTTAGCTCATGAATATATGAAATGATTTGTAATAGGACATATATCAACTATGTTTGATGTGCAAATGTATGTTGTATAAGTTTGAATTTTTGTTGGAAGGGTTTAGAATGGATTGAAAATGAAAAACAGAGAATATAGACAAAATTGGGCAAACCATACCAGTACTGTGTTCCGAAACCATTTCGTCCAGAGAGTTAACAGTACCGGTACTGTGCTCCAGAAATGTATCGATACTGCCGAAAGAGATAAGACTTTTTAAAGTCACGATTTGTGGTCCAGCTTTGCCCTATAAATACATTAGGACGCCTCCTTTAGCCCCATTTTGGTCTCACTAACCCAAGAAACACTAAGAGAGGAAGAAAACGGGAAAAAACAAGAGGTTTAAGAGTGATTCAAAATTCAAGCCCTAGTTATTCAAGAACCAAGGTAGGGATTTTCTTCCATGCTTGTTCATTGATGTTAGGGTTATTATATATGTATGTTTTGACTCCTAATGATATGTATTTACTATGAGTTCTTTGTTACTTGGTTCTCTTGCAATTATTCACATGTTTTACACAAAATTAGGGTTGGATACCCATGAAATTCCTCTTTTTGTTTGAAAAACCCTAGTTTTCAAGAGTGATGAATTTTCCTCTTGAAATCTTCCTTTATTCTTGATTTTAAAATCATAGTGCTTTGTGTTGTGTAATAAAATGATATTGTTACGATCTCTTGCATTTTCTTAGTTGGTTATTGAAAATGTCACATGCTTAATTTGGGAATTTTTGAGATATGATTGTAAATTGAAAAATTGAGTTTGGTATTGTATCTCTTTTGAGTGTGGGATGACCATGGGTGGCCTTTTATGAGATATCTTAGAGTGGGTAGATGTGTTGCTTGCTCTGTGTGGGTTGACATTTTTCCTACCACTCGTAGTGGGGTTAGTACTTTGGTAAGACTAAACTACTATTGCTTACGGGTATCGAGGCGGAGGGTCAGTATACTAATGCCTAAGTTGGATATGTCACTTCCATTGGTATGACATACGCCCTTCCTAAAGGATGGATATCTTTGAGAAGATTTGTGTGGGTGTGTGTGGGCTAGATATTACTCAATATATTGATTTATAGGGTATTTCTCGCATCATGTTTGAGATACACATACATATTGTTATGGAATATTCAAATTATGGATACTATTATTATTGTGGAAAATGGTTTCCTACAAGGATTTGTGGAAGTATGGGATTCTACAAGGTCTTGTGGGAAAATGGTTTATATTTTGGGTAATGGTTAATTATTGTAACTTGGTTTTTTTACTGTTTCACTGAAATTACTGTTGCTACTAAAACTTGAGATCTGCTTTAAAATGCCCCTGTTTTACTTGAAACAATATATATGTTATTTGTAAAATGAGACCGACCACTTTTATATGCTTTTATAAACCTTGTTTGGGTTTGGAAGAATTTTTCTACAGAGCTTCGTCCTTACCCCCTACTTAACCACTTTTTCAGATTATCTTCTAGAGAAAGAGCTAGGAGTCGAGCAGCCCGCACGTTAGGAGACTCCGATAGACGGGAGCATGTATCCCGAGTTGGACACTTAGAGCGACACTTTCTTTTGTTCTAGACTAGGATATTATCTTGAACATTGTGAAGCCTAGTTTTCTTTTGTTATTCCACTGTGTTATAATAGTTAAATTTTTGGGATGTAAAGGTCATAGTTGGACATATTCTTTTGGGTAATGTTTTAAATTTTATGGATGATGAATGAAGTCACATTTATTTGATAGATTATATTAGTGCTCTCATGATGTGAATGGTTTATAAATTGTAATGCCATCCAAGATGATTTTTGGGGCGTTACATCGTCAAAAATGGAAGCATGAGGTGGAGGATAGAGTTGAACTGCTTGGGCTGACCGTCCGGACGCCACCACCACCGTCCGAACAGTGGTGCTTAGTTGGATGCTCCTCATGTCATGTACTGCTATTTCATGGTTGATTTACACTTTGGTGCTTGTTCTTATTCTATGTTTTACTAGATTGCTTTGTAGTTTCTAGTAATTCCCCGTTAAACCCTAAAATTTCAGTCATAACACTCGTAAAACCCTAGTTTATGCACAAATCCTAATTCATAGTTTTTAACTATTGTATCTTACAAAATTAATTGTTTAGTTTATTTCAATTTACATATTACTTAGGGTTAATCAGTTGCTAATGATTTTCTTGACATTTCTCTATTAGTTCTCCAACATAATTGGAAAGTCGTTTGTAGCTCATAGTGACTGTTTACTGGCTTTGTTCTCCAATATGTTTCTTTGTGTTTAATGATGATGACTTGTTAAGTAAATAAATTCTTCAAGCAATGTTACTCAAACTGGTCGATTAGGTTAAAACTAACAAATCACTGACAGAGTTAATTGAGATTTGATTGTCATCATCTAAAACCAACATATTGTCGCTATCTAAAATGAATATGTACATCTAACCTTTCCATGTGTTCATTTAATACCATGCTTTCTTTTGTCATGCACGTATTTTAATTTTGACTGTGTGATATACCTCAATTTCTTATGTGAAGTTATGAGGTCCTTCCATGTTTGCTATATTTGTGTGTATTGTGAAAGTTGCATCCTGCAGTTGCTTAGCTTTCTCCTGTTAACTCTGTTGTTTTAGCCACATGATGGACTAATATAGTTTCTAAATGTTTTTTTGCATGTGGCTTGTCAATCCCTAAACTGGATTTCTTGAGAACTAAAGGAAATTGTTATTGCCTTCTATTGGAGTGTCGCATGAAGAGAATGAAGGGCAAGTGAATTAGATTCATATGCTATACCGGATTTGAAATAATATATTGGGCTAATCTGTACTAGTTGACAACCTTGTTTAGGTCAATCAGTAGTTGAAAATCTTATCATAGATACCACTAACAAGATGCATAGAATTTATATATATTGTTAAAAGTTTCATAGAGAGATAGAGTATTATATTTTCAGTGAGGTCACATGGAACAAGAGAGTGTTTTCTGTTGCGAAAATTGTTATTTGATTTTATGAGTTTCTTTAAGTGGGAATTTTCCTTTTTGGTTAAGGAATTTGAAGTCTTTCCTTTTTGGTTACTATTTTGGGTTTGGTAGTTAAAGGTAGCTTACAAATCAATAGGGCTGTCAATTTTTAACCTGGAACACGAATTCGATTCAAACTGAACTCGACACAAACCCCGAAAAACACAATTAGTTGACATGGTAATAAATGGGTCAAATTATGGTTCGACACGAATAACACGATTAATGGGTACTGTAGATAAAAAATAATTATTTAACAAGTATTATATTCTTAAATAAGAATTTTATAATTTTTTTATAATTTTTATAATTTTTTAAATAATATTATATTAGTTGTTGTCAAATTAAATAATTTTTTATTAATACGAATATTGACCCGAACCCGACACGTACTGAAATGACACGACACGAAAATAACATGGCAGAAAGTGACACGACACAAAACTGACCCGACCCGACACGTTTGACAGCCCTAACCGGTGACAAAGTCCTTTGTATGCTGTCCATAGTTAACTATTGTTATGCTCCCCTGGTGTTCTATTTTGTATCTCCTATTTTTTGTTTGGTCTCTAGCAAAAGGTACTGAGGTTTGGGAAAGAAAAACTAAAAAAAATAATGGTCAGAGACATTTGAACTGAGAATTGCTATTGCACCTTCTATTAAATGGGTCATTATGTTATGGGCAATGATTTTTTCATTTTTTTTTATTCTTTTGTCTTTTTTCTTCTTAAAAGAATGAGAATTTAGACATGTTGGTTGCATGCAATGTGAATTGAACAGATCTGAATGTGGATCTTCTACCTGGATTGATCAATAGTTATACCATTCATTTGAAAATTTTCAAGCTATTGTGGTATTATAAGGTTATTTTTTGGCATTTTTTCCATTTTTTTTATATTTTTTCTATTTTGTGATGGATTATAATATTATCTTGATGTTACACATGAATTATATTTAATATGGTTCACATGCAACGCGCGTGTGCACCAACTAGTGTGTATGTATATATATATAACAAAATAGTGAAAAAAGAGCAATACTAACAAATCTAAATGAAACCCAAAAAATTACAATTCAATACATATCATCCCTTATATGAGTGAGTCTCATCAATTTTTTAGTGGAACCCACTCATCTCATACTCATCCAAAGGGATTATATATATTTGAGTTTCAATTTTTGGGTTTCATTTGAGTTATGAAATATTTTTCTTGAAAAAAAAAATAGGCTTGAGAAACATTTGCTCACATTTCCTAAATTCTTGGAGATTTGAATCACTCTCTCAGTCATATTATAACACTAGGAATAACCCGTGCCTTGAAAATATGGTACAACGTAAACCAATTGGTTAATTTGAAAAAATAAGGAGTGAAAATCCCGATAACAGTGACGGAGCCAAATATATGATCTAGGGTGAACACATTTTAAGGATAATAGATAAAAATAATGTGATATATTTATATTTTTTTATATCGAATTTGATACTTAAAAATTCATTAAACATAAAAAAGGTTTGTTTGAAAAAAAAATTAATATGAGAACATCTATACATTAAAAATCAATTATATAATTTATTTGATATAAATAGAAGTAATATTCTATAATTTTTTATCTTCTTATAAATTCCACATTTTACTCATTTTTTGCTATATATTCTATATTTTTTTAACCAAATGAGACTTCAACAAATCATACTAATATCCTAAAGAATCAATTTTAATTTTCTAATTTTAAGAAATTTGGTATGAACTTTTTGTTTTTGTTTTTTTGTTCTAGTACCCAACTTGTTTGACCCAATTAATTTTGTTTTCACCAATGCTATTGAGACATAATTTATGAATTTAATATATTATGATCATTGAATTTATAGTGTTGGGGTCTATTTTTAAGTATAATACATAAAAACTCCTTGTTTTCTTTTTCTTAAAGTGATGAGTTTTTTTAATTAAAATGCTATCATTGTGTCTTATACAAATTCAAAATGTTACACTACACAGATGATATTAACAACAAATTTGACCAATTTAATTATTATGTCAGTTGTAATCGTTGATTGGTTGGGAGGGAAAATATTAAGAAAAACAAATGTTAATTTCATGACCGTTGGATGAATGAATTTGGTACTATAAGATATGTTTAAGATCAGTCGTAATCGTTGACTTTTTTTAAAGAAATATGAAGGAAAAAAATTATAATTTTTTGACTGTGAGATGAATGAATTTGAGACTGTATGATCAACTTGTTGAAGCCGACTTGATTTATATTATAGATAAATCAACGAATTATGAAAAAATTGACTTAAAAAAATTAATTTATACACATAGAATAAAAATCGAATATTAATTTATATACATGAAATCAAAATCGAGTTAAATCTAATACGAACTAAAAATTTAATTTATCAAAGAGTATATTGCTAAAATATTTTACATGAAAAAATTATCTAAAAATATTTTATAAAATATTATTTTTTTAATTAGTACAAACAATTCAAAATTATTAATTTATAAGAATATATTAGCGTTGCATTTTCTTAAGAGATAAAAAAAATAGTCTTGAACTTTTGATTCAAGATATGTGTAAGACATATTAGTTTGAGATAATTATTTAAATAAATAAAATTAAAATCAAAATTAATTATATTCAATATAAATGTATTAATAACGTCCTTGTTTTTTATTTCATATTAAACTGATGAGTTTTTTTAATCTCCTTGTGTTTTATAGAAAGTCAAAATACTACACTACACAGATGATATTAATGACAAATTAAACCAATTTAATTATTATGTCAAAGAAAATCATGTATTCCAAGATCAATAGTTATATTGATCATTGGATGAATGAATTTGAGATCGTAAGATGTGTTCCAAGATCAGCCGTAATCGTCGAGTTTTTGGAGGGAAAAAATATTAAATAAAAAAATATAATTTCTTAACTGTTAGATGAATGAATTTGAGACCGTAGGATGTATTACAAGATCAATCGTAATCGTTGACTTTTTAGAAGGGGAAATATTAAGGAAAAAATGATAATTTCTTGACCATTGGATGAATGAATTTGAGACCGTAGGATCGACTTATTGAAACCGCCATGTTTTATATTATAGATTGACTTAAAAAAATATTAATTTATATACAAGTGTTCAAAATTGAATTAAATCTAATACAAACTAAAAAATTAATTTGTCAAAAAGTATATTGCCAAAATATTTTCTATCAAAAAATTATCTACGAATATCATTTAGAAAATATTATTTTTTTAATTAGTACAAGCTATTATAAAATTATTAATTTATGAGAATATATTAGTGTTGAGTTTTCTTAAGAGATAAAAAAAATTAGTCTTGAACTTTTGATTCAAGATATGTGTAAGACATGTTAGTTTGAGATAATTAATTAAATAAATAAAATTAAAATTAATTATATTCAATATAAATGTGTTAAGCAGCGCCCTTGTTTTTTATTTCATCTTAAATTGAAGAGCTTTTTTTAATCTTATTGTGTCTTATAAAAATTCAAAATGTTACACTAAACAAATTATATTAATAGAAAATTTGACCAATTTAATTTTTATGTCAGAGAAAATCATGTATTCCAATATCAGGAGTAATTGTTGACCTATTTGGAGGAAAATATTAAGAAAAAAAATTATAATTTCTTGATTATTGGATGAATAAATTTGAGACTGTAGGATGTGTTCCAAGATTAGCCGTAATCTTTGACTTTTTGGAAGGGAGAAATATTAAGAAAAAATTATAATTTCTTAACCGTTGGACGAATGAATTTGAGACCTTAGGATGTGTTACAAGATTAGCCGTAATCGTTGACTTTTTGGAAGAGAAAATATTAAGGAAAATTTGATAATTTTTTGACCGTTGGATGAATGAATTTAAGACCATAGGATCGACTTGTTGAAGTCGTTCTATTTTATATTATAGATGTGTTTTTTATAACCGCTCCTTAGCTCCCCCCACGAACTAATCACTATGTTTTCAAATTTATTCAAACAACTCTTTTTACTACTAAATTATTTATAATTATTTATCTAGTTTATTAAGTAACAAGATATAAAAGATAGATATCAATAAAATAATGTACACCAATTTCTTTATATCGAATAAAGTGACAACATCACATTCATTGGATATATAATAAGTGTTCATAGGTCTCACAAATTGAACAACCCATATCATTTGATACAAGAAATTGATGTACAAATTTGATGCACACAGAACTCAAGTGGGGGTGATCTAGTGGGATATCACATGAACTTCTTACTCTAAAGTTGGAGGTTCGAGTCTCCAAGTTCACATTGGGGTTGAATGATTAACGGATGCAGTCATACGCCTCATGATTGAACCAGTAAAGGCATATCGGGGTGGATTTTGGGCACTATATTTTGTTCCACCCCCTTTTTTAAACATAAAAAAAAAAAAGTTGGTGCACATAGACAGCATTAGCAACTTTTAAAAATAACAATATATATAGAGTAAATTACACTTTATCCCCCTAAATTATTATCTTTGTTTTATTTTGTACCATTAGCTATAAAATTTCTTACATTGCACTATAAATTATCAATTTTAATTCATATCACTACAATAGATAACGACAAATTTAAAAATCTGTCAAATGAGGGAGGAATCTAGTACCACTTTATTTTACCTCTTTTACAACCAAATGATTGCTAGGAAGAAAAAAAATCGGCTAGAGAAAGAAAATTTAGAGCTTAGGAAAGACAAAGTCATAGATGGGTATATTTTTAATTTTTGACTTACATATGTGTAATAGCTAGTTGTTTATTGGCAATGCATACCACTCACATGTGTATTTACCGTCAAAAAATTAATAGTTGTAATTTATTATAGTGATATAAAATAAAATTGATATTTTAATGTACAATGTGGAAATTTTTATAAGTGAAGGTACAAAATACAAAAACACGGCTGCTTTCAAAAATAGACTCGATCGAGTCGTATTCCACGGTACAAAGTTGTTGGTGGGAGCAATGGGTACCTGTGAATGGAACACTAGTTGCTGGTTAGCAGATATGAGAGTTAAAGACAGACGTTGAACAGGACAGTGCAGGTCACTAGACAATGCGGGCTGATTTGTTCATCGAATTCATAATGCTACAGTTTGTGTATATTGTGAACGTAGGAAGCTTTTTAGAACATCTCAAACAGATGTTTCAAATGATAAAAATAAGTAAATTTTGGCTAATCAAAATAAAAAACAGCAATCAAACAGATTATTTAATAAAATAAATTTTTATTACAGTGATGCTCTATTTAGAGCATCAGTGTAGCAATATGTAAAACTTTTTTATAATATTTTTTCCCTCTTCCTTTCTTTTTCTTCCATTCTCTTTTTTTCTCCTTTTTACTTTTCTCAAAAAAAAAATACAAAAGTCATGAGAATTAATATTTAAAAAAATAGTTAAAAATATAAAAAATCTGTTGAAGTGTGTTTTAAAAAAATAAATAATTGAAATAAAAAAAATATTAAAATATATCTTATTGTTGGTGGAGATGCCCTTGGTAAGTGACAAGGAGACGAGAACCAGCTCATGAATTGGAAACTATTTTATCAATCTTTTACCAAGTCAAGGTTTGTTTTTATTTATTTATCATCAATTCATCTACTTTATACAATGGGGAAAACAATCCTCAAGTTCTCGCGTTCTCTCAACTAATTTTGCAATTTTCATTCATCAATTGGTGATCTTGCTGAGAGAAGAATCCGTACTCTTTAAATATCTTTCCGTCAGTAAATTCAGGTGAGACTCACAATCACAATTAATTGTAGAATGAGTTACATGGAATTCTATATGAATGTTTTTTTTTGTTGTCTTCTGATTCTTTTTATTCATTTGTGGTGATCCTTTTGTGAATTCTTATCAACTCTGAATTAGCTGAAACAATGGATGTAGAAGTTGTTCACGAATTGAAAACTAAGTTTGATTTTGATTTGTTTGCTCTTGTTGAGTTGACCAATATTGTTGACTTGGTAAAAGATTAGTCTTTCATCAGCACCAGATGGATCTGCTCTTTCCATGTTTCTGTTTGATTAGCTTTCTGTTTATAGATTTGCCCCCTTCATGCTTGGACTGGAACTGCAAGATATCTAGTTTTGGCAGCAAAATTCAGATGGGAATGCCTTATGTTGTGGAAAAAAGTGGTAATTCAGTAGTGGTACTGGGGGACCTTTTGATAGTTTTGGGAGCTTATCTGTGAAAACAACGATGTATTTTTGTTTTGAAGACAAAAAATTAAACTTTTTGACAGTGACAGTCGAAATGATTTTATTGCATAGTCTTAGAAACAGTTTGGGGGTAAGTTTGACTTTGTTTTTGTGCTGATAGCCACCACTCTTCTACTACCACATGCCTTTCTCGAGTTGCTGATGTAGCCCGCTGTGTAGTCAGCCCTATACCTTTGGTACAAGAGCAGAACAAACATAAGCTATCCTGGAAATTCCTCCTCCTATGAGTAAAGTAGGCATAATAGGCAGTCCACCACTTTCCTTTTTCATAGATTGTGCTTTGTTTGCATTTTCTGTATTTGTCTTGCATAAGGAGATGGTCAATGTCTTCTGAGCTTCCATTGGAGGGAAGTTGTTGAATTAAGCCCTCATTTCATTATGTATCCACACTATCCAAATTATACAACTGTTGGGAGACCTTTTCTAAATATTTGCCAGTAACTGTAAGGACTTTACATATATCAAGGGTCCACTGGCTATTCAAGATTGGTTTTTTTTATCCCCATTCCCAACCTTAACCATTGAGCATATTCCAGTAGAAATTGCTTCTCATCAGTATATTGTTACAGCACCGTAAGGAGATGTGGCCATCCCTAGCTTTCCAAAGTCTGAAATTTCATCCCTCTTAGTAGACGGTTTACAGACTGCTTGATATTTATTTTTTAACAAGTCACTAATTTGGCTGAATTTCCTAAAAATCAGCACCTACACATTTTCACATTTTAAGCATATGTTCCATGTGCATTAATTATTTATGTTTTTAACTGTTCCTTAATTATTTTTTATTCAATATTTAAGCATATTTTCCTTGTGCCTTCACAGGATACACATTCTCCTATTTCGCGTAGCTTTTTTTTATGGCTGCTCTGAGACCCAAAGAAGCTTCCTCATCCATATCACGTTTTCCTTATCATGCATTCTTAAGTTTCAGAGGTGAAGACATTCGCAAGACCTTTATTGATCACCTTTACGTAGCTTTAGTGAATTCGGGAATTCGCACCTTTAAGGATGATGATGGAATTGAGAGGGGAGAGGATATTGGTTTAGAACTACAGAAGGCAATTCAGGAGTCAAAGATATCAATAGTTGTCTTCTCAAAAAATTATGCATCTTCAAGTTGGTGCCTCGATGAACTTGTTATGATCCTTGAACACAAGAATATTGGTGGTCATATAATTCTTCCCATCTTCTACGATGTGGATCCATCAGAAGTTAGAAAACAGTTGGGAAGCTTTGCAAAACCATTTGCAAGACATGAAGAGCTGCTCAAGTCAGAGATGTCTGAAAAGAAAAAGGATGCTATGGGCCGGGTAGAGAAGTGGAAGGCAGCTCTTACAGAAGCTGCAAATTTGGCAGGGATGGTATTGGGAGATAAGTAAGTTCCTCATTGTCCTTTCTAGGCACCATCTTACCCAAGATTTCCTAGCCTCTAAAGTCATTTGATTCTTTTATTGCTAAGCCATCATGTGACACTTAATGGTAATGGTGGTTCCGGTACTCAATGTAAGGTTTTAAACCAAACTAACAAACCAAAATATATATATATATATATTATATGTGCCAGTTGTTTTTGACAGATTAAAATCAATCTTTTTGCGCCATTCAATTATGTGTTAAGGGCCATATGTCAATATAAGGGCTTTTTAGTTGTCTATTGAATCCCAACTGTGAGGTTGAACATAAAAAATTATTTTTCAAAAATGGAACATAAAAATGTATTAAAAGGTGAATACAGGATTTGTAAATCTAATTGATTAAATGTTTGGTTTATATAAATATGTTTGCTTTGGATTATCTAAGTTGCAGGATTATGTGAATAATGCATTAAATTATGATAACTATGATTTATATGTTCTTGCATAATAGAAATCCCTTTTCTAAAATGTTGAGAGGTTCATCTCAAGGGAAAAAAATAGAGGACCCAGTTGCATTACCAGGAACTAGTTTGTCTTCATTTTTGCGAGTCCCTAGGGTATTTGCAGGATTGAATCATTTAAATGGGTGGAATAGCTAGAATTAGCATGAAGCCATAACATAAAGGAACAAATCGTGTGTCATAGGAGAAAATAACTATTTTTCATTACTCAAAGTGTACGGATTTTCTGTTCATGAAGGACCAGTTATTAGTTATTTGTCTTCATTCATCCAATATCCTTTTAGAAGCTTGTGTATATGACTTACTTGAAGTGACTTTGCTAGAATATACGTTGGGTATGGAGTTGGTTGAGTGCTTCAACATGACATGCTTTTTATTCAAATAAAAAAAATATAGAGAACCTTGTTTTTATCCCGCTAGTAAACTGTCACCTCTGAGTCTCTAATGACCATGACATCCTAGGTTATATCCTTTCGTCCGTTGCTTATGTCAGTAACATCGATGCAAGATAAAAGCAGCGTATAAAACCATGAATAAAGCGAATTGGTACATACAACTAAACAAGTGGAGGGATTGTTTTGTTCTCAATTTGAACTAGAAGTCTGACTCAAAAATGACTGATAGTTGGATGTTTTTGCGGAGGAACTGTTATAACTTTGAGTTCAAGGTGTAATATATGACTTAGACCACTTCAAATGTATAATCACTAAAGTAAAAAATAAAAAATAAAGATGAGCACTAGTTTGAAAAATGTATAGATGATAATTGTCGAATATAAACCACCTCTTGTCACCCTAGTTGCTCTTATAAATAGTTATTTTAGATAGGCGATCAATGTCTTTTCCTTTCTTCTGCATTTCTATATACTTCTAGTTGAAAATCAAATTCTTTTGTCTTTGTATTTGTACCATTCTTTGCCTAATAATGTCTTACTTGTCTTTCTATTTTGTATTTGCATGGGAATTTGCACTGCATCTCCAGTTGTGCACGCATAGTGCGATTTACATTTCATATTGATTCGAAATCTACAGGCTAGAGGGAAAATTTATCCAAGAAATTGTTGAAGAAGTTAGCAACAAACTGAGACGCACAATTCTAAGCCTTCCATCATACATAGTTGGAATAGATTCCCAAGTCGAAGAAATCAATTTGTGGTTACAAGATAAGTCAGTTGATATTAACATTTTGGTAATCTGTGGGATAGGGGGAATGGGAAAGACGACCATTGCCAAATATGTTTATAATTTGCACTTTGAAAGATTTGAGGGTAGTAGTTTTCTTGCAAACATTAGAGAAGTTTCGGCACAACCTAATGGGCTCATTCATTTACAAAAACAACTTCTCTCAGAGATACTAAAGAGCAAATGTGTCGAGATTTGGAATGTTGATGAAGGAATCACTAAGATTAAAGACAACATTGGCTACAAAAGAGTTCTTATAGTTCTAGATGATGTGGACCGAATAGACCAATTGAATAAAATACTAGCAGCGCGAGACTGGTTTTATCCGGGAAGTAAAATTATCATAACTACCCGGCAAAAGCAACTCCTAAAGGCTCATGATATTTATAAGGTGCATGAGATTAAGAGGCTTGATAGTGAAGAGTCGTTTAGGCTTTTCAATTTGCATGCTTTTGGCCAAGATGTACCCGTTGAAGGTCATGTTGAGCAGTCAAGAAAAGTAGCACACTACTGTGGGGGGATGCCTTTAGCTCTAGAAGTGATGGGTTCTTGCTTATCTGGGAAAAGCGTGGATGTGTGGGAAAGTGCATTGAAAAGAATAGAAGTCATTCCGAACTATGAAATCCTCCAAGTACTCAGAATAAGCTATGATTCTTTACCTGATATCCACTACAAAAACTTATTTCTTGATATTGTATGTTTCTTTGTTGGGAAGGGCAAAGATTACGTGATCACGATATTAGACGGTTGTGGTTATGCCACGAAAGATGGGCTTCAAATTCTTATGGACAGATCTCTCTTAACAGCCAATGAGAACGAGAAGCTAGAGATGCACCAGTTGCTTCAAGACATGGGAAGAGAAATTATATGTCAAGAATCATACGATGAACCAGGAAAACGCAGCAGACTTTGGCATCATGAGGATGTCTTAGATGTGTTAAGAGAGAAAAAAGTAAGAATTATGCTTTTCATTTTTATCTGTATGTTTTTGTTTTGGTGTTCTTTATCTTGTCCATTTTACTAGGGTACGGAAAAAATTAAAGGCCTCATCCTCAACTTGTTCGTGGACAAGCCAGCTCATACATTCTCCAGTCCAAGTGATGGAAATAGACAACATTCTGAAGATTTTCTTGATGGATCAATAGTGCGTTCTGGGAACCCATCTAAACGACGTCGTATTGACGTCTTCTCTGGGATCCTCTCTTCCTTAACAAAGCTATTGCCCAAATCAGACGAAGAAAGCTTTCAAACTGCTTCATTTTCAGGGATGCGCAAATTAAGACTATTGCAGCTCTATAATGTACCGCTAATTGGAAGCTACAAAGAATTTCCTAAGAAGTTAGTATGGTTATTTTGGCATGGGTTCCCTACAAGATCAATACCCAATGACTTTCCTCTAGAGAGCCTAGTTGTTCTTGAAATGCCTTATAGCAGTTTGGAACAAGTTTGGAAGAAAACTAAGGTATAATAATTGCTTTCCATCCTCTCCCCTTCAATGTTTTAGTGATTGATATATCTAGAGAAACTAATATCTTCCTTTTGGTTCACAGACGCTCAGATTATTAAAAACACTAAATCTCAGTCATTCCCATTGCCTGTACAAGACCCCTGACTTCCTGGCTGTCCCTAATCTTGAGCAAGCAATTCTTGAAAATTGCACAAATTTGGTGGAGGTCCATGAATCTATTGGAGAATTGAGGAGACTTGCTGTCTTGAATTTAAGTGGGTGCAAAAACATTAGGAAACTTCCTGAGAAAATTGGCAACCTACAGTCCCTTAAAGAACTCAATCTCTCTGCTTGCTCCAAGCTGAAAGAGTTGCCTGCAGAGCTTTGGAAGATGGAATCTTTGATATACCTAAATGTAGATGGAATGAATGTATCATATTCCAAAACTGCAGAGGTTAAAGCATGGCATGCAATCTGGCCTTGGGTATACAAACTTACAAAAAGTCCAGAAATTTCATTTCGTTCTTTACCACAATCCTTGACGTCATTAAGCCTTATTGGATGCAATATAAATGATAGTTCTTTCCCCAAGGATCTTAGTAGTCTGCCCTCATTGCAGTTTTTAGATCTAGCAGAAAATCCAATTTTTACTCTGCCAGAGAGCATAAAGGATCTTACTAAGCTCACGCACCTTATTTTAGGGGATTGCAGAAAGCTCCAATCACTTCCAGAGCTACCAATGAGCTTAGCTTTTCTATATTTATCGCAATGTAAGTCATTGGAAATGATGACAAATCTACCCAACCTACTGTCATCTCACAAACCTCTAGACTTGCGTGTTGGCGGATGTGAGAAATTAGATGAGGTTAAGGGATTGTACAAGTTGGATTCCGTTGGAAATTTTGATGCAGAAATACTCGAGAATTTGGGATTGGTTGAGTTGGAATCCATCAAGAGCCTGAAGGTGAAATTATTAAATAAGATGACTAATATAATCAAGTTTTATCCACTACAGGTTCTCTCTCTCTCTCTCTCTCTCTCTCTCTCTCTCTATCTCTTTCTCTCTCTCTTAATATTATGACTTGATGGCACAGGGACTATACGAATGTGGCATATTCAACATTTTTCTTCCTGGGAGTGTGGTTCCAGAATGGTTCAGGACTAACAAAAAAATAGGGTTCTCACAGCTTTTGTTAGGCGGTGGTGTGTTTGTGCCGGCCCTTGATGGAGATACGTTCGCCTCAATATCTTTTAGAGTGCCTTCAGTTGTCGACCTCAAAATCTGTGGCTTGAACATATGTGTTGTCTATTCAAGCAAAGCTCCATTGCCAAATTTTATGGAATTCAATTTAACATTTTTTCAAATTGTATTGAGTAACACAACCCTGGGTTTGGATTGGTATTACTGCCCAACATTTTTAGGAATTCCAGACGATGACACTGATACGCACATCACATGGCTAAGCCATTGGAAATTTGAGGGTGGTCAGATGGAAGCTGAAGATGACGTAGCTGTCCAGGTGTTTCATAACTTTGATGTGAGCTCATATGTTGAAATCCAGATTGTGTATGACCCAGAAGAGCAAGGTACCCAACAAAACACCCCCCATGATACTCATGGTAGTGCCATTGATATGTCACGATACCAGATAACACCGTACTGCTACTTCTTAACTAATTATCACAGTTGTTGGCATAATGCTGATGTAAGGGAGACAAAATTTGTTCGAACAATAACACCTTTAATTGTAAAGCTGCTAGGGGGAGGGGGAGAGGGAGAGGGAGAGGGAGAGAGGGAGGGAGAGGGAGACAGCGAGAGTGAGGAAGAGAGAGAGGAGGAATTGACAGAAGGGTTTGAACAATCGGTGGCATATTGATGACATGTTCTTACATTTTGATGAGGTGAAGATGGAGCTCATTCTTGTATCCATTGTTCCTCAACATTCTTTGGCTTTGCTAAAAGTGTTCTAACGACTGTGAAGTTGTAATCCATGAGCAGAGACCAATGTTGATTTTTCTTTTCTATACCTATACTATTTCTAAAAGTCCTTTAGTGGGAAAAACTGTTGCTTTCCTATTTTATCCCTCAATAAAATTAAAATGTCAAGTGAATCCTTAATTCAAGAGTTAGTATTGTTTTAATTTTTGGATTGTTGGAATTCTTCTTGCACTAATGTAATTATGTGACTGATTATTTATGAGTTTTAGACGGTTTCCCTTATGTGATGTGAATATAGGCATTCGATATCTGAATTCGACCATTATTCCTCTTTCTGCATAGAAATCGACTATTTCATCTCCCATGTTCTGGGTTTATTCAGTGATAGGTAGCTGGAATATTTCATTAGTATCTTTCCAAGAAATGCCGTATTTCCTTTCGGCTTCACCGGTTCATAGAGTGTCTTCATCAAAGGCAGCGAAGTAGTAAATGGAGATGGATTCTTCAACCCATCTTCATAACTACTCCAAGAATCCCATAAGGGCATGTTTGGTATATTTTTTGGGATGAGTTTGGATTGGCTTGATGAAACCCGGGTTTGATCGAAAGATGAGATTCAAAGATGGGATTCAACTTTCAATGCTGTTCATACTCATGTTTGGTATGCGCAGGGATATATGATTATTATGATAATATATTTGTATATAAATAACTATTTTACCCCTTAACTAATTTGTATATACGAAATATATAGGATATATGGGGATATAAATGTCAATGTATGTTAAATCCCTTAACCCCCATATGAAACCCACCTCCCCCTTGGGTTTCATGAAACCCAAGTTTGTGGGTTTCATGACCGGGCCAAGACCGGACCGGGATTCAAATCCTATCCTGATTTTGTGGTTACCAAACATGGGTTTAAGGGGATTTGTACCCTAACCCATGTTTTCAAACCCTCATACCAAACATGCCCTAAGAGAGCTCGTCCAAGTCACCCATGCCATGACTATCCTCCCCTGTATATTACAAAGGATGATGATGATGTTTCACCGCCACAAGGCCTTGTCGAAACGCTTACTCTCTTTTTTTTCCTTCTTCTTCTCTAATGGTCGTGAGTTAACGATTACCATATTTCGCCACTTTCTACGAAGAGCGCCAATATTGGCCATGGGTCTGGGGATTGCGAGGGGAACCAAAGGGTTTGGACAAAGTGGAGGATTATAGTGAATGGGTGGTCAGATGAGAATATGATGATGCTTGGAACTGGAGATCAAACAGCCCGAAAGCAATTTCAAATACATATGTACCAACAATTACGTCAACCTGAAACGCTAAGGAAAAACATATGATCATATATATGTCCATCCCCAAGCCCGTGGCCAATTCAAACACCTCTCTCTCTCTCTCTGCCATAATAAGTAGGCTGCTTGAAGAGGTACTAATTCTGTATATACTTGACGAAAAATAGTTTAGCTTTTCATTTTCTTTCTAGGCTAGAATGAATTTTGGGTTTCTTCTTAATTTTTGGGTTTTCTCAGGAGTTCTTCAAGGGAAGAGAAAAATCGAAGGCCAATCCCAAAAGACCAAGTTGCTCATGGAATGCTGATTGAAGAAATTATTGTATTTGGACTTGAGCAGCTATGCTATTCAAGTCTTAACCCAAATTTTACATCCCAAATACATGTGCAGCTAACACATTTGTAATTGTAAAATGAGAAAAAGTGTTAATTTCTTCCATTCAATTCATGTTCTTTGTCAAAGAAATTGCTATGAAATGTTAAGAGAAGCTACTACAGTTGATGACAGCATGAGTAAATTATAATTTTACAATCATAACTTTGAGATTTGGCTGATCTATTATGCAAGCGGGGGCATGAATGATGTACGTGCAGTAAAATTTGTTCCCAGTCCCCACTAAGTGCCACCTGCAATTTCTAAGCATCTCAAAGATGGACATGATTGGAGATTCTATGAATTATTGCGCTACAATATCTCACACAGGGTAATAATTAAAATTTTATTTTCAAAAATTCTAACTATCATTTTTGTTAATGTGGATTAAAAGCTTCTTTCCAACTCTTGGTTCTGCAGTATTTGGATGGATATGAAGAGAAGAGATGGCTTGGCATTTGGCACGACGACAACTAATGAGTGCGCGAAAGTGCATTCTAAATACTCTATTATTGGATTAAAATGCTAAAATGTGAATAGAAATAATTAGATATAATTTATATTATTGAATTTAATATCTATTCACATTGAGATATATTTGAACATGATTTTATAATATTTTAAATCTTAAATATTCCATTATTGGTTGGTGAGAAATAATTTACAATTGTGTTTTACATTTAATATTTTTTTGGAACTTTATTATTGGACTTTTATATTTGTTGTTTTTATTTTTGATGGCAGCCCATGAAGTAAAAATGTTGAAATTGAGAAGGGCTGAAGCATAAAAGCTGGAATAAAGAGAGGCTGGAATAGAAAATCTAGAATAAAGAAGGAGTAATATGTATTTTTTTCAAAAGAGAATTCACTTTTAAAACCTATTCTTTTTGCAAGAGGCGGCTGGCTTTTGTTTTGCTTTTCTTGGTGCTGGGCAGCGGCTGAACGAACAGAAGGAGACGAAACAGAGGGAGTCATATGATTGCCGATTTATTTTATTTTTTTGTGAGATTTTTATTGTCCATTATATTTATAGGTAACTAAATTTTTAAGGTAGGGTAAGGAATGAATTTGCACAATAGATAATATTTTATTTATTTTTAATTTATACATTTGAATTTTAATTAGTAAGACTCTTTTGTTTTATCATTCTCAATTTATTGTTAATATTTTTTTTTCGAATAGTCATAGAATTTATTCTATTTATGGATTCAGTCATGCTTTTTCTATTGAATGGATTAGTTCTTTGATTATGTTTAGATCAATTATTTATTTATATTAATTTAATTCTTTGCTGCAATATTATTTCTTGAGTATATTGTCGTCGTTGAATTTTCTCAATAGTGAGAATAATTTACGTATTTAAAAGTGGTGAATGATTTTTCAAAGAGTTACATGTGGTTTAATCTTGGTTAATAAATCTATATCTTCCAATTGAAAATTTTGGGAATTGAATTTTCAATTGAGTTATTCAATGAATTAAGAATAATTAAAATATCGGATTTGTGAAAGGGATTCCTGATGCTTTGCTGTTTGTCAAATTTGAGTACTTTTTTCGTTAGTTTCTTTGATTCACTTTAATTTGCATTTAAAATTAATCTTTGTTCTCTAGTAATCATTTAATATTTTTCTTTAGTTTCTTTGTTCATTCTGTTATTCTTTTAATTTGTCTCTCTGTGGAATCGACACCCCAAAGTTGTGCTATAATTACCACGTTATTCTTTGGGCGTAATAAAATTTTGGCACCATTGCCGGGGAGACGGTAGAAGAATTGGTAAATAGTTTTTTTCTTTTCAGCAGTCTGCAAAAAACAGTACATTTGTTGCTTCTTTTTGTTTGTTGCGTTGTTATTATTATTATTGTTTATTTTCTCTCTTTTTATAGTATTTTTATTCTTTTAGTATTTCATTGCCGTGCATGCACAGATATAGGGACACCTTAGGTAGATTTGCTAGTAGACATGTGGTAGAGTTAGAATCAGATTTTTTTAAATCCTTTATTTGACAATCCATGAAGTCCCGAAAAAATGGGTAAACACGAAGATCAACCTATTAGAACTCTTCATGATTACCTCCACCCTACATGCACAGCCACACCATCATGCATCATGTTTCCAGCTAATACTCGTCAATTGAATTTTAAAACAGGGATGATACAGTTACTCCTAATTTTCATGGTTTAGAAAATGAAAATCCATATGTACACATTAGGGAGTTTGAGGAAGTAGTTGCAACTTTTTATAATCAAATTGCACTTGATGATGCTGTGAGACTTAAGTTCTTTCTTTTCTCTTTGAAAGATAGAGCTAAGAGTTGCTTAGACCACAATCTATTGGGACATGGAGTCAGATGACTCAGGTTTTCTTTAATAAATATTTCCCCCAACATAAGACTAACGCTTTAAAAAGGCAAATCTCCACCTTTGCACAAAAGGACAGTGAGACTTTGTATCAGTCTGAGAGAGATTTAAGGAGTTGTTGAGTGTGTGTCCTCACCATGGATATGAGAATTGGCGTTTAGTGAGCTATTTTTACGAGCGACTTACACCTAGAGAGCGTCAATTTGTGGAGATGATGTGTAATAGTGAGTTCTTACAAAAAGATCTCGATGAGGCCATAGAATACCTCAGCGAGCATGCTGCAAAAACTCACACTTGGACTGGACCTAGTGCTACTGAAAGCACAAATAGGTCACGACCTGCAGGAAACCTAAATTGTGGTGGAATTTACCATCTCAGGGAAGAGGATAGCCTAAAGGCTAAGGTTGAGATGCTCACTAGGAAGCTAGATGTGTTAAAGACTAAGGATTTAAAGCCAACACACATGGCTAATCATGCAAAGTCTTTTGGACCATGTTTTGTGTGTGGCGAGGTAGATTACCTTGCCCAAGAATGTCTCACACTTGCTGAAATGAGAGGGATGTATGAAGAACAATGTAATGCCTTATGTATGTACAAGAAGCTTTTTACACCTTGGTCTGATACATATAATCTAGGGTGGCGCAATCACCCAAATTTTAGCTGGAAGTCTAAAAATCAACCGCCTACACAACCCCCTAGATCATATCCTGCACCTTCATCTTCTAGGAGTTCTTTAGAAGAAACTTTACATGCTTTCATTGACACACAGGGTAAGACTAATCAAAAGTTTGAATCTTTGATTATACAGGTTATTGAAGAAAACAAAGAGATAAATAGTCAAATGTCCAAATTGATGAGTTGCTTGAGTGTGAATGAGCGAGGTAAGTTCCCTTCTCAAGCTCAGTCTACACCCCATGGTCAACGCACGGCGCAAGAGAGTTTGAAAGATGTGAATGCCATTGTAACACGAAGTGGTGATTCATTACACATCCCAACAATAGACAAATCAGAGGATGTAGAAAAGGATCAAGATAATAGTAATGCCGAGCTGCCCAAGGAACCTAAGGTGACAAAGACTCTTGTTAAGGTACCATTCCCTCAAGCTTTAAAATCAAGCAAGCGAACTCTAGATTCTAACAACGAAATCCTAGAGAATCTAAGGCAGGTAAAAATCAATCTTCCTCTTTTGTATGTGGTTAAGCAAGTTCCTACCTATGCAAAAGTTCTCAAGGATTTGTGTACAGTTAAGAGGAATCACCATGTGAAGAAGACAGCGTTCCTAACAGAGCATGTTAGTGCTCTAATCGAGCGACGAATTCCTCCCAAGTACAAGGATCCTGGTTTTCCAACCATTGCGTGCAACTTTGAAAATCATGAGTTTGGGCAAGCTTTGCTAGATTTAGAAGCTAGCGTGAATCTAAAGCCATATTCTATTTATTTGCAGTTGGGGTTGGGATAAATCAAACCAACTACTATAGTATTGCAATTGGCTGACCGTTCAGTCAAAGTACCTAGGGGTGTGGTAGAGGATGTTCGAATTCAAATTGACAAATTTTATTATCTTGTTGATTTCAAAATCCTTGACACTAGCTCTGTTGTTGATACTATTTCTAAAATTTCTTTGATTTTAGGTAGGCCTTTTCTTGCTACTGCTAATGTTCTTATTAATTGCAAGAACGGACTCTTTAAGCTATTTTATTGGAAACATAACTCTCGAGGTGAATATTTTCTATATTGTAAAACATCCAGAAGATGATGACGAGAGCCACCAGACATACATGATTGACTCACTCGTGGATAAGAGAGTTTCTTTAACTCATGATTTTGATCCCCTTGAGTATTTTCTTATTCATTTGGAGTTTGATTCTATCAGTAATCCATCTGATGTAGTCGATATTTGTGCTATTTTTTATAGGACTCAGGACTATGACACTCAGGCATGGCAACCGAAGTTTGAGGAGTTGCCTAAGAGAGGTGAAAAACAAATTTCTTCAAGTGTGGAAGCACCCAAAGTTGAATTAAAGCATTTGCCTAAGGGTTTAAAGCATGCTTTCCTTGGTCCAGGTGATACATTTCCTGTTATTATCTCATCTGAATTGTTTGAGTCTCAAGGTGAAAAATTAATTCGGACCCTAAGTGAACATAAGTCGGCCTTATGTTGGAGCATTGTTGATATAAAAGGTATTAGTCCCCTAGTATACTCTCTTAAAATTAATTTGGAGGATGAAACTAGCCCTCATAGAGACCCCCAACGTAGGCTTAATCCCACTATGAAAGAAGTGGTAAAGAATGAAGTGTTGAAACTATTAGATGTAGGAATCATATTTCTACACGGGTAAGTGCTACACGGGTTGTCCCTAAAAATTCAGGTGCTACTATTGTAAAGAATGACCTGGGAGAGTTAGTCCCTACAAAATTTGTGGCTGGGTGGCAGATGTGCATTGATTACAGAAAATTGAATGTTGCCACCCAAAAAGACCATTTTTCTCTCCCTTTTATTGATCAAATTCTTGAGTGTGTGGCTGGTCATCCTTTCTATTGTTTTTTGGATGGTTATTCTGGTTATTATCAAATTGAAATTGCATTAGAAGACCAGAATAAAACCACTTTCACTTGTCCTTTTGGTACTTATACTTTTCGTAGAATGCTATTTGGATTGTATAATGTACATGCAACTTTTCAACGTTGCATGATGAACATTTTTAGTGGCATGGTTGAAAATTGCATGGAAGTTTTTATGGATGACTTGACTGTTTTTGGATCTTCTTTTGATGCATGCTTATTGAATTTAGAAAGAGTGTTGACTCGTTGTGAGGAGAAGGGATTGGTTTTGAATTGTGGGAAATGCCACTTTATAGTACTTTCGGGTATTGTCTTTGGGCATATTATTTCTTCTAAGGGGATAGAGGTTGATCAATCAAAGATTGAATTAATCTCTAAGTTGCCTACACCTACGACAGTAAAAGATGTAAGATCATTTCTTGGTCATGCGAGTTTTTATAGGAAATTCATATAGAATTTTTCCACCATATCTAGACCATTGTGTGACCTCGTAGCTAAAGATGCCCCATTTGAGTGGACACAAGCTTGTCAAGAAGCCTTTAAAATACTAATTGGCAAGCTTATCTTAGCACCCATAATGCAGCCACTTGATTGAACTTTACATTTTGAGATCATGTGTGATGCTAGTGATTTTGCGGTAGGTGCTATTCTTGGACAACGAAGGGAGGGGAAGCATTTTGTCATTTACAATGCTAGTAGAACTCTAAATAGTGCTCAAATGAATTATTCTACCGCGGAAAAAGAGTTACTAGTTGTAGTGTTTGCTTTGGATAAGTTTCATACTTATTTAATTGGTTATCCTATTTTTATTTTCACAGATCATGCAGCCCTTAAGTACCTTCTTACAAAGAAGGATGCTAAGGCGCGACTAATACAATGAATTTTACTTTTACAGGAATTTGACATCACCATCAAAGACAAAAAAGGAGTGGAGAACGTAGTGGCTGATCATCTCTCCAGGCTCACCTTTGTGGACACCTCTGATCATCTGCCAATCAGGGATGATTTTTCCGATGAGAATTTACTTTTTATTACTTCTCTACTATGGTTTGCTGATATTGTGAATTATTTGGCTGCAAGTGAGATACCGCTGAATTGGAGCGCTCAGGACAAGAGGAAGTTCATGACTGAGGTACGAAATTTCTATTTGGATGACCCTTTTCTTTTCAAATACTATCCTGACCAAATTTTAAGGCGTTGCATCCTTGATGAGGAGATTGACAGCGTCTTGAAATTTTGTCACTCCTAAGCTTGTGGGGGCCATTTTTCAATGACGAAAACCGCTGCAAAAATTCTGCAGTGTATATTTTATTGGCCCACCTTATTTAAGGATGCAAACATCTATTGTCGCTCATTTGAGAAGTGTCAAAAGTTAGGAGTTATGTCTCGTCGTAATATGATGCCCTTAAACCTAATTTTAGTTATTGAATTTTTTTATTGTTGGGGCATTGATTTTATGGGACCATTTCCTCCTTCTTTTGGATATCAATATATTATTGTGGCAATAGATTATGTGTCAAAATGGGTAGAGACATCATCTTGCAGGAGCAATGATAATAAGACGGCAATTAAATTTCTCAAAGAGAATGTGTTATCTCGATTTGGTATACCACATGCTATCATTAGTGATCGGGGTACTCATTTTTGCAATCATTTTTTTGAGGCTTTGATGAAAAAATATGGGGTGGTACATAAGATCTCTACTGCCTATTACCCTCAGACAAGTGGACAGGTAGAACTTGCAAACAAAGAAATTAAACAAATTTTAGAAAAAATGGTCAATCCGGATCACAAGGATTGATTTTTGAGACTAGTTAATGCGCTTTGGGCATACCGTACAACTTTCAAAACTACTTTAGGCATGTAACCTTATAGGCTTGTTTTTGGAAAGCCTTGTCATTTACCTGTGGAGCTTGACCATCGAGCCTATTGGGCCATCAAGAATTTCAATTTTGACATGGGAGAAGCAGGTAAACTTCAAAAATTTCAGTTGACCGAATTAGAGGAGTTGATAAATGATGCTTATGAGAGCTTGAAAATCTACAAGGCTAAAATGAAAGCGTTTTATGATAAAAATATTTTAACAAAAACGTTTAAGCCTAATGATCGAGTGTTCTTATATGATTCTAGACTCCATAAGCACATCGAAAAACTTAGGTCTAGGTGGACCGGCCCTTTTGTAGTGAAGAATATTTTTTCACATGGGGTGGTGGAAATAGAGAATCCTAAGGATGGTCAAATCTTTAAAGTAAATGGTCAACACCTTAAAGTACTAATTGATAGGCAAGTTCCAAAAGTGGAAGACATTCCACTTGGGGATCCGATCTATCACCCTTGACCACACCATGCAAGTATGTTTTTCTTTATTTGTTTTGTTTGTTTTATTTTATTTTTGTTTATTTTCTTTTCCTTTTAGTTTGCTGTTATTTTCTTTGTTTTTGTTTGCAGGTTAGTTGCATTTTGTCATTTTAGGTTACAATATTTGGTGCTTAGTGAACTACCCACGTCACTCATCAGATATATTCTATCCTTTTTAGTTACTCCCCAATTAAATTTGATTCTTAAACATTGAGGACAAGGTTTCATTTAAGTTGGGAGGCGGTAGTGCAAATTCAATATTTAAAATGCTTTTTGAAACTCTGTGGCATATTTTCATGTGTCAAATGTTTTTAATTTTCCATTACACGTGCTTCCTTTTCACGTGTGTACTTATTTTCATTCATAGCCATCTTTGTGAATTTTCTAAACCCACCGTAATCATTTTTACTGAAGCATTCACAGAACTCTAATGCACTCATCCAAGTTTTGTGGTAAGATGGTGGTTTGACACATGTAGCTAGAGAACTCTTTTACTTAAGTATTCATGTGAGTTTTGGAGAGGATTGAGAGCCTACAAATGTAATAAATTGTGATAAGTGTTCATTGATCTGTTGAACTAGGTACATCTTTTGAGAATATCATTAAATGGTTTGTGGTAAGATGGTGGATATACTTGGGATATGATAAAGGTCATCTTAGGATCAACGTTTGAGCCTTTCAAGCTAACCCTTTCTATCATAGACTCCTAGAAGCCAACTTTTAGCCAATAAACACATGTAGCATTTTCTTTTCATATGCCTACATTATCCATACCACTCCATAGTGGAGTATAACTTATACACTGATTTTTCATACCCTTATTACTTCCAAGTGTGTACTAGATTTGAAATTCTTTTTGAAAAAAAAAAAGAGAGAAATAAAAGGGAAGAACATGAGTTACAAGGTGTTCAAGTGAGTGAGTTTAAAAAAAAAAAGAAGAAGAAGAAAGGAAAAATACCAAGGCTGAGTAGAAATAGCAAAATACCAGGGTGATATAATTGTTCACCAAATTGCTTTAGAAAAAAAAAAAGAGAGAGAAGAGAAAAAGAGACATTAATCGATGACTTCAAAGGTTGAAGAGTACATCAAGTGAAATGTGGTTTATTGAGAGATGTAACAAGATTCTCTATGTATGTACTTGAAAGTTTTTGAATACTTTCTATTTTTTTTATATAGCCTCAAACCTAAGCTATGGTACAACCTTTTGTGTTGACCGTTCTGATCCTAAGTAACCTTTTGGGAAAGCATGGTGAAAGTTTCACTTGTTAGTATTCCTATCATAAGATCAATGTTTGCTTGTTACTTGTACAAAATTGCCTAATTCACCATGAGAGTATGTGCACACCTATTGTCAACTCCATAGAGAGAATCTTCCCACGAAATACTTTAATACCCGTAGTTATGGAGTTGAATCTTTCACTTGAGATGTTCTTGATGTTGCATGTGTTAGGATTTATGGCTAAATGGATATAGTTTAGAGCACACACACTCTGTGGATTGCTTGTGATGGGGTTATTGAATTCTTAAGATTGTTTTGATATGTGAATCTGGAAAGTGTAACTTGGTGGCATTTGTGTGTGATTTTTTTTGACTTCTTTCTTGTTTCAGCATGAAAATTGCTAGGGACTAGCAATGAGTAACTTGGGGGGTGTGATGAGTGCGCGAAAGTGCATTCTAAATATTCTATTATTGGATTAAAATGCTAAAATATGAATAGAAATAATTAGATATAATTTATATCATTGAATTTAATATCTATTCACTTTGAGATATATTTGAGCATAATTTTATGATATTTTAAAACTTAAATATTGCATTATTGATTGTTGAGAAATAATTTACAATTAGGTTTTACATTTAATATTTTTTTGGAACTTTATTATTGAGCTTTTATATTTGTTGTTTTTATTTTTTATGGTAGCCCATAAAATAATAAGGTTGGAATTGAGAAGGGCTGAAACATAAAAGTTGGAATAAAGAGAGGCTGGAATAAGAAAACTAGAATAAAGAAGGGTCGAATATGCATTTTTTTCAAAAGAGAATTGTCTTTTAAAACCTTTTTTGCAAGAGGCGGCTGGCTTTTGTTTTGCTTTTCTTGGTGCTGGGCGGTGGCTGAACGAACAGAAGGAGACGGAACAGAGGGAGTCAGATGATTGCCGATTTATTTTATTTCTTTGGTAGATTTTTATTGTCTATTATATTTATGAGTAACTAAATTTTTAAGGTAGGGCGAGAGATGAACTTGCACAATAAATGATATTTTATTTATTTTTAATTTATTCATTTGAATTTTAATTAGTAAGACTCTTTTGTTTATCATTCTCAATTTATTGTTGATGTTTTCTTCTTCGAATAGTCATAGAATTTATTCTATTTATGGATTCTGTCATGCTTTTTCTATTAAATGAATTAGTTCTTTGTTAGGATCCAAAAAAAAAAAGATTAGTTCTTTGATTATGTTTGGATCAATTATTTATTTATATTGATTTAATTTTTTGCTGTAATATTGTTTATTGAGTATATTGTCGTCGTTGGATTTTATCAATAGTGCGAATAATTTACGTATTTAAAAGTGGTGAATGATTTTTCAAAGAGTTACATGTGGTTTAATCTTGGTTAATAAATCTATATCTTCCGGTTGGGAATTTTGGGAATTGAATTTTCAATTGAGTTATTCAATGACTTAAAAATAATTAAAATATCGGATTTGTGCAAGGGATTCCCGACGCACTACTGTTTGTCAAATTTGAGTACTTTTTCCGTTAGTTACTTTGATTCACTTTAATTTGTATTTAAAATTAATCTTTGTTCTCTAGTAATCATTTAATATTTTTCTTTAGTTTCTTTGTTCATTCTCTTATTCTTTTAGTTTGTCTCTCTGTGGAATCGACACCCCAAAGCTGTGCTACAATTACCGCGTTATTTTTTGGGCTTAATCAACAACTCATTTCATATATATTAACAACTAAAAGAGTACTTATTTTTAGTAATCCTTGCAAGGGTTCTAAAAATTGGCAAACAATGTTGTTTTGAATTTATTATTTGTCTATATTTTTGAATGATAAGCTTCTACATATTGTGCTATAAAATCTCTAAAAAGTAGTGATCAAGCTGACCTTAAGATATATCTTTGACTTATATAGATGTGAATGACTCAACCACTGAATTAGCTTTCTTTTTTTGTCAAAATTATACTTGACTTCATTATTGTTTTCTATGGAAATCACAGGTAAATGAGGAAGAATTCACATCCATAGCTAGAGCTGACTTCATTATTGTTCTGTCGTATTCAACTTGTAAGCTCTTAGAAATGATCAAAAACTTTCCTTGCAATGCCATTGAAGGTCAAGAAATGGGAGATATTTGGGCTAGGCTTTCAATGCCAAGTCAACCTTTTGGGTTTTGGTGGGTCAACTCTATTTAGCTCATTAACGTCTTTGTGGCACATAATTTTTCCTTTGTTTGATTTTATTTGTGTATATATATTTTGTCATTCACAGAGATTCCACTTCTACCATTAATCACTCTCAACATATCTAAAACCTAATAACAGTACCCATCACATTCTCAAATCCATGTTCACCCATTCCAGCACCATGTTCCATCGTCACACTATTATACAGTAAGATACTACAAAAAGGTGGGCTTCTCAACGATCTGAAATTCGCAAATTTAGCAACCCCTGGAGCTTGGTCTAACTAATATCGTCACCTGTCCCTCTCATTCACCCCGACAACCTATATTCTATTTTACTCACTTAACTTGTGCATGAAATTGAAAGAAAATTGTATTAACATTCTTTATCTATGAGTAATGATACACTGACCAAATTTAGAGCCCAAATGACATGGCAACATATCATTTGAAGTTTTCATTGGGACCCAAATGACATGACACCAATTAAAGAAGCCCAACTCAACTGCCATGTCATTTGGGCTCTA
>CM042191.1:23487366-23520584 GCA_023539305.1 Ilex asprella
GCCATTAAATTGTCCCATACCAATGCACCGACTCCGACAGAATCCAATTCATGTTCTTATATATATATATATATATATATATATGTATATATATATATGTATATATATATATTTGGGTGTGAGACCATACCATAGAAGCCAGTAATACTTGGTGGCCACATAAAAGGACAATAGGAACATCATACTAAAAAAGCTTTAATAATATTTATAAGCTGCTATATTTACATGATTATTTCAAACAATTATAAAAATAAAATAAAATAAAAATAAAAAATTTAAAATAATTCACGTTCAAAAGTACGTGTATAATCTAGTATATGTAAAAGAGGGATTGCATTTTTTGTCCCTTAGCCGTTCACAACATAACTCCCTCTACAATTTATCATCTTCTGCATTACGAATGGCTTGGCATTTATCAGAACGAAAGACATATGTGATTAATTGATGATAGGTTTTTGATTGGTGATGTCGGATTTGGACTGGCTTAGTCCATCTTTAGTATTTTCCCTTTTTCGTGGCAATTGGATCTATATATTTTTGTTAGTATTGGGTCCAGAGTGAGGAACACAATAAAATGATCACCCGTGCAGTTTGGATATTATTGGATTACTATACATCCTATCATATCTCTAAGAAATATATTAACATTATATCTTTTACACTTGAACTTTCATTTCTTATGAGTGAGTTTCTCACATATTACATCCCAATAATTTTTGGTGACGACTGGTTTCTATGCGTATGAATGTATAGATGGATCCATTTGAAGGCTAGAGTCTTCATCCACCTCTCCTATATATCTTGAACACGCTCAAATACAAGTTGTTATAGTTACTCTTATCAAGTTCGAGTCACAAAATATTATTTGAAGAATAAGACTGAGATTGACCTGTTATTGAATGTCTAGTGTTTTTTATTTTGTTAGCCATTTTTGTAATCTATTTTTATTTGCATCTTTTGTTTTTTTAGTTTTATTTACTTAATTTGAACATAAAATTGCTTGTAAGGCTTGCGATTAGGCTTTTATTTTTCGTATGATTGACTACTCTTATTTAATTTGGATTTTTTTTGTCAAAATATATACATTTATTTGGGATTATAGATCACTGTGTTTGTTCTGTTTTATGAGGATTTCAATGGTACTGACATATTTATTTCTTGAATTTTTATTTAACGAATGTTCTATATTGATACCTCAACAATAATATTTGGCAGATAAATTGGCAAAAATGTATAAAAATTGGACAGCTTACATAACTGGCTAGATGGTTAATGGATGATTTATTATTCATAAATTATTGGTATAAAATAGATAAAGACATTATCGAGTGAATTAATAATCAAGTTATAATGCAATGCTTTTCAAAATATGAAGACACTGTATGGGAAATAGTAAATTTTTTTTTTTTTCTGAAAAAGGGCATTTCATTAAATCATTCTAAACAAGTTGCATCATCTTGGAGGACAGGCAATTTAAAATGAGGTGCCTCATCCCTCCACACTATATAATCGTTACAATTTAAAGAAAATTTAGCTAAACAGTATGTAAATATATTTTCTACCCTACGAATCTAATTAGTGGAAAAGCTAAAGCATCCAGTAGCCAAGAGGTGGATTTGAGAAATAAAATGACTCATGGCTGACAATTGATGAAGATCCTTAGAAATTGATTCAACAATCCCATTATAATCACTTTCCAAAATAACCTTTTTGTATCCCAACTCCACAAATAGTTTGTCAGCTTCATAAGCTGCCTAGAATTCGACCTATTCTGAAAGAATTGATACCTTGAACATTGACACTTAAACTTGCTAAAAATCACCACTTCCAATCTCTGATTACGACATCCAAACCTGCAATAGAACTCGACAAAGACAGAGCACCACCAAAGTTTACTTTAAATACACCTTGTTGAGGAGGTGACGAAACAGTAACTGAATTTCTTGTAGAATCCAAAATTACCGGGGACATCCTCTCTTGTGCTTCATGGAATTGGAGCAAATACGATGTACAAAATTCAACAAGTTGGTAGGAAAAAAATATAATGTTTCATCCTCAATCTATTTCTATTATATCAAATAGACCACATTAGAACAACCAGTAAACTAAACTCCTCCTCTGAAACAAACTCTGAATAATGGACAAACTAATCTATAAAATTATGAAATGGCTCCAATGGAAGTCCAATACTTGAAATCATCCAAGTTTGTAAAGCAAACGGATATTTAAGATACAGATGTTCTACCGACTCCTGGTCTTCCCCACACAAAAAAACACGTATTTACCATCTCTATTGTTTTTCACATCAGATTGTATAATGTTGGTAACATATCTTTGAATGATTCCAAACAAAAAACTTAACTTTACATGGGACCTTCAGACTCCATAAGAACTTGTAATCAATGGTGGAAGAGCCACTATAGATCTCCCGTGGTAAGAGATGCAATTTATGTAAACCCAACTCCATTATCAAGTGATATGCACTTTTAATTGAAAACAAACATGATTTGGTGTAGTGCCAAACTAAGTAGTCTTCTGGGAGTTGCTGACAAATAGGAATTGTAAAGATATCCTTAACTTCAAAATCAAGAAAGAGAGTTTGCAACTTAGGCATATCCCAACATTTGTTAAGAGTATCAACAAAATTGCACACCCTGGTATCGTCATCCAGGTCATGAAGAGGGATGATAAGACGAAAAAAAGTCGGCCGAGGAATCCATCTATCCATCTTAACCCTCACTTTTTCCCCATTTCAAATTCTCCGTCCTAATCTAGCATCCAATGCTCTTTTTGCCTGCAAAATACTTCGCCATGAATATGAGGACATGTTTCCCAAAGAGACATCCATAAAGGAAGATTTTGGAAAATATTTAAATTTCAAAACTTTTGCTAGAAGAGAAGTGTATTGGCCTACCCTCTATATTTGCTTAGCAAGAAGTGCCATATTGTATGCTTCCAAATTCTGAAATCCCAAACCTCCTTTCGGTTTTGGCATATAGAGATTATCTCAGAAAACCAGTGTATCTTTTTATTAGCTTCATTCCCACCCCACCAAAATTGAGCCATCAATTTATTCAACTTATTACAAAGAGAAACCAGAAATTTGAAGCAAGATATAGCATAAGAAGGAATTGTTTGGGCAACAACTTTAATTAGAATCTCCTTCCCAGCTATAGAAAGAACTTTGCTTTGCCAGCCCTCTACCTTTTGCCAAACTCACTGCCTTATGGAATTAAATATTTCTCATTTAGATCTATCAATTGTTGAAGGCAGACCCAAGTATTTATCGAACGACACCACCACTAGAATATGTAAGACATTTGCCAGGATTTGTTTATCGGCATTGGGCACAATGGATTGAAAACCATTGCAAATTTGTCTAGGTTCACATGTTGTCTCGAGGCTTTCTCATTGATATGAAGGCATTCCTACAATGCTAAATCATTCTCCAAATTTGCACGGGAAAATAATACTATTATTGCTTCAAAATCAGTTGAGATCGATTGAAAAATCTCAATCGACATAGAGTTTAGGCGATTGTTTGTCAGGGTTTCAAATGCTTTATTTTAGAACTTCCTTGGATGAAATTAATGGATAAACATATACTACATTGAGCTAACAAAAGATTATTACTTAATTAATTCAATAGAAGGGACTTCTGTTATAGAAAAGAATGAATAAATAGCCTTAATTGAAGCAATAACTACTTCCTAAAATTAATCTAAAATTACTCCTAAAAATGCCCAGATTTTGGGTCTTGTGGAGGTTTGAGTATATCCTTCATCTTCTCCATTACATGCCTTTTTATAGCCATTATCTTCGACATTTTTTGCCTCCATCGATGGTAACTGGATGGTAACCTTGGGTTAGTTATTCCTCTTTTCAAATATAGTTGTAACTGATAATCTCCCATTTTTTTTTCAAATTTTGCTACGTGGCATATTCTTAGTATATCTAGATTGTCAAATGTCAATATTTTGAATATTCATAAGATTTGATATTTTAGGTCAAAACAATGCCCCCCCTCATTTAATTGGATTTAATTAATAACCCAAATAAATAAACAGTCACGACCGTCATTTTTTTCAAAACACCTATTTAGAGAGTTTGTCAGCTGAACTGGTCACGTCGATTTCCTATATTTGCCTATTGATTCCTATCTTCTTTTTCCTCCAGTGATTATTCTTAATAGTGCTTGAGATGGCTCCAAATAATCAAAACCCTGCATCTTCATCTGAAATCCTTTTTTCATCTACATTTCCTATTGATATTAAGTAAATTACACATTATTCCATAGATCATAGGATTATGCTTCCTACCTCAAATTCTAGTGGGACTCTTAGTCTTGGTCTTTCCTTCAAGTCATATTTCTGCTAGGAATTCTCAAACCACTACCCTGTTCACGAAGGTGAAACCCAAATGCTGAATCAGTCCTAACTTCTATGGAAATGGTGAAATCAGGGAACTAATCCTCTTTGTTTGTGGATTAATCTTGATCAACGTTGGGTTGTCTGGGTTGCAAATTTAGAGCCTTATTACGACCATCAATGGATATGCCTAGGTATAATTGAAATGATTATGCTTTCCACTTATGAAATGCATATGAATCGGTGACTAATTGGCAATGCGCATGTTTCTGGTCTCAGTCCTGCAATCTCATGCTCCTTCCTGTTGGCATGATGACCCCAACAATACTAGACATTGTTCCTTTAACATACTTCCATCGATAGGTATGGAGGTAAATGTTTACATTTATACCGATATTGGCCATGACTTTGTCAAAATCCTTTCCAATATAGGGTATAGTGAACATATCAATTTCCTTTTTGCCTCTCAATCTCTTAACCCTTCATTTGTGGAGGATGTTGCTTTCTTTCTCCATTAACTCTATCGATTTGTTCTCTGTGTTCCTGGCTTTAAGGTAACCAAGGAATACATTGGAGTAGCCATTTAATTAGCTAAAATAAAGTAGCTTCCCTTGGACCTTTTTTAGGGGCATTATAAAATAGTCTTTTTAATCTAACAAAAAATAGGATTATTGTTAGCTATGAAGGTCCTTTCGGGCCCGTCTAGGCTTGGCTCTATGCTTATTTTCCTAAGGTTTGACCTGTTGAGACTTTGCCTAGGCCCAAGTACGAACCGCTGAACTATACTCATCGATTTTTGTCTTCCTCATGTTGATATATAGAGAAAACCTTCGATTCGTATTTTAGAGCCTTTCACTCTCAGCAAATATAAATCGAACTCCTTATACACTCCATTTTTCTGAGTTTATTTTTTCTTGTTCCCTTTTTAAGTCTTTATTTGTTGACCCAGATACTGCCTCTGAAAAGGCTAACAAATTCCAGCATATTTTTCTAGGCTACTGTCTTGCTACTCATTACCTTCATGTGGGGAGCTCTATATCTGCATTCAAATTTTCCAAGTGTAGGCACGTACTCTTGTCCCTGTTCCCCTACCAATCCAAATAAGGGTAAGGCTGCCTTGATTGAGGAGCCAAAGAAGAAAAGACCAAAAGGCTCTTATCCAAAACTGCTATAGTCTTCCATCAATGCTCATGATACTACTACTCATCCCTCAAAGCAGGTTAAGTCTTCTTAAGCAATAACTGTTGTGCCAATGATTCTTACCATCAACGAGCAAGTGACTGAAAAAATTGCTCTTCTCCTAAAAAACACAAGTACTCCCTTTTCTTTGGATATACGGAGGAGACAACTTTTGTGAAGAAACCTCAATTGTAAGTTTCAGCTAATCCTTCTTTGAATGGAGATAAAGAAGTAATTCCTTCTCCATCTTGCCACACCCCATCTTGAGAGACCCCTTTGGTTACCTAGAAATAGAAGAATAACTCAACATGTGGCCATACTTGTGTATGTAACGCAATAATGCATGTAAAATCAATAATGCCACCTAATGCCATAATAGAACAGATAAATTTTATAACAAAGTACACAATGGAAAAAACAGCTCCCTGTACAACTACAAGGAAAAACAAACTTTCCTTTATAATATGTACATAAACAGCTTCCTTAATTTTCTCTCGTCTCTACCATGCTATGTTATAATTTTTTTCATATTGGACTTCCATTAATTAATAGTTAATTTTTAGTTTGTAAAAAACGGGTTGAATTTATGGTCCAATGAGATGAGTCCAATATTATTAAGTGATCTATTTTGATGGGCTTATTTACATCTTTTTAATTGATTTAGTTGAGGTGGTTAAGTGTATGCCTTAATCTAATTGTAGCTCGTAATGAGAGAGTCCATTAGATTTCATTATAAATATCAGGCTAGGTCTCCTCTCCACTTCATAACCCTAATTTGACTTGTCCCGTTGAAAGCCGCTTATTTCTTTGAAGGAGAGGAAGACCTTGCCATTTCACAAAAAAAATTCAGAGATCGAGTATCATGGCTTATACATATATGTTCTAATCCTATATGATCCAAATCTTATAATTTAGGTGTTCTAAATTTCATATACGAATCATTAAAATTTCTTACACATGGTATCAGAGCCTATCGTGTATGAATTTAGAACCCGATAAAACTTATATTATAATTTTATGGCTAATTTTTCATCAAGTTTTTTTTTTTTGGTCGCCGTCAATTTACATGGTTGAAACACAAAGGCTTTGAAACCAGGTAATCACATGGGCAGATTGTTGAACTCTAGTTCTATAATTGGCCACTGGGCCAAAGCTTTTGAATATGAATATATAAACTTTTTTTCGCTACAATATATGTTGAACAACTTCGAGAAGCCTGTAAGTCATATATGACTTACACCTTTAAAGAAAAGAGTTGGTGCAGTACCCATGAGAACTTTTATTGCATGTTGTATTGTTTGGACTTTTATATCTGTACACATGCGTTAAATTTCTTTTATTTGATAATTCAATATTCGGTCAACTTATTAAATTTTTTTTTAATTTTCTATGGGTCTAGTTGACAAATAGACATATCCTTTTACCCATACAAATTTTTTTCTCATCTTGATGTAACTTTGATTGAATAGCTACAATTTGTAGAGGGTATTTATACAATTCTAATTTTAGTCCCTAGTGATTTATATGATAAATTTTTTTATGATCTTTATATTATTTATTAAATGTTGGTACATGTGAATTTAAATTATTTAATTTTAATAGTAAAAATAGAATTGAGACCTAAATACAACGATTGATGATGAGTGATCTAAAGAGATACATATTGTTTAGTACCTCATATTGATTGATCACATGATAATTATGGGCAATTTATTATAATATCCCGGTTTGAAAAATTCTGTGAGTTAAGATGGATGGTTGCCACCAAAGTGGTCCATTCATTGAAATTTGTAGATTTTTCTCATGTTTTTGTTAAGGGATGGTCTCTAAATTATAATATACAATTACCTGCTCAAAGGGTGTTATTGTGTATTATAATTTGGAGATGTCATGAAACATTGTGGTAGAGGTGCAACAGTCTAGAAGGTTTATCAGCCCAAAGAGGATAAATTTTTTAAACTTGAGCATTCTTATTAGCTAGTTTTATCAAAGAGATGACTTATAGCATATTGCATTCTCTGCCCAAAGTGGAGTTTGTAGTGATGTATTTGGACTCTCTTAATAAAATATGACTTATTATGTTCAAAACATATTTTATTTATTTATTGCTCAATTTTTCTAACTGTTTATATTCTCGTTGTTTTATACAGTCTCTTTTGCTATGAATAATAATAATGTCAACTTCGAAGTCTTGACTAATTCTAATTATAAGAGATAGAAGCAAGATATTGAGGTTGCCTTGGAAATTGTTGATATAGACTTTGCCTTGAAAGAGAATGAACTTGCGAAACCTACTAGTGAGAGCTCCCCTGAAGAAAAAGAACTTTATGCAAAGTGGGAGAAATCTAATCAGCTGAGTAAGATTGTCATGAAAAGTTCTATCTTTGAACACCTTATGAGTGGTTTGCCTGAAAGCAAAAATATCGAGGAGTTCTTTACCACTGTAGGAGAGAAATACAAGGTATCCAATAAGACTGAAGCTGGGGGCCTAATGAATGAATTAATGAGTATCAAATATGACAATGTGAGTGGTGTTAGAGAATATATCTTTAGAATGATGCATCTTCAAACCAAATTAAAAGTCTTCAAAATTGTTATTCCTAATGATTTCATTGTTCATCACATTCTTAACTCTTTGTCTCTTGAGTTTAGTCAAATCAAAACTGCTTACAACATCCAAAATGAGTCCTGGACAATTAATAACCTTATCTCTAAGTGTGATTCTAAGGAAGAAACACTTAGAAAAGAAAAGAGTGAAAATATCTTGTTTGTTTCTTAACCTAAATCAAATTTCAAAGGTGGGTATTAGGGAAACAATAAAAAACTTAATCGTAATGCTTCAAAGAATGGTCAGGATTTCAAAAGGTATGGTACAGGTCAGAATGTTAGAGGTCCTAAGGCTACCATTCGAAAAGATGTCAAGTATTATTTTTGCAAGAAACGAGGTCATAAGAAAAGTGAGTGTACTCGATTCAAATCTTGGATAGAAAAGAAGAATAAAGAAGAAGGTAATTAACTAACCTTTGTTTGCTTTGAATCCAATTTAGTTAATGTCCTATTAAATTCTTGGTGGATTGATAGTGGGGCTTCTATTAACGTTGCCATGACTTTGCAGAGATTCACAAGCAAACGGAGGCCAAGTGAAGGGGAAGTCAAGCTTAAAGTAGGAAATAATAATGAAGTCCATGTTAAGTTCATAAGAACCGTTAGGTTGAATTTAGACATTGGTTTTCAAATTGTTTTAAAAAAATACTTTTTATGTACTGTCATTTAGGCCGAATTTGATTTCAGTTTCCTTGAAAAAATTGATATATTTTTTTTAATTTTAGTGATGGTAAAATTCAATTTTCTTTAATTTTTAAAATTGTTGGTCATTATGTTTCATTGGATTGATAGTGGGGCTTCTATTAACGTTGTCATGACTTTGCAGAGATTCACAAGCAAACGAAGGCCAAGTGAAGGGGAAGTCAAGCTTAAAGTAGGAAATAATAATGAAGTCCATGTTAAGTTCATAAGAACCGTTAGGTTGAATTTAGACACTGATTTTCAAATTGTTTAAAAAAATATTTTTTATGTATTGTCATTTAGGCCGAATTTGATTTCAGTTTCCTTACTTAAAAATTTTGATATATTTTTTTTAATTTTAGTAATGGTAAAATTCTATTTTTTTTAATTTTCAAAATTGTTGGTCATTGTGTTTCATCAGATGATCTATATAGTATATAATTGGCTGTCAATAATAGATATGGTCATTCAGATATTTTGAATATTGTATGTAAGAGACCTCTCATTAAAGAAAAATCTTCACAACTGTGGCATAAACGTTTGGGTCACATTTTTAGATAAAGAGTGGAAAGATTAATAAAGAATGATATTTTTCATCCCCTTGATTTTGGAGACCTTGAAACTTTTGTTGATTGCATTAGGGGTAAATTGACCAAGACTAAGATGAAAAGTACAATTCGTAGTTTAGATCTTTTAAAAAGCATTCACACTGACATCAGTGGACCTTACTCACGTACCTTTTATGGTAAAAAATATTTTATTACATTTATTGATGATTTCTCTAGCTGTGGATTTATTTATTTATTTAAATAATGAAAAATCTAATGCTCTTGAAAAGTTTAAAATTTTTAAGACTGAGGTTGAGGAACAATTAGGGAAAGTCATCAAAATTGTTAGGTTTGACAATGGTGGTTAGTATTATGGCAAACATGATGTGTCTAAGCAACATTTGAGACCATTTGTCAAGTACTTGTAAGATTGTGAGATTATTGCCCAATATACTATGTTTGGTAGTCCCGAGTAGAATGGTGTAACTGAAAGGCGTAATTGCACCCTTAAAGACATCATGAAGAACATGATGAGTAGGTATAACTTACATTATTATCTTTGGGGAGAAGCCATTAAAACGGCTTCATACATTCTTAATAGAGTTCCTAGAAAATCTATTCCAAAAACACATTTTGAAGTATGAACCAATAGGAAACCAAGTCTTAATCATTTTTGAGTCTAGGATTGTCCTACTGAGGTCAAAATCTATAACCCTTTTGAGAAAAATATTGATCCTAGAACTATTCATTGTTTCTTCATCGTTTACCCATAACATTCAAAAGAATACTGGTTCTATTGTCCTACAAGTGGTACTAAAATTATTGAGTCCTTAACAACAAAATTTCTGGAGCTTGTTGTTGCTAATGTTGGTTGCTCACATCCTATTAGTGAGCATGAGCAAGATAAATTTGTTTATATTCCTTTACCTGTTGTGCAAGAGAATATTATATCTGCTCCTGTTGTTAATTTTCCTACTCCAGTTGTTGGCCCTTATGTTCCTGCAATTGACCCTTTTGTTCCTATTGAGGCTCATCATTCTTTAGAGCCTACTACTAAAATTTCCTTGAGAAGGTCAATAAGACCAAGGAGACCTATTATTTCTGATAAATATTATGTATACCTTAGAGAAAGTGATTATGATATTGGTGATATTATTAATCCTGTAACATATCATGATTCTATTACTTGTCCTCAGGCTGATATGTTGGTAGGTGTCATGAAAGATGAGATGCGTTCTATGACACACAATGTGTAAAACCTAGGTAAATTTGAACATTTTATGAGAAAGGACAAAATGGTAAATTGTCACTACGGTGCGGGTTGAGAATCCTTATTACTAGAACTCGAATAACGAAATGGACCTCACCGTTGGATTCGTCTCGCGAAATCTAGTTATCCTGTTAAATTTGGTCAAATTCTGAGATAGTTGGATTTCTCACGTTTTACGAGGCGATCGGGTCTCGGGTGACTCTAAAAATGAATTTTTTATTAAAATTTTAAAATTTAGAAAATAATTTAAATAAAGTTCATATAAAAAAATTTGAGCTTGAACCGGAGCAAAATTTAATCGTTTCGGGGAGAAAACGGACCCGGGAAAAGGGGGCGTGTGGCCCGACGTGGGCCATGCTTTAAAATTATAAATAGGAGCAAAATATCTGATTTTCTGGACAGAACACTCTGCTGATCCAGTGGGTTTTAACGTGTGAAGTAGAGGAGAGAAAAAAAGAGAGAAATCAAGGCTTCTTGCTACGATTTACACCTCTCCGTCGCTCGAATCAACTCGAGCTAAGAATCAAAGTCGATCTCCTCGACAAGGGCAACCCCTACGTACCAAAAAGAGCTGATTTCACCGAAGATCCAAAGAGGAGATTTTAGAGAAATCAAAGGTTTGGGCTTGAATCGTGTTCTTGAAGCTTCCTACGGGTGTTTTATGTTTCAAGAGGTAGGGTTCCCTCCTACTTAGGTTTTCTCTCAACCTAGGAATGTGATATGGAATAGGTAGGTGTATAGAACTATATGTAACTTATCTATTGTTGTTGTTTTAGTAAAATGGGTATTGAGAATGGATAGCATGACTTGAGATAGATTCTCTTGTTTAATGTACCACTAGTGTATATTAAGTGTGGGAAATGGGTACCGAAATGTGCTAAATAAATCTTGTAAGAAATGGGTTGTAAAATTTACTTGTTTGGTAAATTTCATGAAAAACTATAAGTACTCGACCTGTAGAAAATGGATTTGAAAATTGGGTACAGTAAATTCTAAGTTGAATTGGCAATTATAAGTTACTACTTTATAATTTCTTGAAAGATTATGATAGGTGGATATTAAAAAATGGGTAGAATAATTTTTATTTTGAAATGGTTGTGTAGAAATCAGTTAATATGATTTCTTGAGCTAGATGATGAATTTGAGTGTATTATGTGTGTAATGCCCCAAATTCTCCCTTGGACGACATTACTATCTAAAATCATTCACATCATGAGAGCAACTAATAAAATTCATAATTACAGAAAATTTCATTCATCGTACATAACATCTACAACATCACTCAAAAGAATCTGTCAAACCATGGTTGTTACATCTCAAAATCAAGTCTTAATCTTGCAGCGGAATAATAAAAAAAATGTCATTCATACATTGTTTCATAATGCATCTCCTAATCTAGGATATAAAGAGAGTAAATCTAGACATTTCCCTCTGGATCCACGCTTCCATCCAATTGAGCTTCCCAAGCTAATTGCTCATCGACTCTGAGCTCTTCATCTTAACCGAAATCTGAGAATAAATATTGTTTGTAAGGGGTGAACACTAAGCTCTGTAAGAAAATCCTCCCAAACTCGAAGAAGTTTTGAAAACATATAAAACAAGTCGGACTCATTTCACAAATATCATATATAACTTTTGAAAGAAAACAGTGACAGTTATGTCAATCTAAAGTTTAACCAATAGCATTGAAGTAAATGAAGAAGTAAAACCAAGTTACAAGGAATAAGTCATTTCCAATGACAAACTATTTCTAACAAGTTCTGGTGGAATCCTATACTTCCAACAAATTCTTGTAGAAATCATTTACCATTAGCCACAATCAACCATTTTCAACAATGAACCATAACCCATCAATTATAACATAACCCCCAATGTATCTCAGGTATGAAGTAAGATATCACATGAATACACACATTGAGAATATCCTAGCCCACACACACACCCAATACTTGCAAAGATTTTAGGAAGGGCGTGTACCATTACAATGATAATGACAAAATCCAACCCAGGAATAGTATACTAACCCCCAGACATGGTACCCATGAGCGAGGCACCAACCCCACTACGAGTGATAGAGAACTTTCAAACCCACATGGAGTAAGAAACACATCTAACCCACTATACGATATCAAGTCAACGGCCACTCATGGTCATCCAAACATCCACAAGAGATACAATATAAACTCATTTCCTCAAATTACAAGAAAATTCAAACATCCTCAATTTTCACATGTATTATTCCAATATAACAATTTAAGAAAATATGCAAGAGATCGTCAAAAATACCATTTTATTGTTCAATGCAAAGTACTAGATTTTTAAAATCAAATCAAGAGAAATATCTATTTCTCTTGAAAACTAGGGTTTTGAATCGAGAAAAAGAGATTTAATGGTTATCCCACCATAAATTTGTTGAAACATGATAATGTTTGTAAGAAGATCAAGAATCAAGGATTTACTAACAAATAAATAAGATTTAGAGTCAAAATAATACATATAAGTAAACCCTAGCTTCAATGTAATAGAATAGGAAGAAACCCTACCTTAAAATCAAGAATTCTAAATAAAAGTCCAAGCTTTAGAGACCCTCTTTCTCCTTTTTCTTTTTCCCTTTATCTTCTCCTATGGTTCTAAGAGGTTTATGGTGAGAGTGGAATGTAAGAATGAGACAAATGGAGCTTAAAATGGTATTTTAAAACACAAAAATTTCATTTTTTTATTGTTTCAGAAAGCTTTAACTAAAGCGTACCGATATGTGTACCGGTACACTAAGTCTACTGGAGTTCGGCATACCAGTACACTTTTTCTGCTTCAGACCATTCTTCGTATAATTGGCATAACGTTTGATCCAACTGTTCGAATGTTCTAAAATGTAGAAACAATATACAAGACATTTAGATCTACAACTTTTATGTTTTACACTTCTTCATATTCAAAGTGGATCATGGTAAAAAATAACAAAAACCGAGGCACTGCAACCCGATGTTGTGGGTGCTGGTGCATTTGTTACCAAGCACCAATATCTTCTTGATTTTCTTACTTTTAGGCCTCCAAATCCTCATGTAATGTGTCCATGTCTTCACTACACATCTATACTTAGTTACAAGGTTCCAAAATGCATGAATTAGACTATAATTACCCGCAACATCAAAATTCGACGTTATTCATAATTTTGGCTAACTCTAAGTACTTAAATGCAAAAGTTGAGTTGAAATGCATGTAATGAGACTGTTAGATATGCAATATTATGCGTTCATCACCTATATTAGCATTTCAAAAAATAATTTCTTGATATATATTAAGATATGAGTGTGGGGGTTTACAATGTGTTTTCTTGAATGGTGCCTTGAAGGTGTTTGATAAAACGTCTTGAATGATTGAAGTTGTTTTAATGAAATAACATGTTTGGATAATGTGGTAAAGTGAAATCGTATGTTTATGATATATTAGCATTGGGATGAATTATGAAAATTAATTGCTTAGGATGTAATTTTTTATGGCTTGCTTTAAAATATGGTTAAATTGTCCATTTGACATTCATTACATATTGGGCATAAGTATAGATGTATGTGAATTTTTGATCAAACACTATACTTAGTGGTTGATAAGTGGACTCGGGAAGGTTAGATCGATGATCCCATTGAATCACATGGTTGCATTAAAAAACTTGTGTCGGGCATAGGAAGATGGAATAGATTCCCACTCGGGTAAAAAACCCGGCTACTTGGTTCAGACACTTTCCGGCAGTGTAATTCCAAAAAAGTGTAACGGTGTGCAGAACCGACGGTGAAACTCCGAAGATACGCTACCCAACAAAGGCACAACATTTTGTTTTATAAATAAAATAGTCATTCAATGGGTAGCATCCAACAATGGTCTTGTTTTATAAACACATGACTTTTATTTCAAAATGATCATTGGATGTATTTCATCAATGACGAATTTATCATACATTGGCATTGCATTGTGAGGTGAAAGTCGATGAAGGCTCGGGTTAAAGTTCATGAGTGAGTCTTATCTCAAATCATGACATGACATGGTAGAATTTCAACACTGAATTGCATGTTCATGTTTGGGATGGTTGATGCTTGTTGATTGTTGCATGTGCACATTTCATATGCACTTAGGTTGGGGAGTAGCCTCTGCAGGAGATATCCTATTGAGCGTGACTCACCCTATACGAGAAAATATATCATGTGCGGGATATACGATAATGGATGACTCACCTTTAGAGCCTCAAGGGTGAAAAAAGTCGATTTGTGGGTTTTATAACTCATTTTGTATAACTTTTGGAGAAATCTAGTCTTGGCATGTAATTTTACAAAATGGACTGTAATTGAACTTATGTGGACTATATTTTGTTTGAAAAGCTTCATTATGCAGGTATTGGATGGTTAAGAACGGATTTGGGTGAGTTAGAAATTGAAAACAAGTGAAATAGGCAATGATGGGCAAAACCTACCAGTAGATGTTGTCCAGTAAGCAAAACCTACCTGCAGAACGTTGGTAGTTTTGCGGAAGGAAAATTCCAGTGCACCCTTTCTACTTGTAGGTTATGGTCTTTCCTACCGGAGGCTTTCTCAAAACTCCACATTTTTGAACTATTTTTTGAAGTATTGGGGCACTATTTTCTCTTGATCAAAGATATTTTATGGGACATAAATGACTATAATTTAATGTCTAAAGAACAACGGATGTGTGGGTACGAACCCGGTTAAGGGGTTGATGTCATCGTGATATCGGGTGGTTTTATTAACTAAGAATTGATGTATGTTAGACCTCAGATTGGTCATGTAATTAAATGTTGTTATAGGAGTGTGGATAAATAGACTTGGTGTGGTCAATATTGTATTATTGCACAGGTTGTGTTTTGCGTAGAGCTCCCCATACAAGGGAGACTTTGCCCGAATTTCGTTAAATTATGGATCCCGATAAATGGGGCATAACGGAGTGATATCGAGTTACACGATATCCACGAGTATTCTGCAGGTTGATGGGTGATCAATGGACTCTCGGATTTTGGGGCGTCACACAATGAAGTGTGGAGTTTGTAAAACTTCCTAAGGGATGTAAACTCATTGGCTGCAAATGGGTGTTTAAACATTAATGCTAGATTGATAACAAAAGGGTATAACCAAAGGGAAGGTATAGATTTTAATGAAACTTTCTCACCTGTCTCTACTAAAAATTCTTTCAGGATCATTATGACATTAGCGACTCGTTTGATCTAGAACTTCACCAGATGGATGTGAAGACAACTTTCCTGAATGGTGAGCTTAGTGAAAAAATTTATATGATGCAGCTTAAGGGTTTTAAGGAGAATGGAAAAGAACAATTAATTTGCAAGTTTAAGAAGTATATCTATTGTCTCAAATAGGCTTCTCCTCAGTGGTACTTGAAATATGATGAAATAGTAAGTTCTCTTGGTTATGTTGAGAACAAGATAGATCAATGCATATATCTTAAGGTCAGTGGGCATAAATTTATCTTTCTTGTTCTTTAGGTTGATGATATTTTGCTTACAAGTAATAATTGGGCTTACTTCATGAGATTAAGCAATTGTTGTGTAAAACATTTGACATGAAAGATCTTGGGGAAGAATCTTTTGTGTTAGGCATTCAGATTCATAGGGATAGGATTCATGGATTGTTGAGACTTTCTCAAAGTGAATATATAGATCATGTGCTTGAAAAGATTTAATATGCATAATTATAAGTTTGGAGATGTACCTGTGGGGAAAGGTGATAAATTCAATCTAAGTCAATACCTTATACGAGTATCGTTGACAGTTTAATGTATGCACAAGTTTGTACTAGGCCTGACATTGCTTTTGCAGTTAGTGTTCTTGGCATATATCTTTCCAAACCAGGATTAGATCATTGGGTAGCAGCTAAGAAAGTTATGAGATACTTGCAAATAACAAAAAATTTCGTGCTTGTTTATAGGAGAGTTGATAGTCTTGAGGTGATTGGTTACTCAGATTCAGATTTTGCTGGGTGTCAGGATGATTTAAAATCCACTTCAGGATATATTTTCAGGTTAGCTGGAGGAGCAATAACATGGAAGAGTGTTAACCAAACTCTCACAACTTCTTCCACCATGCAAGCAGAATTTGTAGTATGTTATGGAGCTTCAACACAAGTTATACGGCTAAGCAATTTTATTTCAGGACTTATGATTGTGATTCCATCTCTAGACCACTAACAATTTATTGTGATAATAGTGCAGTTGTGTTCTTCTCAAAGAACAACAAACATTCTAGTGAGTCTAAACATATGGAAATTAAATATCTTTCTGTTAAGAATCTTTTGAAGAAAAGTGACATTGTGATTGAACATATTGGTACAGAATCAATGCTTGTTGATCCTTTAACCAAGGGACTGAAACATGTAACTTTTAAGAATCATGTTAACATCATGGATATTTTGGGGTCTTTTGATGTACTTGGTTAGTGGGAGTTTATTTAAGTGTTAAGAACTTTAGTATTGATTTAATTTCATATGTGATATTTAATACTCATTATGGTTGAGATACATCTATTTGAAGAATAATAAATATTTGAATGATTATCCTTATTATTAGCACGTTATTCTTGCTATGTTATATGTGTACACATTTATGACATGACATTTTATACAAAATCTTAAGACTTAGTGTATATCTTAAGTATGACTGTTTTGTCAATGTAGTATGTCTCTATTACATCATTTGAGAAAATCTTGAGATTTTAAGTTTGAAGACATACTAGCTTATTGTTGAAGCTAATGAATTTCTCTAGCTTATTGTTGAAGCATGTTGTTAAAGAGAAATCATTTGAAGGAATGACAATGAAAATAACATGTTTATTATATTACATATTGAGATGTTATTTTTTTGCTATACTACCACATTTTGATTTATGTCTATAGGATTATTATTTTTTGTAATCATGGATTGGTCCTATGTCAATTAAGGATGTAAAGACTGCCATGATTCGAAAATAGTAATTTTATTGGATCGAGTCGTGTTTGAGATGTTGTCTCAGGACCATATTTTTATTGTGGCCACATTGAGTTTTTGTTTGATTAGTCGAAGAGTGGTTTTTCAAATATATATATTATTTTATTTTTAAATGACTACAATTAATGTTGCACAAGTTGGAGGATGTTAGAATTTTTTTCATGTTGAACTTCCATTAATTGATAGTTAATTTTTAGTTTGTGAAAAATAGGTTGAATTTATGGTCCAATGAAATGAGCACAATATTATTAAGTGATTTATTTTGATGGGCTCAATTACATCTTTTAATTGATGTGGTTGAGGTGGTTACGTGTAGGCTTTAATCTAATTGTAACCCGTAATGGGAGAGCCTATTAGATTTCATTATAAATGGCAAACTAGGTCCCTTCTCTAGTTCAAAACCCTAATTTGGCTTATCCCATTGAGAGCCGCCTATTACTTTGAAGAAGTAGAGAAAAACCTTGCCCTTTCACAAAAGAAATCTAGAGATTGAGTATCATGGCTCATACATGTATGTTCTAAACTTATATTATCCAAATCTTGTAATTAAGTGTTCTAAATTTCATATACAAACCATTAAAATTTCTTACATGCTAATGTAATAGTGGACGTCCCTCTAGATTTCGGTATCCTGAAACCAATATTTTTTTTAAGTGTACTGAACATCATAATCAAATGACATATGAAAATATGGATAAAATATCATTCCAACAAAAAGATGTCTATAACCTGCAAATCACAACCAAAGTGAACTCAACTCACTTTGAAATTCAAATCAACTTCATATATTAAACTAAGAGTAATGCCAGACAGATTTAAAATATAGACTTGATGATATGGCTGCTGATGTGTATCAGCCATGTCATCAGTTTCTGTCCCCCCAAAAAAATCAAAAAAAAAATCAGATTTAACATTCCCACGCAACCATTCCATCTTCCCTCTTTCCTCCTTCCTTTTCCCTCTTCCCTCGCCTTCTCCTTTCCCTGTCACTAAACCGAACAGAGCCGGCCACTTTCCAAGCCCAATAGACTTCTTGACAACGCCTCAGAGGCCAACAAGTTCAAGCAAGATTGTTGTTGTTACAGAATCTATAGGGGTTCAAAGTGTTAAGGAGGAAGTTCTAATTTTTTAGATAAATTTGAGTGATTGATGTAAAGGCAGACATATGGTGAACATAGGTCTTGGTCCTGATCTTGGAAACCCTCAGAGGATTTTCCTAAACACTGGTTGGTTCATCCTTCAAGTGATAATGAGGTATTTGATCATGAAATAAAATTTTGCGCAAAAGGAAGAGGGTTGGGTTTGATGATAAGGGCTAATGGCTTTGGTTTTGCTGGAAAAGGAAAAGGAAGGTGTTTGATGATATTGTTGCTTAGGGTTGTTTTGTTTGAGGGTGTGGCTGATACGAAGAATCTGGACTGGGAGCTACTTAATTTTGCTTGCTTTTGACTATTTGAAGTTTTTAGTTTTTTTTTATAGGCGTTCATGCCTTGTTTTGAGTTGATGTTCTACTGAGGCGTCTGTGCCAGTCATTTGCTTCGTGTAATTGTTTCTTTTTTAGTAAATAAAATTTTGTTTGAAGAAAAAAATTTAGAGCATAGTGTATAATATGATGCTAGAACAGAGCTTCATAGTATCCTAATGTTATACTTCAAAACCCAAATACATGATTCAATAATTTCAGATGTCACCATGGTCACTGCATCATTATTCATGTCATAGTTTTTAGGGCTGCTGCTTTTTTTTTAGGATGGATCGATACATAAAAAAACATGAAGTGATTTGTAGTATTCACAGAAACATGGCTTGAATTGCCCCTTTTTTACCCAAATATAATATGCAACCATGTAGCAGAATCTAGCATTTTTTAAGTTTGTTTCAATCCAACATAAGATTCCACAAATGTCAAACCATCCAACTGAGAAATTATTCCTTTGTTTTGTTTGGAAAAAAAATGGTGACAACATAGTGTACAATTTTTTTTTGGAACATGGTCATGGCAGCACTCTTGACCAAAATTTAAAGTTCCATAATCATGGCCAATTTAGCATCAAAAAGGAAAAATTAGTATACTTTTTTTCATTACTCTTCCACTACTGAATTGAATAATTTCACAAACAAAATACAATCATAAAATTATACTTAAGCAACAATACTACTGTCTCCCACTTTAAATGAGTACACAAACAAAGTGTACAATTTTCACAAATCACTTCTTCTAAAGCAACTTAATTCTACATAACAAATCAACTTCACTGTGGGGTCTCGTTGACGAACCATAAATGTCCCAAACAAAGTGACTTCTACTAGACAATTCATCGAACTGTTTGTGGACGCAATCAGTTCTAGCTTTCCCCTCCTTACTCGAGTTGAATGGGTATGTTGTAATATTAAAGCAACAAAGAAGAAAAAAAGAGATGGAGAGACTTAAAAATGTATAGGCTCTAGCAACTATCACTGTGACTTTGGCTTCGGTTTCAGTTGTGGAGAAAACCCAAATTTTTTGGGTTCAATTTGTTTTTAAATAGAAAGGGGGCAGAAGTCGAGGGAGATGAAAAGGGGAGGGAAGGGAAGGGAAGGAAAAAGGTGGCTTGGAGGGAGGAGGGAAAAGTCGTTGTTGGGCGAAAGAGGCTCCCGAGTGAAGAAGATCTCTGTTCTACCTCGTCCCACTAAGGTAGTTGTCACCGGGAACAACAGGACGAAGTTTGTACTTGTTGGCTTCCAAGGCGTTGTCAAGAAGGTTGTTGGGCTTGGAAAGTGGTCGGCTGTGTTCAGTTTAGTGATAGTGACGGGAGATGGCTGGTTGTGTTCAATTTAGTGACAGGGAAAGGAGATGGTCGGTTGTGTTCGGTTTAGTGATAGAGAAGGGAGAAGGCGAGGGAAGATGGAAGGGTTGGGTGGGAACGTTAAATCTGATTTTTTTTTTTTTTGTTTCATTAAAATGATGACATGACTGATACACATCAGCAGCCACATCATCAAGTCTATATTTTAAGTCTATCTAGCATTACTCTTAAACTAATAAATATCCACATGAACAAAGAGTCAAACAACAACATTCAAGCAATGTCAAACTATTTACAACATTTAAGCCATGTGAATTTATCTCACTACAATTGGGCAATATGAAAATCAATAATATGTAAGCCATGACAAGCTATCAACAATTCGACACAGTGGATAATACTCAAGTGAAAAAATCTTTCGTAAAAGCACATTTCATCCATAATTTAAACAACTCAAGCCAAATTAATTTGAAAAAAATTGCTTTATTACTTACAAGAAAATAAGCTTGATATATCATATACTTTTATTTTATTTGTTATGAAGTAGCAAACTCTCACGTTTAACACTGATAGGTACACCACTTTGTTTTACGGTCTGTCCCTAGGTGTAACCGAGGTAGTAGCCTCTGACCCAAGCAATTAACATATATACAAATATGAGTGAGTATGTCACTTGAAATTACCCAACTGGTGCACATGGATGCAAATGAGTATGCTTCATGGTGTTTCATATTCATTACAACTTATTCTTCCCAAAGAAACTACGGAGTATTTTACAAATCCTCACATTATATTAGTCATCGCCTTAAAAACCTCAATGATAAATAATACAAGAACATATGGTTGGAGAACAATATAAAATAACTCAGAACTCTTGATAAAATAGCTAGACAACTAATCACTTCTAAATGGTCAATTGATTGATATTGCTGCCTCGATGAAAACTAGAGAATTCGCGGATAACTAAATGATTTGCATTAACATTATTCACTTTTTAAATTTTTACTTCATTTCACACTCAACTAAATTTAACTCAAAACAATTTAAGCCATTTTCTCCTAATTTTTCTCTTTTGAATATTTTTTTAAACACTAGAAGATCATTGAAGTTGTACGAGGAATCCACCACAATGAATGTTGTTGTGGTCTTCCTATTGCATATTTACAATTGTACAAGAAAAATTCCATTTGTAGAGGATGATTCTCCAATAAAATTAATGTTTGTAATGTCATTGTGAAGCAGATCTTCCTCTCATTTGTTCAGAACTTTTAATATCCTTGAAGGAAGGATATTGACCACTGCCTCATTGTCAACCAAAACTTTGCTAACTAGTTGACCATTGATGTGAAGCCTGTCACTAAATCAGTGCTATCTTCCACATCCTCGTCTAAAAATGTCTTTGTCTTATTCTACTTTCTCTTTCACTTTTGTTGATGGATTCTCTAGTGTCTTCTCTTGTTCTCATTTCAACAGATCCATAATTTGTTTGAACTTAGAAATATTTTGATTAAGGATGTCCTGGTTTGTTTGGACTTATTTGATCTCCTTCTGTTGCGCTCTTGTCTATGTAGGATTTTTCATCCCCATCAATGGACTTGGCCTTGAATAGGTTTCAAGGGGAGTAGGATCTCACCTACTTATCTAAGCTACAGAACTTCCTTTGTTCTCTCCTTTTTTTGATTCTACTAAGTGCTTTGTACCATTCCCAAGATAGGAATTTTGTAACGCCCCAAAAACTGCCTTGGACGACATTACAATTTATAAACCATTCAAATCATGAGAGCACATCATAACTTCATATCCAAAACGATTTCATTCATCATATATAACATCTACATTATTACCCAAATGAAAAAGTCAAATCATAGTCGCAATATCAAAAGAATCAAAATAAAACTTGTAGTTGAATACAAAGTATTGGCCTTTACAAAGTCGCAATTTAGAACAAAAGAAAATAATTCTCTTAGCAACTATTTCGGGGTCTACGTCTCCTTCTACTGGACCTTCCCACTGTGCCGGCTCTCCAACACCGAGCTCTTCCTTTAAGCTATTATAATCTAAAAAAGACATTGTTTGTAGGGGTGAGCACGAAGCTCTGTAGGAATATCCTCCCAAACTCGAATGGGTCATGATTCTCTCAAATCCGGTGTGATCAATGTTGTATATTGGACCTCAAATGGGTCATGTGGTTGTATGATTACACAGGTTATGTTTTGAGTAGAGCTCCCCATATAAGAAAAACTCTGCCCGAATTTCGTTAAATTATGGATCCCAATAAATGGAACATAACGGAGTGATATCGAGTTACACGATATTCATGGGTATTTCACGGGTTGATGGGTGATCAACGGACCCCCGAATTTTCATGAGTTAATTATAACAATCACATAATCTTTTGATGAACTGAAATTAAGGCGTAACTTTCCCAAATTGAGTTATAAAACTCATTCTTTAATTCTGATATGACATCGAACTAGGTCGCATTATCATAGCCAAAAAAGAGATATCATAATTGAATCCGTGTGGTCGTTATTTGTTTATGTTATATGCATTTATAGAAAGTAATAAATTATAAGTCTATATTTGCATAAAATGTAAATAAAACTATCTTTTCAAAATAAGTTTTTCAATACATGTTAAAAAACAATTTGCAGTCATAAATTTTTGCTCCATTTATTTGTAACTATCCTGATAAAAATAGTATAATAAAATAAAAATAATAAAAAATTACATTGCAAAACTTTTATTGATTAAAAAATGGTGAATCGCCCTTTATATTTCGAAAGATTTTAAAATTCTTAATTTGTACCCTGAATAGATTAATTTTCCCCTATTCACTCTCAATATCATAACATATGTGACCCTTATACTAACTTTTCATTGTCACTTGCATCAAATCTCACTGCATTTAGCATGGGGACCACATAGCAGATGTGACGAAAAGTGGTATAAGGGCAACATTATAACCATTTTATGACATCGAGAAAGGGCAACATTATAACTATTTTATGACATCGAGAACGTATTATGATAAAATTAATCATTAAAGGTACAAATAAAGAATTTTAAAATCTTTTAGAATACAAAGTGTGATTCTCTCTTTAGTATGAACACACACACACACATATATATATATGTAGGTTGTACATCAGAGAGATTGTCCACATTGGAGGACTTCACAGAAGTCCTCTACAAGTTTGCTGTATATATATAATTTTCCTCCCTTTAGTATGACAATCTCTTGTACCCTTAATGATTAATATGTATGTGACCCTCATATATATATATATATATATATATATGTATGTTATATATAAAACATATATTAATTTGTATAGTTACATATATATATATATATATATATATAATGAACAAATTAGTGAAAAAAAAAAGGCTTGAGAAGCATTTTCTCCACATTTCCTAAATTCTTGGAGATTTGAATTTTTTAGTTACCAGACTAACACTCTCTGAATCATATTATAGCACGTTTTTTGTAACCACTCCAAACGCTCCTCAGCTCCCCACTAATTAATACTATGTTGTCAAATTTATTCAAACAACTTTTTTTACAATTAAATTATTTATGATAATTTATCTAGCTTATCAAGTAATAAGATATAAAAGAAAGATATCAATAAAATGATGTGCACCAAATTATTTCTATCGAATAAAGTGACAATACCACATTCATTGGATATATAATAAGTGTTCATAGATCCCATCAAGTGGGGTCGTCCAGTGGGATACTACCAAAATTTCTCACTCTAAGGTTAGAAATTCGAGTCTTTGAGTTTATATCGGGGTTGGATGGTTAACGGCCGTGGTTAGAGGTCTCATAATCCAACCATTGAAGGCCTATCGGGGTGGTATCTGGGCGCTATATTTTGTCCCGCCCCCCTTTTTAAACATAAAAAAAAAAGTTGATGCACATAGATAGCATTACAGATTTTAAAAAATAACAATATATATAGAGTAAATTACACTTTATCCCCCTAAATTATTATCTTTGTTTTATTTTGTGCTATCAACTATAAAATTTCTTACATTGCACCTAAATTATCAATTTTGATGCATATCACTCCAATAGATAACGGCTAACTTAAAAATATGTCAAATAAGAGAGGAAAATTCCTAAGAGATTCCCGTCATGTGTCTACTACCACTTTATTTTACCTCTTTTACAACCAAATGGTTGCTGGAAAGAAAAAAAAGGTCAGCTAGAGGAAGAAAATTTAGAGCTTAGGAAGGGCCAAGTCATAGATGGGTACTTTTTTAAAATTTTTTACATGCATATGTGTAATAGAAAGTTATTTATTGGCAATACATACTACTCACATGTGCATTTACTGTCAAACAATTAATAGTCATTATTTATTAGAGTGATATGAAATAAAATTGATACTTTAAGGTATAATGTGAAAATTTTATAATTCAAGGTACAAAATACAACAAAAATAATAGATCAATGGGATAAAGTGTAATTTATATATATGTATATATTAGTTGATACACACGTGCGTTGCATGTGGACAAATTCAATATTACAAATACATTTATATATGTATATATATATATAAAGAGAGAGGTAGAGAGAGAGAGAGAGAATTGGTCTCTAATATTCTGATTTAAAAAAAATTCAAAAACTTGGTATAAAAATTAATTAGGATTAACTATCTATTACCAATTCCATAACATTTTCAAGATTAACGAAATTCAACAAAACATTTGGATTGATACAAAAATTACTTTTTTGACCAACCTGTATATACCAAACCATATGAATTTCCCTAAACGAAAACAATCCACAAGAAATTCTATTATATGGTTACGATTGTATTTTAGATACCGACTGCAGAAAAAATATACATTAGACTCTAATATGAATTGTAGTGCTTAGTTAGGAAAATTAGACGATATGAATCGTAGTTCTTAGTTAGGAAAAGAAAACAAACTTAAGAACATCTGCTTCAACAAAAAGGAGTCAATTCCATAACATATATTTGCATATATAGTAAAGTACATAGAAATGTAGCATTCAAGTATTATTAAAAATTTAACAATGAATACATAGGGAAATGCTATCCGAGAGTGAGGTAGAAGAAGCCACTAAAAGTTACTAGGATAATCTTTCTTGTAACATGTCATTGGTATGATAATGTGTTAAGAGGTGAGAGACGTGAATACATTTGTTGTTCATATAAGAAACAGGATCTTGATGTTACATTCATATAAACCAACTTGAATTAAAAAGGCTGGCCAAATTCAAAAATATAAAATTCTTGAACTCACATTTATTTCCGACATCATTTGTCAAACTTTAAACTTCTCTCCCTCAAGGATTTAACATGTTACTTCTAGTCATGCTATCTATTCCACCAAAGAAGACATCCTAACTTCAAAAACTTCATCCCCAAGTCAATAAAGAACTAAAGGTTGGAGACAATATGAGCATCTGGTCATAACATGCATGACTTATTTGAGATATAAACAAAATGCAAATTTATGCACCTGCAAACTATGTTAGAATGATTAATATAAGCTACAAATAGATCGTATATGGAGTTTCTGGTATGCCGAGGCAGCAAAAAAAGTGTAATACTCCACCCAGGTATATTTTGGCCATGTAAATTTATCAGAAAGAATCCAAATATATTTACTTACTTTGAATAGCCCTTCCACCTACTCAATTGGATTTTTGTATAGCTTTTTAACCATTTAGATATTCATGAAACAACCCAACACAAAGTGGATGCAAGCATTTATAAGCATTTTCCCATACCCTCCTCTAACGGAGCATCATAATTTATTTATTTATTTTGCCCAAGCTATAGAAACACTTCACAGTAATGAATATAGTTCCAAAAGAACCATCAAACACAAATTAAACCAATCAAAAAGGAAAAATTATACTAAAATTTGTACTACTGCACATGCTAATATTACATGTTTAAAAGGGAAAGTGTTCCTCACTTCAGAAGATGCTTGAAGTCTTGCGTTCCCAAAACCCGCAAATCATCCCGTAGAGTTTTAACCTAAACATAAAGAGAGGAGTTTGAGTATTTATTTAAATACCTCCCGGGAGAGTTGTGGTGTAAAGGGATATTTAATTCTATGAAAACAAAAACTATACATTCTCTATTGTAGAAGCATTATCAATTATAGGAAAACATGCATACAGGAACCTTAAAATCTATAGATGTCACAAAACCAAGGATCTCAAGTGGAGTGTCTGACCAAACAAAGTCTTTTGTGGAACACACCTTCCTCGAAGACAGAGACCTTTTAGATCAATCTTAAGTTCCATATCTTGTTACTGATACTTCTAGAAACAATCACAAAGTGATCGACATTTATTTAGATAAGTATAAGAACATACATATAAGGATTCAACAATGTAAGAGGTAGCTTAACCGAGTGACAAAACTAGAATTATCTGTCAGCAAGGCAATCAATGATTGCTAAATAACACATTAACTTAAGAATGATAACCAAGCATGGATAAAATTTCTATATTCATATAAAATCAGCATGGAATTAACATATTTTCTGAAAATTACTTCAAAATCCATAATGATGAACAACAAAACCCAACTCAAAGAGAAAACATCTAGCGGATTATTATAAACAATACTAATTTACACAATGATAATCACGTAGCCAAGTACATTAAAAAAAAGGTATGAAATTTATTAATCCAGGGCTATTAGGAACATAAAGATAATTTACCAAAAAAATCACTTCTACTGTTCAACATCCTCTAATTGATACCCATTCCGTCAAAAAATTGCATGGAATTTCCAATTGCATTTGTCAAATTCAAGAACTGATATTTTTGATAGCCTAGCCTAGCAGGTTTAAGTATTTTGTCTAAATTGAAAACTTTAAAAAATATGGTAGGAGCAGTAAATCTTATACGATTGAATTGAGCAACATAATACACAAGATTTTTTCAAATGGTTAAGAAAGGACAGTCATCCATCTATCAGTTATCCACTCAAATGATAATCAATGAGACAATATCATGCGGAACAAACAAAAAAAAAACGATCAGGATGTCTCTTGTGTTTTTGTTCCTCTAAGCACATACACCACACCTAGATGAGTAAATTCATACCAATTGAACCTCAACCTATTTAAAAATGGCAAAAAACACATAAAAAGAAAGTAATATAAGGCAAAAGGAGTACGGATTGAATTACCTTTAGGCATTTTTTGCCTCCCTGGAATATGTTTTTTACATCAAGAAGGTGCGGTTCAATCTTTGCAAGGCCAAGAAAGAAATAAAGCGAGTGAGGGAAATGCATATTTGCACCAGCAATTTGTAACAGTGTATGCAAGAAGCCTTAGATCACATCACACTGATGATGTGCAATCTTCACATCTTAAAGTTGAACATTTTCGAATAATAATTGATTCTCCGCAAAAAAAATATGAGATCTCTCATTCCAAAAAACTAATCGCATCTGTAAAACTTTGATTTTAGTTTTAAAGAAATATTCATGCCAAAATCAAAGTGAGAAAACATGTAAACCCCCACATTCTTATCTTTATATAGTAACATAGTTTTTTTTTAAATGCTAATATATGTAATAATGTACGCATGAACTATGTAGATTGTAAGAGTAGAAATAAAAATGTTAGTTGAGGTAATAAGGTATATAGTAAAATTTAGGAAGAATTCCAAAGTTTAAACACATTTTAGATAGAATTTTAGTAGGAATGATTTTGACACTGCCTTAGTATTTGGACAATAAATTTTTACGTTGATGTCTGTTTAATCTGAAATTTTTATAGTGGACACTAGACTTCCAGAGCTACAAAAGATCATTTCACAAAAAAATTTCAAATCGACCTCTAAATATGCCAAAACTTCATTGAAAGTTCAGGAAAAAAAAAGGGTAAAGTCCGTTCGAACGTGAATATCTGTTCAAATGTTAAGATCTGTTAGGACGACAGTTTGTCCCGGCACTTTTGGGTCTGATAGAACTTTTATGGAATAACAAAAGTACTAGGAGCAACTAACGTTCGAACGCCATTATGACCTTTGAACATGAGGTTACGATTCTAAGTATTAGATTCGGGACGAGTGGATTGTTTCTCATACTATAAATATCCAAGGACACTTCCCTTAGCCTCATTTCAACATTTCTAGCCCTAGAGAGTCTTGGAGAGTAAGAAAGTAGGGGAGAAACACAAGATTAAGGGGGATTTTCACTTTGGGACGGATCAAACCTCTATTTTTTCACACAACACTACAGAATCAAGGTAGATGTTTCTTCCTAATCTTGTTCATTGAGGCTAGGGTTTATTTATATGTTATGAAATCATTGTTTCTTGATGTTCTTGCAAATCATATCATGTCTTGGATAAAGTTATCTTTGATAGTCATAAAGATTCTTGTTCTTGCTACCAAAACCCTAGTTTTTAAAAAATATAGATTTTAATCTTAATATTCCATTGTTCTTGATTTAAAAACTCTAGTATTTTGTTTCAACAATAAAATTAGATTTCTTGATGATCTCTTGCATATTTTCTTGAGTAATGCAGTTGGAAAAATACTGGTGAAATTATAGTTCTCGATTTACTTGTGATTTGATAATTTGGTTTGGTATTGTATCTCTTGTGTGGATATTTTGATGTACATGGGTGATCGTTGACCGGGTATCCTTAAGTTGGTAGATGCGTTTCTTACTCCGAGTGGGTTTGAATGTTATCTATCACTCGTAGTAGGGTTGGTGTCTTGCGATGATCAAACCACTATTCACTCACGGGTATCGAGACTGAGAGCTAGTATACTATTCATGAGTTAGATTCGTCACTGCCGATACGTCGGTATAGCCCTTCCTAAAGTAGTAAATGTTAAGTAGATTGTTTTACTTATTCCGCTATAAGATAATATTTAGTCTTTTAGATGTAAATGTCATAGTTTGGCATCTTTATTTTTGGATGATGCTTTAGTTGTTATGGATGACTAATGTAATTTCTTTTAATTATATATTTCATTTAGTTGCTCGCATGATATGAATGGTTATAGATAGTAATGTCTTCTAGGGTGGATTTCGGGGCATTACAAAACAACTTTGCATTCTCATGTTGCAACTGAGTTCTTCAAAATTCGGGGCATTACAAAACAACTTTGCATTCTAATGTTGCAACTGAGTTCTTCAAATTTCCAAAATGCTACATACATGAGTATTAAATTAAATTTGGAAAGAGTACCTTCGGAAGAGTAACGCATGATGTTAAAATAAAATTCAGAAATGTATTTGCAGTAGAGAAAAATTTATAAGAGATATCAATAGAAGAACAGTACCAAAAAATAAGTCGATGGTTCTGAAAGTGCAAGATTGATGAAGTGTTTGGTTGTAATGGAGAGAGGTAAAACACCTAGAACGATTCAAATGGTAGAATGGAGTCTTGGAATTGAATGAATTGAAATCTGACATAGGCATTGCAAGTTTATGCATTAAGTCCTAGAATGCATACAGACAGAATGAGGAAGGGCGACAAACAGTGAGATAACGCGTGAGCGGCAAAGAAACAGAGAGGGGTAATGGCTAGAGCTTATGGGGTGGAAAAGAAGAGAGAGAGAGAAGGGGAGGGGTTTATTGGGAGAAGGGAACATCGAGGGTTTTTGGGTGAGGAAAAGAAGAGAGAGAAAGAGTTTAATTTGGGGTGAATTATGAGCATTTATTTGGAAGACTGATAATTTTTGGGAGAGTAAAAGGAGAGAAAGAAAGAGGCTCATTTGGAGTGGGCTCTGGGCATTTATTTGGAGAGACAATAAATACATACATATATCTATTTATAGTAGAATAGATATAAATATAGATTAGAGCAGCGCTATTGGGACTTAATTTGCTGATCTAATTTATTAATATTTTTTGATTGGTTGTGAGCTTTCATCAAACATTAGAACTTGACATTAATTCAAAGGTTTCAATGAAGCTACGTCATTAGGTCAACAAATTATGTCAGATTTTTAGGTCCAAATAGCATTACTCATATAGATTATAGCATAAAATTTATAGGATAAACATGGCATAGTTTAGTGTTAGAAGGTAAAAGTGTAAAAAAAATTATTTTTCATGTATTCTAATATTTTAAAGCAGTATAGATTATATAATTTAAATAAAATTATTAATTAATAAAAGTCAAAGTCAAAGTCAAAATTTTTCGAAAAGGATTTCAGACTCTGACTTTTATTCGAGTTTGTTTTTTCTTCGACTCTGACGATGGCGGGGACGAAGTCGGAGTCAAAATTTGTAGATAGTTGCACACCCCTAGCAAGAAGTAGAGGGTTCAAATAGCCTATGATCATATGACGTCACATACGCCTTTAATTTGCTCAACAACTATACTTTACATCCAGAAGAACTTTGACTGCAACAATATCCTTTTGGAAGGTAAATTGAGGGCTAAGATTGCCAATTTTCGGATGACAAGGACTCCGGACAATCAAGGCCACAATTGCCTAAAATTGAGGAGGCCCGTGAGTAGGGATTTGTGTTCTGGTGAGTTGTGGTGTGTGTCATTTGGAGTTGGTGATTGTGATTTCCTTTTTAAAGTGGTGGTTTCTGAAATAGCATAAGTGTTGGTTGGTTATTATTTGGTTTTTGTCACTATGACGAGTGATGGTAGTAGTGTTTGGATGGACTCCCTAGAGGTCGATGTGGCTTCTTGGGTATTCTAGGTTTAGCTAAATAGGTTAGGGTTATTTTTGCGCAACAAGAAGATAGAAATTCAAGATAAAAAAAATAATAAAATATAAAAAAGTTCAATACAGTGTACCCATACATGTATAAATCATATGAATGAAATTTTTGTTTCAGGGTATTTTACGAAAATTCAAATGGTACGAGGTTCTATGTATGATTGTGGGTCTGCATGGCCAGTTGGAAATTTGTGGAAAAATTATACTAGTGCCATCAAAATTTGACAACTATCCAAGTGGATTATAACGTGAGGGGACTATGTTTTACATGAAATCAAAATTCAAAGATGGGTTCGTTGCATTATTTTTCATCCTTGTAGGGTATAATGAGAATTAACGATAAATGTTAAAAGTTTTTTTTTTAACTTAAGGAAAGTTTAGTTTGAGAAAAGAAAAAGAAATTTCATTTGGAAGAAATAGCATACATTTTTCAAACAAGTGGAAAAAAAAAGTTTCTATCTCTACCCATATTTAAAGCCCATCTTTCCTTTAGGTGATGTCACAAAAAATATCCGCTTTAACCGGAAAATTTAGATATATAGTAGGATAACTAGTGCTTGAAGACACGGTGCAACGTGAATAGTTTTAAGAATGATGTTGGTGGTCGTTGGATGAATCTATTTGAGATCGTTTGATGGACTTATTAAAACATATAATGTTTTATATTATAGATATAATTTTCAAATCTATCAAGAGAAATGATCTATGTATTGGTAAAAATCCATCAATTATTCATTATCATTCAATATGTGAACTGCAAAAATCGAAAAGATGTTAGAAGGGCATCTGATGTTGAGTTAGTAGAGGTCTCTCTGATGCCTAAATCAACATTTGCGATCAATACGTGAATAGACGAGTATATATACCAATAAAAAATGATAATGGTGTGTTTATAGAATGTAGAGCCAAGGTGCTCATATCTTTGTGGCCCCCTCTATTTGGATGTTTACCCATATATATAGTAGTTATAAATGTCAGTATTTATAAAAAAAAAATTATTATAAAGTCAATAATACCCATCTGTTAGCTTTCTCTCATTTGTATTTGTTATACATATTCAACTTCTAAGTTCTTTTGAACTTTTTATTAAGATTATGTGTCTTCTAAAGTCTATATTACTTTTATTCACTTTTTATTTCTTATACTTATTTGACTTCTAAGTTCTTTTAAACTATTTTATTAATCGTATCTAATTTTTAAATTCTTTTGAACTCATTTATTAGTAATTTACTTACATACAGTTGTCTATATCTATATCTATATTTATATGAAAAAAATAAAATTCAATTTATATTATATTACTTTATAGTCCAATATATGTTATAGTTGATTTTTTGGTATACAACAATATCATATTGTTACAATATAAATAATAGTATTGCAATTTAATTAATTTTTTTTGAAAAAAATATAATAAATCTATAATTTAATTAGATGTGCAAATACTCAATAATGACAATATTACAATAAAGATTTGTTATAAACAAAAGAGAAATATTTAAGGGATCAGAGAGATGCTTAAACATTTAACAAATTAGATACTCGAATTAAACCATAATTAAACTTATATAATTTATTATTCAATTTAATTACACAAAATTTACATTTTTATAAAAAAAATTATTATTTAAACATATTCACATGCAATACACGTCGTGCATTGCTAATATATAAAAAAATAGAAAAATATTAGCAGGTGGGTTCTCCCTCTATGTTTGATTAGTGTGTTTGAAAGCCACTTTTTAATAGAGGCTAGTGTGCTTGTTTGGATGGATAAAGCCGAATAAGATATGTAGGATTGGATAAAAATATCTGAGGGCCCACATATCTCAACTTTGGATTGTCCAAATGGGATTGGATTTTCGTTGGACTGAATTACTCAGCTCATAGTCAATTAGGCCACAAATCCCATCTTATTTATATACACGAAACCAGCTAGACTTTGGGATTTCTAAGTCCATCGGCTGGATAAAGTAGGGTTTTTATCCCATTTTCCTTCCTTTTCACCTAACTGTTGGTCCCTCAAGTTTGTCAACGGCGCCTCTGTCCCCTTCAGCAGAAGGTATATGT
>CM042191.1:23526283-23538666 GCA_023539305.1 Ilex asprella
AGCAGATGCACATTTTAAAAAAACTATATATATATATATATATATATATATATATATATATGGAAAACAAATCGCTCAATAAATGGATGAAATTTTTACCCCAGAAAAGAGCATGAATAAGTGAATTTTTTACCGGAAAGACTAAGAGCATCTTCAAGAGGCTAGCTAAACCACCCCTTAGCTATTTTAGATAGTTTTTTCCAAAAATATGGTTCCAAGAGACTAGTTAAAAGGCTATCTAAAATAGATAACCCCATTTTTACTTGATAGTTGTAGCTAGCCCTATTTGTGACTATCTAAAATAGATAATCTCATGTTCACTATATTTATTGGTATATTTCATACATACATTCAGATTTATCTTTTTTTCATACTTACATTCAGATCCTCTAAAAAAAATCGGTGGGTATATTTTACTCAATCTTTCTTTCGTTTATATTTTACCGTATAGGTTTACTTGATGAGTCTTGACTGATTCGGTACGCGTCGGGTTCGTGTCAATATTTGTGTTAATAAAAAATTATTTAATTTGACAACAACTAATATAATACTATTTAAAAATTATAAAAAAAATATAAAATTCTTATTTCTTATCTACAATACTCGTTAAATAATCATTTTTCTCTACAGTACCCATTAATTATGTTATTAGTTGAACCTTAATTTGACTCATTTATTACTCGTGTCAATGAATCATGTTATTTTCGGGTTCGTGTCCAGTTCGGTTCGAGTCGGATTCACGTTTGAGTCAAAAATTGACACCCCTATTGGTTTACTTGTTAATTTATTTGTATTGTTAATCATTAGTTTTCTAAATTTTGATGACATGCCGTAACACGTCATGTGATGTCATTAATATGGTTATAACATGACATACTAAATAATATTTTAGATTTTATTATTAAAAGTTAGTTGAAGTGGTTAGTTAAAATAGATAGCGTTGTTGGAGTGAGTTTAAAAAAATAGTTAGTTAATGTAGATAATATAATATTTAAATATATTTTGAGTAGCAATTTTAGCTAACTTTTTTGAAATGCTCTAAAGGAGAGAATGAGCGGGAATCTCAGTTCAAAAGTGTGATGTTAAGTTGAGTTGACCTTGTCATTGATATTAGTTTTACAGTTATCATTTTTATTTTATTTTTCTTTTTTAAATTTAATCTTATGCATTGTAGGTGTCATGACCGGAGTAAACGGGACCAAACTATCCAAATTAAAATTGGGTGATTTGAAAGTGGTACAATATTTTAGTCTTATTTGAACAAAAATACAACACAAAATTTTATTTGGGCTAAAGTGCATATTTTAAAAAAATGACAATATTGACATTCAGTAAATAGTTGATGGGTTGAAACATTTTCTATTATTTCTATATATTTTGGCTACAATCAAACAATGATAGGTAAAATATGAGCATACTTTTTCTAACAGTTTCTCTCTTTCCCTATTTTCTCTTACTCTATTTATATTTAATATTACAATAACACAATTACATTAATTACACCCTTTAAAAATAATTACACCCATTGAAAAAATAGTTACACTCATTAAAAAATAGTTACACTCATTAAAAAAATTACACCTATATAAAAACGGTTACACTGATTAAAAAAATAGTTACATCAATTAAAAAACAGTTACACCCATTAAAAAAAACAAAGAAGTTCTTTTTTCCATACATTCTAACAACGAACAATACATAATAACTAACAAAATATATTGGCCAATTCTTTTTGGGGGGGGGATTCAGTGTTTATTCACATATAATTTGTGACATTCTAATCAAATCCCCTTGTCATAGAATTCTGTTGCCGAAGAAAAAGAGTTTTGATCATTAATGCCCCTATTTTACCTCCTATTACTATAGTTAATCTTTGCATATTTGTTTCCTCAAATAATTGTTAATGATGACTGCATAATTTAAGGGAGAGTGTTTAGGTAAAAAAGTTTTTAATTCATTTGAATTTTGTACCTAAACACAAAAAAGTTTTATAAAAATTGTACTTAATAGAGTAAACAATTTTTTCATACACTTTTGCTCAAATAAGTCAAAAAAAATTGTACCCACACCCAAAAAATCCATTAAAATTTTAAAAAATTGGGAGCCTGTATAATATACCCATCTTTTTTTACCAGTAACAACAAACATAATTCTTTTAAGTCATTAAGTTTAAGCCCCCATGGAATTATTTTAAATTATATTAGACTATCATGCATTGCATTAATATAAAATGAATTAAGGATAGGTGATATAAGATGTATTAGAAGTTTGGAAGTGTTCCGGAACTTAGACGCACAGTTGAGAGAATTTGGGTATAAATGAATTAGACATAATCTTAGTATTTTAGCCACAACTTTTTACCCTAATACTAGATTGAGCTAATTCTTGTTGCCTTAGAAACTAGACTTAAAGGGATAATAAATTTCATAAATTGGCTTCTAACTAGGTGAAAATGAACTTGAAAAATAGGGATAAGTTACAGCATTGTGGGCCACATTCGAACACAGTTTATCCCCTGTAGTTTAGGCCTGGACAGAAAGAACATATGGAATAAGAGATAATGAAAGTGAGACATGTTTAAACGAGGCACATTCGAATAACAATCCACATTCGAACGTAGGCACGCGGTTTACAACACATAATGTCGCACCACCGGAATAGTTTTTAACCCTAAAAATACCCAAAGGACATTCGTTAGGTCAGTTTTCAATAGATTTTAACCATAGAAAGCCAAAAAAGGTTGAGAGACGGCAAATAGGCTAGATTTTGAAGGATCAATGCAAAGAACGCAATAAACATGCTAAGGTTTCACTAAACTATGAATTAAGGTAGGATTTCTTCCTTAGATTTACTCATTGATGATTAGGGATATATAATTACATCTCTTTCATCACTACGGTGATATAAATAACAGATCTACAATATTTTCATGTTCGTTTGAACTCATGATTCGTTTCTTGAATAAAATACATGATTTGCATACAATATTTATTCATTCTTGATTTAAAAACATAGTTCTTGATTCCTAATCTTATCAATGTGATAGATCCACAACATTTTGTTACATTCCTTTTGAATATAAGTTTTAATTCTTGAATAAACACATGATTTACATCCAAAATTGAAGATTCTTGATTAAAAATCCTAGATCTTGAATATTGTAAGTATGAAGGTTTGTTTTTTACGATTCCCTGCATGTTTTGATTTGAGTACTTGTCTATTTGGGAATTGTTGAGTTACAAATTGTTTGATATGCAAATTTTATGAAAAGTATGAAATTATCTATTTTATGAGTGAGCGTAATGAATGTGACGGAGATCCAAACTTTCTTGGGTTATGCTAAAAAAAGACTTTCTTGGGTTTGGCAGGTTACTATCAGAGGTTTGTGGAAGGATTTCCCTGCATAGCGATGCCGATGACTCTGAAGGAAAAGTTTTGTGGACTGAAGGTTGTGAACAAGTTTTCACGATCCTGAAGGAAAAATTGACCACAACACCAATACTCATCATTCCAGATAATGGTGAGGGCAGTGATGTGTACACGGATGTCTCCTTTTGGGATTTGAATTGCGTATTGATGCAACATGGAAATGTAGTTGCTTATGGCTCTAGACAACTGAAGATGTACGAGTATATTTACCTTACCCATGACTTAGAGCTTACAATTATGTGTTCGCTCTCAAGTTATGGAGATGTACTTGTATGGAGAGAAATTTCAGGTTTATTTAGATAATAAGAGCCTAAAATATATTTTTCTGCCAGAAGGGCTTAAATGTTCGACAAAGGCGCTAGATTGAGTATTTGGAGGGTTATGGATTTTCTTTGAGCTATCATCTTGGGAAGGCTAATGAAGTAGCAAGTGCACTTAGCAGAAAGTCTCGGGGTACAACAAATTCCCTTGTAGTGTGTAAGTGGAAGATAATTGAGGTCTTAGAGGATTTTGATCTTTAGTAGATAAACAAGAAGACCGACCATATTTATTCAATCTGGTGGCTCAACCTGTACTCTGAAAAATGGTTGTAAAGTTACAACGATTGGATCAACAAATAAAGGCATTCAAAGTCGATTGGGGAAAGGGGAGACTGTAAAGGATTGGTTTTTGCATGATGATGAGTTACATTTTTGGGGGAGATTGTGCATACCGGATGACGCCCATTTGAAATAAGAAATGTTGGGTGAAAGAAACCTTTCCAAATTTAAGATCCATCTTGGTAATACTAAAATTTATAGGGATATGAAGGATTAGTATTAGTAGAGAGGAGTGAAGAGAGATATTGCTAAGTTTGTAGCTAAGTGTGTAGTTTGCCAACTGGTGAAGATTGAAAATCAGAAACTGAGAGGGTTACTACAATCCTTGCCTATTTCCAAGTGGAAGTGGAATCACTTTACAATGAATTATGTATCTAGATTGCCTAGGACCACCAAAGGACATAATGCAATTTGGGTAATTATGGATAGATTCATCAGGATTGCTCATTTTTTGCTTATGAAAATGATGGATACATTATTGACCTTGAGTCAGTTGTATATTTGGGATATAGTGAAGCTTTATTGGCTATCTCTATTGACTTTGTCGGATCATGATAATAGGTTTGTGGCTAAGTTTTGGCAAAGTCTACAAATATCGTTGGGGATAGATTTACATTTTAACACTACTTTTCATCCTCAAATGAATGTCCAATCTGAGAGAATAATTCAAATTGTGGAAGACATGTTAAGGGCATGTGTGTTAGATTTCAAGGAAAGTTAGAGTGAGCATTTACCTTTAGTGGAGTTTGCTTATAACAATGGCTACAAAGAAAGCATTGATATGACTCCTTATGAAACATTGTATGGGAGGCCATATAGATCACCCACATGTAGGGTGGAAGCTAGGGAAAGTATTCTGTTTGGACCAAAAATAGTGAGAGAAACCACCAAGAAAATTCAAGTGATTCAAGAAAGGTTTTGTACAGATCAAAGCCGACAAAAGTGATAAGCGAGTAGGAGAAGGAGGCCATTGGAGTTTAAAGTGAGCCACTTTGTGTTTTTTAAGGTGTCACCTAAAAAGGGAGTAATGTGCTTCAACAAGAAGGGAAAGCTAGTCCCGAGGTATATGGGACCCTTTGAGGTAATTCGAGTTGTTGGAAAGGTGGTAGATCAACTTAAGCTACCAACTCAATTGTTGAGATTACATGATCACGAAAGTGTGAACCCAATACATCACATGTGGTGGAGTTAGAAGGGATTGAAATTCAAGAATGAATGACTTATGAAGACCAAGAAATGATAAGTCTACACACCAAGGAAAAAGTACTTCACAACAAGGTCATTTCACTTCTAAAGGTACTTTGGCAACACCATGCAGTGAAGAAAGCTCCATGAGAACCGGAGTTGGAGATGTGAGCAAAGTTCCCACACTTGTTCATTACTTGAGATTAGTTTCGAGGTCACAACTTTATTTTAAGGGGTGGATTGTAAGCCCCCATGTAATTATTTTACATTATATTAGACTATCATGCATTGCATTAATATAGAATAAATTAAGGATATGTGATATGGGATATATTAGAAGTTTGAAAATGTTTCAAAACTTGGACACATGTTTCAGAGAATTTGGGTAAAAAGGAATTAAACACGATCTTGGTATTATAGTCATAACTTTTTACCCTGATATTAGATTGAGTTGATTCTTGAGGCATTAAAAACTAGACTTAAGGGATACAAAAGAGTATTTCATGAAATTTTAAATCAGCTTCTAACTAGGTCAAAATAGGGGTGGAAAAGAGAAATAAGTTACATCATTGTTGGGCATGTTCGAAAGCAGTTTATCCCTAGCAGTTCAAGCATGGACATATAGAATAGATAGAGCAAGAAATACTGGAAGTGAGGCAAATTCGAACATAGAACATTCGAGCACCAATCCACGTTCGAACATAGGCGTGCATTTTATAGCAAAAAGTGTCGTGCTGTCTAAACAGTTTTGTACCCTATAAATGTCCTAAGGACGTTCCTTAGGTCAGTTTTCAATAGCTTTTAACCCTAGGAAACCAAGAAAGGTTTAGAAAGAGGCCAATATTTTGAAGGATGAACGTGTAAAGAATGCAACAACTATGCTAGGGTTTCACTAAACTAAGGATTAAGGTAGGGGTTCTTTCTCAAACTTATTCATTGATGATGAGGGCTATATTATTATATCTCTTTTGTCCTTATGATGGTATAAATTAAACATTTACAATATTTTCACGTTCGTTTGAATCCATGATTCATTTCTTGGATAAAATATATGATTTCTTCCAAGATTTATTCATTTTAAAAAAACCTAGTTCTTGGTTCTTAATCTTTTCTATATGATAGATCTACAATTTTTTTTACATTTCTTTGGAATATATGTTTCAATTCTTGAATAAACATATGATTTACATAACAAATTGAAGATTCTTGATTAAAAATCCTAGATATTGACTATTTTGAATATGAAAGCTGTTTTTTACGATCTCTTGTATGCTTTGATTTGAGTACTCGTCTATTTGGGAATTGTTGAGTTAAAAATTTTTTGATATACAAATTTTATGAAAAGTATGAAATTATCTCTTGTATGGGTGAGTGTGATTAACGTTGATTATACTCAAATTTGTATCGAAAAGTGTTTGAGGTTTTTCTACCTTGAGGGGTTTGATGATTGTCTTACACTCATAGGGGGGTTGTTTCTTGTGAGAGTTAAACCACTTTTTGTTTACGTAAATTCAAGACTATAAGCTAGTATACTGTCGCTAGGAAAGATTCATCATTGCTGATGTGTCAGTAGATGTACTTCTTAAAGAGTTATGACTCTGCGGGGATTGATTAGATGGTTGGTGTTTGCATTTGTGATGGTGAACCAGATAGGTTCGGTGTGTAGATTCATGCTAGTCTACCTATGCACATGAGATATTATGTTTTGAAGTGTGATTTTGCAAATGATTATATTTTGTTATGAACTTTACTGTTTTGTACAATAAACTCGAGATCGTTATTAAATGTCATTATTTTACTTCAAATTCATATATGATATTTTACAAACTGAGACTTATGCGTTTTTCATGATTTCTTAACTTTGTTTGAGTTTGAAAAGATTTTCCTATTGGGTTTATTTGTTCACTCCATGATATGCACATTTTAGATTTTGGACTTGAGGAAGCTATGATCTTAGATGAGCAAGTTGACTTTGCTGTGGTGGTAGATCAGGAGGTGGATATTAGGAGGTCGAGGCTAGGAGAGTGCATTTATTTAAATTTATGAAGTTCAGTTATTAGACAATGTTTACGAATATTTCTTTATTAGTTAGTTGCATGATATTATTCTAGTTTTGAGATGTAATTTTAAGAAGTTATTGATGTTTGATTGGGATTGGTTTATTTATGTATTGAATTGATGAATGTTTTTGTTATTTTAATGGTTACTTTAATATTCTTTCATGGATTGCATGGTTCAAAGTTAGTTCATGACTTTGAATGTGAATTTGGGGTGTGACACTACGTACATGTATGATAGAACATATGACATATGTGGTCCATATTTGTCAACTAATAAATTTCTATTAACAAGAATACCCTTATCTTCTATAACCTCATTTATCTCTCTCTTCCATCCTATTATTTTCTCTTTCTTGTCTCTTCCATACATTATTCTCACTCTCCTCTATATATTTTGTACCACTCTTTCTTTATCCTCTCTCTTCATTCAATTTCACTACCCTATCTTTTCTGTAATTCTCCGTTCTATCTTTTATCTAAATTTCTCCCTCCTCTTTCTTCCATCCCACTCATTCTCTTCACTCTCTCTTCCATCATAGTCATTTTTATCTCATCTCTCTTCTATTTCACTCCTTTGATCTAAACATTATATTACTTGTTTTAATGCTTCTTTTTACACAAATTCATATTCTCAGATAGTTGGTTTTCAAGTCCATGGGATTTCCAAACTCTTGGTTATATAGCTGCTTGTTATTTGTGCTCCTTAAACCCATTAATATATTGATAGAACGTTTGTTGTACAAATCAACGTGGATATTGGCTCATCATCTGTAGCAAAGAGTGTTATCGGTCTTGTCCTTGGATACATCACAACCATCGTTGTTGATCTGTCAGTCTTGAAAGAGGTTTATATAAACTTATTACTACTAGAAATGCACCACGTGCATTGCACGAGAATAGTTTGTCTACATACAAATTAATAAAACATATTGGGTATATGTGTATCCGTATTAAATATCATCTCAAATTTACAAAACTTAATTTTTCATTGCTCATTCTATTATAAGATTATGAAAACTTTGCATGTTCCCAAAAAAATTTGTTGTACCTATGTATATAAAAATGAAATAGTTAAAGTTCTCTTAAAAATAAGTAGTTAAAGTTCTAATTTTTTTTTAGTGATGTTTGAGATTTTTTTTTTTTAATTTCATTTGATTAGGATTCCACTTATAATTCCTTCAATAAAATAAAAGTTATTATCAATATACAAATTACATTGGAATCTTACTGTAATTAGAAATTAGTTAGATCAATTGAGATAAGATTTAATATACTACTCTATAATATATATTATCAAGCATATTAAAATTCTGAAAAAAATCAAGTTTTACCTAAAAATACACTACAATATCTATTTTTACATCAAATCTTAGTACAACTTAGAAAGTTCATTATGACTGAAGAATTATACTGATGTAACATAAATTAATTTTAAAAACCTATATATATGATTATTGTTTGTCTTAGAACTAAAAGGATTAAAATTTTTGATGAAAAATAAAATACATATATATTGGTATAATATTATCTTTGCATATGAGAATAGTAATATTAGATTGATGGAGTGTTTGAAGGTTTTTTGAACACTTTATTGAAAATATAATGATACATATATTTTAAAGATAATATAGTCAATCAAAAAGTTTTATAGAAACTAATGTTTACACATAGAGAATAGATAATTTGGAGATTTAAATACATAAGGATATGATGGTAATTTAGATACTTAATTGTGAAAGAATAGAATGGTTTTTGCAATCCTTTAAAAGTGTAAAATAGACATTCAATTTTTTTTTCATTGTGAAAAATTTCTCTTCATTTTGGTTTGTGTTCTTCTTGTGGGATAAGCTTTTGAGTAATTTTCATTATTCCAGGACAGTGAAAATGGTGTTTCAATGCCCTAGAATAGAGACATTGGAGTATTTCCATGACAATGAGAATAGGGCATTTTCACTATCTCAAAGCAGTGTCAATGACATATTTACTGTCCCAACAACTGAATATATATATATATATATATATATATATATATAAATATTGAATTTTAAAATATGGATATTATAATATTTGTACAATAAAGTGCAAAGAATTTCAAACTCCCAAACTTATAAAATAGTTTGAACGCCTCAGATCATTTGAAGATAAGCAGCATGATAGTGTTTTCAGACTTGCTCTCTCACACGTTTCTCTGTGCCTCCCAAACAACTCCCTATCTCTCCCCACCATCTCTCTCTGTCACTCACATTTCTTTTCCTATCTCTCCCTAGTGTCTCTCTCTCACTCACTCACGTTTCTCAGTCCCGCAAACATAATGGAGTCTCTACCCTCCCTCACTCACGTTTGTGTTCTCTAGTCTTCTTCACTCATGTTTCTCCCAGAAGACCACACCCCCTCTCCCACCCTTCTTCCCCCTCTACGCAAAAACAGTCATGAGTGCTATTTAATTCGCCATTTTTTTTTTGCTTTTTGACTATTGCTTTTCATTCTTTCTACATGTCCAGTAGAGGCCTCTCATGATTTTGAATGCAAAGTTCTTATATCAGTATTGTTTGATGTTATATGTATTTGATTGAAAATTTGGTGATTTATGATATGTTTTTGGGTTGAATGGTGGTAGTGGTGATGAATTCAAAAGTTTTATAAATTAGCAAAATTTCATTGATTTAATTTACTACTTAATGGTTGTAATTAAAAAAAAATATGTACATGTTCTATATTTTGTTTTTTTTTTTTTTTTTCGGAAAGTAAAATTCAATAGATCACAAAGGGAAAAACCCAAACTTTACATGAATGCTGAAAGCATAAAACAAAAGGAAAATAAACCCAAGCTATACAGTAAAGAACTTTAGGGACCTAGCTTGGTGCCGAGAACATGATGCCACTGAAGCATAAAACCATTCAGCTGTGCAAGTAAGCATAACCAGTAGCAACTGAACCAAGAGAGAGTCAGCTGAACCTTGGGCCAGCAACTCCAGAAACTGAACCAAGCAGTCCAGCAGAAAAGTCAAGACCAAAACTCAAAGCTAGCTTCAAAAAACATACATCAGTACAAAAGACAGCATCCAAATCAGCTGTAGCTGCCAAAGAACAGACATCAAGGAGGCAACAACAAGACACAAAAGATAGCAGGTAGGCTGCCAAAGTATCAAGCAAGGAGGGATTCAAAGGGAAGTAAGTGAATACGAACAATTATTTTAAAAAGTGTTTGTTCAAAGTTTTTAATTTGCTAGAACTATGATATATGGTGGTGATGTATGTTGCCTCTCTTTCTATAATTGAATGGTTATTGATGTAATTGAGCGGTGTTGCGGCAATTGATGTTCTGTACAGCTCATCACCACCATTGACGGACTATAGGGGCAGCCCGAGACATTTTAGAGCTTAAAGTGGAAACAATAAATGAGGTTTTTTATTTTAATATTAATAATAAATTTATTTTTAAGATTTTATTATATATTTAAGATTTTATTACCATATTTGAACTTCATAATAAGAGAGAGAAAGAATAATTAAAAATTATGATGATAAGTTTAAACTCAACTTCTTTAAAGGATTAAGACTAAGTTTTTTAATAACTTTAGTTTTACTGTGAGTTTTTTTTTTAAATAAATTTTAGGCCCTTTTAATTTCACGGCTAAATTGATAGACTCAATTTACTTAAGTTGAAATCTTTTGTTTTGACATAGATTTAAATTTTGTGTTTGGAATATTACTACACACCTACAAATTATGAGGTCTTCTTTGAAGTGAGACCTTAATTTTTTTTAATTGGGTTTGTGCTTTTATAAGACTACTAGTAATTTAATTGCCCGTGCCTGAAGGCACTATATTACGTGTAAAAAATTATAAATATTTGTTCATAAATAAAGACAATGTCTAATATAATTTGAACAATACAACAATCAAATTGATATTAGTCAATCTATATGCAAAACATATATAATCAAACTTTTATATAACGAAAGTTACGCTACATCTACTGTAACATATTAATTCAAAAATCTGAGAAAATATAATTATTATTGATCAAACATCTACAATTTTAACATTTTTAATAAACTTTATCTCAAATTTAAAAAAATTATAACTATTTGTGTTTCTGCAGGTTTCTACCTCAAGTTTATAACATTATCTCTGCACTATTTTTCCAATGTGAGTTTGTGTAACTTTTGTGAGGAAAATATCCAAAAGTTTCATGTGAATTGTAGTAAATGTAAAAAAAAATTGTTAAGAAATTAAAATCAGTTTCTATTTCTGTTCAACTTAAATATTTGTAAAATTCAATTGAATTTAAGTTGAAGTAAGAATTTGTACTTTATACTTGACAGTCAAATTCATCTCAATTCAAATCTTAATCATAATTACGTCAAACCAAGAAATTGGATTTAAGTTCAACTCAATTAACACTTCTATCTTAAACCTACAAACTAATTCTTATCTATTCCCATTCATAGTGACACCATATTTTTTTTAATTTAATTATTCTTTATTACTTTTACAATCAATTTCAATTTGACTTCAACTTTGAATACTCATAAAATTCAAGCAAAGTTAATTAATGTGCATTCAAGCAGAGTCAATGAAATTGGAGGGGGAGATTTTAATGTGAATGGTTTTGATAGGGATATTGGTGGCTATTGGATGAGTCTATTTGAAACTGTCAGATGGACTTAGAAGTCTGTGTTGTTTTATATTATAGATTATATATATATATATGTGTGTGTGTGTGTGTGTGTGTGTGTGTGTTAATAAACCTATTTTTTGTTAGCGATAATTTTTGTTATTGTATTATTATTTTGTTAATTTTAAATTAGGCGTTTGAACTGATTAATCTTTTTTAGAAAGTAAAATATATATATATATATATAGATATAGATATTGGTATAGATATATATAGATAGATAAATAGGACGGTATATGTTAATATATATAGATATAGATATCGGTATAGATATATATAGATAGATAAATAGGACGGTATATGTTAATAAACTTATATTTTATTAGCAATAATCCTTGTTATTAGATTTTTAATAGATTTTATATATATATATTTTTATTATATATATATATATATATGTATATATATATATATCTGCTGAGTCGAGAA
>CM042191.1:23539325-23552172 GCA_023539305.1 Ilex asprella
TGGTGATGGTACTGGCTTTCATGGTCTCCATACTGACTCTCTCCCTCGTCCTCATGCGTAGGTACGTGCGAAGGGTGAACACGCGAGCTTCCTGCACGGTGAGGAGGGATCGGTTGACGAGGGATTCCCTGGCGGGGTGCTGAAGCATTCCGATGAGGGACCTGGCGTCCGGAAAAGACAGGCACTAGTTCCTCTCCCGTCGGAGGGAGTTGGACTCCCTCAATAGGGTGATGGGTGACTCCTCCTTGAGAGAGCATCAACTGGATGATCTGCTGGTTTTGGTTCACCAGTAGCTGCATGGTCTGCAGGAGTTGTTGTTGTGACCCAACGGCGGGAGTCGCTGTAGTAGAGGGTCCTTCAGGTGCGAGGAGAGGCGGAGCCTCCTCTCGGTGCACGGTATTGTTGTCTCCGGGTTGATGAGACCTCGATCTGGTGGTGATTGCCATGGATTGCGAGAAAGGTAGGAAGACTACGTCGATTCCCACAGACGGCGCCAAACTGATGATGCACAAAATAGTATGGTGCGAGATCAACAGTCACAAGGGTGATTTAATGAGCAATCAATGGCAATTAGTGGCAAAACGGTAAATAAGAGTCAACATAAGAAATTTATAGTGGTTCGGTCCGGGTGACCTACGTCCACTCTTCGAACGGCGACGATGGCCTTAGGCGTTTTATTGATCAACGGAGGTACTCCGGAGAGTTTACAATGAGTCTAGAGAGAGAGTGTAGAGAACTTAGAGAGCTTGCTGAGTGCAACTAGTCTAGTGTCTCCAGAGTCATCTTCTCTGTGTGTCTGCCCTTTATACAGTGAGGGCTTACATTATATAGGCTCACCAAGGCGGTGAGGCGGTGACGTGAGGGAGAAGTCTCCCGTCAATTTGGTAAGTAGAGTTATGGTAGGAGTAGACTTCTTTGGAAGGTAGAATTAAGGTAGGAGATCTCCGTATCCCGAGTCTTCCTCCACGTGCTCCTATTTGCTCGGATGTCATTCTGGTGTGGAGTGTGCTCATGCTTAGCCTTGGACTTGAGTCTTGGACTCGATCTTGCTTCGGGGTGGATTTGGACTTGTGTTGTGTTTGATGTTGCATCAAGGCATGAAGAGGAGCCAAGAGGGGGCGGCGCCCACTTCGGAGGGGGCCTGGGCGGCGCCCTTGGTGCCTTGGGCTGCCTTGTCCCTTCCTTTGGTGTTCGGCCTTGAGTTGGTGCGACTTGGTGCTCGTCTCGGTCTCGAGGTCGGACGTCGAGCTAGGCTTGGTGCTTGTCTTGGTCTTGAGGTCGGACGTCGAACTCGGCTTGGTGCTCGTATTGGTCTTGAGGTCGGACTTCGAGCTCGTATTTGAATTAGACTTGGATTCGCACCGGAGTCGAATGGCGAAGGAGGAGAGGTCGTAGGAGCGGACGAAGGAGAGGCCGAGCGCGGAGCCGGGCGCCCTAGGGGCCTGGGCGGCGCCCTTGGTGCCCTGGGCGGCGCCCCAGGTGCTTCGGGCGACGCTCCTCACTGCCTCGTGCGGTCTTGGCCCTTCCTCCGTTTTCCTTGTCGTTTGCCACTTGGTTGGCCCAATTACATGGGTCTTTTGGTATCTTCTATGGGCTTCTCCGACTCCGTTCGGATTGAGCCTTAGCTTAGTAAAATCCGGACTCATCAACTTCAACTAACATAGTCCATGTCGGTGGTCATATCACTACAAAGAAAAAGAGTTTGGTACTTTAGAATTATTAATTCGTGTGTATGTGTGTTATACATGTACTATTTTGAATATCAAATATATTATGTATGGTTATTGTAAAATTATGAAAATATCATGAAAGATATGTACCCTAAAATTGAATTTATTTTGCCACGACTTTCGTGGACCAATTTCTAGACTCTTTTGTCATACCTGACATTGTTAGAAAAGTTTTTTAGATACTTACATAGGTGTGATATGCAACCAAAACCATGCAAAAGAAACTATATCTACTACTGACTTGTAAATGATTTAAAAGTTTAAAGTCAATAAACTTTGTAATAATGAATAGACTGCCTACTCTCATGGAGACCATATCAAGTTACAAACAAGCCTTAGCTGACCTTATGCTTCATCTTAGAACAATGGTATTGCATCATTCTTATAGTGCACCTCATTTGTGAAGGTAGAGTCGAAAATTTGTATATCATGCATTCTAAAAAATATGGACTCATTGTTTTTATATTTCAAATTTGAGTTGAAAATTCTCATTAGTGAATCTCCATGACTCTAATAAAGATAAAGGTAATCTTTTGATGAAAAAAGGGACGGTGATCTTCTAATGAAAAAAATATCACTCGTGGTGTGCTAATTTCTCAAAGCTTGTATAGTTTAACAAGGATTAACACTTAAAACACTAATGTCTGGTATGCACAATTAGTTTACATTTGTATGTATATTAGAAATCGAGATCGAAATTCATATCAATATAAGTAACAAATAAAGTTTTTCTATGAAGGAACCTCCCCAAAGAGGCAAAATCGTGTGGATTAACCACACATACTTCAAAAGAAAAACAAATATTGATGATTAAAAAGTAAAAACTAAGCATGCAATAACTCATGGTGCACAACTTCTCAAATTATAATGCATTGGGCGTCAAAAACATGAAAGTGATTTTTTGAGTTCTTTGACTGAATAGGAGGCTCCTTCAAATTTTCTCTAATTACAACTTGAGATGTACTCTTTTCATGTACTAATGCCATGATAAAGATGTGGAATTAGCTAAAGAAACTTGAACTATTTAAGGTAAAGCAAACTGAGCTTCCAAAAGAAATCGGTGCATCACCTTGTTTATCTGTTGGAAACATACAAACAATATGTGATGTCCCATGACTTTCATTGACTTCATGTGCAACCTCCGAGATAAATAGGGTAAGTTCCTCACATTTTTCCATTTGAAACAATAGGACAAAAAAGAAAAATAACCATCAGTAAGAAAAACATAAAGCACAACTTAGAAGACAACATGCTAACAACTTATAAGCAAGACAAACACTATAGTAAACTCTTATTAGTAAAACAACACACTACATTAAAAATCATCAATATATAACAAATGCGTGTTGGCATAAGAGCAACAACTGTTGTCCAGTAAAAATTATCATGCAAAAAATTCAGCTTCAAACTATATAACACTTCTTTTAGTTTCAAGACACCAAGGCTAAAGGGGAAAAAAAATAAAAAGAAAAGAAATCCTCCAACAGAAAATAAAAAAGGAAAAATTCAATGATCACAAACAAGTTGCATAAATCCTTATTTTTCGAGCTATCCTTTAGGGGACATTAATTAATTGCCAATTTGAAAAAGAATTCAAAGGTAGAAGAGAAACTCAAGATTCATAAAAAAAATCCAAAGAACATTGGGGGCTAATCCAGTCTCCTAAAACAATGAACAAATATCAAATATCACATGTGAGTATGAAGTGTACAAGATGGAACAGAGAAATTCCAGCTAATACGATATTGAATGGTGGTAGAAGAAGGTCAAGTTGGTAAATGCTAAAATAGTATAACCAAAACAATTAATTAATATAGATCATTTAAAGGGTTTTTACTGCGAATGGTGGCATGTTGGTTGGGTATGCAAAAAAAAAAAGGACAATGAAAATGTTGATGATCATACAACATTGGGAGCTTCTCTCATATCTGGCAAGATGGTGCAGCCTCTAGGATTGTCTGTGCCATGTCATTTTTGGTTTAGGCTCTAGGGGTGTCGTGTTGCGTCATTTTTGAGTTATATTGTGTTTGTGTCAATATTCATGTCAATAAAAATTAGTTAATTCCAAAACAACTCAAATAATACTATGCAAAAATTTTATTATATACCTATTTTCTACTTTCATGAACAGTTAACCTGCCTAACTTAGACAAGGTTAGAAAAGTTTTACTTAATAGTAGGTGTGGACGTTCCATATGCAATCATGTCAATTTTCTATAAATCTTTCAACTTTATATACGAAATAATGCTTGGTTTATACACTGACTATCCCTAAATTCATATTATCATGTAATTTCACAAACATGTAGTTCTTAGAGGACTAAACTATTGGCAAACAGATTGACCTTGTTTTTCTTCAGCTTCAATTGTTCTTATCCAATATGCCTTATAGGAGTTTCATATAAGCCTATAATCAAATAGAAAAAAAATATTATGGTCTACCACAGGAAAAAATGCATAAATACAAAGAATCTATGAATAAGATATACAATTCAAGCAATGAGGGAATAATTCCTCTTCAAGCTTTTGCACCGCAAAAGGAGTGACCGGCAAATGCTTTCAATTGGTGAAACACCTTTTCAACTTTATACATATATCAGTATGTGAAACAAGTGAGAATTAGAGGGGTATGAATGGTTCAACTTCTAATTCATAATTGCTATTAATTGTAGATTGAATACTTTTGTGTTAGCTTGTTAAGGTTAATTGATATATTCATTGCACAATCTATAGGGTCTAAAAGTTATAAACAAGTTATAGCTATTATATGTAGGATACAATTGACTTTCTAAGATTGATCAAGGGCAATATAGAAAAAAGAAGGTTTTTCTTGTATGTTGATATTTTATAGTGGTACTAGTTATTTCCCGTACTTAAAGGCACGAAGTAATAAAAAAATGACAAACAATAAAAATATTTGTATTCACATCCAAAATCAAATTACAAAGATAAAAAAGAGAGAAAAGAATTTAAGCACCAGTTATAAAGGAGGCAAGCGGTGGCAATAGTGATAGTGAGAGACAGTGATAGTTGTTGTGAATGACGACGACCGATTATGATGGTGACAGCCGTGATTAGCAATGATAATGGTCATGGTGGTGGGGGGTAATGGTGACAAGGTGGCGACAACAATGATGATGGTGGGAGCGGTGGTAATGGGAATGGTGGTGGTGGGATAGCGGCAGTGGTGGTGGCGACGACGGTGGTGGTGGGGCAGTTTCAAACACTATTTTGTTTTTAAAAAATATTGATGATTAGTTATAAGTTCTAGAAACATTTTTAAAAGGTTATCCCAAACATATCCTTAGGACTCTATTTTTTCTATTAAATTTGGGGTGTTAATATTAGCTGTCGGATTAACTCTAAAGTAAAATTTAAAGAGATCTCAATTGTGAAAAGTAAAAGTCATTTTGTTTATCTTTTGAGATTTGAATTGTATTGTACTTTATTATATTTATAGATATAGATAGATATATATATTTCCTTTTTTACTAGAAAAAATAGTTCAATCGGGGGTGGAACCATTGCCTGGATGTGTAACACCCCGCATTTTCTTTTATATATTTGTATAGATATATATAGTGAAATATTGTTGTGAAAATGAGGATATGTATAATGATGTAAGAATGAATCACATAGGTTAAAACATTAGAAATGAATAATTGGGAGACAAATGGATTTGAGAAGTTTAAGTTTCAAAGGCGTTAGAGATTGGAAATAGTTATTAGATAAATTTCTAAATGTTTTTAGGTCAAAATAATGTTTCTATTGAATCTGGAAGGTTGAAAAACCTTGGGTGAGGTAATATGAGGTGCATTGGAAGCTTGAAAGTACTCCGAAATAAAAATACAAATTACGTAAATTTCGGGTATAAAATATTTTGGACACCTCTTAGTATTTTGGCAATAACTTTTTATCCTTATATCCAATTGATCTGAATTTTGACAGTAAATAGTAGACATCAAGGGCTACAAAAATGTCTCAAATGAAAATTTTCTAATTCGACCTATAAATGGCTCAAAACTGCACTGGAAGTCGAGGCAGTCAATGGTACCGGTACCATACGATACCGGTACCCCGAAACCAGTAGTTAAACGGTATCGGTACCCAGTACCAGTACCAAGTCTTCCGAACAGTTAAAAAGTCAAAATTTTGGGTTTTAAAACCCCATTCCAAGCCCTATTTGCCCTATTCTTCATCTCATTCTCACCACAAACATCCTAGAGCCCTAGGAGGAGATAAAAAAAGGAAAAAACACCAAGATCAAGATAACTTCACATCTCATAAAAATTAAAACCGAAATTTTTCAAGAACACCATTCTTCTCCCCTCTTCCTATACCCTTTCACCACACCTTTACCCACATCTCTTAGAACCCTAAAAGAAGACAAGAAGGAGAAGGAGAAGGAGAAGGGAGGAAGAAGATCTTTGGAGCTTGGGTTAGCTCAAAATTTTTGAATTCAAGGTAGAGTTTTCTTCCATTTTCATCCAATGATGTTAGGGTTATTATACATGTATATTTTGACTCTAAATAGTATGTATTTGTTATGAGTTCATTGTTTTTTAGTATTTTTACAAACATTCACATGATTTGAACAAAATAATGGTTTGAAATCCATCAAACCCTAGTTTTTGGAAAAAATATGGATTTCTCTCTATATCTTCACATCCTCTTGATTTCTAAAATGCTAGAGCTTTGTGTTGGGTATTAAAATGGTAGTATTGATGATCTCATGTCTATTTCCTTTAAACTTGTCTTTTGTAACATGATTTGCGAAATGAGTATATTTCCTTAAATTGTTTTATTATGTACAATGCTTGTGAAAGTTGTGGAATTGCTTATATATGAGGTTTTGAGTATATTATTGGTATGTTACTCTTGTGTATGGTGTTGTGAGGGACTTGGATTACTTCGAGATCTGCCGTAGGGTGTTAGAGGTCAGTCTATCCCAGTGGGGGTGAGATGGTTACCTAATGCCCGTAATAGATTGTTGTTTGTGAGAGCAACCATTATTGTTCACTTTCGAGACAAAAATGGTTAGTATACTAGATCCTTGGGAGGATTTCGTCAATGCCGCTGGAGGCGGTATACGCCATTCCTAAAGAGATATAGGTGAACGAGGTAGAATCATTGGGTGGATTCATGAGAAGCGACAGCCTACTTGAGTGGTACCAAATAGAAATTATTATTCTTTGTACCAAATATTATTTCTCCAAGAGTTTCGGATAGTATGGGATGCCGCGATAACTTGTGGAAATGGTGTATGGTGGATTGTATTATTTTGAAATTGTTTGCCAATTAAAGTTGATTTTATTCTCTTCCAATTCTTTATTATTGTACAAACTTAAGATCTCTTTTAAAATGTCCTTATTTTATTTCAAAATTCATTGATATGTATGTGCGAAATGAGACCTACCTGTTTTACTTGATTTCAAAACCTTGAATCGGTTTGTAAGGATTTTCCTACAGAGTCTTGTACTCACCCCCTACCTACAAATATTTCAGATTGTACTATTGAGGAGGAGTTAGGTCTCGAGAAGCCCGTATCCTGAGAGATTCAGCAAGACGGGAGTGTGGATCCTGGGGAGGACTCTTAGCTGGACACTACATTTTGTTCTAAACTAGGGTATTTTTTTGAAACAATGTAAAGCCTAGCCATATTTTGTAATTCCGCTGTATTATCATAGTTATTTGATTTTTGGGATGTAAAGGTCATAGCTTGACCTATTCTTTTGGGATAACATGTAAATTTGATGAATTGATTTTATGGTAAGTAAATGGACCCGGTGTGATCATTATAGTAGAATTGCACAGGTTGAATTTTGTGGTAGAGCTCCCCGTACAAGGGAGACTCTGCCTGAATTTTGTTACAATATAAATTGTTGATGTAATGTTGATGGATTACTTAGTGCTCTCATGCTTAAATGATTATTAGAATGTAATGCCGTCCAGGGTGATATTTGGGGCGTTACAAGATGTGACCATAGAAGCCCGAAGTTTCCAGTGCTTTCAAATACTATTATTTTTTTAAATAACTTATAAGAAATAATTTTTAAAAATCACTCCAAACACACCATTATGAGCCTATTTTTCCTACTAAATTTAGGGTGTTAATATTAAATGTGAGATTAATTTTGAAATAAAATTTAAAGCGATCTCAATCGTGAATAACAAAAGTCATTTTGTTTATCTTTTAAAATTTGAATTATAAATAATTTTATTATATAGATATAAGTAAATAAATATATTTCTTTTTTTAGTAGAAAAAATAGTTCAATCGGGGTGGAACAATGTGACCATAGAAGCCCGAAGCTTCCACCGGAGCCTAAATGGCAAGAAACACGGGGGCTTTCAAAACTAGACTAGTCATATTCCACGGTACAGAGTTGTTGGTGGGAGCAATGGGTCCCTGCGAATCGAACACTAGTTGCTGGTTAGCAGAGATGAGAGTTAAAGAAAGACGTTGAACAGGACAGTGCAGTTCACTAGACCACGCGGGCTGATTTGTTCATCGAGTTCATAATGCTATAGTTTGTGTATATTGTGAACATAGGAAGCTTCCTAGTAAGTGACAAGGAGAGGAGAACCAGCGAATGAATTGGAAACTATTTTATCAATTTTATGGCAAAAGTCAAGGTTTGTTTTTATTTATTTATCATCAAGTCATCTACTTTATAGCTTATACAATGGGGAAAAGAATCCTCAAGTTCTCACGTTCTCTGAACTAATTTTGCAATTTTTCTTCGTCAATTGGTGATCTTGCTGAGAGAAGAATCCCTACTCTTTAAGGATCTTTCCGTCAGCAAATTCAGTGAGACTCACAGTCACAATTAATTGTAGAATGAGTTACATGGAATTCTATATGAATGTTTTTTTGTTATCTTCTGATTCTTTTTTATTCATTTGTGGTGATCCTTTTGTGAATTCTTATCAATTCTGACTTAGCTGAAACAATGAATGTAGAAGTTGTTCATGAATTGGAAACTAGGTTTGATTTTGATTTTGATTTGTTTGCTCTTGTTGAGTTGACCAATATTGTTGACTTGGTAAAAGATTAGTCTTTCTTCAGCACCAGATGGATCTGCTCTTTCCATGTTTCTGTTTGATTAGCTTTCTGTTTATAGATTTACCCCCTTTATGTTTGGACTGGAACTGCAAGATATCTAGTTATAGCAGCAAAATTGGGGGTTTGTCCCTTTCAGATGGGAATGTCTTATGTTGTGGGAAAAGTGGTAATTCTGTAGCGGTACTGGGGGACCTTTTGAGAGTTTTGGGAGCTTATCTTTGAAAACAACCTTGCATTTTTGTTTAGATTTGAAGACAAAAAACTAAACATTTTGACAGTGACAGTCGAAATGATTATTGCATGGTCTTAGAAACAGTTTGGGGATAAGTTTGACTTTGTTTTTGTGCCGATAGCCACCATTCTTCTACTACCACGTGCCTTTCTCGAGTTGCTGATATAGCCCACTGTGTGGTCAGCTCTATACCTTTGGTACAAGAGCAGAACAAACATAAGCTATCCTGGAAATTCCTCCTCCTATAAGTAAAGTAGGCATAATAGGCAGTCCACCACTTTCCTTTTTCATAGATTATGCTTTGTAGGCATTTTTTGTATTTGTACTGCATAAGGAGATGGTCAATGTCTTCTGAGCTTCCACTGGAGGGAAGTTGTTGAATTAAGCCCTTATTTCATTATGTACCCACACTATCCAAATTATACTGACTGTTGGGAGACCTTTTTCTAAATATTTGCCAGTTACTTTAAGGGCTTTACAAATATCAAGGGTCCACTGGCTATTCAAGATTGGTTTTTTTATCCCCTGCTTCTCATCAGTAGATTGTTACAGCACCGTAAGGAGATGTGGCCATCCCTAGCTTTCCAAAGTCTGAAATTTCGTCTCTATTAGTAGACGGTTTACGGACAGCTTGATATTAATTTTTTAGCAAGTCACTGAATTGGCAGAAATTCCTAAAAATCAGCAACTGCAAAGTTATTCACATTTTATGCCTATGTTCCATATGCCTTAATTATTTATGTTTTTAACTGTTACTTAATTATTTTTTATTCACAATTTAAGCATATTTTCCTTGTGCCTTCACAGGCTACACATTCTTCTATCTCGCGTAGCTCTTTTTCTTATGGCTGCTCTGAGACCCAAAGAAGATTCCTCATCCATATCGCGTTTTCGTTATCAAGTATTCTTAAGTTTCAGAGGTGAAGACATTCGCAAGACCTTCATTGATCACCTTTACATAGCTTTAGTGAATTCCGGAATTCGCACCTTTAAGGATGATGATGGAATTGAGAGGGGAGAGGATATTGGTTTAGAACTACAGAAGGCAATTCAGATGTCAAAGATATCAATAGTTGTCTTCTCAAAAAATTATGCATCTTCAAGTTGGTGCCTCGATGAACTTGTTATGATCCTTGAACACAAGAATATTGGTGGTCATATAATTCTTCCCATCTTCTACGATGTGGATCCATCAGATGTTAGAAAACAGGTGGGAAGCTTTGCAAAACCATTTGCAAGACAGGAAGAGCAGCTCAAGTCAGAGATGTCTGAAAAGAAAAAGGATGCTATGGCCCGGGTAGAGAAGTGGAAGGCAGCTCTTACAGAAGCTGCAAATTTGGCAGGGATGGTATTGGGAGAAAAGTAAGTTCCTCATTTTTCTTTCTAGGCACCATCTCACCCAAGATTTCCTAGCCTCTAAGGTCATTTGATTCTTTTATTGCTAAGCCCTCATGTGAAATTTAACGGTAATGGTGGTTCCGGTACTCAATGTAAGGTTTTAAACCAAACTAACAAACCAAAAAAAAAATAAAAAATTGTGCCAGTTGTTTTCGGTAGATTAAAATGAATCTCTTTGCGCCATTCAATTATGTGTTAAGGGCCATATGTCAATATAAGAGCTTTTTAGTTGTCTATTGAATCCCAACTGTGAGGTTGAACATAAAAATTTATTAGAAGGTGAATACAGGATTTGTAAATCGAATTGATTAATTGTTTGGTTTGGATAAATATGTTTGCTTTGTATTATCTAAGTCGCCCATGATTATGTGAAGAATTCTTTAAATTATGATAACTATGATTTATATGTTCTTACATAATAGAAATCCCTTTTCTAATATGTTTAGAGGTTCCTCTCAGGTAAAAAAAAAAATAGAGGATCCAAATATCCAATTGCATTATCAGGAACTGGTTTGTCTTCATTTAACGAGTACCCAGGGTATTTGCAGGATTGAATCATTTAAATGGGTGGAATAGCTAGAATTAGCATGAAGCTATAACATTAAAGAACAAATCGTGTGTCATAGGAGAAAATAACCATTTTTCATTACTCAAAGTGTACGGATTTTCCATTCATGAGGGACCAGTTATCAGTTATTTGTCTTCATTCACCCAGTATCCTTTTAGAAACTTGTGTACGTAACTTACTTGAAGTGACTTTGCTGGTATATACGCTGTGTATGGAGTTGGTTGAGCCCTTCAACATGACACGTTTTTTATTCAAATAAAATAAAAATAGAGGACCTTGTTTCTATCCTGCTAGTAAACTGTCACCTCTGAGTCTTTGATGACCATAACATCCTAGGTTCTGTCCTTTCGTCCAAGATAAAAGTAGCATATGAAACCATGAATAAAGCGAATTGGTACAGACAACCAAACAAGTGAAAGGGTTGCTTTGTTCTCAATTTGAACTAGAATTCTGGCGCAAAAATGGCAGATAGTTGGATTTTTTGTGGAGGAACTGTTATAACTTTGAGTTCAAGGTGTAATATATGACTTAGACCACTTCAAAAATATAATCACTAAAGTAAATATAATTTGCACTGCATCTCTAGTTGTGCATGCATAGTGTGATTTACATTTCATATTGATTCGAAATCTACAGGTTAGAGGGAAAATTTATTCAAGAAATTGTTGAAGAAGTTAGCAACAAACTGAGCCGCACAATTCTAAGCCTTCCCTCATACATAGTTGGAATATATTCCCAAGTCGAAGAAATCAATTTGTGGTTACAAGATGAATCAGTTGATATTAACATTTTGGTAATCTGTGGTATGGGGGGAATGGGAAAGACGACCATTGCCAAATATGTTTATAATTTGCACTTTGAAAGATTTGAGGGTAGTAGTTTTCTTGCAAACATCAGAGAAGTTTCGGCGCAACCTAATGGGCTCATGCATTTACAAAAACAACTTCTCTCAGAAATACTGAAGAGCAAATGTGTTGAAATTTGGAATGTTGATGAAGGAATCACTAAGATTAAAGACAACATTGGTTACAAAAGAGTTCTTATAGTTTTAGATGATGTGGACCGAATAGACCAATTGAATAAAATACTAGCAGCGCGAGACTGGTTTTGTCCGGGAAGTAAAATTATCATAACTACTAGGCAAAAGCAACTCCTAAAGGCTCATGATATTTATAAGGTGCATGAGATTAGGAAGCTTGATAGTGAAGAGTCGTTTAGGCTTTTCAATTTGCATGCTTTTGGCCAAGATGAACCAGTTGAAGTTCATGTTGAGCAGTCAAGAAAAGTAGCACACTGCTGTGGGGGGATGCCTTTAGCTCTAGAAGTGATGGGTTCTTTCTTATCTGGGAAAAGCGTGGATGAATGGGAAAGTGCATTGAAGAGAATAGAAGTCATTCCGAACTATGAAATCCTCCAAGTACTCAGAATAAGCTATGATTCTTTGCCAGATATCCACTACAAAAACTTATTTCTTGATATTGTATGTTTCTTTGTTGGGAAGGACAAAGATTACGTGATCACGATACTGGACGGTTGTGGTTACACCACGACAGATGGGCTTCGAACTCTTATGGACAGATTTCTCCTAACAGCCAATGAGAACAAGAAGCTAGAGATGCACCAGTTGCTTCAAGACATGGGAAGAGAAATTATATGCCAAGAATCATACGATGAACCAGGAAAACGCAGCAGACTGTGGCTACGTGAGGATGTCTTAGATGTGTTAAGAGAGAAAACAGTAAGAATTATGCTTTTCATTTTTATCTGTATGTTTTTGTTTAGATGTACTTTATCTTGTCCATTTTTCTAGGGTACGGAAAAAATTAAAGGCCTCATCCTCAACTTGTTCGTGG
>CM042191.1:23552272-23569250 GCA_023539305.1 Ilex asprella
TTGTGGAGTTTTGAAGTATGTTATGATCTTTTACATAATATGACTTATTCTCTTTGAATGGAAATGCCCTAGTTTGATTTTAGTTTTTGTATTTGATTAAACCTATGATTTGGGGTTTTGAAGTATGCTATTATTTTGTACATAATATATATTGCTTATTCTCTTGAAAATTATTGTGTTGCTTCGAAAATACAACTTTTGAGATTTGAGTATACTACATATTTGATAAAATGTCAAGGTTATGACATGTATTTTCAAAAGGATTTATGGATATTGAAAATAATAATTTTTGAAAAATGTATACTCAATACCGACAAGTAGAAAGTTAGTAGACGGTTGGGGCTTATTGAGTGGGTTGCCAAGGTAGCTACTAGTCCTAAGGGGGATTGGTTATGGTAGTGGTTTTCGGTGATGGCTTATGTGGCATCACAAGTTGTACCCTACACGTTTCCCTTGAAAAGCAAGAATGGCTATAAGACCCTAGGGTGCAAGACTCAAAAAGTTTCCTTGGGATGGTTCATGTGTGAACCGGTGTAATTAATTATATTATTCATATGCGATGCATGCATGGTATTTGATATGATGGTGTGACTTTAAATATATAAATCTTTAATTTATACCTTGTACATTTCTAATATTGATGTGTTGGGAGGTTTTTATAAATGCTTTACTTATTATGACTAGAAATATTTGTGAGTGAATGGGTTACTCAAACTAAGAGTAGAGCCTCATATATATAGACAAATAATAGTACAAAGTGACTTAAACACCCTTATAGTCTAGGCAAAATATAAAAGTCATAATAAGGGTAAAAAGAGAAAAAGAACACTAATAAACTAGGCCTAATAAACTTAAGCTACTATATCTCCAACACTCCCCCTCAAGCTAGGTGCAAAAATATCAATTAAGTCAAGCTTGACAATAAAGTCCCGGAGAATAGATAGAGTGACAGGTTTGGTGAAAACTTCCGCAACCTGATCACTAGTCCCCACAAACGATGGAATGACAATACCACTGCTAACCTTCTCCTGAAGAAAGTGAACATCGATCTCTATGTGTAATACAGAGTCAGAAGCAAGCTGAATAGCAGATCGATTATCACAATATAATGTAGATGAAGAAGTCACTGAAAATCCTAACTCGCCAAGAATCGATCGTAGCCAGATAATCTCACATGTGCCAAGAGCTAGTGCTCGATACTCTGCCTCTGCTGACGAGTGAGAGATAACTGACTGCTTCTTGCTCTTCCAAGAGTTAAGATGAGCCCCTCGAAAAGCACAAAAGCCCGTAGTAGATCGACCGTCACACGCTCCCCCATAATTTGAATCTGAATAACAGGCTAAAGAACCAGTCTGAGATCTTGATGCATAGAACAACCCAAGTCCAGAACAAGACTTGAGGTACCGAAGGATATGATAAACTGCATCATGATGAGGCTGACATGGTTTGTGCATAAACTAACTAACTCAGTTGACCGCGAATGAAATGTCTCGCCTGGTGTTGGCTAGGTAGATAAGTCTACCTACCAACCTCTGATAGACAGTTGTATCTCTTAACTCCTCACCTTCAGCAGTAAGCTTCAGGTTTGGAATCATGGGTGATGATGCCGGTTTGCACCCCAGCATCCCAATGTCTGAGAAAAGATTCAGAACATACTTTCTCTGAGAAAGAACAATACCCCTGCTGCTACGGGCAACCTCAATCCCAAGAAAGTATCGCAGAAATCCAAGGTCATTCACATCGAAGGCCTTCCCAAGGTCTACCTTGACCTGTGCACCCCCTGAAACATCATCTCCAGTAATAATAATATTATCAATATATACCAAAAAGATGACACACTGTCCAGAAGTATTCCGTCGAATGAAGCAGATATGATCAGAATGACATCTGGTGAATCTCAAACGTACGACTACATCACTAAAGCGAGAGAACCAGGCTCGTGGTGACTGTTTCACTCCATAAAGAGACTTACGCAGTCGACATACCTTTCCAACATACTCTCCCTTATCATAAAAGTCCGGTGGTGCATCCATATAAATAATCTCATCCAGATCACCATGAAGAAAGGCATTCTTCACATCTAACTGATGAAGATGCCAAGAGTACTCCGCAACCAGAGAAATAATCAATCGAACAGTAATTAATTTTGCCACAGGGGCAAATGTAGCACCAAAGTTACGACCTGGTACCTGAGAAAATTCTTTCGCCACAAGCCTAGCCTTGTGGCGATCAATGGTACCATCCGCAAGAAATTTCAAGGTGTAAACCCAGCGACAACCAACAGGCTTCACCCCTAAAGGTAAAGAGACAAGATCCCATGTATGATTAAGCTGAAAAGCGTCCATCTCCGTCAGCATAGCAAGAACCCACTGGGGCTCCCACATAGCCTCTGAAACAGAGCGAGGAACCAGCGTATCTGATAAAGCCATGATATAACCTCTAAATGTAGGAGACAGAGCACCATAAGAAACCTAAGCAGAGATCGGATATAAAATCCTAGCATTCGAACCATAACGAACAACTGGACGACGATCACGTTGCGGATAACGACGTCCTAAATCATCATCCTCCATTGACAATATCTCATCAGGTAAAGTAACTGGCTCAGTACCTGCAATCTCATCAGTACTAACAACAAGTGCATCAATATGCTCAATGAACTAAGAAGTATTACCTACATCGCCTAAGGTAGAGGGAACATCAGCAGCGGGATGAGAGTGAGGGCGATGAACATAAACCTGCAAAGGGAGAGAGACTGGTGACTCTGTGCTGACAGAGATAAGTGGCTCTAGAGGAGGAGAGACTGATGACTCTATAATGATAGTGACCAATGGCTCTGGCTCTGGTGGTAACGGAAAATCAAATGGAGTATTATCAACTAGAGGGGCAGACATAGGACTGGAACAAAAATATGGAATATGCTCAAGAAAGGTAACATCGAGACTATGATACATACGTCGCTTGACAGGATTATAACACCGATATCCCTTAGACTGATGGCAATAGCCCACAAAGACACAATAAATTGCTTTATCATCAAGCTTATGACGAGTAGGAGACTGATCCTGAACAAAACATGTGCAGCCAAAAATACGAGGGGGGACCGAAAAAAGTGTCCGTTTAGGGAATAAGACCTGTAAGGGAGCCCTATGTTGAAGAACACGACTCGGTGTACGATTACACAAAAAGGTAGAAGTCAACACTGTAAAATGCCATTAAGATTTTGGTACCCCCATACCTCTAAGCATACAACGTACCATCCCTATCAGACTCCTATTTTTCCTTTCAGCAACTCCATTTTGCTCAGTAGTATATGGACAAGTGAGCTGCAGAAGGATTCTTTGCAAAGAAAGGTGAGACACTAAGGCATCAAACACATATTCTTTGGCATTTTCCGAACGAAGAGCACGAACAATGACATCGAATTGTGCCATAATCATCTGGAAAAATTGAGTGATGACAGGGAGTACATCAGACTTCCTATGCAAAAGGTAGACCCAAGTACAACGGGTATGGTCATTTATAAATGTCACATAATATCGAGCACCTGACAGAGCAGTAACAGGAGAGGGTCGCCAAATATCAGAGTGTATTAGGTCAAATGGTTTGGGTGACTGGTGCACGCGAGGAATATAACTGGTACGAACATATTTTGATAGAAAACATATAACACAATCAAGTTTACCACTAACACAAGCTTTGCTCAAAACAAGAAATAACGTACATAAATATTTAAAATTTGTATGCCCAAAATGGTCATGCCACAACTAAATAGTTGATGATGAAAAATCATAATGACATGTACTAGGTAAAATACTAGCATGTAAGCTAGGAACACATAAAGACAATGCAGGTGAAGAAGGTGGAGGTGGAGAAGCTGGTGAAACCGGAGGAGGATCGCCTAGATAATACAATCCATCTCTCTCATGTCCCCTAATAATAATCTTCCTGGTACTCTGGTCTTGTAAATAACACGAATCAGATAAGAACACAACTGCACAGTGAAAATCTCTGGTTAACTGATGTACAGATAATAGATTCATGGTCAGCTTTGGCGCATGAAACACCGAACATAATGTAAAGTCATCTGGGAGACGGACTGTATCCTTACTAACAATAGGGGCATGTGTACCATCTATTAACTGAACTTGAGTATGTAACTGCTCGTCAAAAGAGGTGAAATGATGAGCCTCACCTGTCATATGACCATTCGCATCCGAGTCCAGTATCCAAAGGAGAGACGGACTGGCGTAAGTATGAAAGACACGAGGAATACCTATAGTAGTCGCAGCAGTAGTAGTAGAACCTCGAGAAGTCAGGACTGACATAAGTATATCCAAGCGGGAAGTAATAACATCCATATCACTCTGCCAAGGAGGATCGGTAAAAGTAGTAGCAATAACTGTAGATGATGGTGCCTTAGCAATGGGAACAGTACGACTGTGAGGAGGCGGCTTAAGCTCCGGATGGAGCTTCCAACAAGTAGGTCTGAGATGTCTGAGTCGGCCACAATAATCACACTGACGAGAAACCCCATGTCTACACTGATGTGGGATACTCTGACGGTGCTGGGCCAAGTGTTGTCGACCCCTATACCCGGTGGAAGTACTAACAGATGTATCAACGGTAGGGGTCTCAACTCCCTCAGTAGTAGTCATATCATCAATAAAACTAAGGCACCCGTGACAGAAAAATTACTCTAAGATAAATAGAGCGATAAAATAGGAGAGAACAATATACCTCCAGTCGAACAGTAGCGACAAATAAAGAAGGTCTAGAAAGTTCTCAAATAATCAAGTCACGGTGCCCAAAAATCCAATAAATATAAATAAATGATCTTCACGACTTCCGTTCAAGGGTGAGTAATTACATTGACAACAAACCCACCGAAGATGCTACTCATGTTAATTGAAAGAATTTCACTCTGTGAAAACCTTGTTTGAGAAAGGAGTCATATCCAAAAAATTTCTGGATGGTACTAGGGTTTGTGGCTACATCTAATAGTTATTCCCCTTCAATGGTTACTGCTAGGAGTGACTGAATGTTACTGGTATGGTATATAAGGTTTGGGAGCTTCACATTAGCAGCGGCGATTGGTGGTCTCATGCCATCGTTAAATTATGTTTAATGTTCAAGTGCATGGATTTCCCGATACTACCATGTATAGAATAGCTGCTGGTTTTCCTTATTGACATTCTAATGCGTTTCATGGAGGTTATGCTCATGGATTCCCTCTACACAAAAGTCAACAGCAGCAGGCTGATTACTTGCTGAAGATGTTGTTTTGCTATTTGGGGTGCTTGGGTATGTTCTCGGTGAGGAGGAGGCAGTGGGCTGGCTTTCGATTTCTGGTTTTGTCGTCGGCAGTGGGCTGGCTGGGTTCTAGTTTCTATCGGTGGAGAAGCTGATGATGGAGGCTAGGGTTAGGGTTAGAGTTGGTGGCTCTGATACCAACTAGAAATATTTGTGAGTGAATGGGTTACTCAAACTAAGAGTAGAGCCTCATATATATAGACAAATAATAGTACAAAGTAACTTAAACACCCTTATAGTCTAGGCAAAATATAAAAGTCATAATAAGTGTAAAAAAAGAAAAAGAACACTAAAAAACTAGGCCTAATAAACTTAAGCTGTTATATCTCCAACATTATGTTATACCTATATTTAATTATAGAAATCTTTCATTACTTATTCTTATGGTTTGTGTAATATTGATATTTAAAACTTTGTGAATGCTTGAGAAAAGGATTATCCTACTGAGCGTGTGGTTGCTCACATCTATCATTTAACATTTTCAGTTATGGGCATAAGTGATGGAATGCTTGTGAGAGCTTGGACTAGAAATAATCTCTTTTGGAGTTTTTTTTGTATTTACCTTTATAACTTATATAGCAATGTTAGCACTCAACCATTGTGTTTGAAAATGTTGTCTTGAGGCATTTATGGTGTACATTTTATCATCCTATAGAGGAATTATTATTTTAGGTATTGTAATGTAAAGTTATGACTTTGTGTACTAAGTTGTGGCATGTATTAGTATTGGATATATCAGGGTTTGGGAGGATTTCGTGGGCCTCTAGTTGTTATCCAGGATTTAGTTGGATTATATTTTGATCGAGACATGATGTGGATGTTTAGTTAGTTTAAATTATGTTATGCTCTCACAGGGATGCTCTTACTAGCTAGTTGGAAGCCCAATTTTTAAAGCAAACTCTGCCGAAATTTTTGAAAAAAAAATGTATATGTTTTGATAAAAACCAAATATTTCATTTCATTTAATTATTATTATAAACCGGTAAAAAAATTTGAGGTAAATATCTCTTTTTATTAAATCACGCTTTAATTAAAATTGGGGCGTGACATTTTCTTATCCCATGATTCAGAGTGTCCCAAAACGTTGTCATGTACCAAATCATTACCGTTTTCTGCATGACCGAAGAATTTTGTTGTCGAACATGCTAAATTTTATGCTGCTGCATGACCGAAGAATTTTGCCACTTGCTAGAGTAAAAAAAATATGCACAGTTTTTTATGATAAAGGATTACACGAGTTGACTGTATGGGTATGTTGTGTGTGTATATATATATATATATGTTTTGTTCTTTTTTTACATCTTTTGAATGAGGTTTGTATATAGTTTTTCCCACAATGCCTTCTTGTATTTATTTTTATGATTGGAATTAATTTTTTCTTCTTTTAATTTTTAAAAATAAATTACTACTATGGTTCATGTGAATTTGGGTTGCGATGTAATTTTTCGTAAATTCAGGCATTTTTTGTCCTTTAAATGGATTAATAAAAGAGTTTCTTCAGTGTCTCTAAGGTAGTCAAAATAGGTACTCAAAATATATTAAAATATTACATTATTTATTTTAAAAAGTCATTTTTACAAAGTTATTTTAATCATACTCTCTATTTTATCTGACTATTATTAATATTTTAAGTCAAAAATATTTTATAACTTGACATGTTAACAATATATAAAATAACTAGCCCATTGAAATGCAAAAAAGAGTGATTTAACTCTCAAAATATAAAATAGCTAGCTATAGAGACTCTCTAAATGTAAAGAGTTATTTAGTCCAAAGATAAAATAGTTAGCCCTTTGGTATAAAATTCTATGATTTAGCTCTTTATTTTAGCTAGTAAATATATATTAGTTAGTTTTTTAGAGATGTTCTAATTCTCTGTATTAATTTCACGATTATTGAGTAAAAATTTTATTATTATCATCTAAAAAAATTCTAAAATAAGATATTAAATTTACTCTAAACAATCACCTAAAAATTACCTACCGATCAAGAGATTTCGTCGATTCGGACAGAGTTTGAGCAGCACTATGCTGGCCGGCTGCGCAGATTCATAACCCCCAAAACTTATCTTGATGTGATTGATTGTGGGTTCTTCTATGTGAAGTGGGGCCCTCTCAATAAGACAAATTAGAGTCCCATAAAAAGAAATTTCAGTAAAGGGTGGGGTTGTAATCATTTTTAATCATTTCTGAATGAACATAGAATGTTCTTGGCTTGTAATTTGGATGCATAATGAGTATAACGCTAACTCTAATCTGATCACAACTTAAATGATATTTAATCAGAATTTGAACGGATTTGAGTTGCATTCGAATTATTTAATTTAAGCTTATTTCAAGTTTAAATTCAAATTAGATTTGTTCAGGATCAAAATATTATTTTGGTACATAATAAATAGTATTCAATTAAAGTAACAAACAAAAATTTCAATTAAATGTTTAATATAAAGATCATAATATTTTTTTTTTGATCAAATAAAGATCATAATATTAAAAAACATAAAAATGCATGCAAAACAAAAATCAAATTACATTTTTCTTAACATAACGTCAACATAACAACCAAAATAGCCAAATTAACATAAAAAAACATATTAGACTCAATGTTTAACCATAATATTTGGGTTGAACTCGATTTAATATTTGGGTTGAACCCAAATATATAATTAGGTTGACCCAATTTATATATTCAAGTTGAATCCAATAATTTGTGACCTGGGTATTGCTCAAATTTAATTCGTGTTGATTTTTTCAACTTAGGCTCACCTCAAATATTAAAAACTTCAATCCAAGTTTTTTTTTTGGATTGAGTTCAAATTGAATTCAGATTGACTCGCTCAAATTACACCCTAAAGCATTCCAAAATACACATATATGAAACAACATTATCACATTATCACACACACACACACACACATATATATATATATATGAAGGGGTTAAATCCCGTTATTACACGTGTTACAGCATTAATTGTACTCACGTGATGGTGACAAGACGAGGCACATGACCAAAATTCTGAAGAGTCATTTTATTAAGTCTTTCATCTGACCCGATCTCGTTAGTGGTTCATAAAACTCAAGACTAGTTCGGTTCTCTTTGTTACCGAGCTCATAAATCTGTAAGTAGAACAAGGTAAGAGCTCGGTTTGTACCAAATCGAGGTGATCAACATGTTCGGCAAGTGTTGGATGTGTTCGGTCTTCATTGTCCGAGCTGTTTCAAACGATAGACACAGATGTAAAGAACCGCCTAAAATCTAGGCAATCAGATAAACGAAATCGACGAAATCAAATATATCGAGAAAGATTGTAGGAAAAGAATCAGTAATTTGCAGAGGAATCAGTAATCTCCCAAATGGAAACACATAGAAAGGAAGGTGTGACACCTTGCCTCGAAATTGATGGAAACCCTAAAGGGCTAATTACCTATAAAAAGAAGAAGAAACCAAGGTGTAAGGTACGCTGAATCCTCTTTGTCTTCTAGTAATTCCTACGGTTCCACTATTAATTTAAGAATCGGAGTGCCTTCGATCGAAACACTTCGATCTTGGGCAGTTTGTTCGTTTTACAGAAAGGAGATTGGGAGATAAGGCATAGCATTCTATTTTACAGAAGAGAGATCACAAATCGAGTGTTGAAGGTATTATTTTTCGCCTCTACAATATATATATATATATATATATATATGTCAGTATATATATAAGACAAAACTAGATAAAGAGATTGAATGATAGTTGTATGGCCAAAATAAGATGTACGATCAAATATAGCTGGCTTATTATGTTTTCAGTTTCTTTTGTGCTTTTTTTAATGTAGACAAGAAAATGAGTAATATTATTTGAATTTAAAAATTTAATTTAATTTAATGACATAATGATGTAATTTCATAAGAATTATTTGATCAACATTAAGTTTAATATTTGATGAACTCTTTAGTGAATTCAAATATCATAATAAATTAAGTCAATAAATTATGTTTAATAACATTGTTCCAAAAAAATAGCACTTGTTAACTGTTATTGAGAACAGTAATACTACGCTGACCAAATTTTAGGACCAAATTTAGAGCCCAAATGACATGGCAGCTGAGTTGGGCTTCTTTATTTGGTGTTATGTCATTTGAGTTTTAATAAAAACTTCAAATAATATACTGTCATGTCATTTAGGCTCTAAATTTGATTTGCGTAGCATTAGTGTATTGAGAATCACTTGTTAAAAACTTCAGTGACCCCCAAGTCAAACGATTGGTTAACGAACTTCATTAATATCTGTTTTGTAAATCGCTTTACAACTCATAATGGAGAAAACTTCAAACAACACATCCCCGCTTTGATGAAGGAATCTAAGCAATTTTTAACCAGAAAAGAGTCTGCAACAATTTCTTCGTCTCCACTTTGTATCGAATAAGAACCCAACCCACCCTCTTAAAAGGATGTGGATTCTTGTCATACTTGCTAAGGACTAGAAAAAGGGAGACTTGGATTGGAGATGTACAGACTGTCCACAATCAAATCAAAGTTAAAAGGAAAACCTTGACTTTGGAGCCATGGTATTGGTGTCTAGCTACACCTTAATTTCCCTAAATCAATCAATAATCAACACTACTTCTATGGGCTATAAATTTATTCTGTTGTTTGCTTTTCCAGAGAACAACCCCAGAAAACTACTAGATTTCTTCAAAAGAATCCTCCACCTTTGCCCTTATTAATCATGGATGTTGCCATGCACTGTTAAACAGCATCATCGGTGGTACCCAAGAAAATTTTCAATCATAATTGTTGGCCAATTATTCTTTTTTTTCCCCCAACAAACATCGGATTTTTGTTGTTTTGCACAGTATATAGTCTAAGCACGTGCAAGCCATTGTGGCTGGGCGCCTGACTGGCCTCCTCTTGATCTGATTGATTGTAGAACAGTGATAACTTTTGTAGCTAGCAAGCATAAATAATATTCGCACATTGCAAATTGCACCAACAATTGAGGGAAGCCCTGTGTTTGGAATTTTGAAAGGTAGGAGTCAAGACACAACCAAGAAGGAGCACACAGAGTCAGATCCTTCAATGGAACTCCCAACCCCTCATTCAAAAACAATTGCTCCAAAGAAATCTTTTTCAGTGGAATTCCCCACCTCTCCTCAACCGACGCTGGGAGAAGATATACTTCATTACAGTCACTCGAAGCACCCACTAGCGCATGTTACGCTGCCTGAACTCTTTACCTGTGCTGGTTGCAAGGAGTACGGCACAGGCAAAAGGTTCACTTGCCAACAATGTGATTTTCATCTACATGAATTTTGTGCCTTATCTCCTCCTGCTCTCAAGAATCATCCCCTCCATGGCCAACACCAACTCGTACTCCATCCTAAACCCAAAACAGGTACTATGTTCTCGTAATAATGCTTCTCTTTAATTAGTCTTTCGATCACCATTCAACCAGCAAGCACAGCAGGTTCGATCTCCAAATGAATTTAACTTTGATTGATGTATCTAACTAATAATACTCCTCCTCGTGATGTTCACTTGGATTTTGATTCCTATTAATATTCTAATTTTTTAACTGCTATGGATTAAAGGTGGAATTGTATGGCCAAGGTGTGATGTTTGTGGCAAGTCCACCAAAGGGTTTACATTCCGATGCAGTGCCTGTAGTTTCCAGATGCACCCTTGCTGTGCTATGCTTTCCAGTGAAATGAACTTTTCAACTCATTCACACTCCTTAAAGCTCTTACCACCAGTGATGACTTCGTCATCAAATACTGATCCTGGGTTCGTCTGCGGTGAGTGCAAGAGGAAGAGATCGGGTCGATTGTACCGTTGCACCGTTTGTGAGTATCACCTCCACGCAGTGTGTGGTAAGGCCATGATTAATGGGCTCAATGGCATCAAACCCCCAGAAAAACCAAATATAATGGGGACTGCTGCTCGTCTCGCTTCTCAGGTGGTTATAGAATTCGTGGGAGGGCTTATTGAGGGGCTTGGTGAAGGTTTCGGACAAGTTCTCATTCAGAATATCGGAAGAGGGAGGAGGGGTAATGATAGCAGAAGCAGAAAAGAATAGAATAGAATGAACATTATGACTGCATAAGCTAGTGTGTACAACGCTAGCTCTTCATCAACCTTATTCGTATTCATGATTGAGATATTGGCGTTTGAATGAGAACATATATATTTTCTGATTTTAATCTCTATAAAATTGTTTGTAAGCTACAGCTTGGTTTCTTGGCCACCAATAAGAAGAAAGTAAAACCAAATTACGTGCAAACCATGATATTATATATATCAGCTCAGCGGACCAGGCTCCTCTGCTGTTTGGGGGGAACAGCAGGCCCAGCTGTTCGGGTTTTCTAAAAACAAACTTGTTGCTCAATTACTCGCTTCCATGCTCCTCAATTACTCATGTAGTATAATTTTTTTAAAAAATATTTGTACGTATTAAAATTCAAGTCAATTAAATTTGATTCGAACTAATTAAAATTTATTTTTTATATATTAAAATTTAAGTCGATTAAAAATTATACTTTTTACATATTAAAATTTGAGCAGCCAATTTTTTTTTTCATATTAAAATTTGAGTTGTTTAAAATTTGATTCGAACTGATTAAATTTTATTTTTTATACGTATTAAAATTTGAGTCTATTAAAAGTCTTTTACGTATTAAAATTCGAGTTGATTTGAGATCTACTTAAGTTGTTAGTTCCGATTAAAATTTGTTTCGAATTGATTAAAATTAAAATTTTTTAATTTATTAAAACTCGATGTAAATTGATTAAAATTTATTTTTTACGTATTAAAATTTAAATATGTAAAATTTGAGCAGACTAATTTTTTTTTACATATTAAAATTTGAGTCGAACTGATTAAATTTTATTTTTTTTACGTATTAAAATTTGAGCCTATTAAAAGTTTTTTACGTATTAAACTTCGAGTTGATTTGAGCTCTACTTAAGCTGTTAGTCCCGATTAAAATTTTTTTCGAATCGATTAAAATTTATATTTTTTTATTTATTAAAATTTGATTCTAACTGATTAAAATTAATTTTGTTTATGTATTAAAATTTGATTCGAACTGATTAAATTTTATTTTCAATAAGTAAAAAATATAATTTTTAATTGACTTAAATTTTAATATATAAAAAAGAAATTTTGATTAGTTGGGATCAAATTTAATCGACTCGAATTTTAATACGTACAAAAATTTTTAAAAAAATTATACTACATGAGTAATTGAGGAGGAGCAAGTGTTTAATTTTTAATTGACTTAAAATTTAATCAGTTAAAATCAAATTTTAATATATAAAAAAAAAAAGAATTTTATTCTGCTCAAATTTTAATATGTAAAAAATATAATTTTTAATTGACTTAAATTTTAGTATATAAAAAATAAATTTTAATTAGTTTGGATCAAATTTAATCGACTCGAATTTTAATACGTACAATTTTTTTTAAAAAAAATTATACTACTTGAATAATTGAGGAGCAGCAAATAAGTAATTGAGGAGCAACAAGTTTATTTTTTTTAAAAAGCACCAAACGGTGCCGTTTTTTCCCGAACAGCAGGGCCTGCTGTTTTCCCCGAACAGCAGAGGAGCCTAGTTCTAGCAGCTACACAGCTAAGCTGAGGATTTAATTGGATTTTATTAATAATCCAAATGAATAAATAGTCACGGCCGTCATATTTTTCAAAACACTTATTTAGAGAGTTTTGTCTGCTGAATTGCTCACTTTGCTTTCCTATATTTGCCTATTGATTCCTCTCTTCCTTTTCCTCCATTGATTATTCTTTCTAGTGCTTGGGATGGCTCCAAATAAGCAAAATACTTCATCTGAAATTCCTATTTCACCGATATTTCCTACTGATATTAAGCAAATAGTACATGATTCTATAGATTATAGGATTCAAATTCCTACCCTCAATTCTAGTAGGACTCTTACTCTTGGTCCTTCCTTCAAATCGTATGTCTATGAGGGATTTTCGGACCACAATTTTGTTCACGAAGGTGAAACCCCCTAATGTTGAATCAGTCCCAACTTCTATGGAAATCCTAGAATCAGGGAACTAATCCTCTTCGTTTGTGGATTAACCTTGACCAACGTTGGGTTGACTATGTTGCAAAGTTAAAGCCTTATTTTGCTCCTCAATGGAAATGCTTAGGTATCTTTGAAATGATTAAGCTCTCCCCTTGTGAAATGCACATGAATCGGTGGCTAATTGGCATCGTCGCATGTTTTTGATCTCAATCCTGCAATGTCATGCTCCTTCCTATTGGTGTGATGATCCCAATAATACTAGACATTGTTCCTCTAACGGGACTTCTATCGACAGGTATGGAGGTAAATGTTTACATTGATATCGATACTGGCCATGACTTTGTCAATACCCCTTCCAATATAGGGTATAGTGAAGTTATCAATCGCTTCTTTGCCTCTCAATCTCTTAGCCCTTCATTTGTGGAGCATGTTTCTTTCCTTCTCCATTAGCTTTGTCGATTTATTCTTTGTGTTCTTGACTTTAAGGTAACTAAGAAATACGTTGGAGTAGCCATTCAATTGGCTAAAAGAAATAAGCTTCCCTTGGCCCTTTTTGCTTTAGGGGCATTATAAAAAGGTTCTTTTAATATGACAGAAAATAGGATCATTGTCTCAGTTATGGAGAACCTTTTTGGCCATTCTAGGTTTGGTTCTATGCTTATTTTTCTAAGGTTTGACCCCTTGAGTCTTTGCCTAGGCCCAAGTATGAACCCTTGAACTATGCACATCGATTTTTATCTTCCCCATTCTTATATACAGAGAAAAAATTTGATTCATATTTTAGAGCCTTTTTCACTCTCAACAAAGATAGATCAAACTCCATATACACTCCTTTTCTGAGTTTCTTTATTCTTAATCTCTTCTTAAATCTTTACTTGCTAAACCAGATACTGCCTTTGAAAAGGTTAACGAATTCTAGCATATTTTCTAGGCTACTGTCTTGCTACCTCATTACCTTCATGTGGGGGGCTCTGTATTTGACTCCAAAATTTTCAACTATAGCTTTGAAATTATAAACCTAAAAGAGATAGAAAATTGAAGGATTCATGAAACTAGAGCACTCACATTCTTTCGTAGGATAAAGAATTCGGAGGTAGAGTTTGCATTAAAGAAAATAAAATTATGCAAGATTTTAGGACCAATTAAGATTCTAATTAAGGTTTAGAAGTGTTTAGGGAATGATGGGATGTCGTAGTTAACGACATTATTCAATAGAATTATTGTCACCAGAAAAATGCTCGATGAATGAAGAAAGAATATTTTAGTACCTATATATAAAATCAAAGAAGATATTCAAAATTGTAATAATTATAGAGGGATAACACTGATGAGTCATACAATGAAACTATGGGAAAGTGTCATTGAACGTAGTCTAAGAGTTGAGACTACAGTGTTGAAAATCTGTTTGGGTTTATGCCTAGAAGATCAAGTATGGAGGCTACATATTTATTAAGGAAATCCATAGAAAAGTATAGAGAGAAGAAGAAAAATCTCCATATGGTATTTACAGATCTTGAAAATGCATATGATAAAGTGCCTAGAAATGTAAAAGGGAGGGTGCTACAGAGAAAATGAGTGAAAATAGGTATATTAAGGTGATAAATGATATGTATGACGGGGCTATGACTACAATTAGGTCTTCCATAGGAGAAAGTAAAAACTTTTCAATTACATTGGGATTACACTAAGGATCAGCCCTAAGTCCATACGTATTCGCTCTAATTATGGATGAACTCACTAGGCACATTCAAGATGATGTCATACGGTGTGTGTTATTTCTAGATGATATTGTCTTAGTAGATGAAATTTGAAAGATGATTAACAATATGATAACAATTTGGAGAGAGACACTCGAGTTGAAAGGGTTTAAAATAAGTACGAGTAAGATTGAATATATGCAATGCAATTTTAGTAATAGAAGAAGTAGATATAATAAAAAAGTTAAGATTGAAAATAAGAAATACCAAGGAGTAAACTATTTCGATATCTAGGACCGCTCATTAAAAATGATGGAGAGATTATAGACGATGTAACTTATAGAATCAACAACGATTGACTTAAGTGGAAGAAAGTCTCTGACATATTATAGGATGGAAGAATACCAATAAATTGAAAGATAAGTTTCACCAAACAACTATAAGGACTAAAAATGTTGTATGGAACAGAATATTGGACAACTAAGAAATAACATAGTGACAAAATGAGCTTAGCGAAAATGAGAATGTTAAAATGACTCTGTGAAAAAAACTAGAAATGATAGAATATGAAATGACTGCTTTAGAGAAATTATAAGAGTAGCTCCAATTGAGGACAAGTTGAGAAAGAATAGATTAAGATGATTTGATCATGTTCAACGGAGGCCGATAGAGGTACCGATTAGAAAAAGTGATAGAAACGTTATATAAAATAATAAGAAAAGATATAAAAAAAATATTTAACTTAAATGAGCTTATAGCGCATAATCGAAATAAATGGCAAAAACAGACTCATATAACTAATTCCAAATGATTGGGACATAAGGTTTGATTTGGTTTGATGTAAGACCCATTAGGCTTGCAAGAAAAAATATTGGGATTTGTTGGGAGTTGTGACTACGCCTAGTTTAACTAGACTGTCAACCTCTCTGAAATGGAATTAAGTCAATTATAGCTCTTGAATTTTAGAAATTTAATTGGACCTAATTTGAAATTGCGACTGCACCTAACATAAATTGGACTGCCCCTAACGTAAATTGGACTGCCAACATATTCTAAAATAGAATTAAGTCGGACGAAGTTTAAACAAAATAATTTAAAATTTTATTTTAAGTTGTGATTATGCACAATATAGATGTTGGACTGCCTACGTATCCAAAAAAAAAAAATCAAATCATACGTTCGAAATAAATAATTTTTTAATTTGAATTGGTGTTAAATGAGTGAATGACTCATTTGATTTGAAATTGAATTTGATTTGATTTGAATGGTTGAATGACCCACTTGATTTAAAATGAAATTTTATTTATAAGTGACCAATCTTTTTTGGCATTCGACTTAAAATTTGACCAAATTAAATTTTTAAATTTACTTTACTCATGATGAAGATGGAATTAAATTCCAGCAAGGCTAGTGACCTTGTGTGAGTTAGAAACCCCGAAATTTATTAGGAGTTTAAAACTGCATATCTATTCTCAAGATATAATAAAATTTCTTAAATTTGCAAGTGTATTGTACTTACGAAGCTAGTATTAGAGATAATATGATAGGATTCATATAGATCCATCAAAATCTTTTATTGGGATAAGATGATGATAGACTAAGTTATTCTATTTATCTTGTTTATTTCTCGTCCTATAATTAGAGTTGAGCCTTATGTATACAATTGTCTTTAATAATACATCATATGTAGCTCATAGGGCATTCGGTCCGTGGATGTAGGCAATTTGTCGAACCTCGTTAATTCTCTATGTCTTTTCCTTTATTTTGTTATCTTTAATATCTCTCTTATTATAAACTTCTTTATGGTATCAGAGCAGGTCGATCAGACCTCATATTTGATTCCGCTTTGCCAACTCTATTACTGTATCAACCTTTTTTTTTTTAACATCAAAATTTTTTTCCTTGTTCCAACTAGCAGAGTATTTTTCTTAGAGTTGCGG
>CM042191.1:23569350-23594416 GCA_023539305.1 Ilex asprella
AGGGAAAATTTATCCAAGAAATTGTTGCAGAAGTTAGCAACAAACTGGGCCCCACAATTCTAAGCCTTCCCTCATACATTGTTGGAATAGATTCCCAAGTCGAAAAAATCAATTTGTGGTTACGAGATGAATCAGTTGATATTAACATTTTGGTAATCTGTGGGATGGGGGGAATGGGAAAGACGACAATTGCCAAATATGTTTATAATTTGCACTCTAAAAGATTTGAGGGTAGTAGTTTTCTTGCAAACATCAGAGAAGTTTCGGCACAACCTAATGGGCTCATGCATTTACAAAAACAACTTCTCTCACAAATACTGAAGAGCAAATGTGTCGAAATTTGGAATGTTGATGAAGGAATCACTAAGATTAAAGACAACATTGGCTGCAAAAGAGTTCTTATAGTTTTAGATGATGTGGACCGAATAGACCAATTGAATAAAATACTAGCGGAGCGAGACTGGTTTTATCCGGGAAGTAAAATTATCATAACTACCAGGCAAAAACAACTTCTAAAGGCTCATGATATTTATATGGTGCATGAGATTATAAAGCTTGATAGTGAAGAGTCGCTTAGGCTTTTCAATTTTCATGCTTTTGGCCAAGATGAACCAATTGAAAGTCATGTTGAGCAGTCAAGAAAAGTAGCAAACTACTGTGGTGGGGTGCCTTTAGCTCTAGAAGTGATGGGTTCTTGCTTATCTGGGAAAAGCGTGGATGTATGGGCAAGTGCATTGAAGAGAATAGAAGTCATTCCGAACTATGAAATCCTCGAAGTACTCAGAATAAGCTATGATTCTTTACCAGATATCCACTACAAAAACTTATTTCTTGATATTGTATGTTTCTTTGTTGGGAAGGACAAAGATTACGTGATCACAATACTGGACGGTTGTGGTTACGCCACGAAAGATGGGCTTCAAATTCTTATGGACAGATTTCTCCTAAAAGCCAATGAGAACATGAAGCTAGAGATGCACCAGTTGCTTCAAGACTTGGGAAGAGAAATTATATGCCAAGATTCATACGATGAACCAGAAAAACGCAGCAGACTGTGGCATCATGAGGATGTCTTAGATGTGTTGAGAGAGAAAAAAGTAAGAATTATGCTTTTCATTTTTATCTGTATGTTTTTGTTTAGGTGTTCTTTATCTTGTCCATTTTACTAGGGTACGGAAAAAATTAAAGGCCTCATCCTCAACTTGTTCGTGGACAAGTCAGCTCATACATTCTCCAGTCCAAGTGATGGAAATAGACAACATTCTGAAGATTTTCTTGATGGATCAATAGTGCGTTCTGGGAACCCATCTAAACGACGTCGTATTGACGTCTTCTCTGGGATCCTCTCTTCCTTAACAAAGCTATTGCCCATATCAGACGAAGAAAGCTTTCAAACTGCTTCATTTTCAGGGATGCACAAATTAAGACTATTGCAGCTCTATAATGTACGGCTAATTGGAAGCTACAAAGAATTTCCTAAGAAGTTAGTATGGTTATTTTGGCATGGGTTCCCTACAAGATCAATACCCAATGACTTTCCTCTAGAGAGCCTAGTTGTTCTTGAAATGCCCTATAGCAGTTTGGAACAAGTTTGGAAGAAAACTAAGGTATAATAATTGCCTTCCATCTTCTCCCCTTCAATGTTTTAGTGATTGATATATCTTGAGAAACTAATATCTTCCTTTTGGTTCACAGTCGCTCAGATTATTAAAAACACTAAATCTCAGTCATTCCCATTGCCTGTACAAGACCCCTGACTTCTTGGCTGTCCCTAATCTTGAGCGTGTAATTCTTGAAGATTGCACAAATTTGGTGGAGGTCCATGAATCTGTTGGAGAATTGAGGAGACTTGCTGTCTTGAATTTGAGTGGGTGCAAAAACATTAGGAAACTTCCTGAGAAAATTGGCAACCTACATTCCCTTAAAGAACTCAATCTCTCTGGTTGCTCCAAGCTGAAAGAGTTGCCTGCAGAGCTGGAGAAGATGGAATCTTTGACATACCTAAATGTAGATGGAATGAATTTATCATATTCCAAAACTGCAGAGGTTAAAGCATGGCATGCGATCTGGCCTTGGGTATACAAACTTACAAAAAGTCCAGAAATTTCATTTCATTCTTTATCACAATCCTTAATATCGTTAAGCCTTATTGGATGCAATATAGATGATAATTCTTTCCCCAAGGATCTTAGTAGTCTGCCCTCATTGCAGTTTTTAGATCTAGCAGAAAATCCAATTTTTACTCTGCCAGAGAGCATAAAGGATCTTACTAAGCTCACGCAACTTATTTTAGCTGATTGCAGAAAGCTCCAATCACTTCCAGAGCTACCAATGAGCTTAGGTTTTCTATTTGTATCGCAATGTAAGTCATTGGAAATGATGACAAATCTACCCAACCTACTGTCATCTCACAAACCTCTAGAGTTGCATATTGGCGGATGTGAGAAATTAGTTGAGGTTAAGGGGTTGTACAAGTTGGATTCCGTTGGAAATTTTGATGCAGAAATACTCAAGAATTTGGGATTGGTTGAGTTGGAATCCATCAAGAGCCTGAAGGTGAAATTATTAAATAAGATGACTAATATAATCAAGTTTTATCCACTACAGGTTCTCTCTCTCTCTCTCTCTCTCCCTCTCTCTCTCTCTCTCTCTCTCTCTCTCTCTCTCTCTCTTAATATTTTGACTTTGATGGCACAGGGACTATACGAATGTGGCATATTCAACATTTTTCTTCCTGGGAGTGTGGTTCCAGAATGGTTCACGACTAACAAAAAAATGGGGTTCTCACAGCTTTGGTTAGGCGGTGGTGTGTTCGTTCCGGGCCTTGATGGGGATCAGTACGCCAAAAAATCTTTTAGAGTGCCTTCAGTTGTCGGCCTCAAACTCTGTGGCTTGAACATATGTGTTGTCTATTCAGGCAACGTTCCATTGTCAGATTTTACGCAATTCACTTTAAGACATTTTCAAATTGCAGTGAATAACACAACCCAGGATTGGGCTTGGTCTTACTGCCCAACATTTTTGGGAATTGCAGACGATGACACTGATACACACATGACATGGTTAAGCCATTGGAAATTTGAGAGTGGTCAGTTGGAAGCTGAAGATGACGTGACGTTGGAAGTTGTCGAGATGTCTCATAACTTTGATGTGAGCTCATATGTTGAAATCCAGATCGTGTATGACCCAGAAGAGCAAGGTACCCAACAAAATACCCCCCATGATGCTTATGGTATTGCCATTGATATGTTACAATACCAGGTAACACCGCACCGGTACTTCTTAAACAATTTTCACAGTTGTCGGTATACAAATGATGTACAGAGGGTAAAATTTGTTCGAGCAATGGCACCTTTAATTCCTTTGCTAGAGAGGGAGAAGGATGGAGCGAGAGCGAGAGTGAGGAAGAGAGAGAGGAGGAAGACAGAAGGGTTTGAATAATCGATGGCATATTGATGACATGTTCTTCCATTTTGACGAGGTGAAGAAGGAGCTCATTCTTGTATCCGTTGTTCCTCAACATTCTTTGCTTTGCTAAAATTGTTCTAATGACTGAAGTTGCAATCAATGAGCAGAGAACATTTATTGAATGTCTAGTGCTTTTATTTTGTTAGCCATTTTTGTAATCTATTTTTATTTGCATTTTTTTTTTTTTAGTTTTTTTTAGTTTTAGTTACCTAATTTGAACATAAAATTGCTTGTAAGGCTTGCAATTAGGCCTTTATTTTTTGTACGATTGACTGCTCTTATTTATTTTGGATTTGTTTATTGTCAAAATATAAACATTTATTTGGGATTATAGCTCATTGTGTGTTGTCCTGTTTTATGTGGATTTCAATGGTACTGACACATTTATTTATTGAAATTTTATTTAACGAATGTTCTATATTGATACCTCAAAAATAATATTTGGAAGATAAATTGGCAAAAAAAGTATAAAAATTGGACAACTTACATAACTGGCTGGATGGTTAATGGGCGATTTATTATTCATAAATGTAATTCCTGCTCTACAGATCCAATTAGTGGAAAAGTTAGAGCATCCAGTAGCCAAGAGGTGGATTTGAGAAATAAAATGACCCATAGCTGATAATTGATTCAACAATCCTATTAGAATCACTTTCCAAAATAACCTTTTTGTACCCCAACTCCACAAATAGTTTGTCAGCTTCATAAGCCGCCAATAATTCGATCTGTTCTGAAGAAATGATACCTTGAACATTGACACTTAAACCTGCAAAAAATCTCCCCTTCCAATCTCTGATTACGACATCCAAACCTACAATAGAACTTGGCAAAGATAGAGCACCATCAAAGTTTACTTTAAATACACCCTATTGAGGAGGTGGCGAGATAGTAATAGAATTTCTTGTAGATTCCAAAATTACCGGGGACATCCTCTCTTGTGCTTCATGGAATTGGCACAAATATGGTGTACAAAATTCAACAAGTTGGTAGGGAAAAAATATCATGTTTCATCTTCAATCTATTTCTATTATATCAAATAGACCATATTAGAACGACCAATAAACTGAACATCTCCTTTGAAAGAAACTGAAAACAATGGACAAGTCAATCTCTAAAAGTATGAAATGGCTCCAAAGGAAGTCCAATACTTGAAATCATCCAAATTTGTAAAGCAAAAGGACATTTAAGATGCAAATGTTCTACCAACTCCTAGTCTTCCCCACAAAAAAAAAAACACTCATTTACTAACTTTATTTTTTTCCTCATCAAATTATATAATGTTGGTAACATATCTTTGAATGCTTTCCAAACAAAAAACTTAACTTTACCTGGGACCTTCAGATGCCGTAAGAACCCTTAATCAATGGTGGAAGAACTACTAGTGGTCTCACGAGGTAAAAGATGTAATTTATGTAAACCCAACTCGATTATCAAGTGATATGCACTCTTAATTGAAAACAAAAATGAATTAGTGTAGTGCCAAACTAAGTAGTCTTCTGGGACTTGATCACAAATATGAGTTGTCCTTAACTTCAAAATCAAGAAAGAGAGTTTGCAACATAGGCACATCCCAACATTTGTTAAGAGTATCAACAAAATTGCACACCCTAGTATCTTCTTCCGGGTCATGAAGGGGACTGATAGGACGAAAAGAACTTGGCCGAGGAATCAATCTATCCATCTTAACACTCATTTTTTCACCATTTCAAATTCTCCATCCTAATCTAGCCTCCAATGCTCTCCTTGCCTCCAGAATACTTCGTCGTGAATACGAGGACACGTTTCCCAAAGAGACATCCATAACGGAAGATTTTGGAAAATATTTAGATTTCAAAACTTTTGCTAGAAGAGAAGAAGGGTATTGGACTACCCTCTATGCTTGTTTAGCAAGAAGTGCCATATTGTATGCCTCCAAATTCTGAAATCCCAAAGCTCCCTTCGATTCTGGCACATAGAGATTATCTCAGGAAGACCAATGTATCTTTTTATTAGCTTCATTCCCAACCCACCAAAATCGAGATATCAATTTATTATACTCATTACGAAGAGAAACCAGAAATTTGAAGCAAGACATAGCATAAGAAGGAATTGTTTGGGCAACATCTTTAATTAGATTCTCCTTCCTAGCTATAGAAAGAACTTTGCTTTGCTAGCCCTGAACCTTTTGCCAAACTCGCTTCCTTATGGAATTAAATATTTCTCGTTTAGACTTACCAATTGTTGAAGGCAAACCCAAGTATTTATTGAAGTACACCGCCACTAGATTATGTAAGAAATCTGCTAGGATCTATTTATTGGCATTGGGCACAATGGATTGAAAACCCTTGCAAATTTGTCTAGGTTCACAAATTGTCTCGAGGCTTTCTCATAGATACAAAGGCATTCCTGCAACGCTAAAGCATTCTCCAAATTTGCACGGGAAAAATAAACTATTATTGCTCCAAAATCAATTGAGATGGACTGAAAAATCTCAATTGACATACAATTCTTAATTGGATTTAATTAATAACTCAAATGAATAAACAGTCACGACCGTCATTTTTTTCAAAACACCTATTTAGAGAGTTTTGTCGGCTGAAGTATTCACTTCGCTTTCCTATATTTGCCTATTGATTCCTCTCTTCCTTTTCCTCTAGCGATTATTCTTTCTAGTGCTTGAGATGGCTCCAAATAAGCAATACTCCATCTTCATCTTCATTTGAAATCCCTATCTCACCGATATTTCTTACTGATATTAAGCAAATAGCACATGTTTCTGTAGATCATAGGATTTTGATTCTTACCCTCAATTCTAGTAGGACTCTTACTCTTGGTCCTTCCTTCAAATCGTATGTCTATGAGGGATTTTCGAACCACTACTCTGTTCACGAAGGTGAAATCCTAATGTTGAATCAGTCCCAATTTCTATGGAAATCCTATAATCAGGGAACTAATCCTCTTCGTTTATGGATTAACCTTGGCCAACGTTGGGTTGACTAGGTTACAAAGTTAGAGCCTTATTTCGCCCCTCAATGGAGACGCTTAGGTATCTTTGAAATGATTAAGCTCTCCACTTTCGAAATGCACATGTATCGGTGGCTAATTGCCATTGCCGCATGTTTCTGGTCTCAATCCTGCAATGTCATGCTCCTTCCTATTGGTGTGATGATCCCAATAATACTAGACATTGTTCCTCTAACGGGACTTCCATCGACAGGTATGGAGGTAAATGTTTACATTTATATCGATACTGGCCATGACTTTGTCAATATCCCTTCCAATAAAGGGTATAGTGAACTTATCAATCACTTCTTTGCCTCTCAATCTCTCAACCTTTCATTTGTGGAGCATGTTTCTTTCCTTCTCCATTAGCTCTGTCGATTTATTCTTGGTGTTCTTGACTTTAAGGTAACTAAGAAATATGTTGGAGTAGCCATTCAATTGGCCCTTTTTGCTTTAGGGGCATTATAAAAAGGTCCTTGTAATATGACAGAAAATAGGATTATAGTCACTTATGGAGAACCTTTTTGGCCCTTCTAGGTTTGGTTCTATGCTTATTTTCCTAAGGTTTGACCCCTTGAGTTTGTGCCTAAGCCCAAGTATGAACCCCTGAACTATGCTCATCAATTTTTATCTTTCCCATGCTTATATATAGAGAAAACATTTGATTCGTATTTTAGAGCCTTTTTCACTCTTAACAAAGATAGATCAAACTCCTTATATACTCATTTTTCTGAGTTTCTTTATTCTTGTTCTCTTCTTAAATCTTTATTTGCTGACCCAGATACTGCCTTTGAAGAGGCTAACGAATTCTAGCATATTTTCTAGGCTACTGTCTTGCTACCTCATTACCTTCATGTGAGGAGCTCTGTATCTGCCTCCAAAATTTTCAATTGTAGCTTTGAAAGTTATAATCCTAAAAGAGATAGAATATGGTTGGATTCATGAAACTAGACCACACACGTTCTTTCGTAAAATAAAGAATTCAGAGATAGAGTTTGCATTAAAGAAAATTAAATTATGCAAGATTTTAGGACCAAATGATTCCAATTAAGGCTTAGAAGTGTTTAGGGAATGATAGGGTGTCATAGTTAACGAAATTATTCAATAGAATTATTGTCACTAGGAAAATGCCTGATGAATGGATAAAGAATATTTTAGTACCTATCTATAATTTAGAGGGATAACATTGATGATTCATACAATGAAACTATGGGAAAGGGTCATTGAACATCGTCTAAGAGTTGAGACTACGGTGCTGGAAATTTGTATGGGTTTATGCCTAGTAGATCAACTATGGAGGCTATATATTTATTAAGAAAACTCATAGAAAATTATAGAGAGAAAAAGAAAAATCTACATATGGTATTTATAGATCTTGAAAAAACATATGATAAAGTGCCTAGAAATATAATATGGAGGGCGCTAGAGAGAAAATGAGTGTGAAATAGGTATATTGAGGTGATAAATGACATGTATGACGGGGTTATGACTACAATTAGGTCTTTCATGGGAGAAAGTAAAAAATTTTCAACTACGGTGGGATTATACTAAGGATCATCCCTAAGTCCGTACCTATTCGCCCTAATTATGGATGAACTCACTAGGCACATTCAAGATGATGTCCTACGGTATGTGTTATTTGTAGATGAGATTGTCTTAGTAGATGAAACTTGAAAAATAATTAACAATAAGCTAAAAATTTGGAAAAAGGCACTCGAGTCGAAAGGGTTAATAATAAGTACGAGTAAGATTGAATACACAATATAATTTTAGTAATAGAAGAAGTAGATATAATGAAAAAGTTAAGATTGAAAATCAAGAAATACAAACGATTAAACATTTCGATATCTAGGATGGATCGTTAAAAATGATGAAGAGATTAGAGACGATGTAACTCATAGAATCAACATTGATTGACTTAAGTGGAAGAAAGCCTCTACCATATTATATGATGGAAGAATACCAATAAATTGAAAGGTAAATTTTACCAAACAGTTATAAGGACAAAAAATGTTGTATGGAACGGAAAGTTGGACAACTAAGAAATAACATAGTGACAAAATGAGTGTAGTGAAAATAAGAATGTTAAAGTGCATTTGTGAAAAAACTAGAAATGATAGAATATGAAATGATCGCATTAGAGAAATTATAGGAGTAGGTCCAATTGATGACAAGTTGAGAAAGAATAGATTAAGATGGTTTGATCATGTTCAACGGAGGCCAATAAAGGTACCGATTAGAAAGAGTGATAGAAACATTAAACAAAATAATAAGAAAATATATATAAAAATATTTAACTTAAATGAGCTTATAGCGCATAATCGAAATGAATGAAGAAATATACTCATATAGTTGATCCCAACTGATTGAGAGATAAGACTTGATTTGGTTTGGTGCAATACCCATTAGGCTTATAATAAAAAATATTGAGATTTGTTGGGAGTTGTGACTGCACCTAGTTTAACTAGCTTGTCTACATCTTCGAAAGAGAATCAAGTCAATTATAATTCTTGAATTTTGGAAATTTAATTGGACCTGATTTGAAATTGCTACTGCACCTAATGTAAATTGGACTGCCTACGTATTCTAAAATAGAATTAAGTCGGATGAAGTTTGAACAAAAGAATTTAAAATTTTATTTTAAGTGGTGATTGTGCACAATGTAGATGTTGTACTACCTACATATCCAAAAAGAAATCAAGTCACATGTAGTTCGAAATAAATAATTTTTGAATTTTAATTTGTGTTAAATGAGTGAATGATTCATTTGATTTGAAATTGAATTTGATTTGATTTGAAATGGTTGAATCACCCAGTTGATAAAATGAAATTTTATTTATAAGTGACCAATCTTTTTTGACCTTTGACTTAAAATTTGACCAAATTAAATTTTCAAATTCACTTTACTCACGATGAAGATGGAATTAAATTCCAGCAAGGTTGCTGACCTTATGTGAGTTAGAAACCCCGAAATTTATTAGGAGTTTAAAACTACAAATCTATTCTCAAGATATAATAAAATTTCTTAAATCTGCACGTGTATTGCACTTACGAAGATAGTATTAGAGATAATATGATAAGATTCATATGGATCCATCAATATCTTCTATTGGGATACGATGATGATAGACTAAGTTATTATATTTATCTTGTTTATTTCTCACCCTATAAATAGGGTTGAGCCTTATGTATACAATTACCTTTAATAATACATCAGACGTAGCCTATAGGGTGTTAGGTTCGTGGATGTAGGCAATTTGTTGAATCACGTTAATTCTCTGTGTCTTATTTTCCTTCATTTTGTTATCTCTAACATCTCTCTTATTATAAACTTCTTCATGGTATCTGAGCGGGTCGATGGAACCTCAAATTTGACTCCGCTTTGCAAACTCTATTAATGTATCAAGGTTTTTTTTTTTTAACATCAAATTTTTCTACCTTGTTCCAACCAGCAGAGTATTTTTCTTAGAGTTGCGGGTGGGATCTCAGCCTCTCACAACACCAAGCTTTTATAACTTGAACCATTGGCTGTCAGATTCTCTTGATGACATCTTCCACCTGTGAAAGCCTTTATCTCCTTTCCAATGGATTCTAATTGTAGGAAAATCAAGGCTTGATATTGGACATCATCAGCCTCATCCAAATCTACCGGTATGAAGGGCAACTAATTCAGTGTCGTTGGATTGGAGAAGATATTATGGAGAGGGATACAAGAGAGAGAGACACGAAAAAGAAAAAAAATATTTATTTTATGCAGGTTTAATATTTTCGTACACATTTACTCCGACCTACTATTCAGGGGGGTTTCATCACCAAGAGCTGCATCATCGGCAACTTCATCAAATCCGAATTTTTGGCCACTGTCTTGGTATCAACAATGTTGTAGTCCCAACAAATATTGCTCAAATCCGACATAGCTGCTTCCCACGGAATCGAAGAGCGGACTGTTGCAATCCCATCTACCACCCATGTTTCAGTTCAAGTTATACACTTCAACTTCTTAGGGCTTATTTGATTGTCGTATTAGAAATGGATGGATTAGATAAAATAATCCAGTCTAATACAATACAGAATGACAAAAGACAAGACTTAATAAGGTATTAAAATAATACGTAATTTTTTCTAATGTTTGGTAATACACAACATAAACGTTGGATAATAATAATTTAATTCAATCGGTTGTTTGGTTAATGAATCATTTGATCGTATAAATGTTGAATTAACAAAAATACCCTTAATCAATGTTTGTTACATTGATGACAATTTGATTTTATCAATTGGAGGGTTATAATAGTAAATGTGCAAAATAATACATTTGAGTTGGATTATAATACCACCTCTTTTGGTGGTAATAAAATATCTCCATAATACATGTCTAACGTATAAAAAATATACAATAAATATACGATTAGTATACGTTTTTTAAATTAATACGGTATCAAATTTACTTACCAAACAAAGTATTAGACTCGATTAAATAAAAAATAGTACAATCCAATATTTAATCTCTTCATAATACGTCTACCAAACGAGCCCTTAGTGTACTAACTTGAGGGAGAGTATTAGAAATAATATGATAGGATTCATATAAATCCATCAATATCTTCTATTGGGATACGATGTTGATAGGCTAAGTGATTATATTTATTTTGTTAATTTCTCACCCTATAAATAGAGTTGAGCCTTATGTATACAATTACCTTTAATAATACATCAGATGTAGCCCATAGGGCGTTAGGTCTGTGGATGTAGGCAATTTGCCAAACCACATTAATTCTCTGTGTCTTGTTTTCCTTTATTTTGTTATTTCCAATATCTCTCTTATTATAAACTTGTTCAGACAGTACCCATTACCTTAAGAAAATCAAATAGCCAACTTTTACTATTCTAATTCTGCAGAAACTAGAACACTATATTAAATAAAAAATAGATGTATGTGAATTTAGGAGAATGAAGAGCAATTCTAATAGGAAGTATGGAATAGTTCAATTGTGTGTTTTTTGAGTGCAATACATTACTTATTCATAGGCTCACTGTTGCCTTTTCATAAAGGATGAAACAATTAGAAATTATGTCTTTTGATTCAAAAAGTATCAATTGTAACTTTATGAAAGGTACAACCATTTGAAATGGTGTCTTGTAGTCTAAGAGATATCACAAGTGACTTTATGAAAAATTTTGACCATTTGTAATGGTGTCTTGTAACTAAAAAGTGTAAATGGTGACTTTATGAAAATATATAACTAGTTGGATTAGTGTTTTTAGCCAAAAGTAATTAACTTTGAATTGATAGTCTTGTTATTTTTACGAAATGTTTGACTTATAGATAATATCCTCCGCAAAATATCGGTGCATGCGATAAAACAAAGCTTAACATGCAAACAAAGAAAAAGTAAATAACTTTTTCTACTTTTTCAAAAATTTTCTTATCACATTCTCAATTGTTCATCAGAAGATGGTGATGGTGGGGTAGAGAAAAGGGAAGGGTACTGACGGATTGTGTAAAAGGAAAGGTGTTCTTTCTTATGTCTGTGTCCTTAAAACTTGCTTTGAATCTCATGCCTTGCCTGCAAGAATGTTGGGTTTGTGTCTTATGCTCAGCGTTTTTTGAGTCTACACCAGACAGAAATTTTAAAGTGGTAGGAATGTTCCCAATGCCTAGTCTTTGCTTTTTGAATTTCTTTTTTATTTTTTAATTAGGTTTGAGAAGGAAAGGGAAAAAAACCATTCAACCACAAGGAGGGGACCCAAAAACAGAAAGCACATCTAGCTTATGCAAGGTCCAATTTATGCCTGAAACGGGGTAAAATAGACAGTATTAATATTAAGGGATATTAAAAAAAAAAACTATATACAAGTAAATGATATAAAATAGAATTTTTGACATGGGGATAGGGAATTAAATGAACAATTACCAGAAATTCAATGGTTGAAAATCCAATGTTTAACTTAGTTCGTGCACTAGGCGTGGTGATGGAACTGAACTTGTCGAGTTTGAGTATTTTTAGATTCAATTCAATTGAAACTGGGCACAATTGCTAAGTTTATATTATTATTTAAGTGTGACTCAGTAGAAGCTTGTGAGCATTCAAGTTGAACTAAAAAGCAAACCCTCTTTTATGCCTTTCCAGCAACACATTTGGTATCCCCCTAACTGTAAAGTCAACAATATAAGTTCAAATTTTTCAAAATTTTATAATATATATATTTGAGTTTGGAAATCAATTCAGTTCCGCCAATGTGTGCGAAAGCACCCCTTTATTTGGCGCAGTTTGGAGTTGGCATATCAAGTATTATTTTCTCATATTGTGATGTATCCCATTGATAGTGGAAGTGGAGGATCATATGTACCTTGAGGCTTTAATGAGTCAAGGGAGGATCACAAGGGGAAGTGGGCATGTCCTGAAGCCACCTACTGACGTTAAATTCTAAGGATAAAAAACCTGGTGAGGACGTTCTGTTGGGGCATTTTTTGAAGCCAAGTCCCGAGGAGAGAGGAATGGGCACCTAGTGAAGCCACCCCCCTTTTAATTTGTGAAATGGATCGCTTAAAATCAATGTTCTCTGCTCTACCTTGCTCAAGGTATATTTTTCTGTCCTTGTCTCAAATCAGTGGGAATTTTGGAGAGCAGCACAACCATTAATTTCGACCTGGAGCAATTTCAAGTGCTCATCTACACAAGTGACATTCGTTGCGGGTTCAAGTATGGGAATCAATCCTTTCAAAGACCGGGTAACTTTTTCTATCCCTTACCACTCTCACATTCTGCTCTATGTAAGAGTCTTCTTTATTGAGAACAAATTTGTTAGTCTAAATACAGCCCATTTATCCATATAAAATTGGAAGTATGTACATTATATTAACACTACATCATTTAGTCCCTCTTTTTTGTCTCATAGTTTTTTTCAGTCTAGCATTATCCTTTATTAGAATATTAAAAATGGTTTGGTTTTCCTTGATAAGGCTGACCAAAGCATTATTAACAAGTTGATTAATCAAAACTTCTTAAAATTGTTGAGCAACTTTTGAATCTATGGGAAAGATGGAAGCAAAAACATACAAAATCATGTGACTTGCATGGGTGTAAAATGATCTAAAATGATTGTATGACAGCTTTCAAGATCTTGATGATAACTGCAAGGAAAGCTTAGGCTATACTCAGGAACAAAGTCCAAGGAAAAAAAAAAGTTAAGAGCTGCTATACCTGTAGAAGTATGAAGGAAAGAGACCTAGGAAAAGTTAGCACAATGAGTATGAAGTTAAGAAGCATGTGAGCATGGATGATAGTTGTAAAATCAAAATTTATATATTATGTATATTTTCTAACAAAATACGACATTTAAACAATAGAGTGTCAACTTAAATAAGATAATCTAACACATAAACAATAGATGAGATAAGAGCAACAATATGAACTAAAATTATTAGCACTTTTGATAACGGTATGTGGTCAATAACATTAGAATGCTCATGAACAGGAAAACAGTAGCTAAATTAGTAAAATATGTTTTGTGGTTATAATTAAATAAATTAGAATACGATATATATATATATATATATATATAAAATATATGTATAAGATAAAAAGAAAGAGTTGACCTGCAAGTCCGAGAGGCATGTGATCACTGTCCTAAAACAGCTGAGTCTCCTCACGTACATGAGGGTACTAACGGACACCAGCGACTCCAAGATCCAACTCAGACGCTCGCAGCAGTACTTTTTCAATGGTCATGTCCACTGGAAGGTTGGAATGAACTTGACTCGAATCAAATTGTCCAAAAAATAAAATAATAGATAATAATTGAAAAGATAGACCAAGTGTAAAAGAACACAAAATGAGCACAGGAATTGACAGGCTACTGCATTGTTGAATTCGTCGTACACAAAACAGATTTCTCAAAAGACATTTTATATAGCCACTATGTGTAACCTACACATATGACTTTCAATGTATTTTTTTTACCGTTAGCCTACTGTGTAACTTACAAATGATTTATTTTCAATAGATTAGATTATTTGCTCTTGAATAGCTATAAAAACAATATTAAGATCAATAATTATTATTCTTGAATATACACACTAAATAAGACCAAAAATTTTGCAATTGAAAATCACAATTTTGATTTGTTCAAATTTTAATATGTAGAAAAATAAATTTTAATCGACTCGAATTTTAATAAAATTTAATGTAGAAAAATTACTTGAGTTTATGTAGGGACATTTTTGGTATTTTAGATTAATTTGTTTTGTTAGAAATGGTAGTTTAATAGTAGGGGGTTGTTAGTGATGGTTAAATAGAAATTAGAAGGGGGTGTCATTGATGTTTTTTATAATAGAGGGGTGTCCTTAAAGATATAATAAACTAGGAGGAGTGTGGCTGAATTTTTCCCTTAACTTTATTGTAAATTTTCGCCGACACCTCTTGAAAAATAGTCTAATTATAAGGACATCCTTTATAATTTTTGAAATATCACTGTATTACCCTGTTAATTTTTATCTCTTCTAAGAGAATCTCCAGGATACATTAAATGACATTACTATCCTTAACAAAATATTCATTTCTTTGTTATATAGACTTATTACTTAGTTTGACCTTAGATTAAGAATTTATTTAGCAAATATTAAAATAATTTAATCATAGTTAAAATAACTCTTATTTTGTTTTGTACATACACATACATTTTCTTATATATTATATAAATTATAATAAAATAATGATTCTATATTTGAAGTGTTAATAAATACCTATTTTACTTATTTATATCCGATGTTATATACACACTCCAAGTTGACCTTTAATTTACCAAATTAGTATTCAATTTTATCAAATTTTCAACAAATGAGCTTCTATTTTATCACATTTACATCTAATTTCATCAATTTAAATTTTATTTTTATCAATTTAACACCAAATTAAAATTTAATTTTATCGGACTAAATTCAAAATTTTCAAATTAACAATCAATTTCATCAAATTAACACTGAAATGACATTCAATTTTATTCAATTAACACACATTTTATCAATTTAATACCAAATCAACATTCAACTTCACCCACTAATATTCAATTTCATTAAATTAACATTCAATTTAACCATGTTAATACCAATTTTATCAATTTAAACAAAATTAATATTTTAACACTATATCAATTTAGTACCAAATTAACGTTCAAGTGGTCAAATTTGGATTATGACAGATGGTGGTCAAGGTTAAGTTTTTCACTAGCTTACCAATTGATTAAACGTGCTTGTGTGTGTACATGCACCTGTGTGTACAAGTATGCATATATATGAGACAATTAGTATGTAAGATATGAAGAAGATTAAATTATAAGGACAAAAACGTTGTTTGGTTTTAGGATTAATTTTGGTTGGTAAAAGAATAAAAGTGTTTGGATATAAGGCTTATATATAATTGAAGAGAAATTTGTCGTTTATGAAATAAAATTGGCTAACATCATCACTTTTTTGGATAAGGAGAATATGTGAAATGACATATAAACTATAAGGGGGTGGTGACGATCGAAGGTGTTTCTATTGTTAGGCCAATTTTATAAAGGTGTCAGTGAAATTTACCCTTATGTTGACATCATGCAAATCGACCACAAAATCATCGTTATGCAATTAAGTAGGGCCATGAGGAAGGAAGAAAACAAAATAACTCTTTAGAAGTACTTAAATAAAGCTTAAGCACTTAAGAAAAATAATTTTAAAAAAATGCTACTGCAGAAAAGGAGGTTTATTATGCATGTGGCAGTAGCAAAGATCATAAAAAGTCTGAAAATGTAAGTGACTTCACTGTGAATTTTCGACCTGTTGAAAATGCTGCTTTAAAGTGAGGAAATGGAGAGAATCTAAATGTTTAACAAAAACTACTCTGAATCCACAAAAAAAAAAAAAAGGGAAATCTCTAAAATATTATTAATTGAATGAATAAATGTTTAGTACATAGCACAATTTATAGGAATCGTTAAACCTCTAAATGTTTTCAAAACAGATCAAATCTCTAGTCCTAGGAAAGTTACTAGAAATAAATAAAACATATGTCTAATGAAATGAGAAAAATTGATATGTTTAGGCAGTTAAATACTTTATAATATTCTTAATTTAATTGTAAATTTAGGAAATATTAAAATAAACTAAAAAGTTAAAAAATTTTAATCTCATTTTACATCAGACTCTTCCTCTTAAAAAAAAACTCGCCTTCAAGTTTCATTATGTGAAATTATCCGATCAATCTATGCTTATTTGTATCAACCTTATATTTGAAGTTGATCTTTTTCCAATAATAAGTTGCATGAGTTTCTCCTTGTAATTTTTGTAGAACTTATGAAACTCAACCATAAATCTTCATATTGCAACTCTTTGTCAATCTTTGATTGTGTAAAGGAAAATGCTATATAATTCAAATGAAACGCAAAAATTAAAATCCAAAAGTATATTATCCCTGAAATGAGTGTGGGATGAGTGGGTTCTATTGAGACAATTGATAGGACCCACTTATTCAAGAAATGATATGTATTTTGAGTTGTAATTTTTTGAGTTTCATTTGAATTTTGTAATATTGCTCTTGCGTAAAATTTTCCAACTTCACTAGATTCTATTTCAATTGTTTAATCAATTCTTCAGGATCCTAGAAAATTTCAAATTTGGCGTGACTCGGCCGAATCCAAGGATTTTAGAATAACTTGAATTACTCTTTGAATCATTTTTTTCTGATTTAACTTTACTTATTTGAGTTCCATTTGATGGTTTCTTGCACGGATGGTATTTCCTAAAAAATAGTAAAAATTTCTTCTTTAATATTTTCATCGACTTTCTTTTCTTGATAACTTTCAAGCCGCTCTCCTTCATTGCCATAAATCTACTCGCCTTTATCTTCATCGTCAACATTTTTTTCTTGATCACTATCCATTTTTTTCTTATTTGAACCTGTGTAACATTGAATGATGGTAGAATAAGAATCTCCCTTCTCCCCATTAATTTTCTTAACACTCCAAGTGTTACGCCCCAAATTTTACAAAAGCGTGAAAAAAAATTACTTTGTTTATACAAAAAAAACACATGCCGGTATGTTGAAAAAAAAAACAACTTAAAAAGTATCTTTTTAGTTTAAAATAAATCGCCAATTTTTTTTCAAAAAAAATTCGGCAGAGTTTCTTTTAAAAATTGGGCTTCCAACCAGTTAGTAAGAGCATTCCTGTGAGAGCACAACATAATTTAAACTAACTAATCATCCACAACATGCCTCCATCAAAATATAATTCAACTAAATCGGGGGTGGCAATTAGAGGCTCACGAAGTCCTCTCAAACCCGGATACATCCAACACCAATATATATACCACAACTTAGTACACAAAGTCTTAACTTTACATTACAATACCCAAAATAATAAGCCCTCTATGGGATAATCAAGTGTACACCGCAAAAGTCTTAAGACAACTTTTTCTAACCCAATGTTTGACTGCTAACATTTATACATAAATTCTAAGGGTATATACAAAAAACTCCAAAAGATATTCTTTCTAGTGCAAGCTCCCACAAGCATTTCATCGCCTATGCCCCAGGATTCATGCTAGTCTCTGAAAATATTAGTAATGGATGAGCAACCACACGCTCAGTAGGATAATCTTTTTCCTAAGCATTCACAAAGTTTTAAATACCAACATTCCACAAACTATATAAATAAATAATGAAAGTTTTCAATCATTAAATACAAGTACAAGATAATAAATAAAGTATTTATCAAAATCTCCCAACACCTCAACATTAGAAATAACAAGGTATAAATTAAATGTTTATATATTTAAAGTCAAACCATCATAGTAAATATCATGCATGCCTCACATATGGACAATATCATTAATCACACCGGTTCACACATGAACCATCCCCGGGGAAACTTTTGGGTCTTGCTGATTGGTTGATAACGGTTGTTGTTCCTTACCTCTCAACACCACTCTCAAATGTGTATGGCTTATGTGTGAAGGGAGTGTCACTCTTCCTCGGGATGATGTAAGAGATAGGAAACAATGGAATGTGAATGGTGGAAAATGGATGAACAAAATATATGTGAAATGAAAAGTGGAATGTGCACAAAAGTGCTCCCCAATCGCAAGGAGTCTTTTGTTTGTCTTGTTTTACTTAGAAAAGTATTCCAAGGTCGTCTCCTCAGGGAAGGAAAGTTCAAGTGTGTGAAAGTGATTTTGTCAAAAAGAGAAAGTGTAAAATCTTTTGTTTGAAAGTTGTTTGGTGGAGTATGTTTTGGTGAAAATGCAATGAGAAACAAATGTTGGCAAACCCAAGAAGTCACTCCAATGAGAATACCATTTCAACTCCAATCCCTCCTCCGATAAAGCATGAATGAACGATTGATTCGGGGGAAGTTAGGGACAAGATTGGCGAGTATCTAAGCATAAACCGTGGCTAGGCCTATGGAATATCAAAGGCTCACCAACTTATCCACTCTCAACCCCGAACCATTGGACTCATAAGGGAAAAAAGAGAATGAGTTAAAATCGAAAACCCAAGAGGAGGTCTCCCTTGGATTAGCCAACGAAAAATCTAGCTAATCATACTTAAAGGAAAGAAATGCATATTGTAAAGAGACATGTAAAAGAAATGGAGCATGAAACTTAACTTAAAGCAAGAAATCTTAAATTATGAATAAAAACATTCAATACCCATTTTAAGCTAAGAAATGAAGAAAAGTTCAAACAACAATGATGAACGCTAGAGTAAAGGATTAAACTAGAAATGAACTTGCAATAAATGACATTAAAGACTTTAAACAAAGTTTAGAAGATCCTTACAAGAGATTACAAGACATTGGAATGAAGAAAATGCAAAAATATAAACTTCTAGCACTATTCATCTTCTTCTGCTACTCCTAAGCTTAGATAGCCACCCTTGAAAATGCTGAATAATGTTATATATATGGAGTGTGTGTCTTCAATTTTCGTCCATGAGGGTCCCTAGCATATGTGTGCAGGTCTCCCATCCATAGGGGGCTGAATAGATGCATTGCACAGGCTAGGACAAGCCAAGCCTGCAACACACAATGGCAGTCCCCTTCTTTTCCATCTCCATTAATGTCAAGCCTTCAAAGTCTTCCAAATGTGTAAGGGAGGCATGGTTGATGTGCAGAAAATGTTGGGGGGCAAGTGGGAGAAGTGTAGGTGGGACCCCCAAGCCTCAAAGTTGAGTTACAGGCTGTTTTTTGGCCAGAAGATTCGTGGTACCGGTACCGAGTACCAGTACTATTTTTCTGCACTGGACCACCTTCAGTAGAAATGATATAACTCTTAATCTAACCGTTAGATTGAGCTGAAATTTTGACAAGATATAGAAGACATCCAGATCTAAAAATTTCATGTTTTGAACTTTTTCCGATTCTGAGTAGATCATGGTCAAAATGGAGGACAGCCGAGGTAGTTCTTCCCAGTGATGTGGCAGCTGGAGCCTTTGTTCCAAAACACCAATACCTCCTTGATTTCTTCACTTTTAAGCCTCCAATTCTTCATGTATTGTGTCCATGCCATTACCACACATCCAACATAGTTGCAAGGTCCTAAAATCCAACATTTAAGCTATCAAAATATGCAACTCGAGAATTCAACATTATTCATAAAATAGGCTAACACTAAGTAATTAAATGCAAAAGTTGAGTTATAATGAATGTAATGAGGCCATGAAGTGTGCAATATTATGTGCTCATCACATGCACCCTAGGGTCTCATCGCCCTTTTTGCTTTTCAAGGGGAATGTGTAGGGCACAACTTGTGACGCCACATAGGTCATCACCGAAAATCACTACCATAATCAATCCCCCTTAGGACTAGTAGCCGTCTTGGCAACTCACTCAATAGGTCCCAATCGTCTACTAACCCTCTGCCTGTCAATATCGAGCATACATTTTCTAAAAATAATTATTTTCTATAGCCATAAATCCTTTTGAAAATTCATGTCATAACCTTGACATTTTATCAAAACATATGGTATACTCAAATCTCAAAATTTGCATTTTCAAAGCAACACAACAAATTCCAAGAAAATAAGTGATACATATTATGTACAAGATTTAGCACACTTCAAAACCCCCAAATCATAGGTTTAATTAAATATTCATCCCTAAAATTAAACTAGGGTTTGAAACCCACAACAAAATTATTTTTATTTCCAAGAGAATATGTAACATATATTATGTACAATATCTTAGCATACTACAAAACCCAAAAATCATAGGTTTCATCAAATACCCATAGCTAAAATCAAACTAAGTTTTCAAACCCATAACACAAAAATCATTTTTATGCATGTAGGTTCACAATCCATGACATATACAACATTAAATCAAGGATTACAACAAGTATTTTGTCATTAAACACATAATAAGCTTTAACTAAAGAAAATAAATGAGATGCACATTGTAAATGCAAAAGAGAGAAAAACCCCACCTATAAATCAAAATTCCAAGCTTACTTTCCAAGATCCTCAAGCCAAGATCAAGCCCTATAGCCCTTCTTCTATCTTCTTCTCCCTTTCTCTCTCTAGTTCTAGGATGGATGAAGAATTTTGGGTGAGATATGTGAGCAAAAATGAAAGAAAAGGGGCTGAAATCTGGGCTTAAACCTAACAGTCCCGTTTTTTACTGTTCATGGCTGATTTGAGTTTTTTCTAAAATTACGGTTTTGTCACTAAAAAACTCTAATTTGATCCATATGACTACCTTAAGGTTTTTCGATGTTCCGGATTCATTTTTAATGTTATTTAACCTAAAAACATTTAGTTTTATGATTTATCTCAAAACTAAAGGTAATTTACACCCGAAACACTAAAATTACGATTTTATCTCTCTGAACCGCTATATGTGCTAAATGGTTATTTCAAGTTTTTCGGACCTCCCAGATTCAATGGTAATATTATTTTGATCTAAAAAATTAATATATTTACATAGTTACCCTTATCAACCTTAAACACCTCCAAAAATTAAATTTGACCCCAAAAATCAATACGTTCATATTTCAAACTTACGTGACTATTCATTCAACAATGATTAGAAGTTTCTCTCATCATTTTAATTATCTTAAAAATTCTAGCAAGTTAATATCATTTATATTTATACAAAACATGGGATCTCACACCAAGTACAAGAGAAAAACCACATTCTTGGGTTTCTGGCAGGAAACTTGAGGTATTGAGTAATCATTGTATAATTGAAAAGATTTCTACTCAACTTCAAGTCAACTGCTTTGATCATGACTCTCTTTGTTGCCTTACAGATTGATATGCACAATATTTGTCATCATCATCTTCTTCTTCTTCATACACGTAATAACATGAAGGTGAAAATCTTGCTTTTAATAATCTCTTCATCTTTTGCCAAAAATGAATTTTAGATTTGTTTTGGCTCGCACATGACAAATTCATATGTTCCCACCAATTTGAAGCTCGACCCTTCTAGGGAGAGATGCACAGTAGATCTTTTTTCATGATTATACATGTAGAATTGTTGGACATAACTTACAGGGGTGAATAGGTTTATCAATATTATCGCTCGAACAATCACCAATTTTCAATCTAATCTACCACATTTACCAATTCTCAAGTTAATTATGCAATTAAGTGCGTGAATCTATTTCTTAGTAATCCTAAAACTCTGTCATATGAAGTGATGCAAAGATTTGTCAATTAATTAAATTACAATTTATAACAAGACTACGATCAAAAAATTCAACACTACAAGAAAAATTGTTTTTTGCGACGATTTGTTTCGTCGCTAAATTAATAAAAATCGTCGCAAATTATTTTTTGCGATGTTTTTTTTCGTCGCATGTTCGTCCCAATAGCCTCATCGCAGAAAGTATTTTGTGACGCAAATTTTTTTTTATCTCAAAAACAAAAATTGCAACGAAAAAAAACGTCGCTAAAAAACTATTCCACCAACGTAAAAAATAAAAAATAATAATTTAATTAATTTTTTGAGACCAAAAAAAATGTCACTAATAATGTTTATAAAAATAAAAATAATAAAAATAATAATGTAATTAATTTTTTGCGACGACAGAAAAAACGTCGTGTATAATTTTTTACAAAAATAAAAAATGTAAAAAATAATAATGTAATTATTTTTTGCGACATAAAAAAAACGATGCTAATACTTTTTTACAAAAATAAAAAAGTAAAAAATAATAATGTGATTAATTTTTCGCGACGTAAAATAAATCGTCGCTAATAATGTCTTACAAAAATAAAAAATGTAAAAAATTGATTGATTATATTGCGACGTATAAAAATCGTCGCTAAAAAGATTGTTCCTACAATATTCGCGGTGATTTTAATTTTGTCGCAAAAAAAATCATTTTTTAAAAAAGAATTCATAAAAAATGATATTTCAATAAAATTTTTCACTTGTACACCAATAATACATGTATTCTATAAAAAACTAACACATTTATTACATGTCACATCTTTTTAAAAAAGAACAATTTTATTTCCAAAAAAAATTAATTACAAGAATCAAATAACAAGAAGTTCTATAAATTGAAAAAATGACTTTAATCCTTCAAGAGGATTTAAACCATCTCTAATTATATTTAATGTCTCTTAAACTTTAATAGCTCTAGCAGTCCAGCTACATGCCTTGAAATACCATCTCCAAGCTCAACAGATCAGTATCAGCCCAGACTGAAATCAGTTGTGTAGATAGAACAAATCAAACATCTGCTAGTTTGTCAAAATCAAAATATCGGTTCTTAGAATCTCTGCTATCAACAAGCTTAGATGGTTTTGATTCCATGAGAACTCCATTCAAGAATGACCTAAAACTATTATATAAATAAGCACAACAAGTATAAGAATAACCTCCAATCCTAAAAAGATCTGCAACATTATCCTACCAAATGAACTTAGGCAAAAGAAAAACCTCTATGATTAAAGATTTGGGATCAATCTCCCGTGCTCGTAAACATGATTTTTGTCAATTGTAATTTTTCCAAGCCAGCTTCCTACATTATTCAGCAACGAACGCTCTTCCGTACTAGACTTGAATGTACTCTCTCTCTCACACACACATTTCTCATGCATTAAATCAATGAAGCAATAAGTGATTCACATAGTTCCTGACCTTTTCATCACCATATACTGTGCAAACCACAGATAGTACTGCTCTTTTATAATTTCAGCAAATTCGTTTGCTCTAACTTCAATATTTACGATAGATAAATTATTAATGATGAATGATATCTTGTCTTGAATTTCGGATGCTGGCGCTTGTAGCAATAACACAAAAATACTATGAAACAATCAAGAATCAAATAGATATTTGACATGCAACTATTAGATGTCCCAAACAATTTATATAGGAATTAGGAAATTCCTATTTGGGTAAAAATACCTGTATGGGGTTTCTCTTCTCTCCGCAGCAGCAACAAGTGTTTCAATATTTAAAGCAGATCCAAATTTTGTATCAGGTGGATGTTATCAAAGCAGGCTAGGAGAAACTTCACATTACCTATATGGTCGTCTCGTATAAAAATAAATAAAAAACCTACCTCTAATCTAATTATGTATAGATGCATATATTCATATGACAAGGGAAGTTCATATGCAAAATTAACAGAAAAGTACTCACCGAGGGAACCGATCTGGTCAATCGAATAAAACCAGGAGAAGAAAACGGAACTGCTGCCGTGCTAAGTAAACCCTGAGACTGCATTATACCAAGGAATTGCACTACCAGATCCAATTGAAGGGAACAATGAAGCTGACATCTACACAAAAGAAACATCTATTAGAAAACATAAATCTTTTTAACAATTTGTGTATCTGAAGATGATCGTTTACCCGTATCAAGAGCGAATAAAAATCAGCCACAAAAACTGAGTAAAATAAATTTATTGCTATGGACCGTGAGCAAGACAACTTCATGCAAGATCATCCTTGTTTCTTTTTTACAAGGAGTAGGCCATTATAGGTCATTATCATACAGTCCTTAAGATCTACAAGTGGAATAGAAAAGAAACATCGTTGCACCCTTGACCTATTAACTCCTTAACAAAACCAGAATGGGGAAGAAAAAGTTGTAGTGCTAACAGCTAAATGGTCATTTTTTCACTATTTATCGTATTACATCATCATAATAATTATAAATATTTTTCCTTAAATTGCTTTTACACCTTTATTTATTTATGAAATTCAAGAAAATAAGAGAAGGGAAGCAGAGAGAGGGACAGGGAAAGGAACAAAGAGGCAGCAACAGCAGAATCAAAAGCAGAAGAAGCAGGAGGAGGAGAACTTTGAACACTAATATTCCTCTCATATGTATAATAGTCGACCGCAGACAAGCAAACCCTCAATTAGTTCAGCTACAGTAGTGTTTTATTGCAAAAAACATATATCCGAATCAGAAATAATAGCACAAGAATTTATATGAATTGTAATCTGTGCCAACCTTCCCAATGCAAAAGTGTTAGGGTTTAACTCACGTAAACCCACAGACAAACGCACACAATCGAAGAACAAACCAAGAACATAAATCAATGAGAAACAAGAAAGAACAAGACACAAAGATTTTTACGTGGTTCGGCAATTTGCCTACGTCCACGAAGCTG
>CM042191.1:23598647-23642704 GCA_023539305.1 Ilex asprella
TTTTTAAAATTTCGGTGGCGGCAGGTGTTCCCCTATAAGAGACAGCCCCCCAACTGCCCCACTGTGGATCCGCCGCCGGCAACAAGTGGGCTTCTTGGTTATATGTGACTGAAGACGAAAAGGACCCAGGAAAGCTTCTTATTAAAAGTAGGGCCTACACAACTCGGGGTGAAAATTTTGCAGTCAGAATTCAATCTTATTATTGATAGTGGATACCATAGGGGTACAGTGGCGTGTAGATCTAATCATATATTTTTTTATATTATATTATCGTGTTGGGTCAAACTTCATCATCATCCTCTAAAATTTGACAACCCCTTCACCTTATTGACAAGTTAGCCCTGATACTTGCTGGAAAAAAAAAACAAGTTGGACCCGACATTAAGATATTGAACAAATCTTTGTCATTCTACTATTCCAACAGATGCACAAACTAAAGATGATTACGTTTCTGTAATAATAATGTTATCAACCAAGAAAAAAAGAAAGAAATAATGATAATAGAACTCACCATATGGACAGTGCATCCACAGCTACTTCGGCATTCTTCAAATATCCAGCAAAAAGAACCAAAGCCATAAAATACCACGTTTCTAAGCTGCACACATGTTTAGAAGAGAAAAAATTTAATGAGAAACAGAACAATGGTACGCCTGTCTATTATTGAAGTCATACCTAAAAAATAATACCCAAAAAATAAAAGTAAGTGTGATTAATGATTATTATTGTTAGAATTGACCAAACATATACCCAAAATATTTTGTTACCACGTACTTTATGCTAAGATGAGTTATAATACCAAAAATCACAATTAACTAGATATAATTAAAATTCATTGGTTTCAAATTCTTACTCAACGATGCTAAATTACTTACAAAAAGTAAGGAATAATACTCTTAAAAATGTTAACATCATTCAAAAATTATAACTTATACTTTATGTTTTAATAACTCCTCAGATTAAAATTTCATACAAGATACTTATGACAAATTGATATGCCCAATATTGACTAAAAAAAATAAAATTATATGACCAAATAGTGGACTAGGTGAAACAACAAACGAGTTTATAGTACCTCAAAAATAAATTTAGGTACCGTATCACTTATCATCTTTTGAGTTCACTTATCATTTTTAAGTATATTTATCACATTCTTAGTTGGAGCTTATCAATTTTTGGATGAATTTTTTTACTAGAGTTTGGTGGCTTTTTACTTTTCAATATAATACTAAAAAAAAAAATGGTTAGGCTGAGACCAGAAGGGAGAAGAGGTAAGGATTTGCGTCAAAAGATGACACCCTATATTGTCTTTGACAAAGAAAAATAATAAAACTCACCCTAAAAAATCTGACCTATAATAATAGAATATTCGAGAAACTATACAGTTTTGCAAGTTCACGGCCAATGGTGAATTGGTAGCGAGTGGTAACAAAAATGGGGAGTTACTATAATTGAGTGGTTGTAATGTTTCCTTGTAAAGTGGTTAAGAATTCTAAAGATGCCCAATGCTCTTCAGCCATGTTGACATAAATAAATGCAAAACAAAAGAAGACAAAGGTGGGATTGGTGTTGATTAAAAATAAAGAAGACAATGGTGTGACTGGTGTTGATTAATGTAGTACAAAAGCAAACACAAAAGTCAATACGAAAAGAGAAGTTTAACTTTTTTTATGTGAGGTTTTGGCTGACAATGTCTTTTATCGAGACAGATACTTCTGTTCTCGAGACAAATGCAGCTGGAAAAAAAAATGGAGTATACAAATTATTTAATATTTTTATTTTTCATTATTATTCATTAGAATTCATAATTTATAAATTTATGGTGAATTCGCGGTCAAAGATTTGGGTTAAGCTCTTAGTGCTTATTACTCAAAACAATGTCAAAGAAAATAAGAGGGTAAGAGACTACTCACCAAAGCATCACAGCTGAAGCCAGGGACAACTTGACAAAACCCCAAAGATTATGAAAGGCCTTCCAGGAAAACCCAGACCAAGCTCGACCACATGTCCCACTAAAAATATAAACCAGCTGCACCAACACTATGAACCACCAAGACGCATTCAGCACTACCGCCCCGCCGCCAAGTCCCAACCCCAATTTCAGCATCAACAACCAGCTGAAAAAAGTGTGCAGCACAAAAGCCACCGCTGATATCCACGCCATAGCCATAATCTTGCTCTGTGCCTGCAGAAACTTTGCGATCGGAAAATTGGCGGCGTAGGCATAGAGCTGTGGTATCATCCACACCGCCAGCTGCCCCGCCGCGTTCGATATCTCCTCCGTCTGGCCGATGAGCTTCAATAATGGCGTCGCGAAGATATAGAAGAACATAAGTATGACGGCTGTGCAGTTGAGTATAACCCATGATCTCTGCATGTATACCCCTAACATATCTAGCTGCCCAGCTCCGTATGCTTGTCCACATAGCGTCTCTAGTGCACTTCCCATGCCAAGCTGATCCAATTAAGTTTCATGAAACAGACAAAACAAAACATCAAATCACAACTTCGTCAAACACATGAAAGAAATTCTATCCAAGATTGAATTTCCTGTTTTGGGTGTTTGGTAATTAAGCTTTCTGAACTTGATACTGTATTATAGCATAGATATTGTTCTAGGAATTTGTACCATGACGCCGAAGGAGAATCCGGCGATGACGGAGTTTTCGATGGAGACGGCAGCGAGTTCAAGAGTACCAACATGGCCGGCGAAGGTTTGAGTGATGGCGCCGAGGGAGTATTGGCAAATGGAAGTGAAGATGGCCGGACCGGCGAGATACCAGAGCTTTCTGGACTCGACCCAGAATTCTCTGAAGAAATCTCTAACTCCGGTGATCGGGCCGATGTCGTCGGCATCTGCTACGAAGGATGATACGAAGGATGAAGCGAAAGAAAGGTTTGTTGGTCTCCGAAGGTAGTCTTGGGACTGCTGGCGGTCTGTTGCTTGGTTTTCTTCTCTGGGGGAAAGAAGTGGCTCCTTACCATTGTTCTCCATAGGGGAGAGACAGAGAGATTGCACAGTGTATGTGGTAAGTAGGGATTCGTATCGTCCAGCTATAAAGACCAATTCTGATAATGGAAAGGACTAAAGTTACTTTTGTTCTTTAAATTTTTAGTTTAGTTTTTAAAGTGAGTAATGTTTTATAAACTCAAAAAATGGATATAAAATATAAATTTAATTAATTATTATTATAATTTTTACTGTAAATTTTAATATTTATTAAGACTTATTATTTATTTAATAATTATAATTAAATAAATCTGTATTTTAAGTTCAAAATTTGCATTTCCCTTCACATTGGTCTTTTATTCTGTGTAAAAGTGTCGGCTGCTCCAAATCCAGTAGACTAATATGTATTGGTATTGGATACCTCAACAGACAAAAGTCTGATTCATATGCTTATCCACTTCAATCTCGTTTAGGCATGCTAGCTCGAAATGGGACCATGGCTATAGGGTGGAAGTGGAAAGACTGGAAGTGTGAGATTAAGAAACAAGCTTATTATCCCTATAGAACTGATGTAGAAAGATTAGCTCACAAGCCTGACCAAGTGGAGGAATCACAATGGTGGGCCTTGGTCTATTATTGGAGCACTCTGAAGGCACAGGTACAAGTGTAAATCTTGTCAATTCTTACAGAATTCTTTGCTCTTTTTCTTCAAATTTTTATGATAATTGTTTTTGGCATGTAATAGGAAAAAAGTGAGATGAACAAACTCATTCGGAGCAAGAAAAAATTTCATCACACCACTGGCCGAACAAGCTTTGCATGTGTTATGGAGAGGGTTTGTTAGAAAACAAATGTGTTTTATAAAAGACTTTTATTCAAGTTTATTTATTGTGTCTATTTTAACTGTAGGAAAAGAAAAAGAATAATAGGAAGAAAATGAGTCGTATTGAATTTTTTAAGGTTTCATATTCAAAGAAAGATGGTCGACCAATTAATGATGTTGTTGCACAAGCCTTGGTATGTAATATTGGCAAGAAAGATGTTCACTATTTATCCATTCTTATTTCGCCTATGTTTCATATTTATTTCAAATTATTTTTTGTTGCAGTCGGACATGGATGAACTTGTATCACAAATGCCAGAGTCTTCTATGCAATCTTCATCTGCAGTAAATGAAGTTTTCACTCAAGTCATGGGACCGGAGCGACCCGGATGTGATGCATAAATATTAAGTATTTGCAATCTTAAAAGGTACCTGATGCATCTAGTACTCATTATATAAACTCTCATCGATCATCAATGAGGAGGGAGTCAAGAAGTCCGGCAGTGCAGACCGATTTGGCTAACATTCAGAAGATAAAAGAAGTGGAAAAGGTGAGGTGTCCGTCCGCTAACTACATGGTGTGTTGCTTTTGGATTATGATTGGCATAGAAGTTATTTAATAGTGCTTTGTTGTGTTGGGCAGGCCTTGAAGGAGCTTAAAGCCAAGGCTCAGCAGAAGGGATCATTTGGAGGTTCTGGGTTCAAGAAAAGTGGGAAGAAATGAGGATTAAATCCAGTGTAACTGGGAGACCTTGAGTTTATGGCTCGTGTTTATGATTTTTGTAGAAATTGACTTGGTGTTTTATGTTTTGCATAACGTTTGAAAAACAGTACAAGCTGCTTTCATAGCATTAAAATAGGGTGTATTCATATCTATAAGCACTGGCTGAAAACCTCAGCATTGTAAGAGTGGTCTGGATTTATTTTCTTTCCAAATCACATCAGTGATTCCTCTTCAGTTGTTACAATATTTTCTGCTGGGATGTTTGCAAGGTTAATTGCTGGGTTTCCGAGGCTGTGATTCTGATTGCTCTGGAGTGGGTTATTTCAGGAGGTGGACTGGTTTCTGTGCAACATTTGAAGTGCTGAGTTTTTGATTTGTGCTAGGGTGTTTTTTATGACAGCTGCTGGGGTGTTGGTGTTTGATGGTGATGTGGGCTTTGTGCTTGGCTGCTGGCAGTGCTGCACGGGACTGTGTTGTAGGCAGAGGAGCTGAAGGCAGGGACTGAAGTGCAGGATTAAAACACAGTTGTTGTACAATTTTTTGATGATATTTTCTGGTTTTGTGTACAGTTGACTGGTTGTTATAGTTGATTAAAACAGTTACTGTTTATATTTAACAGTTTCTGTTTTTTTTTTGCTTCTTGTAATCTTTGGTTTTAATAAATAAAATTTTTCCCTCTTTCAAAAAAAAAAATAGTGACTTGTATTTTTCAGCAGCATAAAAAATATTAATTGAGGGAGTTAACATTGATGTTAGTGCACTGGTTTATTGAACTAGGCAAAAAAAAATTCCCGGCGTTTGTATAGGCGCTGGAGATTGTGAGTAGTGATTTTACTGTTTACTGGCGTTTAACTAAACGCCAGAAATTGAATTTTCTGCAATCTGACTCCGACAATGAAAACGGCGTTTGCTATTCGTCATTTTAAAATTTGCGGCGTTTAACCAAACGCCAGTAATTTTGCCGACGGCAGAATAGCCGACTTTTGTATAAAACGCCGTTAAAGGCCTATTGTGACGTTTATTCGGAATTTCCCGGCGTTTATGAAACGCCGTTTTTTGGCAAAATTCTAGTAGTGAAATGACATATAAACTATAAGGGGATACAGTGATATTTTCAAAAAAACTATCGAAGGTGCTACTATTGTCAGGCCAATTTTATAAAGGTGTCAGTAAAATTCACCTTTAAGTTGACATTAAGCAAATCGATGGTAAAATCTTCTTTTTTTTTGCGGGGGGGAAGGGAAAAAGGGAACTTAAACCATTAACCTCAAGAAGGCAAAGTCTTTATAAAACAAAGAGTATCGTTGAACCAAAGGCCTAATTATTTTGCAATTAAGTGGGGCCATGAGGAAAGAAGAAAGCAAAGTAACTCTTTAGAAGTACTTAAACAAAGCGTAAGCACTTAAGAAAAATAATTTTAAAAATGCTACTACAGAAAAGGAGGTTTATTAATTATTATGCATGTGGCTGTAGCAAAGATCATAAAAAGTCTGAAAATGTAAGTGACTTTACTGTGAATTTTCGACCTGTAGAAAATGCTACTTTAAAGTGAGGAAATGGAGAGAAGTACAAAATAATTAGGTAGCATGCTCTGTGTAATTTAAAAACAACTTCTTTATCGACTTACTCTTTTATCTTTTATGCTTTTCAAAGTACTTTCCTACTCGGATGCAGAATAAACATATCTTATTGGAGTAAGTCGACCAAATGGGGAGCACAAAGAAATTACTGTTTCTAAGTGTATAACAAAAACTACTCTGAATCCACACAAAAAATAAGAGAAAACTCTAAAATATTATTGATTGAATGAATAAATGCTTAGTACATAAAACAATTTATAGGAATCCTCAAACTTCTAAATTTTTTCAAAATGGACCAAATCTCTAGTCGTAGGAAAGTTACTAAAAACAAATAAAATATATGTCTAATGAAATGCGAAAAATTGATATTTTTAGGCAGTTAAATACTTTAGAATATTCTAAATTTAAGAAATATTAAAATAAAATAAAATTTTAAAAATTTTCAATCTTGTTTTACATTATATTCTTCCTCTTAAAAAAAAAACTCATCTTCAAGTTTCATTAAATGAAATTAACCGATGAATCTATGCTTATCTGTATCAACCTTATATTTGAAGTAGATCTTTTCCAATAACAAGTTGCATGAGATTATCCTTGTAACCTTTGTAGAACTTATGAAACTCAACCATAAAATCTTCATATAGCAACTCTTTGTCAATCTTTGATTGTGTAAAGGAAAATACTACATAATTCAAATAAAATTCTATAATTCAAATTCAAATGTATATTGAGTGTGGGATGAGTGAGTCTCACTGAAAAAATTTATGGTTCTCACTTATCTAAGGGATGATATGTATTTGAGTTACAATTTTTTGGGTTTTATTTGAGTTTTGTAGTATTGCTCTTATGTAAAATCTTCCAACGTCACTAGATTCTATTTTAATTGTTTAATCAATTCTTCAGGATCCTAGAAAATTTCAAATTGGTGTGACTCGGCCGAATCCAAAATTGATAAATATAGTGACTCAAGGATTTTAGAATAACCTGAATTACTCTTTGGATCAATTTTCTCTGTTCTAACTTTAATTATTTGAGTTCCATTTGATGGTTTCTTGCACGGATGGTATTTCCTAAAAAATAGTAGAAATTTCTTCTTTAATATTTTCATCGACTTTCTTTTCTTGATAAGTCTCAAGCGGCTCTCCATCATTACCAAAAATCCACTAGCATTTATCTTCATCGTCAATATTTTCTTCTTGATAACTATCTATTTTTTTCTTACTTGAACCTGTGTAGCATTGAATGATGGTAGAATAAGAATCTCCCTTCTCCGCATTAATTTTCTTAACGCTCCAAGTACAAGAGAAAAACAACATTCTCGGGTTTCTAGTAGGAAACTTGAGGTATTGAGTAATCATTGTATAATAGAAAGAAAAATGGTCTTTTGTGACAATTTTTTTATAGTGGATGTGTTTGTCGTCACAAAAGACATATTTGAGACAATTCTTTGTGACGGTTGTGTTTGACGTCACAAAAAGTGTGTTTGTGTTAATATTTGTAGCAGTTATTTTTTCTGCCGTTAATAGTATCATAAACTCAAAAGAAATTTTGTATTTGAGACAACTGTTTTTCCTGCCTCAAATAATATTTTATAAATTCAAATTTTTTTTTTATATTTATGGCAGTTATTTTTCCCGTCGTATATAATATTTCATAAAAAATTAAAATATTTTTTTAGATTAAAAAATAGTTTAAAGAATAAAAACTCTAAAAAAAATTGTATGGGCAATAACTATTTTCATGTTACAAATAATATTTTATAAAATTACGTAGTCTAACATCAAAAGACAATTTTTAGTTCAAAAAAAAAAATTTAACTCTACAAAATCAAGTTTTTATATCAAAATTAGGGGTGTCAATATATGACATGACCTGTTAACACGATATAAAATTAGTGGGTTTGAATTTTCTTTAAACCACATATGTAGTAAACGAGTGGACTCGTCACAATACGATTATAAACGAATTAGGCATTGGTGAAACCAATTAGAAGAAATATATATGATATGACTTGTTTATATGTCATTTACATAATTTGACAAACCGTTCAGAGAAATATTGCGTGGCCCTCTGTTGATGTATATTTTAATTTTTTTTAGTTTTTTATTGTTTATATGTATATAAATATTATGTTAGTATAGCAACAATAATGGTTCAGGAAATATGTTCAACTTTTTGTATTAATTTTTTGTACTCATAGATCGTTATGGTTTATAAAAGTGCATATTTTATAATTTGTTTAACTCGTGGAATTGTTTTTTTTATAAGAAAATATTTCTAAGTTTTTGGAAATATTGATTATAATTACTTTTGTGTTTATCTATATATTAAATTGGGTAGTTGTATGGATACCAATGAGTCTTTGGTCTAATGGTATTCCTTATATTGTGGAAGTTTTACCTTCTTGAGGTCAAGGGTTCAAGTCCCTTTCTCCACTCCCCCACCCAAAAATAAAAAAAATTGTATTGAGTGTATATATGCACATAGTATATAACATTGCCAATGGTCCATAATAATTATTTATTTTATTTTTTTTTGTGGCAGCATCGTTGCCGTCATAAATATATCTTATATTTTTTACGACAACCAAATATGGTATTTGAGGCAGCACTTTTGCAGCCGTAATAAAAATAAAAGTGTCGAAGTTTTTGTGACAACTTATTTACAACAGTGTCTTGCTGCCATAAATACTATTTGAAACAGATTGTTGCTACCATACAAATTTTTTGAGACCACACTTATTATGGCGAGACAATGCCGCCACAAAAAGTATTTGTGACGACAAATAGACATTTTATGACAGCATTTTACTGCCGTAAAAACCCATTTTTCTTGTAGTGATTACAACTCAACTTCAAGTCAACTGCTTTGATCATCACTCTCTTAGTTGCCTTCCAGATTGATATGCACAATATTTGTCTTCTTCTTCTTTATACGCGTTATAACATAACATGAAAATCTTGCTTTTAATAATCTCTTCATCTTTTGTTAAAAATGAATTTTAGATTTGTTTTGGCTCGCACATGGCAACTTCATATGTTCCCACCTATCTAAAGCTCGACCCTTCTTGGGAGTGATGCACATTAGACCTTTTTTCATGATTATACATGTAGAATTGTTGGACATAACTTACAGGGGTGAATAAGTTTAACAATATTATTGCTCGAACAATCACCAATTTTCAATCTAATCTACCACATTTACCAATTCTCAAGTTAATTATGCAATTAAGTGCGTGAATCTCTTTTTCAATAATCCTAACACTCTGTCATATGAAGTGATGCAAAGATTTTTCAATTGATTAAATTACCATTTACCACAAGACCATGGTCCCATACCAAAAGGCTATGTTCAAAAAACTCAAATTGATGAATGACTTAAATAAATTAATTAAAGTGACTATTCATCAAACATTATGTGTGCAATTGCAAGTGTGTATGAGAAATTAAAGTAATCAACAATAACATTCATAACACATGTAATTTGTTGATGTGGAAACCCTTCTCAGAAAAATTGAGAAACAGATCCCGGTTCACCTAGAGCCTATTCCATTGAACTCAAAATCAATTAGCATGTACTTGAGTCTTATACATCAACTTTTTTCCTATGACTAGATGCTCTTTTTTCGTCATAAATCTTTCCTCCGGATATTACCCATTGAAGTATTGAGTAGTTTCACTTGGATGCAGTCACCGCAAAGAACTGTCTAGGCTCTTCAAGCAATCTTCAAGACTTCACAACAAGAATTTCGGAATGCATACACCAAAGTGGATTTTGTTGATCACCTATCAAGATGTTCTTCTCCAATATTTGAAGTTAAATAGAAAGGATCAAGAAGGTTTGGCCTTTTGATATTAGGGATCTAGGGTTTTTCTTGAAGCTCTTTAGAAGGGTTTTGGTCTTTTCTAGCTCATAGAGGTTTACCCTAGCCTAGGAAGGCTTCCCTCTTTACATAGGCTAGTAATATGTTTTTTCTTGGGGACCAAGTCAACTAGAATTCGTGAACGACTGCTTGAACAATGAGAGAGCGCTCAGAGGGAAGTTGTTGGAATTAAAAAAAGAATTCAAACTATAATAGTGGAGTAGAGACCACTCGAGCCACCGTTAGATCGCTCGAGCCACCCGAACGCAGTCTCCAATGCCTAACTCGTTTGCCTCCTTCAATTTTATCCATGTTCAAAGACCGCTCTAGCTGAAGGTAAGTGAGCAGAGTATGGCCCATATATAATGGTTTTAAAATCGAAAACTAAGCAAAAACTTAGTCTTCTTGAGCACTAAACGATGATGTTCAAGTAGGGTCCGATAAATGACTTGATTTATATTTTCAAAATATTTTAGTTTTAGAAAAAAAATTCAATGAAAACCCTAGGAGTCATTCTTGGATTTTCCCAGTTCCGTTTTCATAATTATAGTTATAAAATTAAACCAAGGAACCCTTGGTCTCTAGGTCATTACTTGTGTTCCTAAGCTTGAAGGTGCATCGGAGTACATATCTTGATCTTTGAAATGCCATGACCAATAAATTAGATTGAGATTTACACAAAACTTCACGAAATTAGTCGGTTATAAACATGTTCTTAACAATCTCCCCCTTTAACAATTTCATAGCAAAGTACAAGAGTAAAAAATTCAAAATTACAACTCAAAAACAACTAAGAACAAAACGAATTGTAAAATAATTCCATATGATTGTACAAATCTCACAATCTCAAAACTAAGTCCAATTATGAGTGATAGTCTGGTAGAGAAACTTCGTATAAAAGAGATAATCAAACAAAACATCTATCATAGCAAAGACAGGCAAAAAAGAATAAGGAAAATGACAAACCATGGAATATAACTTCAAGTCTAAAGCAAATATCCAACATAAAGCATCGAGGCAAGAAGCATGTCACCTAACAAAAATAAAAAGCTCTCATATGGTCCAGCACTAAGTCTCCCAAGTCAAACAAGTCTAGTGGCCGTGACAACTTGTGGTCACTATTATCAGAATCGGACCGAACCGGCCGGTCAGACTGGTGAACTGGTGAACCAAAACCTTCAACGGTCCGGTTCTCTAAGAAGACCGCATGAGTAATTGAACCTTTGAAAAATCGACCAATTTTGGCCAAATCCGGTGAACCGAATTTTTCTAAAACCGACTGGTTCAAGACTTTAAACCAGCCCCAGCCTCCTTCGTCATCTCTGTCTCATTTCAGATTTGGCTCAGGTGCTCCGCCCTTCATCTTCTTCTAGATTTGGCTCAGCCCCTTCGTCTTCTTCCAGATCTGGTTCAACCTCTTCGTCCTCTCTCTCTGTCTCCTTCCAAATCTAGCCACACCACAGATCTTCGAAGCTGTGTAAACTTCTTCTTCTCCTCTCTCTCTTTCTCCACCCACAATTTACACTTTACATCAATTTTACACTTTACACCCACAATGAGATAGCGGTGATGGGTTGTGTTTGGTATGTTGACTGGCTTTCAAAGATATTTTTGTTAATCATTTTAAAATCACAATCCTCTGACATTGCAAAATTATTGCAAATCTAATGAATTTCTTCTAATGAGTATTGTAAATTCATTATAAATATAAATAATTTATTTTCTCTTCTTAATTTCATAAATTGTATGACAAATTATATGTATTGTGAATAAATTATATATTTTTAACTAAATTATTATATTTTATAATTTTTTTATTTTTTTAATATATGACTGATCTGATCAGTTGAATTAGCAGTTGAACCAGTGAACTATTGACATGGTCCCTCTGTCGGTTCGATGTCCGGCAAAATTCTTATAACTATGCTTGTGGTGAACCTAAGCCATCAGGCCTAAGCTACAATTCTAGTCTAGTTAGGGTAACTCTGACTTCTTCTCAAAGAGAGACTCAATGGACTCAAAGTAGTAAGTTGTAGCTCTCTGAGGAATGAAGAGGGATCACAAATCAAAACTTTAGTTTGATTGTCTGTCCAGTAGGGTAACCACTCGAGTCATGTCAAGGCCACTCGACCGATCCTATAGGTCTTCTGTCATTTTTGACAGACTAGCAACTAGTTTGCTTATGGGCTTCAAGAACTTCTCCTCTATTGCTCCCAACTATTGCTTGAGCCTTAAAAATATAAATGAATGTATGTACCATCTAAATGCAACTAAATGCACATACATTGATGAAATTTGGATCTAAATGCAATAAATTTTTTAAATTTATCATTAAAATGCAGAAAGTCATCAATAATGAAAATTGCACAATTTTATATCATAGTATTCCATCCTTATTTCATCATCTTCATACATTTCTTTAAGACATATTAATTGATGAGCCTGAAATTAACTGGTCTAGGCCCAACGAATTAAGAGAAGCCCGCGTCATTTCGGAGTCCAATCAACAAGTCAAGGAGGAGCCCAAGTTAAGGGAAAGTCAAGGTCAAGGAGGAGTCCAAGGGGACACCCTCAAGGAGGCCACCCCAAGGGGCGCCGCCCAAAGGAGGCCACCCCAAGGGGACCCCTCATCTCTTTTGTTCCATGATCCTCCTGAATCTCCTTTGCCTCTTCTCCTTGCCACTCCAATATAAGTCCAAGCCTACTCCAAATCAAGTCCAATGTCAAGACCAAGTCCAACCAGCTCAGGATACTCCTCCGACTAGATAGGATCACAAGGGAGAAAATATCGGGATACGCACGGAGATCAAATCCTACCATACTTGTACTTACCAAAGTAGTAGAAGTCTTCTTCCTCACGTCACTGCCTTGGTGAGCCTATATAATGTAAGCTCTCCCCACAAGAAGAAGCATCTTGATCCCTACGCACATTACACCTTCCTACACACATTGCTCTCTCTTTCTCTCTCTCATCCAAAGCAATGTAACACTCGTCAGAGTTATTCTCCCGGCGACGTCACTCATTAATAAAATACCACAGGCCACCGTTGCCGTTCCCGAGAGTAGACGTAGGTCACCCGGACCGAACTACTATAAATCTCTGTGTTGATCTATTATTTACTGTTTTACTCTTGATTGCCATTGATTATTTGTTAACTGCTCATCAATCATATTCATTCATCTTCTACAAGACAATTTTGTGCATCATCAATTTGGCACCGTCTGTGGGAACGACTGAGTTTCTACTACCTTTCAACCCTCTTGCAATCTATGGCGATCACGATCAGGTCGATGTCTCAATAGTCGGGAGACGACAACCCAACACACTGGGAGGAGGTTCCACCTCCCCTCACACCTTCAAAGCCGTCTGCTACGGCGACCCCCGTCGTTGGACAATAGCTCTTACAGACTATGCAGTCGTTGGTAAAAGTAGAACCAACAACTCATTCAACTGATGCTCACCCAACGAGGGGTCACCCCTCAACATGTTGCTCCTGTGGGAGGAGTCCCACTTCCTCCAACAAGAGAGGAGCCACAACCTATACTTTTTGGGCATCAGGTAGTCCCTCACCATGGGGGTCTTCGCCAGAATGCCCCAAGGCCACACCAGGGCGCACCTTGCCCAGTCCCTCCTCAGCGCGCAGGGAGTTCACGAGTTTGTCCTCCTCGTGAACCTGTGCTAGAGAACGAAAATAAAAAAATCCAATACGGAGACCACGAAACCAATACCATCACCCGACTGAGAATGTCCCCAACCAGTGAGACTAGAAGATTAGAGAGGTGCAAAATCAACTTGGTGATGCCCTCAACGCCATCAAGGCACAGGCGCCCGAGACGGTAGACTGCTTGGTACGGCGCACGGATACTTCATTCATTGCTGATATTGCCAATTATAGCCTGCCCTTGAAGTTCAAGTTGTATACCATCGAGATCTTTGATGGCACCAGAGACCCCCTGGACCATCTTGACACATACAAATCTCTTATGCAACTCCACAACTTGCTTGATGAGATTATGTGTAGAGCCTTCCCCCACCACCTTGAAGGGGTCTGCTCTCCAATGGTTTGCCAAGATTAAGCCCTCTTCAATTCACTCCTTCGCAAAGTTGAGTAGATCTTTTATCTCCCACTTCATTGGGGGACGTCGACATCAGAGACCAGTGACCCACCTACACACCATGAAGAAGGACAGGGATGAAAGCCTGAGAGATTACGTCGCCCATTTCAATGAGGAGGCTCTCCAGATTGAGGAACCGAATGACAAGGTAGCCCTGATCGCCTTCATCGCTGGCCTTCGTACCTCCAGTTTCATGTTCTCCGTTCTCAAGAAGCCTCCCTCCAGCATACCCGAACTGCTGTCTAGTGCACAGAAATACATGATCGCCGAGGACGCCACAAAAGCCCGTCGAGGTGAGTCCTCCCGAGGAAGAGAGAAAATGAAGGACACCTACGAAGACAAGTGGGAGGTAGAGAACAAAAGAAATAGGACAGAGAGAATCTCTGTCAAGGACCGCCTTGGTCCCCCACCTTTGTGAGAGCGGCAAGCTTTCACATTACTCAATGCTTCGGTGGACCACATCCTATTCCAGTTACAGGATGACCCCGCCATCCGTTGGCTCGAGAAGATGAAGTCTGACCCCAAGCGCCGAAATTTCAGCAAGTACAATTGCTTCTACAGCGACCATGGTCATGACACGGGCGATTGCTTTGATCTTGAAAGGTAGATCGAAGAGCTCATACAACGTGGCCACTTGAGGCAGTACGTTGCTGGCAAATGACAATCTCCCCCACTTGGTTTGGACCAGGATGACAGAGAACGTCAGCAACCTCTCGGAGAAATTCAAACGATCGCCTAAGGGCAAGGAGGAGTGACCCCAACACCACCAAGAAAGTTTTGACCCATATATGGGACATTGACCATCCAAATCTTTTATCTATCATTTATTGTTTTAGTTTATTTATGCCATTACTTATTATTTATGAAACTCTACGAAAATTATTATATTTGAATTGTTTGTTTTCCTAAAATTTACAAACAACTTACAAAGGTCAGAACATGACCTAAAAATAAGGTAGACAAAAGGCGCCCACCGTCAGACGCTCCCAGATGCCCAGGGAAGGGGGATCTCCCTCTCCACCTTGCGGCACCTCCCTTGATGTCGCCTCCCTTGATGCCTCCTAGAAAAGGGGTCTCGCCCCCTCCACCTTGGGCGTCTCACATGATGATGCCTAGACGATGAGTCTCGCTATCTCGCTATCTCGCACCAGGCACCCAGCTCCTCAGCACCCTCCTCATCTCCATCTCAATGGAATAAGTTACAAGTCACCTCTACTACGCCAGTGATTGAGTATTTTTTCTGCAGTTCCTAACTTACTAACATCTCCCTTGATGTATGTGTGAGGGGGAGTGTCACTCTCCCTTGGGACGATGTCAAAAGAAAGGGCAAGGAGAAAATAGAATGGGATGAACAAAATGTGTGAAATGTGAACAAAAGTGCTTCCCAATCGCAAGGAGTCTTTTGTGTGTCGGTGTTTTACTTGGAAAAGTTTTCCAATGTCGTCTCCTCAGGGAAGGAAAGTTCAAGTGTGTGAAGGTGATTTTGTAAAAGTGAAAAAAAAGTGTAAAATCTTTTGTTTATGTTTTGGGGTTGTGTTTGTAAATGAAAATGCAAGTAAAGCAAGTGTTGGCTAATCCAAAGGGTTCATTCCGATGGGAATACCAAATCAACTCAAAGCCTTCCTCCGATTGAGCATGAATGAACGATTGATTCGGGGGAAGCTAGGGATGAGATTGGTGAGCATCTAAGCATAAACCGTGACTAGGCCTACGAAATATCAATGACTCACCAACTCATCCACTCTCAACCCCGTCAAACTGAACCATTTGACTCTAAAGGGAAGAAAGACAACGAGTTGAAATGACATACCCAAGAGGAGGTCTCCCTTGGATTAGCCAACTAAAATCTTAGCTACTCATAGTTAAAGTAAAGACAACAATTAAATGGGAAGACGTTATAAATAAATAAATGTTAGAACTAAGCATAAATGAAATGCATCAATATAAACAATCTTCAACAATGGAAGTAAAATAAAACAAGACTTAAATTAAAAGAAAGCAATAATTAATTGGTGGGTATTCCACAACCAAGCAATACTACTTGGTGGGTATTCCACAACCAAGAGATGACAATATCATAAATGAAAGTAACAATACAAATAAAGCAATAAACAAAATGCATTAATATAAACAATCTTCGACAAAGAATGAGTGAATCACGTTCCACCCTTCACGGCTTCGGTAAAGCTCTAGAAAAGTGGAAGAGTTTCACTCCTCTAAGGGAAGAAAGAAAGCAATAACAACTTGGAGGGATTTCCACAACCAAAAACTCTAGAAAAAAATTTTATCTAACCAAAACTTATTTCTCTCCAAACACTTATGTCAAGCAAAAAACTTATGTATCTACAAGCCACAAAGGGGTGGTATTTATAGGCAAAGCCTTTACAAACCCCAAGGGATAACATTTACAAACCCCAAAAATACCATTCACAAGCCCAAGGGATGACTTTCACAAGCTTCCAAATGTTGTCATTCACAATCTTCCAAAAGTTGTCATTCACAAGCTTCCAAAAGTTGTCATTCCACAAGCTTCCAAAAGATGACATTTGGATTACTTTAATCTCTTTTTGTTTAGGGTTTTAATAATAGTCATCTTAGAATTCACAATTGGCTCTCCGGTAGTTTGTAGCTTTGACGCATAAAACCCTGAAAATAACAACAATTAATGCATTATCCCTAATTCACACACTAACCGTAATAGGTCAATTTTGATTAGTTTAACTTTGTTTAACTAACACAATTGACCTATTAACTTAATTAAATCATGCATTAATCAAGATTAATCAGCCAGACATCTCTGAGACTATACGTAGCTCGGCCTCTATGACTCTACTCTCGCGCAAGTAGTCACCCTACCACGGTAGCCATCTCCGAGATTATATGTAGCTCGGCCTCTATGACTCTGCTCTCGCGCAAGTAACCATCTTTGCTACGACAGTCATCTACCGGCACTATATGTAGTTCGACCTCAGCTCATGCGGCTCGAGATGCCCACAGCTCAGCTTTTGCTCTCATGCAAACAGCCTGCAGGTAATCATGTTAGATATTTTAATGTTGGGATAACATTATTTTTGTCAGGTACACTTTCGAAACTCAGACCGTCTGCATTGGAGTCTCAACTCCTATAGCAGTACAACAACTAGCTCTAATATACACAAAAGTCTCAGTCTGAGAAAGAATGGGGGGAACCACCGGGTCCCATCTCTCGGGAAATAACCCAGCAATCGGACCATAACCGAGAAGTACTGGGGGCATAAAATCTCGGTCCTTTGAGAAGAGGGGAAAACTTCCAAGAGAGCATCCACCGTTGCCCATACATGCCAGACAACACCAACCAGTAACCAGCCTCCTCTTGGCGCTGCCCATCTCTCCCTCTCGACCAAAGGAGGCACCCTACTCTCTTTCTCGCTCAAAGGAGATGCCCAAAGCCGCTTACAATGCTCCTGCCTTGCTTGTCAAGCTGGCACCGCCCACCAAGTTTCCCTACACTTGATTCCATACCGGGGTCCACAGCAAAGAAGGCGTCGTCTAGGAAGGCTATGGCGTCGCCCATGGGGATGGGTCCTCCTATCTCGCCCGGTCTCCCGGCTTACCTTCACGACCACCTAGTGCAAGACCTAAGCCGCCAACACGTGACAGGGCGTCGCCTACATTGGCCATGGACTCTTCACCAAAGCCCCTCCTCACTTTGCATCAAGGATGACCCAAAAAGAAAAAGGAAGAAGAGCCAACACCCAAGAGACGGCGCCCAAAAAAAATATTTTTGAAGAAGACTAGCGCCCAAGAGGGGGACACCCAAGCCAAAAGAAAGAAAAAAAAATTGACAAAGACTAGAGCCCAAGAGGGCGGCGCCCAAGAGGGCGGCGCCCAAGTCCAACAAAAAGAAGAAGAAAAAAAAAGAGAAGGGAGGCGTCGGGCAGCAAGCCAAAAAGAAAAGAAAAGAAAAGAAAGAAGTGGGTGGCGCCAAAATGAAGTCAAAAAAAAAAGAGGAAGATGAGGCGGCGCCCAAGCAGCCAAAGAAGGAAGAAGGAAGGAAAAAAAAAAAAAAAGAGAGGCCAGCCAATGCCCAAGGGAAGAAAAAAAATAAAAATGAGGCCTTATGATAAGAAAGTGGGATCCATCACTCTGTGTTACATCTACCCCCTTATTATAACCTTTTTGCTCCATAATACATTGTTAATTACCTATTCATGTAGCCAACGTCACTTTGTTTATGTAAACTCTCCGCCTACTCTCTGCCCGAAATCTAGCAGGAATAAAAAGCTAAAGACTACCATGGGGAACAAGGAACCCTCATCTATCTAGAGGCTCACTCATGCCCTTAACCCCTTCCTCTCACAAAAAGTCAGAGACTTAGGGCATGGGAGGCAAATGATGAGCTCAAAATTAACTGGGTCAGGCCCAACGAATTAAGAGAAGCCCACGTCATTTTGGAGCCCAATCAACAAGTTAAGGAGGAGCCCAAGTTAAGCGGAAGTCAAGGTCAAGGAGGAGTCCAAGGGGACACCCTTAAGGAGACCACCCCAAGGGGCGCCGCCCAAAGGTGGCCACACCAAGGGGACCCCTCATCTCTTTTGTTCTATGATCCTCCTGCATCACCTTTGCCTCTTCTCCTTGCCACTCCAATATAAGTCCAAGCCTACTCCAAGTTAAGTCCTAGGTCAAGACCAAGTCCAACCAGCTCAGGATACTCCTCCGACTAGATAGGATCACGAGGGAGAAAATATCGAGATACGCACGGAGATCAAATCCTACCATACTTGTACTTACCAAAGTAGTAGAAGTCTTCTTCCTCACGTCACCGCCTCACCGCCTTGGTGAGCCTATATAATATAAGTTCTCTCCACAAGGAGAGGCATCCTGATCCCAACACACATTATACATTCCTACACATAATGTTCTCTTTCTCTCTCTCTCTCTCACCCAAAGCATTGTAACACTCGTCGGAGTTATGCTCTCGACGACGTAACTCATCAATAAAATACCACAGGCCACCGTTGTCGTTCCCGAGAGTGGACGTAGGTCACCTGGACCGAGCCACTATAAATCTCTGTGTTGTTCTATTATTTGTTGTTTTACTCTTGATCGCCATTGATTGTTTGTTAACTGTTCATTAATCATACCCATTCATCTACTTGACTGTTGATCTTGCACAAAATAATTTTGTGCATCATCATTAATGAATATAGAACTCAATTTTTATACACCTATAGCAATGTCCTCTCACTTAGTTCAATTTTCCTCACATGTATTCAAATTTTGCATCTTTGATCAATTCATACGTAACGTGTGTGAAACCGATCTTCGACACCACTAGGAATCCATCTAGATCAAATCATCAATAAGGCTCTACACGAATTCCCAATGCATCGTCTAAGTGAATACATAATCGGTTAGTAAGTGTCATTTAATTTTTTATTTTTCTCATCTTTTATACTTTTTACATCCCTTCTACTCGTAATGGCCTCAATTAGCACAATTGTGAATTCTATACTTTACAATTGATGCTTTTAAACATGGGTAGCTTAGCTCTTTGAACTTTACATGTGCACAATGACATTAAGAATATAGCACTCTCAACAATTCAAGTGCAATTGAGACTAGTCATTACACTTGTTATGCCTTACTTTTATACTTGGCTACATTGGTCTTTTTTCTCACATTTGGGCTCTTTGACATCCTTTTAAGGGATTCGGGGCTTTACTAACCTTTATATGTCTTCACTTATACCAACACTTAGAGTAATATAAGTTCATTAATCATTCAAGTTAGCAAGACTTTTAAGAATGAATGGGAATGGTTGAGCGTGCATTTAGTTTTATGGATTTTCAAAAAATATAGAATAATTAAAGCACGCTAGGGTGAAAAAGACTTGGTTCAACGATCATACACTAAAACTTATAACCACTAAGTTCTCTATCACCTAATTTTTCTCACAGCAATACACTTCAACTTTGGTTGAAGGATGTTTACACTACAATTTAGGCCAAAGACTGATTACCATGATTAACAACAAAAAAACAGACAAAAGAAAATCTTTTTAAATTTTTCCTTTTCATATGGTTTTTGGATTTTTCAAAAATACCTACAAATAGAAAATATGCATAACTATGCAATAACAAGGAAAAACTAAACAATTACTCATAAATCCTAAAAGGATGTCCAACTATTTATGAAAACTCTTTTTGGGTTTTCAAATTTTTTTTTTTTTGTGTTTTTCATATAACAAAAGGAAAGTAAATAAACAAACAAAAATATTTACAATACATGAACCTAGGATATAAGATTCAATGCATGACTATGCACGTAGGTCCACACTCTCACCTCACCTACCTCTTAGTTAACTCAACCTCCTTGGTAGCACTTGGGACTTCCAATTTGATTGAGGTGGTGAGCCTCTCAAGGTCCTTACTACTCACCCACACTTGTTTTCCCTTCTTATCTCTCGAGTTAGCTTGGAAAATGGTTGAATGGCTAACTATCTTCTATGTAGATGTCTTTAAATCAATTTTGACTGTAGGAGTAGAAAGGGTTTTATTTAACCTAGATAGTGAGCCTTTACGTGGTGATATTTTACCAGGCTTGGGCTCACTAGACCTTCCCATAAACATTGTAAGGTTTAACATTTGGGCATTTAAAACCTTGAATTGGATAGCTATGTGAGTTGGCTTTTTATTCATGGCTTCCCTAGAGTACTTGCAATTTGTACTATAGTGTTCGTGCTCTCCACAAATGAAACATAAAAAATGGTTGGCATAGGGTTCTTTAACAACTTCTTTATGTTCCTACCCTTGTTACCAATTCTAGTCTTTGGAGGACTAAGGTTCACTAATGGAGGTGATGGCTTTGCATTACCCTTCGGAAACACAGCCTTGGAAGAAGTAGTGGTGGTGTGCTCATGAGTGTATTCTAATCCTCTTTTGTCACCAAAACTTTTCCCCATAGTCAAAAATTTTATTTAATTTTTCTAAACCTTGGGGAAGTTTTTTCGAGAGTTCATTCGATTTATAAAAGTCTTTATCAAGTTTTATCAATCTAGAGTTAAGACACTTCTCAGACTCATCTAACCCATGACACACTCTCTCTAAAAAGCTCAGCTCGTCTTTCAGGGAATTATTCTCCTCTTCATGTACATAAATATGAGTTTTGGACTTCACCCATTCCACATGCAATACTTTCTTCTCTTCTTCACTTGAATTGAGCCTTGTGCTCAAAGTTAGCACTCGATTCTTTTGCTTAACGAACTCTTCACATAATTTATCATAAGCACCATCAATGTCTTCAATAATCTCTGTTTCATCCTCACTTGAGATGACTTCAACATCCAATTCATTTACTGTCGTGGTAGGACTTGATTCCTCTTCTCTCTCTCTCTCTCTCTCTTAACTTCATCTCTTGAAGTTTCACTCAGGCAAAGGAGTGTGAGCCTATTAAAGCTCTAAAATTTTTCTCTTATTCTTGAGAGAAAATGTCCTCACTCGATGTGAACTCGATCTCACTTTCACTCCATTTGGCCTTCATTTTCTTTCTCCTCTCTTTGAGTAAATATTTCTTCTTCTGATTAGGATATACTCAAACCATGTATACATACCTTTGACACTTGTAACATTGAAGTCCTTGCCCCTCTTCCTCAGACTCTTGTTGAATTTACTTTCCCCCCTTATATTCTCATCCTTCCTTAAGAAATTTAGGTCTACTTCATTTTCCTTTTGACCCTAAGGACTTAACTCCTCTAAGCCTTGACATCATTCCTAAAATTTCTCCTGATGTAGGATAGGTCCTTTTTCCTTAAACATCGCGACTAAGATTCATCTTCCTCTTTTCTAATAGAGCTCAAGGTCATCACTTCAGGGGAAACTTCTAAAATATGTCATGCCCTTTTGGAAGTCTCACAGTTAGTTGGAGATTCTTCAAACTCATTTTGGTTTACATCATTAAATATCACATTTAAACCTTTCGAGTTCAGCCTTGTAAACTCGTACTCGATTTTAGACCAAGTCTTTAGAGATTTTCGTTCGATCACTAAAACACTATCTTCGTCAGTAGTGATGGTGGGAATGCTCCAACCCTCTAACATATAGAACCATACAAGCTCGTTTATAGATTTTAGAAAAAACCTTCATTTGAGCATTCTAATAATTAGACTCATCAAAGAGTGATAGTTTGGCAACCGAAACTCCTTCTTTTAAAGAATCCATTAATATCCACCTAGAAGTTATAATTAATCACAATAAAAAAAATTAGGTCAAATGGGTAAATATGGAATGAGTGTCTACAAAGTGTCTAGGTGCAATTCTGAAAGCCACGCACTCTGATACCAGTTGAGGAGAAATCTGCAATAGATCTTTCTTTATGATTATACACGTCAAAATTCTAGACACAACTTAGAGAGGAAGGTGAATAGGTTTATCAAGTTTATATTTCTAATAATCACCAAATTTAAGCCTAATCTATTACAATTACCAATTCTCAAGTTAATTATGCAATTAAGTGCATGAACCCCTTTTTCATTAACCCTAACACCCCTTCAAGTGAATTGATGCAAAGATTTGATAGTTGATTAAATTATAATTTAATTCACCATGACTATAGTCCCACACCAAATGCTATGTTCAAAAAACCCAAATTGATGAATGACTTAAATAAGTCAATTAAAGTGGCAATTCATCAAACATTTTTTTGTGTATGTGTATGTGTGAAATTAAAGCAATCAACAAAACTGTAGAGAGCTTCAAGAAAATCGTAGAGGTTTGCCCTTACTTGGAAAGGCTTTCCTCTTTTTACAAGCTTAGAAAGACCAAGTAAACCAGAATTCGTAAACGACTGCTCGAGTAGTGAGAGACTGGTCAGAGGGTGGTTGCAACTCGAATGAAGAAAGAATTCAAACCGTAACAGTAGTGCAGGGACCAATTGAGCCATTTGCAGATTGCTCGAACGGCCAGAGGGAGGTCTTCACTACCTAACACGTCAACCTCATCATATTTTATCCCAAAGCATTTAAAGACCATTCTAATTGAAGTCAATCGAGAATAGGGTGGTCCTTATTGGTTTTAAAGCCAAAAACTTGTCCTCCTAAGCAATAAATGGTGTTGCTCAGGCAGGGTCTGATAAATGACTAAATTTATATTTCAAAACACATTTACGACTTTAAAAAACTTTTTCAATAAAATTCCTAGGCATTATTCTCAAATTTTTTTCAATTCCATTTTCATAATCCTAATTATCCTAAGTCTAAAATAGAATTAATGATTTTTAGGTCTCTAGGTCATTACCATTGTTCTAAGCTTGAAGGTGCATCAGAGAACTTTTGATAAGGCTCTGTAACTTGAACTCCTCCCTTCCTTGACATGTACGGATCTTGATCTTTGAAGCTCCATGACCATGGAATTAGGTTGAGATTTATACCAGATTATACAAAATTAAATAATTACAAACTTGTTCGAGACACCTTCAATTTATATACTACTAGCTCCACATTTCTTTCTTCAGGAATTTCATGAAAATCAAAGAGTCACTTATCCTTGGTCAATCAACCTAAGAAATTTTCTTTATGAACATAATATCAAAACTAGAGAAGTTAACTTCAAATAAAGTTTCCTAGACTCATAACCTCTAATATAATTATATACACTAATTGGTTGACTTGCTCACAAATAACTTGGGTGTCATCTTCTTCCTCACCTTAGGGTTTTATTGATGTACGTATGCGAATTTATAGGTGAATATTTACACTTAATAGTGTGCTTGTATTTAGTTATGGATCTTTTTCTTTTCTTTTCTTTTTTCTATCTGAAGAATCTGATTGAGAGTTTTAGTAGTATAGTCTTATATATGGTGCATGTATTTAGAACTGAAATGTCTAAAAAATTTCCAAACCCCTCGATGCAAGCTTATTCGGCAACAATAGGTGCTCATGGTCATGGAAACACATTTTTATTTTTTCTGTCTTGTCTGATTTGTGTTATGTTCGTGTTAATATGTAAAATTGATAGTCCTAACTCTTAATCTACATGGACCAATACTAGAATATTAGAACAAAATAATGGACTATAAAATAAGAACATTTACGAAGCTGATACTACGGTTCACTGCCATCACTCATCCTTTTCTTCCTTTTTTTTTTTGAACTACATCAATTATTTATTTATTTTTTTGGGTAAACCACATAAATGGCCCTTGAACTTTAGTCTAGTTTTAAATTTCCCCTTCAACTTTTAATTGTTTTAATTTACTCTTGAACTATTTAATTCATTTAATCAACACATTTCGTTAGATTTAGGTGTTAAGTGGGGATGAAATCCTAACATGAACTGCAGATAAAAGCTTATGGAGGCCATTTTAGGTGTTTCACATGGGGATAAAACCCTAACGCCAACTTTCTTTCTTCTCTTCCCTCGCCTGTTCGATTGTTTTCCCTCCCTTAGGCCGGAGTACATCGAAGCTGTCCATGGAAGATAACCACCAAAAATTGATGTTTGCCTCATCACTGACGAGCAATCGATTTTTGCTTACTCTCTCTCAATTTCCCCTTAAGCCTTAATGATTATCCTCATCTCTTCATCTTCGTTTGAATCCATTGTCACACCATGAAATGGGTTCAATACAGATTCATCGCTAATGACTGGAAAAAAATTGGGTATTGAAAAATGGGGTTCAGAAGGGCTTAGTCGAGACAAAGATGGTTGGAGGAAGAAGAATGTGCAACCAATGAGAATACCCACCATGGTAAAGAGGAATCTTTGTTCTTTGGATAGGTAGTTGACAAATCTTGAGAAAGATCTTGGGTGTTTGAGAGTTTTTGTGGGTTGATGTTCTTTATAATTTAGAGTGAATTTTTTCAATGGATTTGGATTTATGGATCCATCAAATCCATGAATTTTTTCAATTAATTTCTTCATAGATTTGGATTTATGGATTCATGAATTTCTTCAATGGATTTAATTTTTCTTGTGCAAAATCTTCTGGTGGGTTTTTTAAAATCTCGGCAGTTATGGCTGGCAACTGGCATTGATTTCAGGTGATGGAGCACTGAAAAAGATGAAGCTCACAATATAAAACACCTAAAATACCAAAAATGCCCTCGACTAGCTTGCATTTGTAGTTCATGTTAGCATTTCATCCTCACTCAACGCCTAATTCTAACAGAATGTACTGATTAAAATGAATTAAATAGTTCAGGAGATAAATTTTAAAAAAAAAAGTTGAGGGAACAATTTAAAACAAATACTTTTAGGGGACATTTATGTGGTTTACCCTTATTCTTCTTTTTTTTACCAGCTTAACCATTTCTGGGTGAGGAGTACAAGTGGCTCTCTAGTTATGATGGGAGATAATTTGTCGCCAAGCAATACAACTTTTCACATAGAACTTCGTGGAGAAGAGGGAGAGACATTTTTGTGCCCTAGATGAGAGATGGTTGAAGGATCCAAGTATGATGGCTTCTTCTGCCCCAAAGTACCGAGGGATCTAGGTGGGCTTTTCACCAAGTTCATCACCACTCGACCATTATTTATGTTTCTAAACTTTTGTTTTCTATTGCAAAAGGGTATAAAAGAGACGTTGCCTAGCCTCCGTCGCCTTTGACGAACTTATAAAGGTCTTGTCTTACAACCCTGGCAACTGTTTTGCTCGACCAGCACACATACTTCTTCGATACCACCCTGACTACACCAAATTCTATCAGATCCCTCCACCTTTCGATCCTTCCATCTAGGTGGCTCATTCTTCAGAAGAAGAGGATGAGGAAGCAAACCTTGAAGAAGATCCCGACCGTAACTCCGAATCCACTCCAACACATTATCCTTCAATCGAGACGCAGCCTAGCCCAAGACTCGTGTTAAACTTGAGATTTGACTTTTGAAGTCAACTTAATAGTAATATTTCTTCAAATTTGATACATTCCACAGTCGATACGCCCCTGTGCCCCCTACGACGATGATTTTATATGGACCCTCTCAATTGGGGGCGAGCTTCCCATCTGTGGATTCCTGAGTATTGCCCATGACCTTACGCAATACTAGGTCCCACACCTCAAAAATTATTGTTCGGAGCTTCTTTTGATGTTGCCTTGACAACTCCTCTTGATGCTTGACTAGCTTTATAGATGCCAATTCCCTTATTTCCTCAATCAGATCGACATCCCTAGCTAAGGTTTGATCATTATTCCCTGACTCGAAGGCTTGACTTTGGATAGTCGGGAGTCCTACTTCTAAAGGTATGATAGTTTCGACCCTATATGTCATGGCATAGGGAGTTTCCCCCATAGAACTCCTCGTGATGGCTCTATACACCCATAGAACAATGAGTAACTCCTCGGTCCACCTACCCTTAGCTCTTTTCAAACTCTTCTTTATCCCAACCAACACTGTCTTATTGGAGACTTTTGCTTGCCTGTTGCACTTAGAGTAAGTCGGGTTGTAGTAATAGTTACATATTCTTAAACCCGAACAGAATTCCCCGAATGGCCCATTGTTGAATTAGGAGCCGTTGATCGTGGGATGTTGAACCAAGTAATGATATTCTGCCATACAAATTTCTTTGTTTCCACTTCCCTAATACGGCCCAAGGGCTCGACTTCAATCCACTTTGTGAAGTAATCAGTGGCGACTAAGAGGAATTTCTTGCCCAGAGAACCCCTCGGCAGAGGCCCCACTATCTTCATGCCCCACTGGAAAAATGGCCAAGGACTCGTCAAAGGGTTTAGGTCTCCTACCAGTTGATGAATTATAGGAGCAAACTTTTGGCACTTATCACATTTCTGGACATACCTCTTGGCATCTTTTTGCTTGTATGGCCACTAATACCCTTGAGACATCGCGCGATGTGCAAGGGATCGTCCGCCCATGTGACTTCCACAAACTCTCTCATGAACCTCGTACAACAACGGTTCAACTTTAACCGTAGGAACACAAAGTAAGTATGGTCCTGAGAAGGATCTCCTATAAAGCTTATGATCGGGGGACATCCAAAATCAGAGAGCTTTTAGTTTGACCTTCCTGGCTTCCTTGACATCCTCGGGGAGTGCCCCGTCCATCAAATATTTGATTATGGGGTCCTTCCACCAATATACCTTGGGTGCGCGTCGACAGAGCCTTCTCAGCATTTAAGTCGTTTATGTTTGGGCTTTCTAGGTAGTCAATGGTAATGCGCCGAGTTACCTCCGAAGCCAAGGTCAAGGTGAGGCAGGCTAACGCATCAACATGGCTACTGTAATCTCTCAAATTTTGGGACACTTCTATCTTTTCAAACTTCTCCATCCTCGAATGTTTCCTTGGTAATAGGCTTTCATCCTGTCGTCTTGGACCTCAAAGTCCCCAGTAATTTGACTTACCACCAACTGGTCTCGGCATCAAGCAACGTCTTGCTTACATAATATACCGGTCTCTTTATACCATCATATTTCCTCACTAGAGCCTCACTAATTGCCCATTCCAAAATGGATAACCAGAGGTTTAAACTTCACATGCAACCGGAATGGATAAAGTAGGAGAAGACCTCAAATACACCTTGATTCCCTCTAGCACCCAATCACATTCTTCACCCCAGGATCCCTTCATTGCCCCCTTAAGTGTGGCAAAGAATGACTTTCACCTATCCAAGGACTTGGAGATAAACCGATTGAGAGCCATTAGCATGTTGGTTAACTTTTGTATGTCTTTGATGGTCCTCGGCCTCTGTATGTGTTGCACGACCTGCACTTGATCGGGATTGACCTTTATGTCGCGATTAGTGACAAGATATCCCAGGAATTTGCTAGAGCTCACCCCAAAAGCACACTTCAAAGTGTTGAGCTTCAGACCGTACTTTCGGAGCATGGCGAAGGTGACCCTAAGATCCCGAAGATGGTCGGCTCTCACCGTGCTTCTTACCAACATGTCATCAATATAAACTTTCACTGTGACTTCGATTTGTTGCTTAAAAATCTTTTTCATCAGACATTGATATGTGGCACAAATGTTTTTCAAATCAAACGACATCATTGTGTAACAATATAACCCTCGGGATGTGATAAACGTCGTTTTCTCTTGATCATGTTCGTGCAAGGGGATCTAATGATAGCCCGCTCGGGTGTCCATGAAAGTAATACTCTCATATCCCGCAGTCGCATCAACGAGTTAATCGACCTTTACCAACGGGTACTAATCTTTGGGGCATGTCTTGTTCAATTCTGTAAAGTCCACACAAACCCGTCACTTTCCACCTTTCTTTTTTGCACAAACCATATTGGACAGCTACTCGAAAAATTGGACTTCCTTGATTGATCCGGCCCCGAGCAACCGGTCCACCTCATCGTTAACAGCTCGTACATGATGAGGCACCGACCTCCAAGCCTTATGATTCACAGGCTGGAAAGTTGGATCGACATGAAGTCGATGGCCTATTACCTAGGGATTTATCCCCGTTATCTCTGCTAGAGACCATGCAACGACTTCGACATTCTGACAAAGAAGGTTTATCATATCAGACCTCTTAGTGCCTCCCAACAATGCCCCTAGCAGAAAAAATCTATCCTTGTCCCCAGATTTGGAAGGACCTTAACCAAAGCTTCCACGGACCGATCGAATGGATCCATCATAGGATCATCTACACCTTGTCGAATGAACTATAATTGCTATTTGGTTAACACTATCTCGGGGTCACGCTTTTGGGACCTAGCATTAACCCCGGTCTTTACTGCTGCGTAAAAACAGTTTTTTGATGATGTTTGATCGCTGCGAATTTCCATTATTTCCCTCAGAGTGGTGAATTTTGTCTTCTGGTGGTAAGACAAATTCACCGCCTTCATAGTCTGTAACCATGTTTTGCCCATTATGGCATTGTATGGGGAGTCGGAGTCTATAACCACGAATTCAACTGGGACTGTGACAACCTCGGCGGTGACCATGAGGGTAACCTTTCCTAGGGGAAGGGCATACGAACCGTTGAACCCTACGAAAGGGCTTTTCACGGGCATCAAATCTTTTTAAGTGAAGTCTAATTTACGAAAGAGGTTGTTGTACATTACCTGAATTGAATTTACCGAGTCTACCAAGATCCTCTTCACATTGTAGTTCTCAATCCGAAGGGTGATTATATGGGTATCTTCATGCGGAAGCGACAGTCCAACGAGGACGGCATAAGAAAAATAAATGGCATCAGTGTTAAGCTGAGGTCTTTTAGACGATTGCCCCTCGAACCTGTTTTCCTCTACCTTCACGGCTTTCAAAACCTTCCGTAGGTCGGCTTAGAGCTAATTGTAAGTCAGTCAGTCCACCGTGCTGGCGTGTATTACTTCGATCATAGTTGCCGCTTCTCAGGCTATGTCTGCTTTCTCCCTTGCCAAGCCCCTTGGAACCATGCCATCAATAAATTCCCCGAGTTGACCTTCTCGGACCAACTACTCCAGGAACGATTTGTACACCCTGCAGTCCTCAGTCAAATGTCCGATGTCTCGATGGTAAAAGCACCTAGAAATCAAATCTCTGGATGATGGATCCTTTTGCATCTTGGGTGGCCACTTGAAGAAAGGCTTCTTCTTTATCTTGTGAAGTATTTTGTAAATGGGCTCTTTGAAGATCGTGCTCACCCCCTAAAAGGACATGCGGCTTAGAGCTGGTGGCGGTGTTCCCCTCCTGACAGGTGGCTCCTTGTCCCACTTTTTCAACACGGGAGCTTCAGGCTCGGGGATGACCGACTCTTCTTCCACCTTAGCATATTTGTTTATACGTTATATTAGGTCCTTCATATTCACTAGAGTTCTCTTAGTCAAAGACCGATATAGATCGGTGTCTCAGGACAACCCTAGCCGAAAGGTTGCTGCCGCCATGGCCTCTGAGCATTCCTCAAATTCATTCACCTCCTCTCAATATTTGATTGCTTACTACCAAAGGGTCCCTCCACCCCTGTGTTTAAGTGTTAGCAGAGAACTAAATCGTTCAAACTTTTGTTGTTGGTGATAAATCGGGCAACAAATAGCTCAGTCATCTACTTCTAGGACTTAATACTTTTTGGGGCAAAGCTATCATACCATTTCATGGAAGTGTCGGCACAACAATCTCTGGTCGGTGTTATAGATGGACTTCAGTTGTTTATACTACATAGATGGCCCTCAAGATCTGTCCTTCCATCGTAAACCTTGAAACGGGGGAAGGGAACTTCTTAGGCATCTCGATCTCACTGATAGCTCGGACGAACGGCAAGACGATTTGCTCATCCTTTTTTTCTTCATCCTCCCTTCAGAGAGGTTGGCGGCGCTTGGCATCCAAGTGTAAACAAAGGTCCTTTCGGGGTGTCTTACTTCTAGACCCCCTTGCAGTTGAGTCTGTGTGGGATTCTGTTGCACCTCCTGAGTGTCTGTGGAAGAGATCTCCACGGGATAGATCTAGCTTGCGCTTCTTATTTCCTTTGGATCTATCCTCGGGGGCATACCCTTCATAATTTTGAGGCCTGCGCTTCTCACCCAGGCGCTCATGAAATCTCCTCCCCGAGGCCTCCATCCTTGTGCCCCAAGAATCACTCCAGTGTATACTCTTGTCTCCACGCCTACGACTCCGCTAGCTGGTCTCCTCTAACCACTCGAAATCATCTTGTCGGGTCTGCACGTTGGCGTTGTCTTTCTCAAGCCTCTTCAAACGGCCTCAGATTCGTTTCTCCAATAACTCAATGATTTCCTAAGCCAAGACGTCTTGTCCCCCAAGACTCTGGTCCCCCCGCAAACGTCTGTTGCGAGATGCGCTAAGCCCATCCGACTGGTTCAAGGAGCGTGATTCAGTGAATGCTGGAAGCTGGCAAGCTTCTGCGTTTCTCACGCTTAGGCTGGCCCTCAGCTCACCTTGGGATTATATGTTCACCATGACACTACTGCTACGAGGAAAACTCGTTCGTAGTTTCTCACAGACAGTGCCAAATTGCACGAGTGATATCCGGCAATGAATTGAGATGGCGATAAGCGGAACAATCCTAATTGATAAACTTGAAACGAGGGATTAGAAAAAAGGGTCGGGCATGTACCTAGCTAATCCCCTTTGAAGGTCAAGTCATTCAACATTGGAGTCATCAGCACAATATATTTTCTCTTCTCAGATTGCGTACCTTGGTCTAGCTTCTTGAGGGATATTTGTACATGTGTTTGCAATGATGGCAATGCCCTTCAATACAATCCCAGAATTTAATGGTATACACTCATATCCTAGCATTATGAGTGTCATCCCATCAAACCTTCTCATGACTAGTCTCCTCGGGCAAGTGAACCTTTGCTTGGGAATAGTGAAGCATTCATGGCCCATCCCTTGGTCATTAAATACCTCTTCTTGGTGCTTGAATCCTGCACCCAAACGTTCACTACTCAAGAATAAGCACCCTTGGGGTTCGCTGAAGACATCAAGTCGGCATAATGACAATTAATGCCTTATAATGATTATTGTCTTCACATTTCTCGAGGACCTAGATGTTCACTAATGACTGTCACAGCCACTTAATACCCCATTAATGAGCTATCAGATCTCTTTTAATGCTAGTCTTTGAGGGGAACGCTTGGCCCTTCCTGGAGTAACTCCTTGACATCTCTGTCAGGCGCCCTTTGAACTCAACGGTTGTAACTACCCATGTGTCCATTTAATATTGTCAAGCCGCCTAAGGTCCTGTCATTTACTAACATGCTTTTCACACAAAATAGAATGATCTCTACCGACTTCATTTTTGGGAACTGTCTCATCTGAAGAGTTGGATGAATATAGGGAAAAAGATAGGACTGCAAATATAAGCACTAGGCAGTCCATAAAGTCAATAAGGAGAAGCATCCTTCTCTTGAACCAAGACTGGTTTATGAACATGTGCATTACATCTGCTTCTTCATCGTCCATGATCGGCACTTGCGTATGTGGACCAGACGCCGCCATTTTAATTCAAGCCCCCAATGGAGAAAATTGGCGAGTCAAACATTTGATTTCACGCCAATTCACCAACCCAACGTTCGAAATAATTCGTTCAACTAAACCCTCTCTCTCTTTTTCTCACCTCCTTTTCCTCCATTATTCTCTTCCCACCTGCTCTGATTTACATGAATTAGGGCTCTGAGGCTCTCTCGCTATTGCTGGGATTGTTCAAGATCCTATAGGTTCAATGGCGGTTGCGAATGGCTTCGTGAGCTCTATTGCAGAGTTGAAGATGAAGATGGAGTCAACTAGCCACGTCCATGGCATTGCATCTGCTTCTTCATCTACCTAGTGTACTTATCAAGCCCTATACCCATTAAACATCATTCCCAGGAAGCAAACACTTGCAATGATCTTAAGGATTCCAAGAGAAACACTTACTTCTCACACTTCAATACTCATTTAGAAGAAGTGAATCCAAAGGGTACCTATAAAGGGACACATAGTAGCCAGTATTTTGGGATGCACTCTTTTGGAATGAAGTAGCCAGAGAAGAGAAAGAAGGCACCAAGAATTGTGCAGATGAGAAAGTTCCCATAAATGAAGTATTTTTTTGTGTGAAAGCGTGTTTATTGAACACGCTTTTCAAAAAACATAAAACCGTGTTTACTAAACACGTTTGTTCCATTGCCCACTTTTTTTTTTTTTTTTTTGGTTTTAAAAAGAGAGTTGTTGACTCCGGTTTTTTACAAAAGCGGAGTTATTGAATCCGCTTTTAAAACGTATTGTAATTTAGTAAATAAATTCAAAATTACCGTATTTTGGTAAAATTGTCTAAAAGGAACGACAATTTGGTAAATAATTCCTTAAAAGGTGGTTTATCCAAGATACATGACAAAGAAGAGGTTGTTAGGGAAATCACAATTAAAGGTTAGCAACTTAAAGTGGATTGTGGTTAGTATAATAATAATGATGATAAAGTTCAATTTGGCAGGTGGCGGCATACAATAGGCTTCAAATTAAGCAAAAGTTTGGTTACATGGTATATCACATGATCGATTTTAATATTTTGTGATCGATCACTATATTATGATTGATCTCAATTAGTTATAACTAAATAAAATCTTCAAAATTTGTTTTACTGAATTATAATCTTTTAAGTTGTAATTTAAACTCTCAAATATTATAATTTATAAAATTTTCTCCCTCTACTTCACTGAATTAAGAAAAACTCCCGATGTCCTTGGATCTTGCAAAATGGCCTCCTCTGCTCTGAATTCTGAACTCTCCAAACCTCTTTAATACACAGATTCTTTAATTCCCAATGTCCTCGGATCTTTTTTTTTTTTAATACAGAGGAATGTCATCGGATCTTGAAAAAATGGCCTCCTCTGCTCTGAATCTGAACTCTTCAAACCTCTTTAATACACAGATTTTACATGTAGCCTTGTTCTCGCTTTGTGCTTGTTCGCTCTCTGAACCCTCTTTCGCCAATTTCAACTTTCCATGCAAATGTTTCTACTGCTAGGAAACTTTTATTGCCTATTTAGTTAAAATTTATGAAGCACGGATACGGATACGGCGATACGAGAAAACTTAAAAAAATATGATACGGATACGGCTAGGATACGTCAATAAAATATATATTTTTAAAATTTTATTATTATATTTAATGTAATAATTATGATTTATAAAGTGAATCACATATCTACCAAAGAAATTAGGGTTCTGAATGGCAGGAAATCATCAATGTGTTATGGGATAATGAATGATCTCTTGTGCAATGACAAAATGTTAAGCTTCTCCGCCGAGCAGTAACTTAGGTGGCCGAACCCAATGAAACAGGGATCACACGATGCCGGGTGGCAAGAGAGGGATGTAACAAAATATAACATACCATAAATTTGGGTGTAAAAATATTTTCTTTGATCCAATCCCTAGATATTCCGAACTACCTCTCAACCATAATCAACCCAAAACAAAAAAAAAAAACCAGAAAATAATCACAATTCCAGCTTACTAAACCTTAGCACAAATGATTCAACATGGACAAAACCCCACCAAATCCCTTCAATCTCAGTTATTTCATACCTAATCAAACATAAACAAAAACCCCGATCATCCAATATTTACCAATTCAATTCCACACAACAAGAACTCAATTACACACACACACACACACATAGAGAGAGAGAGAGAGATACCAATGAATGAGGTTGGGATTGAGGTCGACGCAGAGACTACTTGATCCAATCCCAGTCAGTCGTCGATCGTGAGTGAGAGAGAGAGAGAGAATCAGTCAACGATCGACTGATGTGGGGGCTGTGAAATAAAAGAAATTAGAGTTCTATAATATATTTGCTAATAAGGGCCCAAACATATTTGTTCTTGTGCCCCTATATTTTTTATAAATTCAAGTAATACCCCGCCGTATCCAAAGAGTATCCTAAGCGTAACCCATCTGTATCCAAAGCGTATCCGGCCGTATTCGAAAATCAAATTTATTTTTTTAATTTTAGGATACTTCTCAGTCGTATCCGATATGTATCCAGCCGTATCAAAGGCGTATCCGTATCCAAAATGTATCTGATACCGATACTTTGACCATTTCGAAATATCCGTGCGTCATAGGTTAAAATTGATCTAATCAAGTTGGATGAGCAAGCTCAGATTCAGATCAACTTTGTGCCTAATTCATCGTTTGAGTCTAAATCATTAAAAAACAAGTCAGACTTAACTCATGACCTCAGTTCAATACAAAGTTCAAGAGTTCTGGAAAAGTCATTGCACGTGGAAGAGCTATCATCGAGATAGACATTACTCCAAGATAGTGTTCATCCCCAATACGGTCACATTGAGCGTGCTCTTACTCTCTCTCTCTCTCCTACTACCTTGTACTCTCATTAATAGAGTTTTTCGGCCACCTTGCCATCTTCATTAATTAGGTCACCTAGACCCAACCACTCAATCGTTGTCTCTTATTATTAATTCATTCATTAATTACTTTGCATCACACACTTAACTGATTTAACTATACATAATTAACTTTGTTCATCATCAAAATTGCTACTCAATACGGTCAAGTTAAGGCAAAAAGTACGGGGTTGGAATCGGTTCCATAGAAGTTCATTTTATAAGAGTACTAATTGTCCGTCCCGTGCGATGCATGGAAATATAATTCACGCCTATTTTTTTTATTAATTTTGTAGCAAGAGATATGGTGCTAATAAAAAAGTACAACGATTATAGCTATAACAATGTTAGTGGATGATGCTAACTATCACACTATTCCGTCTATTTTATGTTAGAATTATTAGCGTTATTCAATAGTTTATAGCGGAACTTTTGATACGTGGGAAACAAAAATAAATGATTTTATGGATGATAAAATGGGTTATTTTGCAATAGTGGAGTCAGAAATTTTATTCAAAGTGGGTACCTTAATTATAAACTTAAATTTTTTTCTTTCACTTGATAAAAGTAGCGCGGTGCATTTAAATTTGTTATATTATATTCGGTACTCAAACATTTATTAGATACAAAATGGTTTAACATCAATATGCATAACATAAACAAAAAAAAAGGTAATTAAAAGATGCTAATTATAATTATTTATAATTGATTTCCGTAAGTTTTCATACTTGAAAGACGTTGTATGACAATTTCATTATCCATACTATAAAAATTATCTGTCTCTATATAAATAACTAAATCACTCTTTCGATTATGTAACGTAATCCTCACAATTTTCATAACTTAAAAAAATAAATGTCTAAATGTGTCCGTAAAGTATAAAATATATCCAAAAATTAATAGTTAATTAACTATTTGTCTATGCTACTTTATAAAACAAGAAATTAATACATTGGACATAAAATATATATGGTGGGCACTATGAAATATATCAAAAAAAATTAGAAATATGTAAATAATAATTTTTTTTAAAAAAAATTAGGGTGGGCCCGTGTCCCCCCTGATCTATTACTGGCTCCACCACCGGTGATTTTTATAAATTTATAAAGTATTTGGAAATATTATGAACCTCATGCAAAAAAACATGTCACGTTTATACTGTTCCCATCATTGTGCACCCCTCAATATGGCATGTTTTGATTTGTATCCTGACCGGATCGTACCTATGGCTCCTCAGAAGTAAAGAAAAAATAATAAATGAAGAGATAAAACATATTTCTTCTCATTTTCTACTTGATTCTTTCCTTAGCTTAATTCCTATGTACGTACATGAGTTTCACCTATAAAAGGTATTTTTTTAATATTTTATCAATTTCAATCGCCCATCATAAACGATAGATTGAACTCCAAAAAAAAATGAAAAACTTTAATTCAAGATAATTCGGGTTCTCGAAATCTCTAATATTGTATTAGCAGTTGTAATCATTTTTTTTTCATTCAAGATTAATAACATAAAACTTTTGTACTATTTTTATTAGTATATTGACTAGGAATAGGATCTTGCTTTAATCAATCTTTTCTCCTTCCTCTCGGTCCCCTTTGGGATGTACCAATGTAGAATAAAGAGCATAGATGACGTGTGGAAAAAAGATTTGAAGAAAAAGCAAAAGGCAAAGCAATATTCTCTCTTTCTTTCTTAGCAACTGACCTAAGTATTCAGAAAAAATTGAGAATTCTAAGATTTTGGAAAAGGAAAAGAAATAGAGACTACATTCTCATATATTTTGTAAATTCGACTTCAGGATTCTACGCACCCTCCACGAAAAGATTTCAGCTGACCTGCGCGCGTTCGACAGTAGCCTTTATCCCCCAGCCGCATGTGGTACGTTGTCCCACATCGACTGGGAGTCGTCTTCCCACCGGTATATAGGCTTGGTCCTCGGATGGCTGATGGGTACCCACCCATATGAGGTCCAAGCTTATATGCCGGTGGGGGAGACGACTCCCAGTCGATGTGGGACAACGTACCAAATGCGGTTGGGGGGTAAAGGTTACTGTCGAACGCGCGCAGGTCAGCCGAAATCCTTCCGTGAAGGGTGCATGGAATCCCGAAATCGGATTTACCCCCTTACACATTTCAAAAGTGAAAATTCACCAATTGAAGGTATTTGAAAGATTCCCTTAAACGAACGCGTAAACGAGTACGTCGTTGTTTGATGCATTCGAAATGACAGCTTTCATAAAACATTAAAAGTGTTTTTATGTCCATAAAGTCCCATGAAATTACTATTAAAACAATTAAATTATATTCTCAATAATTTGTTCCAAATTAATTCTGGATTCCGTCAATCGCTTTCTTATTCCATTTTCACCACTTCTCATGAAAACATTTATTGTAATTTATTTCACAATTTCCTAATAGGCTTTGATTTACTTAAAAATCGTCAAAATAAATTTATGATTGCCACATGATGTCTGTGAAGTTAAAAGATACTAAAAACAACCTTTTCGAACAAGCATCAAACTAATGAAATAGATTATAATTCAAAGACTTCGACAAAGGCTTTTTAGCACCAAGCCATGTTGGGGATTTATATGGGTAGACTTGTCTATTTGTCTATGAATTTCATGATTTATTTATATGACGGCACTTAACCTTATGGTAAAAGAGAAACGCACATTAAATTTGGACGTTTTAAAATTATGTTGAAAAAGTAAGATTTTAGTTGTGACCAAAAAATCGATAGGACTATTGATTTTCTATACGAAAATTATAACTTATAAGCAATATTATCAACAAAATATCCGTGCATGTGATAAAATGAAGTTCTAAATGCAAACAAATTTTACAGCAAATTACTTTCTCTAATTTCTAAAACGAAGTTGGTGGTGAGGGGTAGAGCAAAAGGAAGGATACTAAGGGATTGGTGAAAAAGTGAAGATGTTCTTTTTTTTTTTTGTCTGTGTACTTAAAAACTTGCTTTGAATCTCATGCCTTGCCTGCAAGAAAGTTGGGTTTGTGCCTTATGCACAGCCTTTTTTGAGTCTGCACCAGACAAAAATCTTAAAGTGCTGGAATGTTCCCAACGGCTAGTCTTTGCATTCAGAATTTATTTTTTATTTTTTATAGCACAAAGAGGGTACTCAAAAACAGAAATGACTGCTAGCTTATGCAAGGTCCAATTCATGCCAGATACATTTTTTTTTTTTGATAACTTGGAAGAAACTCTACCGGTTTATTGTCGAACTTAATGACTTGCGTAATTACTAGAGATAACCTCCAAGGCTCGTGCAATACTCCACTAACCACACACGCCAATTAAATCACAGGGCTTGTTATCCATTATATAATCAAAATTGAATTAATACTAATTATTGTAACAAATCTTAATCACTATGTATACTATTATGTGTAATCAATTATATAAAACAAATTGAAATAATGCACTTACTTGATTGCATTACAACAATAAGAAAAAAAAATAGAATTAAGAATTAATCTGAGCCCTGTGAAATACAGTTTCCTTAAGACAGATTTGTTCCCTCTCAATACTTAAGGTTGATAAGTGATTAGCCATCAAAAGTGATATTTTATTATATTTTATGATTGATTAATTGCATATTATTTTGTGATTAAATATGTTATATTTCTTGATTTTCTAGTTTGATACTATTTTTAGTTGTTTTGTTTATTTTGCAGATAAATTGGTTGATTTAAAGCGATAATAGATAAAGCAAGTGAAACAATCACTAGAGAAAGAATCATAATTGATAAGTACTGAAGAGTCAAGATTAATATAGGAAGATTTGAAGTAAATACGACAATTTAATTCTTATAAGAGTTCAAGATTATAAGAAAACTCATAAATTTGAATTAGAAAAGTAGAAGATAAGAATTTGACACTATTTTGATCATAACTTTTAACTCCGATATCCGATTGATCTGATTTTTTAAGGGTTGGAAATAATAATTCAAGGGCTACAAAAGTGTGTTTCACGAAAATTTCATGAATCCGCCTCTAACTATGTGAAATTTGAGTTCGAAATATGGACAAATTTTGTACCCGCGCACCTAAGATTTGATACACAAGATTTAACCTTAAAAGACTTTTTTTTAAGGAATTCCTCCCAAGCCAATCTCCTACTTATACCTAGGTTTTATTTTTAGTATAAATAAGGGCTCTCACCTATTGAGAGAGGATTATGATTATTATTATTATTATTCCATCTTTTCTTTTCTAGTTTTTGTTCTAGTTCTATTACTTGCTAAAAGCCCAACTAAAACTAGGGGAGATACTTTCAATGAAGTATGGTATGCAGAAAGAAAGAAATGAGAACAGAAATGAACTCATGTTTGTTCGGATTGCACTGAAGAGATGTTACTATTCAATGACCAATCACAAATTGAATGAAGAGACATTGTTGTTCACAGAACAGAGACAAAAGGCTTTCTTGGAGTGAGTAGGCACAACCCAAATGGCACCAAATTGGTTTGAGCCACTGCCCACTCTGCATCAAATAAATTTCCAACAAAAAGATAAGATCTTGCTGACCCAAGGCCCAAGCCAAAGCCCGGCCGGGTCCAGTCGAGGAGAGGCGAGGCAATGTACGTGATAATCAAGGTTGTATAGATACTCGCTGCGCTTACAAAAGTATGGTACCCTAGGGCCGAACCCATGAAACTAGCTAGGACTATATTAGGAAAATTTGGAGGCTGGTCCTTTTTGTGGACTTATTTGGTAATAAGTTCATCAAGAAAACTTGTTAAATAATAAGTTTATTTTGATCTCCATTTTCCAAAATACCCCTAGTAGTTATGTTTAACTGAAGCAAATTTGAACACTAATAACTCCTAAATTTTTGAAGTTTGACTAACATTAAAAAAATTTTCTCTCTCTCATATCTATCTATATCCATATGTAGAATAGGACTATTTATTTCTCTCTCACACACATATATAGAGAGAGAGAGACTATCGATTGTTCTTTAAATTTGAATTTCAAATTTATGTAAAAATATTTATTGGCATATCTTCGTTAATAGTGAATTAAGGGATAATAATTCTCAAGTTAGGAAACTAATTTAAAGTTGCTTTCAATGAAGGGTATTTTGGAGATTTAAAAAAAATAGTGGACTTAACTATTTATTGGTAAGATTAAAAACGGACTTATACCTAAATAAGTTGCTTTGATGGACTAAACTCATTACAAGTCTCTTAAGGAGGATTAAACCCCAATTTTCACAATATATTAACTTACCCAATTTTGGGTTTTCTTCCAATGTGAGACAAGTCTTATTGCACTGAATCCTAACATTCTTAGTTTCTTTCATCCATTCAAGTGAGTCACTTTCAGACATAATTTTTTCATTCAATATTTAATGGTTTTGAACAAATATATATACCATGTCAATTTCTTCACCGAGGAGAATACGTTTAAATATGGTCTCACTAATTTCGAGGTGTGAGTCCCGTCAAAAGCTACTTAAAAACACTTTATTAAAACTATTGTTTCCAAGAAGACTTACGCCCTGTATAAGTGGCCTTAGGACTCGAAATAGTGAACTCTAACTTGTGCCAAAGAAGTCTTGAACTGATCCTTCGGGTTCATGCCAGAGACTTATAAGGGGGCCAAATAGAAAATATTAATATTATGGTAGATAGAAAAAAACTACATAAAATCAAATGACATAGAATGAAATTTTTGACATGGGGATAGGGAATCGAATAATTATTGAAAATTCAATGGTAAAAAATACAATGTGGCTCATAGTTCGGGCACTAGGCGTGGTGATGAACCAAGATTATCGATATTGAGTATGCTCTGATTCGATTCAATTGAGGCTGGCCAATCCCGAACACAACTCAATTGCAAAGTTTAGACTATTGCTCAGGCCTAACTCAACAGAAACTTAGGAGCATTCAAGTTGGACATGAGGTAAAAGCAAGGTTTTCTCAACAAAAAAATTTCAAAAAATTAAATACTAGAATTTTGTAATCAATTTAATCCTAAAATTATCAATTTCTTCGAGAAAAAAAAAATCCCAAAATCTGTAAAATCAACTATACAAATTTCACAAAAGCGTGATTAAAAAAAAAATTGCTTTGTTTATTCTAAAAACACATGACGATTTGTTGTAAAAACATCTAAAAAAGTATCTCTTTAGTTTAAATAAATTATTTTTTTAGAAAATTTCGGCAGAGTTTTCTTTGAAAATTGAGCATCCAGATAATTGGTGAGAGCTACCTGTGAGAGCATTAAACATAATAATTATACCTAACTAGTCATTCATGTTATATCAATCACATACATTCATTCTCATGATATCCGCAAATAAATCATTACTGTTCAAAATCAGGGTAGCAAATGGAGGTCCACGAAGTCCTCCCAAACCCGGGTTAAAATCTAATTATCCAAAATTCTTCATCATGAACACAATACACAGAATATCTAAAATCTTTATAAGTAAACCATTTAAAAAGTTTCCATCTATACATATTCTCTCAAATTAACTAAGATATAAATCATATACAAATCCTCGATAATATACATCATCCTACATTGTTCTTTACTTACTCTAACTAAATCGTTACAATTATCTTCTGCATCGATACTCTCACTATGCAGTCTACCAACATATGCCCGTAACTGAAAATGTTAAATGATAGGGGTGAGCAACCACACCCTCAGTAGGATAATCATTTTTGTCAAGCATATACAAGGTTTTAAATACCAACAATTCACAATTATATTAATAGGCAAAGAAATAATTTATCAATAAGTCTAGGTACAAGATAAATAGTAAGCATTTTTGAAAGTACACTATGTACTATCATTTAAAATACATAAGTGAAACATCAAGGAATTTAACACATCGAAATCAAATCTCAAAATAACACTATAAAACCTCTCTTCTTAAAACATAATGCAAAATCATTGATTTTATAAGGTACAAATTGAGAAATCTTTATGCAAGTATATGTATAACAAATGTGGTAAAGTAATCATTTCTTATTTTGATTGAATTTCATAAACTTGTTCTTTCTAGAGTATTTTTTAAAAATATTAACTCCAATACTTTTGTCTCAACCTCGCCTTACCTCACCCTCACTCAAGAAGTTTGTTGGAATATTGATCTATTGGTTTCTTGGCACCCAAAATTCATGTATGCTACTCATACGGACAAATATTGTGACGCCCCAAAATCTGGGGGTCCTTTATTAACCGTTGATAACCCATCAATCCACAGAAATACTCATGCTTGTCGAACGTCCTGACATTATATCAATCGTATCCCCTTAACCGGGATTATAACCCACACGTGTAACCTGGGTTCCTTTAATCATTTAATTCAACCAAAGTTCAATGTGCCTCAATATACCTCATTTAATGTCCATTTGTATCATTGGGACTAAAGGAATCAAAGTCCAAAAACATCACAAAAAAATTTTAAAATTTTTGTTTTTCCAAAAGAGTGTCAATACGTGTACCCTACTGGACAACGCCGTACCGGTACGATTTGTCCAGATTTGCCTGTTTGGCATGTTTTTCATTTCCAACCCATTCCAAACCAACTCAAACGTATACATCATGTATTTCTACATCGAACATGATTAATACAAGTTCTATTACAATCATTTCCATAGATTTACATGTCAAAAACAATATTTTCACAAAAGTTTTACAAAAACTAAGATCAAAGGCCACAAGTCGGCCTCTCTTCATTCTTGCATCCCCGAATGAGAGCCCTCCACCGACGTATATCCCACACCTGAAATGTTTTCTCGTATAGGGTGAGTCACGCTTAATAGAGTATCCCCTACAAAGGCTACTCCCCACCTAGAAGCATATGAAATGTACACATGCAACAATCAACAACATTTATCCATTTCAAATAAGAATATATTATTCAATGTTAAAATTCTACCATGTTATGTCATGATATGAGATGACACTCACTCAGGCACTTTAACTCAAGCCCTCACCGGCTCCCACAATACAATGCAATGCATGTGTGTAAGACATTTATCATTGATGAAGTACATCCAATGCTTGTTGGAAATAAAAGCCTTGAGTTATAAAATCAAGCATTGTTGGTTGTTGCACATCCAAGAATACGTTTATAAATCAAAATCTTGTGTCTTTGTTGGGCAACGAATTTTGGAATTGCATCGCCGACTCCGTACGCTTAATTCACTTTTTGGGACTTGCACCGACGGAAGTGAATAAATCAATAACCGGGTCTTTCACCCGAGGGATCTTCTAGTCCTTCTTGCTATACCTAACACAAGTTTTTTCAGGCATGCAACCGTGCGATTCTGTTGAACCTTGGTCCAACGGTACCGAGCCCACATATGGTTTTTGATCAACCATGCACTCACACACCCATACTCATGACTCTGCCCATGAATGTGATGCCAATGTTATGCCCAAGGTGCAATGTATGTCAAATGAGCAATTTTCACATATCAACATATACCATGGCAATTTATATCATATGCATATAATTTTCATGAACTATCACCATGCTAGCATATCATATCGCATATGTCCACATGTCAACAACAATGCATAAGTATGTTACTTCAATTGGATCAAAACAATAATTTTCAATCACTCAAGGCATTTTATCAAACACCTTCAAGGCAACAATCATGTTAAATACATATCAAACCAACAATTTTATAAAGTTACAAGAAATTACACAACTAACTTCCATACATCAAAATCAAGCTTGAAGTTAGCCTAAGTCGTTTCTATACTTATTTTCTCATTTCCATAACCATAGAAAAGTTATAGGTAATTTATTCATCTAACCCTTATCCAATGGACATCATAGGGTAAGAATAAACCAAAGTAGGAAAAACTCAACCTCTTGAAGCTTGAATCGAAATGTAGAGCCTTCAAGAACACCAACCAAACCCAAAACTCTTGGGGTCTATTTGGTTTGCGTTTCAAAAACTAGTATCCGAAAACAGTTTTTGAAAAAAGTTTTGAGAAATTGGTTTTGATATTTTTTGAGATAAAAAACTTATTTGGTTAAATGATTTTAAAAATAATTTTACAGTACAGAAAATAGTAAAACTTGTTTGGATAGCCGAAGTTATTTTTAGATTGACAATTTCATAAAAAGAAATTCAATAAACCAAACTTTAAAATATATATTATAATATATATTCTTTATTTTATATAAATATAAATATATATTATATATTATATATTATATGTTATATTAGTA
>CM042191.1:23643104-23677646 GCA_023539305.1 Ilex asprella
TATAATATTAGATGTGTATATATGAAAATATATATAGAGAGAGAGAGAGAGAAAAAGGAAGAGGAAGAGGAAGAAAAAAAAAGGAATGAAGAAATTTGTTGCTAAGGAGACTCGAAGGACAGACCTCATTAAAGTCCAAAATTGTTCTCCTTGTTTCCAAAATTTTCAAAAAAAACTCTGAAAACACCCAAAACTTGTTTTCTGTTTCTTTGACTCAAATCTCATTTTTTTCGAAAATTTTGAGAATAAATATGCTAAACAAACATGTTTTTGGTGTTTTTAAAATTTTGAGAACAAAAAACTATTTTCGAAACACGAACCAAACATGGCCTTGATTTCCCCAAATCTCTTTTTTGGATCTTCGGGGAAATCCCTCATTCTTGGTGTGGTTGTGTAGCCCTCGTCGATGTGATCGCCTTTAAGTATTGGCTCGACAGATTCCGACCGTCGGAACTTCATGAATCGAAGGAAGAAATTTAATTTTCTCCCACTTTCTCTCCAACGTTGAAGAACAGCTGAATATCAGCAGATATTTGTTTTAAATATCTGATTCTAGTCCCTATTTAAAATTTTTGATGCTTGGCTCAAATCGTGCTACACTCTTCTCACTTATCCGGGTCCATTTTCACCCCGAAATGATATATTTCATCTCAGTTTAAGTTCAAATTGATTTTATTTGAACTTTAATTCAATTATAAAAAAAATTATAATTTATATTTTTGGGGACCTTTATGAGGTCATTCGACACACCGTTGTCTCGTAAAACGTATAAAATTCGACTATCTCAGAATTCGAAGAAAATTTACTAGACAACTCGATTTCGTGATACGAACCCAACGGCGAAGTCCGTTGTATCATACGAGCTCTAGAGAACACGTATTTTAATTCCTGATCATAGTGACAAAATGACCATTTTGCCCTTTTTATGAAAAAAAATAAATTTACCCAGATTTTACAGATATCATCAAGGAAACACCGGTTCACGAATGAACCATACACAGGGAACCTTTTGGGTCTTGCACCTAAGGGTCTTATCGCCCTTCTTGCTTTTCAAGGGGGATGTGTAGGGCATAACTTGTGAAGCCACACAGGTTGTCATCGAAAACTACTACTATCACCAATCCCCCTTAGAACTAGTAGCCGCCTTGGTAACCCCCTCAAGGTCCCCAACCGTTTACTACCCCTCTACCTGTCGGTACCAAGCATACATGTTTCAAGCCATAATTTCATGATCACCTTCCATTCCCAACACCAACCACAACTTTGACACTTTCAAAAAAATACATAGTAAAATCTCACATTTCTATTTCTAACATAACACATTCTCAAAATAACTCACGTACACAGTAAATATGCAATTTATACCATTTTATAACAAATTTTGCAAATAAAATGATTAAGAAGTTATATAGATCAACACCACCATTTTCGTACTTTAAAATAACTTAACAATATCCCAAATCATGGTAAAATATACTTAATCATATCATAAAAATTCATACCTCTTTCCACAATTTATCATTTCAATACTTATAGTCACTTTGGCATTTTATCAAATAAATGATAGGCATAAAATTTTCAAATACACATTTACAAAGTAACATACTCATTCTTAAGAGACAAATCAAATACATTATATACAAAATCACATATATTCTAAAAAATATAAAATCTTAAGTTCAATCAAACATACATAACAAAAATCAAGTTAGGATTTCAAGCCCACAATACCCAAATTCATTTAATGCATGTAGGTTTACAAATTCATAATAAACTCATCATTTAGTTAAGATTCATAGCATGTATTTAGTTCATAATAAACAAATAGATATAGAACATACATGAAATACATCAATGTATATGCAAGAGAAACGAAAACCCTAGCTCACAACCCAAGCTCCACCTTCAAATGTCCAAGTAGATCCAAGAATCCTAAGTAATGTTCTTAGATTTTCATACAAAAACCTAAGCTCTAGAGACATTGTTCTTCCCTCTTATCTTTCCCTTTATTTAGTCCTAGGGTTCTAAGAGGAATTGGGGGAGAATGGAAAGAAATAATAGGACAAATGGGGCTGAAAATGGTGTTTTAAAACCAGAAAATCCCGAATTTTACTGTTCATAGGGCCAAAAATTGCATTTTCCTCCGACATTACGATTTTGCCACTAAATATCTCCAATTTGATCTCTATGACTACCCTAAGGTTTTTAGATGTTTAGGATTTATTTTTAATGTTATTTTAACCTAAAAATATTTAGTTTTATGATTTATCTCAATATCAATCTTTGACTCAAACTTATACCTAATCAAGGAAAACTCATTTTTTACTCAAATTAAGAAAGACTCAAATCCTTATCCAAATCTTTAATGGTGAGATTTTTCCATATTTTAAAGATCCAATGGTTATCTTTATTCTCTTTTAAATTTGAGTTTATCCATTGGAGCCCTTTGTATTAAATCAAGTTTTTTACTCAAATTTAGACTAAAATTTGAGTCATGGTTGAAGATCCTCTTAGTCTAAGTACAACCATGGACGGTTTAAAATATGCTTCAATGACAAGGTTTTCATTTTCAAAATTGTTCATATGTTTTTGCTTTTGAAAGACTGCAGTCATATTCCAATGGTTAAACACCTCACTTGCACTAGGGTGTGGTGGTCACTGATTGGAATCCCCCTCTCTTGTATTGATACTGTTAAAAAAAACCTATTCATCGACCATAGATATTACTTTAACCTAATCGTATGAAGACCCGTCATCTTCATATGCTCCCCACACCACCGAAGCGTGTCTACCAAGTATCCCAATTTCTGATTATCATAGTTCACCATCCGTTATTGAGCATTACACTACACCACCTGTTGTTGATCAGGGTAGTCCAGCACTTGTTGCTGATAATGGCACTCCACCACCAATTATTGATCATGACATACCACCACATGTTGACTTCTTTTGCAAACACCTATAGTGACATCAGTTTTTCTATCACTGACCTCACCACACGTGAATACATCGGCATCACCATGCATACTTTAATAGGAGGCAATTGATACAGGAGATATGCCACATGTAGATGCCCAGACAGATACATCATTTCCTTATGTGCCTTGTATTCCATGGACTGTTCCATCCCCACTGGCCTATCTCTCCTATCTCATATGAGGACTCTTCTGGAAATGATGAGGTTCATGTTGAGGGAGTGACTCAGAAGCCATCGTTTTTGCACAGTGGGCAGGGCAGAGGGGGGGCCTGAAGCACAAGGTGGGCCTAGAGTTAGGGGTCGTGGGTACCGTACACATGACCCTGTAGATGGTGAAGTGTCTCAAGATGTTCCAGATCCTTCTGATGGATAACGGCCCAAGCAACAGTGGAGACCACCACCTTGTGGGACTTAGTACATTTGTTTTATCTTTTGCTTGTATTTTTTAAGCAGTGTTGTATATAACAATGTTTTGGGTTCATATTTAGTTTTATGTTACTTACATTATTGCTTTGAAAATTAGTTATAAAATATTATATGCAACAAATTTAACTCAACTCCAACACAATTTATTTAATTGAAATACATAACCCTAATCGGATCACTACACCACACTTAATAGAAATATAATAAACCAACATACGTGAAACACAAATATGATTGCAACATAATAGTAGAATAACATTTATTCATTGGTCTTCATCTTAATCAAGCATCTCGACAATCGAAATATATCCAGCTTCCCCACTCAATTGAACGCTTAAAACTGTTTCTTCTATCAAATCTTCTGCAACACGGCTGTGTGCGATGCGATAGAGGTTGTAACGATTGAAACGGATCGTCATAAGATTATTCTCAACTCGAATATGAAACAAAGCTCGCTCTAATTATTGAGGAGTGTTAATATGCATACCAATGACAATTTGTTGAGGCCTTCATATATTGAAAGCACACAAATCTGAGCTAAGATTTTCTCTTTCCATTAAACAATATTGTGATTCCGCCTTCATTGTGCTTCAAGCCATTCTTGAATAACGTAAGTGAGAGTTCAAAAGATAGAAGAACTCATCCTCTAACGCCCAATGATAACCAGAGTTTCAAACAGCGTTCGCAGACTATAATTCATGGTTAAAGACGAAGTGGGTACAATGAAGTGTTTCACAGATATCGATTAAATAGTCATATTCAATAGGTTGTGGGAGTTGGACTTGCCTGATTTTTAGCAAGCCACATGGTGGAGTGACTCAACACTGATTCAAATAATAAGATTTTGAAAGAAAAACAATGTAATGAATGTGAGTACGCACTAGTATGTAGTCAAAATGCATGACAGTGGTGTAGTGTGCAGTCAAAAGGAATGACGAGTGCCAACAGTGTGCAGTCACAATGAATGACGAGCGTCAGACATGTGTAGTCACAATGACAAAACACTGATTTTATGTCGCTTCACTAATGGGTCGAGGACATGTGTATCAGAGTTATTATGTGATTACACAGTAATGATACAGTTGAACACTATAATATAGTTGTCATGTTGTATTTGCAAGGTTATTCATGAACCGAAGTGAATGAAGTGACTCAACCATGACTCAAAAAAATTAATGCTGAAATGATAACATTGCAATGATTGTGAGTACTCACTATTATGTAGTCACAATTACAAAACCCTAATTTTTTTGTGGTGGTGTTGACCATTCCACATTGGAGTGCCCGAGCATCCCGGCACTTAAAGAAGCATATCATGAACAAGTCAATGCCTTCAACCAACCTAGGCAATCATTTCCTCCTAATTCCAACACTTATAATGCGGGGTGGCGTAATCACCCTAATTTTAGTTGGAGGAATGAGAACCTCATTCCTTATGGCTCAAACACATACACATCGCCCGCACCTCCTAGGCAAACTCAATTTTAATCGCAAGATCAAGAGCAAGCATCTAGCTCCCAATACCACTGGTTCAATCCACAAGGGTACCAATCCAATCCACCTCCCTAAGGTCCTCCCCAATAAGCACTAACTAATCCTTCCACCTACTAACCTCCTCATAAGAGGAACTTGGAGGATGTGCTTTACAATTTCATCCAAAACTAAACCACCTTCAACAACATCATCTCGGCTCAACTCACAAAGATCACAAATCACATCGGGTTGTCTCAACAAGAGAAAGAAAAATTTCCTGCTCAACCCCAAGAAAATCCCAAGGGTCAACATGTGGTTGAGTTGGCCTAACCCTCCCAAGAGAGTTGTGAGCAACTCAAGGCGGTTACTACCCTTCGGAGTGGCAAGAAAATTGATAAAACTATTGTGCCAAAGGTCTCACCCACGACCACATTGCCATTAGAAAAAGAGACAAAGGGTAACACCAATGAGGGTGGGGTAAGTGAGAAGAAAGAGAGTGAGGTGGTTAAGAGAGAAAAGGTGATTGATGAAAGTGTGATTGTTTCCCCTATCCCTGCCCCTTTTTCTAATCGTTTGAAGTCACCGATCAAAGTGGCTAATTATGCTGATATTCTGGAGATGTTTAAGCAGGTGAAGATAAACATCCCACTCCTCGATGCTATAAAGTAAATTTCATCATGTGCAAAGAACTTGAAATACTTGTACATGATAAAAAGGAGACTCAATGTTCACAAGAAAGCTTTCCTCACCGAGCAAGTAAGCTCAATTTTGAGGACAAACACTTCTTCAAAGTTTAAGGACCCCTGCTGCCCCACCATTGCCATAACCATTGGAGATTTCAGGGTTGAACAAGCATTGCTTGATTTGGGAGCAAGTGTCAACCTCCTCCCCTACTCCATGTATCAACAACTCAAGCTTGAGGAATTGAAACCTACCCCAATCACGCTTCAACTGGCGGACCGTAGTGTTTGAACACCAAGGGGAGTAGTTGAGGATGTTTTAGTTCAAGTGGATAAATTTTACTTTTTCGTTAATTTTATTATGCTTGACACTCACCCTGTTGTTAATCTTAGCTCCCAAATCCCTGTAATACTTGGTAAACCTTTTCTTGCCACATCTAATGTTGTGATTAAATGCAAGAACGGTCTTATGAAGCTAGCATTTGGGAATATGACAATGGAGCTCAATGTGTTCAACTTGTGCAAATAACGGGGGGATGATGAGGAAGCACATGAAATTTATCGGATTGTCACTTTGGTAGAGGAGCACATGGAGTTAATAAGCACTTTAAATCTGAGAGAAGAGGAACTTGTTGATATGGAGGAAGTGGATGAGCAAAAAGAATTAGAAAGTTTGAAAGGGATAGAAAAGTGGATCCCTACATTTGAAAAACTCTCACACCAAGACAAAAAGATATTCCCATCCGATGTACAAAAATATAATTTGGAATTGAAGCCTTTACCTTCCCATTTGAAGTATGCATATCTTGGAAAAGATGAATCATTTCCGGTGGTGATTAGTTGAACGTTGGATACAAGGCAAGAAGAAGAGCTCTTGGATGTATTGAGGAGACATAAAGGGGCAATTGGTTGGACAATTACAGACATAAAGGGGATAAATCTCACCATTTGCACACACCGGATCTATCTTGAGGAGGATGCTAAACTATCCCGACAGCTACAAAGGAGGTTGAATCCGATCATGAAAGACGTGGTGAGGGATGAGGTGTTGAAACTACTTGATGTGGGCATTATTTTTCTAATTGCCGATAGTAAGTGGGTTAGTCCCACGCAAGCAGTACCCAAGAAGTCGGGAGTCACTATTGTGGAGAATGAGGAAAACGAGCTTATCCCAACAAGAGTGATCACTGGATGGAGAGTTTGTATTGATTACCGAAAGCTCAACCTGTGTACAAGGAAAGACCACTTTTCAATCCCATTCCTTGATCAAGTGCTAGAACGAGTAGCGAAACATCTTTTCTATTGCTTTTTGGATGGATACTCCAGCTACAATTAGATAGAGATTGCCCTGGAAGACCAAGAGAAAACCACCTTCACTTGTCCCTACAGTACCTTTGCGTATCGTCGTATGCCTTTCGGGCTATGTAATACCCCCGAAACTTTCCAACGTTGCATGATGGGGATCTTTAGTAACATGGTGGAAAAGATTGTTGAGGTATTCATGGATGACTTCTCGGTCTTTGGGGATTCTTTCAATGGGTGTTTGGAGAATTTAGAGAACGTTTTGGAGAGATGTGAAGAAAAGAGTCTGGTTTTGAATTGGGAGAAATGCCACTTCATGGTGACACAAGGAATTGTTCTCGGGCACATCATTTCGGCAAAAGAAATAGAAGTTGACAAATCAAAGGTAGAGGTCATCTCCAACATTCCTATGCCGAAAGTCGTCAAAGATATTAGGTCATTTCTGGGCCATGCGGGTTTTTACCATCGTTTCATAAAAAAATTTAGTGCATTGGCCCGACCTTTGACCAATTTTCTTTTTAAAGATGTCGCATTTGAATGGTCGGATAGTTGCGAGGCATCTTTTTTAAAACTCAAAAGTATGCTTGTCACACCTCCAATTATGCAACCACCCTAATGGGATTTACCTTTTGAGCTGATGTGCGACGCGAGTGATTATGCGGTCGGCGCAGTGCTTAGTCAAAGGGAGGATAATAGACCATATGTAATATACTATACTAGCAAAACTCTTAATGAAGCTCAAATGAATTACACCACCACAGAAAAAGAGTTACTAGCAGTAGTATTTGCATTAGATAAATTTCGGTCCTACATCATTGGTTCACCGATAGTTGTGTATACTGATCATTCTGCTTTAAAGTATCTATTGTCTAAGCAGGATACCAAATCAAGACTTATCTGGTGGATCCTCCTACTTCAAGAATTCAATCTGATAATCAAGGACAAGAAAAGAGTAGAGAACGTTGTGACGGACCATTTATCTCGACCAGTGGTGCAAGAGGGCGATGAGCACATTCCCATCCCTGATTCTTTTCCCGATGAGCATTTGTTGTCAATTCATTCTATTTGTCCTTGGTATACTGACATTTGTAATTATCTTGCGATAGGACAAATACTGCCACAGTGGAGCCCTGAAGATAAAAAGAGATTTATGGCAGACGTGAAGTATTTTTACTTCGACGATCTGTACCTGTTTAAGTATTGCCCAGACCAGATCATGAGGAGATGCGTGCCTGAAAATGAACAACGGAACGTCCTTGCATTCTGTCATTTCCAAGCCTGTGGTGGACACTTCTCGGCAAAGAAAACCTCGGCCAAAATTCTTCAGTCAGGTTTCAACTGGCCTTCTCTTATTAAGGATTGTGTTTCATATTGCAAGGCATGCGACAGATGCCAACGATTGGGTAGTGTGACCCGTCGAAATATGATGCCCCTTTCCCCTGTGCTTGTCATCGAAATATTTGACTATTGGGGCATTGACTTCATGGGTCCATTCCCCATGTCATTTGGCTACCTGTATATTCTTTTGGCAGTGGACTACGTGTCCAAGTGGGTAGAGGTTATCCCAACCAAGACTAATGACCACCGGGTCATAGTTAAGTTCCTTAGGGAGAACATTTTCTCAAAATTTGGGATGCCTCGTGCAATGATTAGTGATGGTGATTCCCACTTTTGTAACAGGTCATTTGCATCATTAATGTTTAAATATGGCATCACACACAAAGTGTCCACCGCTTATTACCCACAAACCAATGGCCAAGCTGAATTAGCCAACAGGGAGATAAAAAATATTTTAAAAAAAATGGTTAACCCAAATAGGAAGGATTGGTCAAAAAGGTTGACCGATGCCTTAAGGGCATACCGTACTGCCTATAAGACAGTGTTAGGCATGTCTCCCTATCGGCTAGTTTATGAAAAAGCTTGCCATCTGCCAGTTGAAATGGAGCATAAGGCCTACTGGGCCACAAAGACTTTGAATTTTAACATGAGAATTGCTAGGGAACGGAGATAATTGGAAATAAATGAATTGGATGAGATCCGAAGAGATACGTATGAGAGCTCTAAAATTTCCAAATAACGGGCTAAAGTTTTTTGTGACAATTTCACCATAAGAAAATCGTTTGAGCCCGGGCAAAAAATGCTCTTATACAACTCTTGTCTCTCTATCTTCCAAGGGAAGTTAAGATCCCGGTGGGATGGCCCCTATCTTGTCAAGGTGGCTTACTCCAACAGAGCGGTGAAAATCACAAACCCCAAAGATGACCAAACATTCAAGGTCAATGGCCAAAGACTTAAGCCATTCTTTGAGGATTTTGAAGTGCAAGTGGTGGAGGAGGAATTAATCGACCCGACATATCCGGAGTTGGTTGAGTAGAAATTGGTTACCTTTTCTAATGTACAGTTTGCGTTATTTACATATGTCAATTTTATTTTCATGTTACTCACTTTCTATGGTTGTATAGCATTGTTTCTTTTGGATCTAGATCTTGGTGCTTTTGTCAAAAGCTCAAATGCGAGGTGTTTTCTTACCCTTCTCATCTCTTACTGTCTTTCATTGCATATCTTATCTTTTTGTTGTATTGGGGACAATGCATGATTCTAGTTGGGGGATGAGGTGCACCATTTGTATGGTACACCAAGATTGTTGAAAAAATTTTGATTGTTGCTTGCAATAATGAAAAATAGGTGAAATTTTTTAAATTTTTTAAATTTGCTGCTGAAAAATATCTAAAAGTTGATCCGTATTCCCTCATGAAGAATTTGTGGGTTGGATGACAGGTTAATCGCTATTTTGAGCTTTGTGCACATGAGCATTCTATGGAAGTGGATCCTATGCATAAGTATCACATATGTATTAATTTTCGAACTCATCTGTATGTGATTTTTGAATTTTTAATTTCGGCATTTTCCGGATTGGATTCATGTTTTATGCTTGACATAAGTAGTGGAGATGAGTAAGGACCCATGAGAGCTTTAGTGTCAAACCTTTTTCAAGAGAAATTACAATTACTCAAAGAACAATTTTTTTTCAATGTCATATTTGTTCAATAGTCTCATTATACTTGTTTTGGTTAGTTGCATTAGGTCAGTAGACTGATTTTTCTTGAGCATATAATGCATTCCCATGCGGACTTGGAAGTGATCTTAGGCCATCATTGAATATTTTCAGTCTTAGCCTTGTTCTTGTGTAAATTTTATCCCTAGTGCAGTGATTGAGCCTAATTTAAAATTCTTTTCTATGCCACACATGCAACCAAGCCAAAGAAAATAAGAAATACCTACCTTACATTGGTTGTTCCTAAAGCGGATATGAGAGATTACAAAAGAAGGAACTGTGGTGTGGAAATGCAAACAAAAGGGATGAATGAGGATTGAAACTCAATGAGTTGAACAGAAAAGAATGAAAAATACAAGAAAATGAGAAAAATGGGTGAAATAAAAAAAATATAAAGGAAGCTAAGGGAGTGGTGATGGTATGAGAATCAAAATCCCATGAAATGGGAAGTGTTTTTCCAATATTAAAGGTCTCTCACTCGGAACAACTCTCTTTGTTTCCCTTGTCCTTCATTTCTTTTACCCATATATCACCCCAAGGCCCCATTATAACCTTTAAAAGTTCTAAGTGATCTAGAGAAGCATGGGAGGTGCATATTTTTCAAAGAAAATTATGAGTTATGTCTTACTATCTAATGCACTAGCATTCCACTCATGAGACTATGCCAAGGCCGCTTCATTTTCACATATAAACTTCATTTTTGGATTACATGTGAGCACTTTATTTTGAACACATTATTCTATATCACATGTACACATGGAGTGCATACCAGGATAACTTGAGTGTGTTTACTACTTAAGAGTGTCCCTTGGTGAGTTTTGCATTGAAACTGAGATTGTCTAGCCTTTCGAATGTGAATTCTATTTTGTAAATGTCCAAATTACTTGTTTAATTCACATGCACACAAGTTAAAAATTAATTTGTATGTGCATATTTCATACTAGTATCTAAGACTATGGTTTTGCTCGTGTTTGCTTAGTTCAGTCATCTGAGAAATGTATTGGACAATCCATTCTTGTGGAATGGGGGAATATTGATCAAGTTGATGATATTGGACATGATTGGAAATGTTTTGTTTATAATCTTTATCATACTAGCATCTAAGACTATGGTTTTGCTCGTGCTTGCTTAGTTCAGTCATCTGAGAAATGTATTGGACAATCTATTCTTGTGGAATGGGGGAATATTGATCAAGTTGATGATATTGGACATGATTGAAAATGTTTTGTTTATAATCTTTATGATGTGCATTGTGGACGATTATTTTGATAATTGAGTTAGAAATTCATGCCCTATATGTTGAATGCATTCAAGGAATAAATCACCTTGCAATTCCGATAATAACTTTAGGCTTGATGTTTCAAACTGTGGTTTAATGAGTGGAGTACATTTTGAGTTGGTGGGGTGAGGTCATAAATTGTGTGAAAAATGTCTAGGAAGGTCTTGTGTTAGATTTGATGGATGTAGTATGCATGGCAGGTGTTTTCTGGCATCAAGCAGAAACCGTACCGGTACGCTATACCGATACGACTAACCTACTGGTATTCGAAGTACCGGTACACTATACTGGTACGCTTTACCTGACATTAAATGTTTTTAGGACTTTGTGATTTAAAACCATAGGCGACCCTTTCTTCTCTCATTTCATTCCAGCCCTAATACGCTAACCCCTCACTCGAAAAAGACCTCCCAATCATCCTAGCCCCAATTCCTTTCCCCTCTTGCAACCCTAATCCGTTTCTCCCTCTTTTCAGCCGGCGAATTTGTGCAACCCATCCCTAAGAAAAAACCCTAGGTGCCGAATCCCCCAATTTCTCTAATTCTTCTAAAATTCTCGAATCACTACAAGGAATCTCCAATGGCTCGTGTTCTTGAGGTATGCCCCGATGTTTTTGATCCATTTCAAAGTTTCCTTTTAGCTTTGTTGTTGTTTTTAGTGATTGGGATAATGGTGTTGGGAATGGCCCGCACCAAGAGGCCTGGATCCAGTCCCCTACCACCTGAGGAACCTAGTAGTCGAAAAAGAGCCGGTGAGGGGACAAGTGAGGATCCGAACGATCAAAGGAAAAGGGCAAGGAGACTGGCACGTCTCCAAATGATTGAGGAGAAAGGGGTGACCTGTGAGCGTCAACTCGATCGCATTTCACTCACTGTTATACACCCGGTGGTGAGAATCATTAAAGGGCATGGGATGAATTTTTTGTTTAATAAGGTTGATGGGTATAATTTGAAGTTGTGTAAGGAATTTTACCAGTCACTCAAGGTAGTTGTGGAGAATGGTGGGGAGGTTTTGAAAATAAGGGTTAGGGGCAGGGTAATGACAGTGACCCCTGATGTCATTGCCACCCTCTTGGGTAACTACCAGAGACCACTAGACATTCCACTAGTTTACTCGAACAATGTTACCAGAGCCAAGACCAAGGCAGAGTTGGTTGACCTAATGTACGAGGATCCTTCAAAATTCAGGGGAACAGTTTTAAGTGGAGGGTTGAAGCATATGTATGGCTTGTTGAACAAACTTTTCCATTATAATTTACTTCCAAAAGCCTCGGAAAAGAAGCCAAATATGGATAAGCTTGCTCTCTTGGATGCTATCGTGTCTAGCATAACGATTGACTTCGCATCAATCATATGGGAGGTAATGAGAGATTTTGCTGGGACTGAGAAGCCGATGACTAATTTACCATATGGGAATTTGGTGACCCGAATGTGCAGCCATTTCCATATCAAAGTGTATGCTCATGACAAGATCACTTCTCCTGAAACAAGGGCTATAGGCAGGGCCAGTAGCCAGAAGAGAAAAGCTATGAGTCAGGGAGGGAGGGCCCCAGTGGATTCTGATGAGGAGGAGTTTGTACCGACTGCTCCCACTAGACCTTTTAATCCCATGTCGGCACGCTTAACACCCAAGCGTCTTGATGCATTGGAGAGAACGGTCCAAGGGATTGACGCATCGATTCAGGTTATGTCGACCATGCTGAAGGATATGTACATGCACACCTTCCCAGGGAGGTCCATCCCGGATGCCCCGACTAGCCCTTCTACCTCTACTGCAGTTGGGAGAGATGGAGATGAGGATGATGAGGATGAGGATGAGTCTGAGGAGGAGGATGACTTTGATGAAGAGTAGGATGCATTAGGTTTGTGTTTGTTTTTAGTTTTCTTTCTCTTTGTTTTGAATGGGAAGTAGATAGAATGGAGTCATAGGCTATTTTGTCATTTTTGTTGCCCTACTATATGTACTCCAAATTCTAAACTCATGAATGAACAAACCACAGTTTCAAATTTTATCTTGCTTATGTTATGTAGTAATTGCATTATGATTTTTATTTTTGGGTTGTTTTGATGAATGGTTGAATTGTTATAATGATTTGAGTGTTTTTTACACTTATTGATCTTATTTTAAAATTATTGTTTGCTAAGGGACTAGCAAAACACAAGTTGGGGGGTGTGATTAGCACTGAACATTGTATATTTCTAAATGCTAATTATGCTTATTTGCTTGTTTTTTGACTTTTAACTTAGAGGTGTTGCATTGATTGAAGTCATGACGTTGATATTTTGTTTATGTAGTTAAAATGGCGAAAAGAAGCCCCGTAAAGCTTTCCCACATTGTTTGGGCCTAATGGCGGTCAAAGGATGGCTTGTGAAGAGTTTGGAACCAAGAACCAGTGAAATAAGACAAGGCAGCAGAAACCGTACCGGTACGATGTACCGGTACGCATTACCTACTGGTGTTCGAAGTACCGGTACGCTGAACCGGTACGATTTGCCTGACAGACCCATCTTCTGCTGTGCTCCTTCACTTGCTTTGAGGGCCACACCAACAGTCCTCCCCCACTCCTCTGACACGCTCACAAGACTATTCATCATGTTCACACTCCTCTTTGGACCTTGGGAGCTTCAGCCATAAATGTGAAGTGAAAAAGCAGCTGGGTGATGGACACCACCTACACCACCTGCATGACCCCTGTCCAGCCCACCATAATTCAGGGGCTGATGTTGGAGGTCACTTCCTAGGCTTCCTTGCACATTTTTGGAAGGGAGATGACTCATGGAAGGAAAAAAAGAAAGAGAGAGAGTTGAACCCTTGTCCAGGGAGATGACTCATGGACATGTGCACTAGAGTCAATAAGCAACTACACACTGGTGCATTCAAGTGATTGAACCCTGATTCAAAGAAAGTGATGTTACATTGACAACACTGTAATGCATGACACTCTACCAGTGCCTAGTCACAATAAGACTATATCATAGCTGAACAGTACGACAAAGCCCTAATAATGTATGATCATCCATTTTTTTTGGGGAAAGGGAGGGGAAGAGAGAGTTGAACACTTGACCTCAAGGAGACAGAGTTTTCACAAGGTAAAGAGTATCATTATCCATTTAAAACCACTATATAATCACATGTAGAGGTGGTTGATAGAGTATGTATTGAACATTATGTCTACATCAGAGCATCAATAGTTGATAACAACTATAGATGTCAACGAGTTTGGTTGTTAAAAGAGCAAAACAATAATTACAAGAGAGAGAGATTTTCCAATCCAAAAGAGTATTATGCCGGACTACGACAAGAGTGGACGTTCTGTGCTAGTGAATCACACTCATTATACATAGATCTAAGAGAACTTGGCATACCGATGTCACATAGACTTTCACTTACCATGCAACAAAAAAGTAGAGTGGATTACAAAACAGTAATTAAAAGTGTACAAAAGGAGAATAACATGATGATGGTGCATATGTGCCGATATTATATGCTCTAATTAGCAACAGACATGATGGAAACTGCATATGAAAGAAGTTGACAACTGTTGAGCGATCTACTGTATTGTCTACTGAACAATATTTTTCAGATGAGTATATGTCTGATGAAGATTAACAAATGTAATTATTGCCAAAATGGTTATGTGTATCTCATATCTTTTTAAGTGGTAATCAGTGTGAAGTAATCTCATAACTATATCAATCTATTTAGTATATTGTCATATCACACCTTTTTCATTGTCACGTCTTTTCATTGTTTATTAATGTATTATCATATCACAATATGTCTAGGCGCACATCAAATAGACAATCCAACCAAACCATTGAAGGTTCTTCTTCATAAAATGAACAACATAGTTCATCTTTAGCCAACAAACATCAACGCTCAATTGGCCGAGCAGCATCGTCGAGCATAGTTCCTTCTATTGGAACTTACACAGATTTCGGTGGTGTAACGTGGTATGGACGAAAGCGTGAGTTTCACTATGAGCCTATCGTCTCTCGTCACTTATTTGGGTACGTTGGAAACATAATTGTTGGGCTTGCAATCTACTATCCGTCTTCAGGTGCTCGTATCGAACCTACATTGTGAGCTTGAAGTATATTTTCGTTGGCATGAATTAACGGTACCGAAGACATGTTTGTTAGAGAAATTACACAAAATTCCCAAACTTGTGAGAAACAAATTATAAAGAAAACGCACGCCAAAGAAAAACAATCACATGCACAAGACAATATTTACGTGGTTTGGCAATTTGCCTATGTCCACGAAGCTATAGGGATTTCACTATTTTCAAGGAGTACAAAGTGCGGCCAGCAATATATCAAACAAGAACCCTAATCACCCACATAATGATTTCAGCTCACTAAGCTACCAAACGGGCTCAAAAATTTTCTCGAGGGCGTTGCCCCCGGACCCTCGGCCCAAGCCTTCACTCCATTGACTAAGCCTCAGAAAATTTCTCATTAAAAAACACGTAACATTATTTCAAGTCGAATCATCATTCGAATCAACACAAAACTAGAGTCCACAAAAAGCCCAACAAATCTCCTACTTTGAGACTAGTTCAATCACCAACATCAACTACAAATCCTCCAAAAATATTCCCTCATCCTCTTGTCCTCAAGCTAGAAGGCCAACTGAAGTTGCACACAACTTCAGCTTCTCAATAGTGACACCCTTACTCAACATGTCTGTAAGTTCCACAAATCTTCTCAAGTGTCAACTGACCATCATCAAGTAAGGACCATATAAAATGATACCTGATCTGAATGTGCTTCATCCTGGAATGAAATTCTGGATTTTTGGTGAGAAATATGGCACTCAGACTATCACTGTAAAGAGTACCCTTCTATTTCTTTTTACCCAATTCTTCCATGAAACTCTGTAACCAAATCATCTCCGTTGAAGCCTCTAAAATTGCAACATACTCGGTCTCTGTAGTAAAAAGAGATATTGTCTTCTACAGGTTGGAACCCCAAGACAAGGCAGTACCACCCAAGGTGTAAACAAAATTGGTGTTGCTCTTTCTAGTATCAGTGTCTTCGGCCAAGTCGGCATCAACAAAACCCTATAACTCCAAACTATCTCTTGTGAAACATAAACATGCTTCTAAGGAACCTTTCAGGTACCTCAGAATCCACTTCATAGCCTCACAATGTTGTATTCCTAGGTTGCTCATGTATCTACTCACAACTCCCACTGCATGGGCAATGTCCAGTCTTGTGCAGACCATAGCATACATGAGTGAACCAATTTCTGAAGCGTAAGAAACCTTACTCATGTAGTCATGTTCCTCATCTGTCTTGGGTGACCGATCTTTAGTCCATATTAAATCTACTGAGTACCTTTTTCACATACTCAGCCTACGATAGTTTCAACGTGCCCTTGACTCTGTCTCTGATGATTCTCATACCAAGGATTTTTTTTGCAGCTCCCAAATCCTTCATTGCAAACTATTTTAACAACAATTTCTTCAGATTGTTAATCTCCTCAATGTTGAACCCTACAACTAGTATATCATCCACATACAACAATAGGATAATGTAAGGGTTGTCAAAGAATTTAACAAAGCAACAATGATCAGCTTCACATCTCTTGAACCCAGTTCTATGCATAAAACTGTCAAATTTCTTGTAACCATTGTCTTGGAGCTTGTTTTAAGCCGTACAAGCTCTTTCTCAGCTTGCAAACTAGATTCTCTTGTCCTTGAACAATGAACCCTTTTGGCTGAATCATGTAAATGTTTTCCTCTAAATCACCATGAAGGAATGTTGTCTTCATATCTAACTACTCAAGATGTAGGTTTTCTGCAGCCACCATTCCCAATACTAGTCTAATTGTTGACATCTTCACAACTGGAGAAAATATTTCAGAAAATTCAATGCCCTTCTTTTACTGGAACTGTTTCACAACTAATCTGCCCTTATACCGCTTGCTACCATCATGCTCATTCTTTATTATGTATACCCACTTGTTGTGAAAATCTTTCTTCCCTACTGGCAATTCAGTCAGTTCCTATGTCTGATTCCCCAACAAGGAATCCATCTCATCATTCATGGCTAACTCCCACTTGCTTGAATTTTCATCCTGCAAGGCTTCATCATAACACTCTGGCTCACCACCATCAGTCAACAGGAGGTAATTTAGAGTTGGTGAATAATGTTGTGGAAGTCTAATGGTCCTAGGAGATCTACAGACTTCAGCTACAAGTGTACTCTGATCTATCCGTGATTCTACATTCTCCTTATCTTCTTCACCCCCTTTCTAGACGGTACTTTCAGTCAATTCATCTAAGTTAACAAACTCATATTTCTTCTGATCTATCTCTATGACATCTGAAACTATAGTTGACATGTCCTTGTACATAACCTGATCATTAAATATCACATTTCTACTTCTGATGATTTTTCTGTTTTTTCATTCCAAAATCGTCCGGCCCTAGCCAAATTTCTCATCACCATAACCAATAAAGAAACATATTCCAGACTTTGCATCAAGTTTAGTACGAGCATCATAATCAATATGAACATAAGAAACACAACCAAAAACTTTTATATGGGAAAGCTTTATTTCTTTACCACTCCATACCTCTTCAGGAAGTCTGAATTCCATGGGAACTGAAGGTCCTCGGTTGATCAAGTAAGTTGCAGTACTAACAGTATCAGCCCAAAAAGTCTTTGGTAGTCCAGCATGCAACCTCATACTCCTAGCACGCTCATTGAGAGTTCTATTCATACACTCAGCCACACCATTTTGTTGTGGTGTTCCAGGAATAGTCTTTGTAACACCCCAAAATACACCCTGGACGGTATTACATTCAATAACCATTCATACCATGAGAGCACTAAGATAAATCATCAATAAAAAGACTTTCGAAAAGTAATCCATAACATTTACATCAGTATCCCAAAAGAATATGCCATCTTTGGCCTTTACATTCCCAATAAAAACTTACTATTATAGCGCAGCGGAAATTACAAAAGAAATCTAGACTATACAGTGTTCCCAAAATAGTATTCCAGTCTAGAACAAAAATAAACGACATCTCTAGATGTCCCACTCGGGATTCAAGTATCCCTCTAGTGCAGCCTCCCAAGGTACGGGTCGTTAGCACCGAGTAAATCCTCTGGCCCAACATCTGAAAAAGGTTCAACTGTAGGGGGTGAGCACTAAGCTCTGTAGGAAAATCCTCCCAAACTCAAACAAGGTTTAGAAAACATGTCAAAACGGATCGGTCTCATCTCACAAGTAACATATATAACCTTTGAAATAAAACAGGGGCATTTTAAAAGAGATCTCAAGTTTAAATAGCAACGGTAATTGAACTGGATAAATAAAGAAGTGAAACCAAGTAGAGTTGACAACAAATGTCCACAACATAATTCATATATAATTTATAATTCATTTCCACCATAAACCACTTCTAACAAGTTCTTGTGGCATCCCATACTACCCCAAGACTCTTGTGGAAGTTGTATCTGGTAGAATGAACAATAACTCACACAGTATTCGTATCTCATATGGTCTAGTATTGTCCTCTTTGGCATGAGCATTCATACAAGAAACCTCTCACCCTCAAGGATTTGTTTCTCAGTAGTTCTCTTTGGCAGCATGCATACAAGCAACCTCTGCCTTTGCAGCATGCATACAAGCAACCTCTGCCTATAATATGGCCCTCTTTGGCAGCATGCATACAAGCAACCTCTGCCTTGACAGCATGCATACAAGTAACCTCTGCCTCCAAGTTTTTTTTTTTTTTTATTCTCAATACCAACAACTTTCTCAAATAACGACAATTCCACAAATGACCAAATTCACATGTAACATTCCAATAGAACAATTTAAAAAAATACATGAGATCATCCAATAACACCAATTTAATTGTTCATTATAAAGTACTAAAGTTTTGAAGTCAAGAACACATGAGTAATCAAGTTTTGGAATCATTACAAATAAATATGAAGCTTGGAAATATAAAATCAAGGCGTATCTAGCTTAAAAGTCATGAGCAAAGGAGAAGTCAAGAATAACGGAACAATCAAGGTTTGAATTCACTAACAACGGATTATTAAGTTTAGGAACCACGAACAAGAGATCCATCAAGTCTTGGAATCAAGGATAAAGAATATCAAGTATTGATGTCAAGAATAAAAGAGAACTCAAGGGTTGAAATCAAGAGCAATTGAATGTCGAGTCTTGAAATCAAAAGGTATGAATCACAAGGGTTAGAATCAATAACAAACAAATATCAAGCTTGAAATCAATAGCAAAGGATAAATCAAAAGAAACCATATTTCCCTTGAAAACTAGGGTTTTCAAGGCATACCAAGAGAATTATTGATTACCCAAGCACAACATAGGTAAAACACATTAATATTTAAGGTTGAGAATCTAGAACCAAGGAGAAATCAAGAGAAAGAACATTCCCCTTGAAAGCTAGGGTTTGGAAACAAGAAGGGAGGTTTAATGGTTACCCGAGTCTAACATTGTTCAAGACAAGGTGAGATGTGCCAGGATATCTAGAATTACATATTAGATAGCATATATATATAACATTTAGAGTCAAAGATTACATATAAATAAACCTAGCCTCAATGTAAGAGAATAGGAAGAAAACCCCTACCTTTGGTTCTTGAAAAGTTAGATTTTGATCTTGGATAACCCCTTCAAACTTTTGTTTTTCTCTTTCTTTCTTCCTCTCTTCTCTTCCTTTCTTTCTATCTTAGGGTTTATAAGGTTGGAGGGCTGAAAATGGCGTCAAAATAGGCGATATTGGGTATTTATAAGGCTAAAATCGGATCAAGATCGCGACATTTAAGTTTCAGAATTCTTTCGGCTCTACCGGTAGACTCTACCGGTACAATACTCTACCGGTAGGCTGTACCGGTAGCTCGAGCTCTCTGGACCAAAGTGTACCGGTACAATACTCTACCGGTATACTGTACCGGTAGGGTTTTGCCCAGTTTTGTCTTTTCCTCCATTTTTCATTTCCAATCCATCTTAAACCCTTCCAAAACCAACCCAAACTTTCACAACATACCTTGGTACCCCAAACATAGTTGCTAGAGGTTCTTTTATAATTTATGTCATTCATTCACTAGCTAAACTAGCTTTAACTATGATTCCCACTGACATTCGAAATTTCTTCTTTTCCAACCTATCAAATTAAAACACACATCACTACACATATCCATACTTTTACCACAAGTAGTTTCTATATAGTTATATACATATATTAAAGAGAATGCGGGGTGTTATAGTCTTCTCCATCCTGATTCCATGTGCAACACAAATATTCACTGAACACTCCATCTATGTACTCTCCTCCATTGTCTAACCTCAAATATTTTACTTTCAGACCTATTTCTGTCTCAACCAAAGCCTTCCACTTCTTAAAAGTCTAAAATACATCAGATTTATTTTTTAGAAAATAAACTCATACCTTTCTGCTTGAGTCATCAATAAAAGTGATGTAGTACCTTGAACCCCCAAGGGATGCAACCGGAGAAGGCCCTCACAAATTCGTGTGTACTAACTCCAATTTTTTAGCTTTTAGTGTCCTATTAGTTTTCAAGAAACTTATTTTTTCTGCTTTCCAAAGATGCAACTATCACACAAGTCAAAATCAACGGACTTCAATTCTAGTAGTTTCCCCTTTGACAACATCATCTTCATCCCTTTCTCACTCTTTAACCAAGTTTGCGGTGTCATAAACTTGTATTAGTACTTGCTTTAGCAACTGCAATTGTGTTTCTTGGACTTGAGGTCATATATAAAGTACCAGTCTTCTTTCCACGAGCCAATACTGTGGCTCCCTTTGTGACCTTCCAAGTATCACCAACAAACAATATAGCATGCCCTTCATCATCAAGGTGTCCAACATAAATCAAATTCCTCCTCAAGTCAGGAATATGTCGAACCTTCTCTAGTAACCAAACATACTCATGGGGCAACAATATTCGGATGTTTTTCATACACATAATATCCAAGGATGTACCATCAGCCAAATACACCTTACCAAAATCACATGCACCATAGTTCTGCATGATTTCTTGGTGTGAAGTAGTATGAAACAAAGCTCCTGAGTCCAAAACCCAATTATCAAGTGGACTGTCTACTATAAGAAGTAATGCATCTTGTACCTCTTCCGTTACAGCATTAGCAGAATCATCTTCATTCTTCTTCTTAAGACTTTTGCATTGCCTCTTAAAGTGACCGGTTTTTCCACAATTCCAGCATTTTGCTTATTGGTCTGATCTAGATTTACTTCTGTTCCGATTAGAATTTCTGGATTTTGATCTGCCCCGATTTGAATTTTTGTCATTACCTCTTCCTCTTGTCTCAAGGTTTAGGGCGGAACCAGATCCGTTACTGTCATCCTCATTGCCTTCCAACTGTTTGGCAAGGAGGCTAAAACGATCAGTGCATGGATCTCATCATCAAAATCAATTTCTATAGACGAGAATTGAATTGTGATAGTGTTGAACTCGTTCAAATGTTGTACTACTGATGCGTTCTCTGCCATCTTCAAATTGAACAATTTCTTCATAAGATGCATCTTGTTGTTTGCTTACGGTTTTTCATACATACAAGACAAAGCCTTCATCAGATCTATTGTAGTCTTCTCCTTTACAACATTGTGCGCAACAGACCTAGACAGAGTAAACCTGATAACTCCCAGTGCTTATCTGTCAAGAAGATTTCATTCTTCATCTTTCATAGTTGCAGGTTGTTCCCCTAGAAGCGGCAGATACAACTTCTTCTCATAAAGATAATCCTCGATTTGCATCCTCCAGAATCCAAAGTCTGTGTCATCGAACTTTTCTATTCCGAAATCTGATACCAGTTGTTAGGAAATTTCACGAAATTCCCAAACCTATAAGAAATAAATTATAGAGAAAGCACACGTCAAAGAAAAATAATCACACGCACAAAACAATATTTACGCGGTTCAACAGTTTGCCTATGTCCACGAAGCTGGAGGAATTTCACTATTTTCAAAGAGTACAAATTGCGGTCAGCAATACATCAAACAAGAACCCTAATCACCCACATAATGATTTCAGCGCACTGGACTACAAAACGGGCTCAAAAAAATTTCCCGGGACCCTCGGCCCAAGCCTCTGCTACATGGACTAAGTCTCAGTAAATTTATCATTAAAAACCACACAACATTATTTTGGGTCGAATCATCATCCAGATCATCACAAAACTAGACTCCCCAAAAATCCCAACAATGTTCGGCTAATATATACGATCAAAAAAATTCAAACAACCATGATGAAATCATAGTAAGACTTGAACATGAAAATGATCAAATATAGCATCGACTTGATCATTTGCCTGCAATAGAGTATGCAAAAATTGGAAATATGATCTTCAATATGCCTAGATTGAAATTTTGGAGGATCTGTTATTTGTTTATGATCCTAAACTTTCTGATATAGACGATGATCCATTAGACACTTTTATTCTATCAAGTTTATATGTATGTTGTCTACCTCAATGTTGATATGAACATCAACCACATTATCAACATACTGTATTTTATGCAATAAAAAAATTTTAGTTATGAATAAGTTGAATGTTTTCATACAATTATTATTAATGGATATGCAAATAGTTTGTACAATTTTGGTGGACAAATGACATTGTTCGATGAACGTGACCATTATAGCCGAAATTTTAATAGAAAAATTAGAAGTACTACTCTGCTGCAACTGAACAGTTGAAAAAAATGTTAGGTTTCAAGAACAAGAAAATAATTTATATATAATTTTAATTTGTGACAAATGAAAATATAATAAATAAAAGTTTGGAAATGATAAGATGTTTATTCAAAGTTGAAAATGTCATTTGAACCGACGTCTTCATCATTGAAAATGTCGGTCCAAATGACGTTTTCAAAGCTGAAGACGTCAATTCAAATGACATTTTTCATTGTAATTCCCCCTAACGTTTTCCTTAAAACATTTGTCCAATTAACGTATTTATTTAAAAACGTCAGTCCAACTGACTTTTTACTTTAAAGGCATCAGTTGGACTAAAGTTTTTAAAAGTGCGTGGGTTTGAAAATTAGTTTCAAAATCACTCGATTTTGGATATAAGTTCCCAAAACCACCAAATTTTGGGTAAAAGCTCATTTTTCATGTCAGCTTCGTATTGTATTGGTGTTAGTATATAAAATTGATGGTCCTAATATGTGTGAACCAGTGCTAAAATTAGAATATTAAAAACCAATAATGGACTATAAAATAAGAAAACTTATGAAGCTGATACTGAGATTCACTACCATCACTTACCTTCTTTTTTATTTTTTGAACTGCGTATAATTATTTAAATTTTTTAAACCAGCTCAACCATTTCTGGGTGTGGAGTTCAAGTGGCTCTCAGGTTATGATGTGATGCAGCGGTAAACGATAGGAGATGAAGAGATCAGTATCTCTAAGTGCAACTTAAAGCAAGGTTTATCCAGGATACTGCTAAGACAGTATAAAAGTTTGTCTGAGATTATTAAAACTTGATAAAGAAAAGGTGGTTGGGTGGAATCCTAAATTAAAAGTAAGAATGTTGAACTGGATTTTCGTTAAGTATAAATATTATGATAATGAGGATAAATTTCAACTTTGTAGAGCGGCATACAATATGCTTCAAATTAAGCACAAGTTTGGTTGGATATTACACTCGTGATTTATTATTTCTTGTGGATAGCTTGTTGATGAAATCAAGTTGATGCATAAAAATACTACGCATTTTGAATCCTATTTTTTGGGATTTTTTATGATATCAAAAAATAATATTTTGATACTACACGAAAAATTACAATCTAATCAGGTTAAATTTCGACTCAAATATACAGGATACAACTCTATGACTATAAGTTTGAGTTAAGATGAATCTAACAATACTTAGAAATGATTCCAACTTACTATGATATATTTTGGACCTCAATGATTTGTATTTTATGAAATAAAAGTAGAAATAACTAGTCAAAAATGAGAATAACGAAAAGTAGACATCAAGTTTCGAATCTCATCATCAAAAACTAAAAAGAAAAGATAAAAACAAAGTATGAAGTACGATGTCAATGTTGACAACCTCGGAAGCCTGTGCTTCGCCTCCTCAATGGAGTTAATAAACTTAATTTGGCTGCCAAAGTAAGATGTTAATTTGCCAACATGTATCTCCGAGAATCAATCTCTTTAAATTACAGATAAGTTTATTTATTATGTATCTCTCTCAATTCTTATCTCAGTGAGAATTATATACACTGAACATGACTTTTTATTGTAAGATCGTACCTTCTTTTTTGGGTCACTATTTAAAACTGTTATAGGGGAGAGAGTTGGTGAGATTTAAATTCGTGACCTAACTGTCCAATAGCGAGTTGCAGTGACCATTAGAGCTGGTGAGATTTAAATCTGTGATATAACTATTCAACACGAGCTACGGTGGCCATTAAGACAACCGTTAAACCTCATTGTAAGTTGGTACTTACTTTCACCTTTTATTCACCTAATGGGTATCCATTAGTGAGAATGAGACAGTGATACCCTAGTTATTCCAGTATAAAGAGGCAACCCACTTATCAAGAAATAGAAGGAAAAATCAAGGGCACATCTTATCTTTTTAACTTACTGGGGTTTGGAAGGCACAAAAGACACTGAGGTCAATACAGATAATTTGGGCTGGCAGTGATTGGGATGGGTGGTGTGGATGTGTCTCTTCTCAAAGAAAGAAAAGTTTTTGCTCTCAGAGATTCTTGAAATTTGTGATCAAGTTGTGTCATCAACTCCATTTATTCTTGTGGCCCATTCAAACAGTGCCATAATTAACCCAACCCCAGTTTTGGAATGTGGAACAAAAACTTTCTTAGACAAACTAACAATGAACCCCAACAAAGGTAGTACAGATTACAATAATATAGTCTCTACCATGTATTAAATTTTTATTTCTATAATTTATTACAATTAAAATATCCACCAAAGCAATATGAAACTGGTTTCAAGTTTAAAAAAAAGTGTATATCAAAAACGGGGTAAACTATCAACCATTTACCTCTTCTAAGCCCGGAAAAAGGGGTAACACGTGTGCAAGGTACAACTTTTATAGTGTTCAATGCAACAAATAAAATCCAGATAAAATATAATATTGTAAAACGTTTCATATGTTTCTTCAATAAATAGAGAAAGCTAAAAATGAAAAAAAAAAAAAGGCAGTCAGGAGGATTCCTAGTAGAAGGGACAAGAGAGGTGCATACAAAAACCTAAAGATGAATAAAGAGTCTTTAAATTGGGGGTGGAGTGTGGAATAAAGGCATGGATAATGAAGAATAAAGTCATTTGGATAACAAAGGAATGGATTTCATTATCAATATTTTCCAGTTAATTGTTTGCATGAAAATCCGTTAATATTTCAAGGCTCCAAGTTTGAATCTCATTAATTAAGATAATGAATATAGTTTCTGAGTAGGCTTGTTAATTTTGAACACAATCCACGAATCTAGCGTGAAATCAACACAAAAGTAATAAGTTTTTGGTTGAGACTTAACGAGTTCAAGTGATAAATAAATGAATTCATTAAATTCGTCAAATAAATGGGTCGACTCAAACTCGGTTAAACTGGACACGATACCAACTAAACTATACACGAATATAAATGAGTCAAGTGTGTTAGATTAGTTGAGTAAATTTTGATACAACATGACATAAATATGAAACGAACCCAGCACGACACAATCTATTAATAACCCTCTTTTGTGTGTGATTTCTCAAACTCAAGTTTACTAAGCAAAAAAAAAACAAAAAATTGATAAGTCTGCGGTACTCACAAAAAAATGTGAAAACCATACCCAAGTTAATCTAAAGCTGTAGATTTTGAATTGATTAATGTAAAAATGATGACATAATATATAATTATAGAATAAAAAAGTTTACTCTTATCACAATGTTATTAAATGAAAAAAAAATTATGATGCCAAAATTTTATTTTCGGTATTATATCTAAATTTTAAAAAATAGGCGATTGAGATGGTTCTTGATTATCTAAAAAAATCTAGGCTATGATGGAAACTTTGCAATCAGTGTCAGGGTATCTTAAGTTGTTTTATCTACCAATTGACACCAAAATAAATTCAATATGTGTTTGCTTTCCTTGCAGTGTAGTTAATAAATAGACAAAGATCCGACAAAATGACCCACTAAAATGACTTGATCATCAGAAACAGGCAGGTTATATATGGATGAAGGTGAGACACATCTTTTTTATTATTATTATTATTATTATTATTTAAAGCCAATGCATAACACATTCTTCAGCAATTTCTTTCCTTTTTTTAAAATTAACTTCAAAATAATATCAATTTATTTACCCATTGTGAGTTAGTGCTAAGCATTTTGAATCTTCAAAATAATTTAAACTCTATAGTAACAAGAATTTCGTACAATAAATTATTTTTTCAGGATCCTCTGTTTATTTCTATTATATGAGGAAATCCATCGCTTTGAAGAGAGAAAAGAGGGGGGGGGGCTAGAGGGATAAATGTTGATGAGATTGAACCATCAACAGGCTCCGATTCCCATTTTGCAGCCAGATTTGGATCTGTACAATACAATTCTTTCTCAATTTTTTCAATGATAGATTATTCTAGAGTAAAAATCATTCAGATCCCCTGAGTTTTGTCTTAATAATACAGACACTCCCTCACATTTTATTAATTATAGTGACACCACCCACATTTGAAACTTGTTACACGGACACCCCCTCAAACTTCTCTGTAAGGGGGTGTCCATGTAACAAGTTTCAAATGTGAGGGGGTGTCACTGTAATTAATAAAATGTGAGGGAGTGTTCATGTCATTAAGACAAAACTCAGGGGGTCCGAATGATTTTTATCCTAAAAAAAAAAATCTCAAAGCTTCATTAAATAGAATAGTCTTTCTATTATGAGAAATGGAAGTGAGTTGTGCTATGTTTTTAAAGTGTATTGAGGGATATAATAATCTTTTTATTATATATTTTTGGAAAAATTTTAATATATATAATACTTAATCTTAATATTGAGGGCTAATTTTGGAATTACAAGAGTTTTTAAAGTGATGTCACTCTTTTCCATCTTCAGTATTGACGGCCATTGAACGGAGGGGGTGTCCGTGTAACAAGTTTTAAATGTGAGGGGGTGTCACTATAATTAATAAAATATGAGGGGTGTCTTTGTCATTAAGACAAAACTCAGGAAGTCCGAATGATTTTTACCCATTATTCTATTATATATCAGTGAGAGAATCAAGTATGCGTAGCGGCATCCCTTATAGCATTGTACCATTGAAAACAAATTAAATAAAACTATATGGAAAGGGTCTGGATACTTTTCATTTTTCATATTGATAAGTTGAAATAAGACCTCAAAACTATGCTTTCGAGTGCACTTAAAATCTCTCTCTTTCTCTATGACACACATATAAACACACTAGTACCTATTTTAATTTTTCATGCAATAAAATTTAAAACGTATAATTATTTATATTTTATTAATAATTATAAATCAATTAACCTAAAACTACTAATGTTCAATCAATTTGGATACCATAAACTTACTCTACACCACAAAATACAAGAAGGGGTTGTTAGGTCAATAAATGAGAGAAGAGTGAATGGGGTGCATGTGGTGAAAATTATGACAAGCATTCCCTCAACAGTAAGTCTGCAGCGTAAAGGAAGAACCCACTAAACAAGCTACCTATTTTCAGCTAAAGACTTCATTATCACTACTGACCTTTTGACCATTCATTAACAATACAAAAAAAAAAGTACGAGTTTTTCCGTGTATAATTAGAAAAAAAAATATTTTTTTTCTTCTAACTCTAAAAGTCTATTGTATTTTTAATTATCAATATATTTATGTCAAATTTATCAGTTTTATTTAAATTAATATTTTTTCGACCTTTTAAAATTGATATCGACTTAATGATCTGTATGAGGTTTTTCATAAATCTTAGTTTTACGAGTACACTTCTCAAAAAAATCACCAAAAGTGTTAAATCTATAATATAAAATAAGACAAGTTTCAATAAATTTATTTCACCATCCAACGACCACTAATATCTATTTCAAAACTATTCACATTGAATTTTTTTCCCCCAAAATTTATCACTTTTCATATACGTTGCACTGTATTTTTAGACACGGGTTATCCCTAATCTATAATATAAAACAGCACAATCTTCAATAAATTCATTCGATGGTTTCAAATAGACTCATACAACGGCCACCAACATCCCTCTCAAAACTATTCACATTACACGATACCTTTAGGCACAAATTATCTCTAGTAGACTTAAAAACTAAAGCAATGTTATACAGACTTAAAAATCTAACTTGATAATGTTGTTGTTATATTTGTCATTGATTTAACTGTGAGTCTCAGTATTTATTAGGACTCACTACTTGAGACTCATAATTAAATTAATGACATAAAACAACAACATCATCAAATCAATTTTTTAAATCTGTCTATAATAAGTTGTTTTGTTTCATTAATGATTAGATAAATCATGTTTTAATCCCCTTAGTCATGACCTCTATACGTATCACATTCATCTTCTACAAACCCGTGGTTTTAATGTTACACATTAAACTATGATTAGTAATTTGTCATCGTGTCAATGATTAATTTCCACTACTAAATTAAAGAAAAGTTATCTTACTTTGTGTCGAATATGATGATTTTATATTATTTTATACCAATATATGGGCATTTTCTATCTAAAAAGATGATTTGTCAATTTCATTGTACCAATATAAATCATGAGTATAAGTATTTTTCCATTAAGCCAAAAGAAAACTCAGTCTTCATGCTATCAACTCAATGAGATGTTAAACCTTCTTATACCAGTTTATTTGTTTATTAACCTCAAAGAAGTTTCATATAAACAAGTAACTAAAATGCAATTTTGAAGCAATACAGTAGTTGATTACGAGCAAAGAGAGAATTTTTTTTCTGTTTGTGATAGTGATACCGTTTGAATTATTTTGAAAAAACATTTCTTTCCAAGACACACTCTCTCTCTCTCTCTCACAGCCTCTTCCTTTGTCCTCTCCACTCTCTGACACACTGTCCTCCGTATGGCGTAAACCTTGATCCCTGATAGTGCAAGCAAAGCAAGCATCCTCACCTTTTTCATCGCCCTCTCTAAAACTCATTGTATTCCTCTTTGTCCGTAAAAAAAACTGCTTTTTCTCTCTCCTCTTATCCCTTTTTTGGTCTCACTACTGTTATAAGCTCATGCTTAGCGCTTCACTAGCAAAACTCACCAGCAAAACTCTGTCCAGTGCCTGCCTCTCCTGTCCTCCCCTTCTCCTCTCTTTCATCAACCCCCACTTGCCTACTTTTTAACTCTAAAACTTCTGCTCTCTCTCTTCTCTCTCTAGTATTTTCTTAATATTATCTGCTCTTAAAAGGTCTTGTCTTTTGCCATGGAAGGTGTTTAAGCTCAAGGTAATCATGACATGTTTATTTGTTAATCTCTCTAGCTGCACAATTTGTTGAAGAAGAAGTACCCACATTGGTTAACTGTTTGATAGCTCCTCTGTCTCTCTTGATTGCTATGTATAGAGACCCTTCTAATCTTTGACCATTGTCTTTTTCAGGGATACTAATGCAAATGTTGCAACCCCTTCTCTCTCAGTTCCCTTTTCAAGAGAGAGAGAAAAGCATAGACAGCGAAATGCATTTGCTCATCGTGCCTAGCCCTTATGCCCAGCTCCTGGCTATTTTGCTGCTGAATTTGCTTGTTTTTAATTATTTTCTCTGCCCAAGGCCATAAATGTTCAATTCTAAGAGGATTCGTTGCCTTGTAGTTCTTCTTACATTCCAGCTGACTCAAAATAGTCTCTCTCTGAGTTCCATTGTATCACCAAAGCTTCTGTTTCTAGTTTCATGAGTGGGTCACTTTTGCTCTGAGAGGAAGAAAGAATGTTGAAGATATGTTGTTAAGAAGCCACAGTTTACTAGTCGTGTGTTGTTTCCAAAAGAGTGAACAATCTTTTTAGAGACCCCCCACAAATTTTTAATTTAATCATTTTGGCCTCTAATTCTCTCCTGTCTTGTTCCTCCTCTTTTGGTCTACAAACAAACAGCATCAATTAAAAAAAAAAAAAGAGAGGCACTGAGAGAGAGTAAGAACTAAGAAGTGTGGGAGGAGGCTAGAAATGGAACTTTCAAGTCAAGAAGGAGAGATGCCACTTCCAATCAACAGTACATATGGTGGGGGACATGGTCATGGGCATGGGCACATGATCCATCATGTCCCTGCACCCCACAATCACATTATACCTTCTTCAGCACCCCAAATACCCTCCAATGGCCCCATATCCACAGCACTAGAGGACCATGTGCCCTACAAGAAAATGGTCAGGTATAGAGAGTGCCTCAAGAACCATGCAGCTTCCATGGGTGGGAATGCTACAGATGGGTGTGGTGAGTTCATGCCCAGTGGAGAAGAGGGTACCCTACAGGGCCTCACATGCTCAGCCTGTAACTGCCACCGAAACTTCCACAGAAAAGAAATAGAAGGTGAGCCCTCTTCATATGATTGCTACCACAGCCACCCCTATCCCAATAGGGTTGGAAGGAAAGTCATTTTGGGTCATCACAAGACCATTTTGGGACCAGAGGCTCTGGGACACCACCCTACAGGAACACTTATACCTTTCAGATCAGCTCCACCACACCAGATGATAATGTCTTATAATATGGGTTCTCTCCCTTCAGAGTCTGATGAGCTAGAGGATGGTGGTGGTGGTGGAGGTAGTGGTAGTGGTGGTGAGTTTATGGCCAGGCCACATCAACTGGTGAAGAAAAGGTTCAGGACAAAGTTTACACAGGAGCAGAAGGAGAAAATGCTGAACTTTGCTGAGAAAGTTGGGTGGAAAATTCAGAAGCAAGAGGAAGCTGTGGTGCAACAATTCTGCCAAGAAGTTGGAGTCAAGAGAAGAGTCCTTAAGGTTTGGATGCACAACAATAAGCTCAATCTAGCCAAGAAGAACCCCTCCACTTCTCAAAATCCAATTTAGCGAAGACAAAATAATTTTCTCTTCCATCTTTAGCTTAAACTATCTCTCGTCCTTTTCTTTTTCTCTTTTGAACATTTTTTTTTCTCTGGGTCTGCTCTTGATGGTATCTTCATATTGAGAATAACATTGGTTATGTAATGTAGGTTAAGGCAATTAGATTTGATAGATTTCAGTTGTGAGTGTTGTTGTCCAATCCATTCATATGGATTGGATACAGATACCCTTTTGAGAATCTCTTATGTATGACATTTCTAATCCTAAACAGCATCTTCTTAATTGACTTTTTTTTTCAATTTTATTTTATGATTGTTTAAATTGTGATTTAACTTAATTGAATGTTAATTTTATGATATATTATGATAACTGATGACAATAGAGTCGGAATATAGTGTACAAAGGGTGCTGTAGCTTTTGGTATGAAAACTGTAACTTTCGCTTGCTGCAGCTAGAAGTATGCTAACACTTGCTGCTTAATTTGATCATCATTCATACATTTTCTAATCCTATTCCTACAATGCTAATTATTTCAGGGTACATCGATAGATCACTTTACAAAATAGTCATCTATTAAATGTCAAATAATAATATATAATATAAAATATGACAAATTTCAATAAGTTTATCTGACGGCCTGAAATAGATTCATCTAACGGTCATCAATATCTTTCTAAAAATCATTCACATTACACTGTAACTTCAGACACGAATCACCCCTAATATTACATCTATAAAAGAGGACAAAACATCCGAAAGTATTGTGACATTACAATCATTTATACATGAATAAGTATTTTTTTTTTAGCTTATTATATCTAAGGACCAAACTACTGATGATGGATAAATAACTTATATCAAGCAAACATTTATTAATTTTGCAAAGAAAAAAATATATTTAGTACATGACACTCTCGTTATTATGAGATCTAAGACGGGTTAAATATATGTAATTTTGTCTTGTAAATAAAAAAGCAGTTTTTGTATTTATATTTTAAATGATAATTTATTGTTCAAAAGAGCTGGTGTTCAAAATTAATAGAAGAATTTTTTAAGCTCCACAACCAAAGCCCCATATTCACTTACATCATGTATTATGTGAGAGTTGATGTAAGATTTGACAAGAGATAAGGCACAGGAGCCTGCCTCCTCAGATGGGTACAGCCATTAAGACATTCACAACTTTGATGGAGTTGTGCAGGGATGAGGAAAGCTTTTGTTTTTTATTTTCTACAAGGAATGGAGGAATCTACTGTATCCAATAAAAAAATTGGATATCTTACCATCGATTATAATTTTTATATGTATTTTTATAATTTTTTGGATGTTTTTATTATTTTTGTGATAATTATTTTTATCAATTTTATGATAATTTGTGATCGATACTAACATTTTAGGATCGTTAAATGTTATGATCGATCGGAAGTTATCATAATAGTGATAAAAACACTCACAAAAATTATAAAAATACCCACCAAAATTATAAATCACCTATAAAAATTATAATTTTTTTTGTTATAAGATAATTCATAAAAATTATAAAAATACCCATTAAAATTATAAAGTTTAGAAATACAATACTAAAATACGCAATTTATTCTCTAGAATCGTGACTTGAGTTGTTTATACTAAAAACTTCTGCACTATAGAAAAAATTGTGTTTTTTTTCAAAACAGTTTTCTTTCCTTCAATCCAAACTAGGGTCTCCTATTTTTCATAGCTTGAAAATATCATCGTGTACATCACTTCTAATAGTTCCTAACTTTCAACGATGCACGCTGTATATATTGTGTAATACTTTTGGGGTTTTTCAAAATAGTGATGATAACTTTGTAGAAAGTTCGAAAAAAAATTAAAAGATAATGTATTTAATGTTAAATATGTTAGTATGTAGAGTAGGGTGAATACTAAGATAGCACTTACAAGACATGAACAGTGGGCTGTAGGGGCGCGTTGGTACACTTTAGAGTTGCACTGAGCATTTGGCAGTATAGGAAAGAGTGATCAGAGTATGACCATTGATTTTTGGCAGTATGCGTCTTATTGGATGGTAGATATTATGTGTGATCAATGATTAAATTATACTTTATAAAGATAAAGATTTGGGTCGTAGATCGCTAAAAGATGCAATCGAATGTATTTGAGGCTAATATCACTTTGCATCCCGACCCAGATTGTGATTCAAATTTTATCATAAATTGAAGCGCGTTAAGTGGTTAACACCAACCTAAAGCCATCAAGCTTCAGATGACCCCGTATTTCTCACATGCATCTGTGTTTATGTTATGGCAGAAATCAACCTAAAACCAACCACTATATTAAATTCTTTGTTTAAGAAGGATATCTAACTTCATATGTATTCCATCTCAAAAGTAGTTTTGGCCATAGGCTCATGGGTTAAATCAAGCTTGGGAGTTTACTATTTGAAAAATTCTTCATCGCTCTCTCCAGAGTTCTGGTGGAATTTCTGTCTCAGGCTGCTGTAGCAGCCTTCTACTCTATTTTTTATTCTTACTGTCCCAAGCTTAGTTGAGATAAAAACTTTGTTGACCTGATTTGTACTTCTCGTGTCACACAAGAGGTAACACTTAGGGCCCTCCATCCCAACAATAAAATTTTTAGGGTAAAAATCATTCGGACTCCCTGAATTTTATCTTAATGACACGGACACCCCTCACATTTTATTAATTACAGTGACACCCTCTCACATTTAAAACTTGTTACACGGACATCCCCTCCGTTCAATGGCCGTCAATATTGAAGATGGAAAAGAGTGACATCACCTTAAAAACTCTTGTAATTCCAAAATTAACCCTCAATAGTAAGATTAAGTATTATATATATTAAAATTTTACCAAAAATATATAATAAAAAGACTATTATGTCCCTCAATACACTTTAAAAACATAGCACAACTCACTTGTATTTCTCATAATAGAAAGACTATTATATTTAATGAAGCTTTGGGATGTTTTTTTTTTTTAGGGTAAAAATCATTCGGACCCCCTGAGTTTTGTCTTAATGACACGGACGTCCCCACACATTTTATTAATTACAGTGACACTCCCTCACATTTGAAACTTGTTACACGGACACCCCCTTACAGAGAAGTTTGAGGGGGTGTCCGTATAACAAGTTTCAATGTGAGGGGGTGTCACTTAATAAAATGTGAGGGATTGTCCGTGTCATTAAGACAAAATTCAGGGAGTCCGAATGATTTTTACCCAAATTTCTAAAAAGTTTCTCTGCTACAAACCTAAGCCCCCCCCCTGTCTCTTATACGAGTT
>CM042191.1:23677746-23705716 GCA_023539305.1 Ilex asprella
CCCCAAGAGTTACTTAGGAGGGTCTATTTCAATGACACCTTTATTTAATTACTTTTGAATCTAAATTTTAAAAACCCAACAATCTAAAAAGGCGATAGAATTAGTAGTATTTGAGATCTCATACTCGTCCCACCTCATCTAATCTCTTGGGTTTGGGAAGCACGACCAACCCTTACTTGACCCACGGAAGAACTGAAAATAAACGCAAGGGAGGGAAAAACTATGTAATGTATAGCCTTCTAATAGTTTCAAGAAAGGGTGTTAGAGCATCTCCAAGAGGCTAGCTAAACCCTCCCCTTTAGCTATTTTAGATAACTTTTCCTTAAAACATGGCTCCAACAGACTAGCTAAAAGACTATCTAAAATAGATAACCCTTTTTTTGCTAGATAAATGTAGCTAGCCCTATTTGTGGCTATCTAAAATAGATAACCCCATTTTTAGTATATTTGTAGGTATATTTCATACATACATTCAGATTTATCTTTTTTTTATACTTACATTCAGATCTTCAAAAAAAAAATCGGTGGGTATATTTTACTCAATCTTTCTTTCATTTATATTTTACCCAATCATGTGAGAATTGGTTTACTTGATGGGTCTTGCTTGATTCAGTACGCGTCAGGTTCGTGTCAATATTCGTGTTAATAAAAAACTATTTAATTTGACAACAACTAATATAACACTATTTAAAAAATTATAAAATTCTTATTTGTTATCTACAATACTCGTTAATATAATTATTTTTCTATCTATAGTACTCATTAGTCATGTTATTAGTCGAACCTTAATTTGACTCATTTATTACTCGTGTCAACGAATCGTGTTATTTTCAGGTTCGTGTCGGGTTCGGTTAGAGTCGGATTCATCTTCGAGTCAAAAATTGACACCCCCTATTGGTTTAATTGTTAATTTGTTTGTATTATTGATAATTAATTTTTTAAATTTTGATGACGTGACGTAACACGTTATGTGACGTCATCAATATGGTAATGATATGGCGTATTAAATAATATTTTAAATTTTATTATTGAAAGTTAGTTGAAGTGGTTAGTTAAAATAGATAGCGTTGTTGGAGTGAGTTTGAAAAAATGGTTAGTTAAAATAGATAATACAATATTTAAATATATTTTGAGTAGCTATTTTAGATAACTCTCTTGGAGATGCTCTTAAAAGAGACCACCAAGACAAAAGCCTATATAGTAGCCACTTTTAGTTCTTGTGGATAACACGAGCCTCCCACAATTTATGTAAAGGTCCTGTCCTCCAAAACCACTCTTTCACATTCAAATTTCAGATAGAAAGAAAGAAAAACACTAAGTGATCGTTTGATTGTCGTATTAAAAATGCATGAATTAAATATAATAATTTAATCTAATATAATACAGAAGGACAAAAGACAAGATTAAATAAGGTATTAGAATAATACATAATTTTATCAACTGTTTGGTAATAAACAATATAAGCGTTGGATAGTAGTTATTTAATCCAATCAGTTGTTTGGTTAGAGAATTATTTCATCGTATTAATGTTGAATTAACAAAAAATATCCTCAATCAGTGTTTGTTACATTGATGACAACTTGATTTTATCAGTTAGGGAGTTATAATAGTAAATGTGTAGAATAATACGTTTGAGTTGAATTATAATACCACCTCTCTTGGTGGTATTAAAAAATCTCCATAATACAGAGTTATCGTATAAAAAATATACGATAAATATACAATCAATATACGTTTTTGAAATTAATACAGTATTAAATTTGTTTACCAAACAAAGTATTAACCTCGATTAAATAAAAAATAGTACAATCTAATATTTAATCCCCTCCTAATACATCTACCAAACGAGCCATAAAGAGACTATTTTACATTTTTAAAACAGAGACCAAATAATTCGTCACACATATATCAACTACTGTACAACTGCCTATCGACAACGGTTACGATCCGGGATAAATAAATAAATAAATAACAACTGTTGAAAATAAATGAAATAGAGCTTAATAGCTTTAAATTGGAGCGTGATATTTCCAGCAACCTCCACCGTGTCTATAATAGCTATGGTCTTCCAACTTTTCACATGAAACTGGCTTTAGCTTACCTACCCTACCCTATCCTTATAATGGTAAATATTCTAGTCAAATAAAAGGATGGAGATAAACATGCAAGGTAAGAGAATGGTATCTCGAGATCTCATGTTTAATTCACATAAAAAGTCTGGATTTACTTAATATACATATTAGCGAGTAATTACAATGACCTGAACTCCAAAGAACTATGTCATAAGAATGGTTTAACGTTGCAATTAAAAAAAAAAAAAGTGGAAAAAAAATATCACCAACCCCAATTCTAACCCTTTATTCATTCAAATATGAAAGCAATTGATCATATGAGTGAAATTTAATATGCTAGAAGACAAATTTAATAGAGCCACCAATGCTGTCTCACTGAAATGACTTGTCTGCCCTATGCATCCCATCAAATTAAGGGTTTGTGGATTAAGATCTTTTAATTTTTGACACAAATTCAAAAATAACACGACATGCTAACATGAATGATAAACGAATTAAATTAGTGTTAAACAAGAATAACCCGATATTAACACATTTAATGAATTTAACAAGTACTAACAATGCACGACGTGTATTGCACGCAAATATTTTTATGCAATTAAATTAAATATTAACTTGTATTTATCATTGCATTCTCTTCATAACTTAATGGACTCATTTTCTTGTTATTTTTTTATTCGAATTACCAAAAAAATAAGGATTATAGAATTTTCTTTTTTCGGTTTTTCTTTTTCTTTGTCTTTCTTGTTTTTACTTTGTGCCTCCATATTTTTTTACCAAATTATTTTAATTGTGAATGAAAAAAAAAGATAAATATATTAATTTTTGGACATTGAAAATATTATTATATCAATAAAATTCTTGTCGTATATTAATATTAGGTTTTTTGGAAAAAATAATATTTTTATATATCATGTTAAAATATAATATGATCATTCAAAAATTTTCCAAAGATAGAAAAAATTATAAGATATGTTAGAGATTAATTTATTATTTAAATACAAAAGCACATGTTAACCTTTATAGATTTTTATAAGGGCAAAATAATGAATCAAGAATTTTTCATGTTAAAGTACTTTTATTAGCAATATAAATATAGATTATACAAATAAAATATCAAAAAAAATTTATTTTTTTATCAAGTATTAACATGAATCCTTACAAACAAAGAGAATTACTTGCTAGTTTTAATTATTATATAGATTTAGTGAATTTTAGTATATGAAAAAACTATTTGAATGTAAGTTTCAAATATAACACGACAATAAATAACTCGAGTATATATCAAGCCATCTAACACGACCAAATAAATAGAAATTTTAAATTAAAATTGACTAATACTTCAATGCAAACCCAAACATGACACCATTGTTACCCCTACATCAAAGACTGAGCAATTGTGAAAGCAGTTTTGTTTGTGTGGGTAAGGTCAACTATATTTACGAACCAATAGCTAGCTGTATGGATGGATTACATGGTGACCCACACCAACAGGGTGTGAAAGGCTCCTTTAAGAGGATAAACATGCTGTTTGAAAGGATGTGATCAATAATGAAATGCACCTAATAGCTGTATATGATTTCCAGCAGTGACCACTCCCTGACTAAGGATCACTACCCAATCTTTTTTGCATCATGCTCACCACACCTAGCTTGTGGTCCTAAGTGGTATCCTAGATAAAGTTCATGTATTTTGGGTCCCTAACACAACTCTCTGATTCTTCCTATATTTTCTTTCTACCCTTCACTCCCATTATTTTATTTTACAGCAAAATAAATGTAAATAGAACCTTCCATATATTGGTCCCAGTATTCTTAGTTATCTATGCAAATTTTAAACAAAAATATACACATGATGTCTCTTCCAATGTCATATAGGATACATACAGAAGCATTAACACTCAGAAGACTTGAGGGCATCCTAAGCATAAAGTACCGCAAGCCAAAGACCTTGTGAAATAAATCTAAGGAAGAAAATAACTCAAAAACCTTGAAAACAAAAAGATGCTCTGCTATTAGAATTGACATCTCTATATTCATTTAACCCAAAACTGCACACCTTAAGCAGTGATCTCCGTGGTATAGGTAAAAAATGAAACATCAGATTAAACACGGGTAGCGAACTGCATAGAGTGTGGCATGCTCGATAATGAGAACTGACCGGCTTTACAGAAACTGTGATTCCCATGATTCTCTCACTGCAACGTAAGTCCTCTCATTTTCATACAAGCTTTCCTGGTCTAACCCAAGAACTTAGGAAATAGGGAAGAAGGAATCACCACATTTGGCAAGCCAAACCCAAAGCTTTGCATAGGTGTGGTAGAATTTTTGAAGTTCGAAGATATCTTATTTTACCAGTTCGCACAACCGAGCTCGGCCAGGATTAAGAAGGGATTCGGACATCAGCCATCCCTACAAGGAAAAAGAAAAAATCATTAGCATATCTGTGAGAGAAGTATAATGGATATAGTCATCATACAGATATCATATTCAAGATCGGCAAAAATGAAGCACCAAATACAAGCAATGAAAGCAGTTGAGCATATTTAACCAATCCCAGAACTTTCAATGAGGGGTTTGCCTCCAAAAAGTCTAAAACAGCCTTGTTTCAAGCAAAGCTACACAGGGGTGTGTTTCACAGCAACTTCAGGGCAATGAATAAAAAGTATTTAGTAGCACATTTGAAACATCTAGCAACTAGGGATCTACAAAAACAGACTGAGGCCACTAAATAAACTTTCTTCTGCATAAAAAATTTTCTTTCATCTAAAAAACAGAATACTGAAGTAATAAGATTACACTTTAATACCTCCTCAGTAATGATGAGGACTTTCCTTATCATTCAATGAGGATAGATCTTGTGAGTCTGTAAATGTGCACCTTTTTTTTTTTATTAAATGCTTTGATGATTAAGAAATAAAAGTTACATCAAAAAGGTTGAATAAGAAAAAGAAACAACAAAACAAACAAAGTTACATAACAAGCTTATAAGTCACAAATCTCTCTCCATCCCGCTAAGATTGCAAATAGTGGAATTCCTTTAAAATCCTTAGAAATGGAAGCCCAAAATGAGGCTACAAAATGAATACAATCTCATGACTCAACCAAAGACTCGTATCGATCTTGTATTTGGTGCCACAAAAAAAAATTGGCCCAATGTTAACCTCCACAACCACATACCCACTAATGCTATGTTTTTTGCCTTTAGATTACCAATAGAAAGAGCACCTTTATCCCTAGAACTACAACCACCCTCTAGTTTATTAAATGATCTATCCTCCCCTCACCCTTCCCTCCCATAGAAAATCTCTCATCATTTTATCTATCTTCAAAGCAATTTTCCTTGGCATTTTATAAAGATAAATATGTCGGAATACTAACTAGGACCGACATTACTAAAAGAAAGTTCTTTTCCACCCATCCAACTTTTTCTCCACTCTTTCTACCATTAAATCCCAAAAAGGTAGTGCCTATAGATTCCCACCCAAAGGTAACACTAAGTAAGGCCACTCTCGCACCTTACACCACAAGAGTCTCGCAACTATATTTGACATTATCAATACGTGAGTTGATTCCCACAAGAATACTTTTATCCATGTTCACTTTCAAACTGGACACCAAACCAAAAACCTCCACAATATTCTTAAAGTTAATAGTTTTTCTTCATCCCCCTCAGATAAGAATATTATATAATATCAGCAAACTACATTGTAAATGATAGACCACAATCCTATCTGCCCCTACACTAAAACCACACCCTGTCTCAATCATCTAGATGTCTTAAATCTATCTATTGGTTTTCCATTAAGCATGATAGAAAAATTCATAGATTGCAAAAACACTTGAATCCACCTCCTCCATCTCCATCCATATCTTTTCACCTCTGAAACATTGTCAAAAAAATCTCAATCTACGTCATCATATGTCTTCTCAACTCAATCTTAAAAGCAAAACTCTCCACACTTCTAACTCTATAATCGTCCACAATTCCATTAGCCACAAGTGCTATATCCAAAATTTGCCTATCTTTAACAAAAACTCCTTGACACTCAGAAATCGTATCACTTAAGAGTTTCTATTAATCTCATGGATAACACAATTACAATAATTTTATAGAGACTAGACACCAAGCTAATCGATCCAAAATCCCTCATTTTCATTGATTTATCTTTTTTTAGAATCAAGCATATAAACGTGGTATTTGTAATTGCATTAACTACTCCACTTAATTGAAATCTTTCATTAAATCTTCCTTAACAATATCCCAACATCTTGATAAAATGCCAAAGTAAAACCATCAGGACTCGGTGCCTTATCTCTACCACAATCAAAAACAGTCATTCTTACTTCTTCCTCCTCAAAAGGCCTTCCAACCACCTAACGTACTCTCCTCAATAGGACTCCACTTCAAACATTCCAATCTAGGTTTTACCCCTAAAAGATCAATATAAACTATCGAAAAACTCTATAATCTTACTCTTAATCATCATTTCATCTTCAATGATCACCCCAATGTCCAACTCCAACTTATCAATAAATTTCATTGTTTTGCTTACCATTTGCAATCGTATGAACAAGTTTAGAATTGTTGTCTCCCTCTTATATCCACTTCACTCTAGCCTTTTACCTCCTACTAATTTTTTCCTTAAATACCACCTACTCAAACTTATTCTTTAACTCCCCCTATCCCTTCTCAAATTCTCATCTAAATTACCACTCTTCTCAATTCTATCAATCTCCCTAATCCTATTCATGATCAATTTTTTTGTGATTCTAATATCCCCAAATACTTCCTTATTCCATTTCTGTAAATGTGTCACCTCACTTGAAGTAGCATGTTAGGAACCATTGAAAAAGCATTTCAAACCAACTCTTTGAGTTTTGTGTAATCTTTTGCAAATAAAAATTGTTTTCAGCTTTTGCCCTTGAAAGCAAGACGAGAACATTCAAAGTAATGGCCTACACAATATGAGTTCATTTAAGGTCACAAAACCTTCTATTTCATATTTGCAGTTGCCCCTTGACAAGTCATTATTAATGTACATTTTAACCCCCAAAAATGTAGTACCTCATTACTTTCATTAACTTTCATGTCCCTAATTACCTTAAAAAAATATAGACAGTAAAAGAATTAAAAAGTTTTCAATACGGTATAGGATGTTAGCATTTTACATGTGCCAAGTGGCAATATTGCTAGGGCAGCAGCAGACCATGGCAACACAGGAATTGAGCTCATAGGCACCAACTGTTCAATGTCCTACTTACCTAATTTTCTGTAATTTCTGTACTTAATTCCTTTGCTCTTCAGTAGTTAATTAGAAAGAAAGGGCATCATTTCAAGAAAAATTAACTCCAAATTTAGGAGGGGGGTAGATTGGGTCCAAACCTAACTTTTGGCATTTTTTAGTGGCAGTAATTTGAAAATATCATAAAGTAAAACAGAAGATATATGGCTTTCCACCATACCTGTTCTTTAGCTTTAGTCTTGAAGGGTCCATATAAAGCTGAGACCATCTTATAAGATTCCACAACATGGGACTCCAGATCAGTAGTCGAGGGCAATAAAATCGAATGATCACTTCCCAGTTGTATTCTAGAAGATTCATTCTCGTTTGAGGAACGAACAATATGCAGAAGCACATGAGCCTGTAATACAAGATCATCCTAGCTTAAACAACTACTGTGTTAAACTCCTGGTAACATCGCACAAAAAAAGCGAGACTGCTTACATGGAAAGCTGCTTTCAGAATGTCATCTGACTTTGCTTGATCCTTGAGCAGTGCGAATATATTACCCTTGGAAGGATTGTACGTCACTATATATCTCTCTTTCTGCCATTAGGAAAAAGAAATGCATGTCAGATGTGAAAGAGGACCACTACTAAAAGATTAACACAAGTATGTGTGTGTGCATGTGCCTGCCAGCATGCTGAGAAGGAAAGAGAGAGATTCCCAGCAAAACAAAATCATCTACCCATAAAAGTAAATATACCTCAAAAACAGGTTCTACGGTGAGATAAGAATTCGCATCTTGGAATGCCTCCTTAAACCTAGGTCCTGCAAACCAATTGTAACAAACCTCTGTCTGAACTCGAAATAAATGGATGTACGTATAGTTCATTCACATCAAAGTGAAAAAGAGAAAACAAACGCTACTATCATCATACCAAGAACAATGGGTCTGTCTTTGGACCAGGGAAAAGTGAATATATTTTCCATCATATTTCCCTCCTGCAATGTTGGAACTCGCCCTGAAGAAGGGAGAGATATGAGACCAGAATACAGGAATACAAGATGTTGCAAGGCTTTACATGAGAAAACCATCAGAAATACCATGGGCCTGTTTTCCAAATGACATCTTTTGGGAAAGCCAAGGTGAAGTTGGGAGCCTCACCATAGTTCTTAGAGAACTAAACAATATTAGGAGTACCCCCATCCCCAACCCAGGACAGGTATAGAAAAAAAATATACACATAATCAACAGTAATCAAAAACCAAAAGAGTTGCATTGTCAGTAGAGCTCATCCTAACCTGTCTTGAGGAAGGACTCTACTGCTACAGTGAATCTAGCCCGATTCAACGTATGCAATACAACAGATTTTACCTGTCAAACAACACATGATGCAATCAGAAAATTCAATCAATATCAACAAGCAATATGAAAACAGAAAACCTCAATACACACAATCAAACCTCTTGGTAAGAACTGAGAACATATCCGCAGGAAAGGAGGGCAAATGTGGTAACCAAGGAAGGATTTCTTTTCGCCATCAAGATGCTCATTCCAGTTCCCAGCTTCAAAGAAGAGAAGTTCATCGAAATTAGCTTCAACTACCAGTTCGATTCAAAAATAATTCATCCTCAAATACTGAATTTATCCAATATATATGATAGCCCAACTGTCAGCTCATAAAACATGGTGTTCAACTGCCAATGTAGAAATAAAAAGAATATAAAATATGGAACAGACTGCTATGAATCTCATTTCTCTTCTTGCTTCTAACAATCACCCCCCCCTCTTTCTTCCCCTTCCTCCTCCTTTCCCCATTCCCTTGATGAGGTAACAAGCTACACTGAAACCAATATATCATATTATCTTACTACATGCATCAAAGCATAGAGTAAGAACTCATAGCCTTGCTCAGTTCATAGTTCAATTCCTCTAGAAATGATATGGATTAGGTCCCATCTTTAGCGGGATAAGAGGAGGGCCCTAAAGGGTAAGGAGAGCTTCCCCTTAGATTGAAGCCCAAGCATTGGGTTTTTTAGCATCTGTGTTCATGTGCTGCAGAAAAATAATGTTTACTGGTAAGAGGACTCAAACAGGTGACCAAGTGAAGGTATAAGACCTCTTAGACCAGTCACAAGTCATCACCATCTTGCCCACTTCCAATTGATGACCGGCTATTATATAATTGTTAACCTAGGCCCCTGTGCTGGGGCTCGGCTCCCGAACCGTATGTGAGCTGCCTCGTATGGCTCTTCCTAAGAACTTGAAGCATCAACCCTGCAAAGCTCTCCCTCAACATCATGCAGTTTTTGTTATGCAGGTGAAAGTAGATGGTCCATTGCTCCTCCCGTCTTTTCCGGCAAATGTTATGTTCAACTATGCCCACCCACCTCGACAAGCCTGGAACTCCAATCAATAAATGAATGGAGGGATGAACTGGATTTGAATACAAGAGAAGTGGAACCTCCAGCCATAAGGAAGGGGAGTTGATTTTGAACCTAGATTTGTCAATATATCCCCTCTCCTCTATGTATTACTACTTGATAGTATAGCAAACCAAATTAGCAGGATCAAGTTGATTCTGAACCTAGATTTGTCAATATATCCCCTCTCATCTATTCTATGCATTTTCATATATATAACAATCTAATGTGTGGGGGAGAAGACTTCTATATATATAATCTATAAATATATATGGAATCAAAGCTGTGGGGAGGAGGACGTGGGAGCTTTCCTTCTCAACGCATAATTCCTATATTTTTTAATTATTCAATTAAAAACCAAGGTTCCCTCCAATTAAATTATTCCACTTGCACATATAACTTCTCTCCCTGACTTCCCACTCCTTTAACTTTTGACTCCCTCCTAGATTCTTATTTTCTCTAACCTGACTAGAAAGATTAAATGGTTTGAGGAAGGGAACTGAGTGGATATGCTGGTAGAGGATGAGGGACGTAAAATTTCGTGCATCGCACAAGTTTGCCACTAGTTAACAGATGGTGATCAAAGTATGGGAGAGAGGGCTCAGAAAGCCTTTCCTACCCATTTACTTAATTATCCTATTTTTCTCTAAGTGCATTATTCTCTACTTTTTATTTATTAAATTAAAAATTAAGTTCCCCAATCAAATTTTGGCATATTATACATAAACCACTCCTTTGCTACCTCCAACTTCTCAATCGTTTTTTATTCCAACTCACTTTTCTCTTTTAATTACTCATCTTCATCTTCTCTTCTCTCTCTTAACACTGCTAAACAAAATAGATGGATTGGGCAAGGGGGCAAGGAGGAGATGCTGGAACAGTGTGGGGGCATAAATCTTGTGTTGTGCACATACATCGCTAGTAAGGTCATACGGTCATAAATTTGACTTATAGGTTGCATACCCCATGAAGATATGTAAAGGTCAAATTGTTTGTAAACAATGCTCTCAATGTAGCAAGTGCAGACGCCTGTTTCTAGAAACTATAGAGTACTTTGGATAAGCATACCAGATCAGCAACATTTCCAACACATTCCCCTTTAGCAGTGACATCGCCAATGTTTTCTCCTTTAGCAAAGGCTTTGTATATAGGAGTACGAGTTGATGTTGATGTGACAGCAGCAACATTCTACAAGTAAATGCAGATAAAAGTAAATCTACAGTATGAATTCCTAACACATCTACTACAGAATGAAATAAAAAAGGAATGAAAATCAAACCTTGGCCACATTGGCAGCACAGGCTAAAGGCAGGAAAAGGTGTGGCACTGCCGCAGTTATCAGTTCTACACCAGCACCCAACTCCATTAGCAGATCACCCGCGATCCGAAGCTGATGAAAGGCATCACAATTATCAAGACGAGAGCGTCAGAAAACAGAGAACTGGTCAGTAAAAATAAAATACGAAAGTGCACTGCATTTTAGACTAATCTCACCTGTTTCAGATCATAATCAAATTTCTTCCCCTGCCGAGCAAAAAGCATCTTACCAACCCGACCAGCACCATCCTACACAAAAAACATATAACAAATAGAATACTTCTAATACATCAGATTCAAAACCTGAAAGAGATGGAAAGCAAAATGCATGAAGAAGTACAATAACGCACCAAAACATTTAATCAGAACTCATTGCCATAACTTTCTGGCTGTGGATGCACTGTTAAAAGAATTTAATCATGAACAAATTTAGGTAATCTTTGCTAAAATTTTGATTTTTCAAAACATGGAAACAATCACACTCAAATCTTCCTAGGTTCAGTAGAACATCTGTGGCCTAAGCCTGATAAAAAGTTGCTTTGAAATATCTCAAAGTCTACCTCCATTGGAAGAAAAAATGTTGAATATGTTATTCTTTTAGAAAGTTTATGAGAGAAACCAATGGAGGGATAGAAAGTTTATGAGAGAAACCAATGAGGGACCAATAACATAATGAAGTCAACGAGTGATTTCAAGAACTACTTTTCATAGAGGTTTCCTTCTCGCTGCATTTTAGATTGTTAAAAGGGGGGAGACAGTATAACAGCTAAGACACTAGTGATTATTTAACAGTGTTTCTCATGTCTATTTAGCTTTTGGCACTCATTTCATTATTTTTCCTCATTTTTAGACTCCTAAGTCCCAACCTAAAGCCCCATGATTCAATTTATCCAAAATCCTATTAAATAAATAAACTTAAAAGAAATGGAGCGATAAAAACTGCAACCACCCAAAGTTTGTATCTAACCTAGATTGTTTTCCTGATAATTTTATCTAACTTATAATATAAATGACCCAGTTCAGTTCCCAACATTTTGAAATTGACAAAAACCCAAGACTAAAAATGTTACATACAGGCATTAAGAGTAGAGTAGGAAGAAATAAGACTTCGTCACATCAAAAAGACAGAAAGAAGAGACAATAGGATCACATCACAAAGCTTATTTTATTGTTTCATCCAACTGAAGGTATCTTCCATCACCAGATGTTTATCCAGATTGGCAGCTAAAATTACCAAAACTTGTACTAGAAATCATAAAATTTTCATCATTGGATACTAGTAAAAACTTCAAAAAGTGAATGCTGATGAGGAACTTTCTAATGCCAAGCTGGTACAAAAAACAATGCATACCTTGAGAATCCAGTTGATAGCTACAGCCCCAGGAGCAGCTCGATTTCTCGAGACTCCAACCGAACTCAAAAGCGTTTGTGTTGTGAAAACACCCATTGCTCCACCGAAAAAATGCTACAATCCATTAATAATCCATATTAATGAAATTCAACAAAAGCAAGATACTAAAAGGTAAAAACGGCTTATTGATTTTATCAGTCTAAATTACAGCATTTATAACATAAGTTGCTATTAAATACCTTCAAAGCTCTCCATGACATGTACGGTACATAAGATGGTGAAACACTATCAGGAAAACCTTCTGGCACTACATAGGATCTTATGAATGACATCAATTCCTGCACCACATAATCAACACAAATTACGCACAACTTACACACAACATATTCAATATCCTATACACGAACATGGATTCAAGGTCAAAAAATATATAGCAAACTATTATAGTTACATGACCTACACAAAACTGTGCGTGCCTATGTAACGATATATAATTGCCTATAAATTTATATAAATATATATATATCTATACACACACACACACACACAGAGGAAGAGAGAAATAAGGGAAAACGGACATCTACAGGGGCTTGGGGAGTCTGCAAGCCAACAGCACGGATCGAACTCTTCTTGAATTGCTTAGAATTATCCTTCTCGGCAAAGTAATTCCATTTTCGTCCATCGATCTCTTCGCAGCAAATCAATCTCAAGCTCGAATCAATGAATTGTTCCTCAACCCGTCCCAAATTTGCCTCATGCGGCCTCAATCCAATACTCTCCGCAGCAACCAATGACGACGCCGACGGCGGAGCGGAAGCGAGGTTGGCGCTGATTCGGAGCGTCTCGCGCACGAGAAGCCTGGCATCCTGAGAAGTCGTGGCGGTTAGGGTTGAAGAAGGCGAGTTCGGAGAGTGCTTGAACTTCATTGTTGTGGCCGAGAATTGCAGAAAGTAAAATAGAGAGGAATTGGAGGAAATGGAAATTGAGAGAATGGAAAATTGGGCGGGGGGATTTTATGGAAGAAGAGGAAGCATTGGAAATGACGATGGAGGGATTTCTACAGGTGGCCAACAATTGAGTTAACGGTGAGAAAGAGGAATCTGGAGAGAGAAAATCGAGAGTGAATATTTTTCCGAGAGACAGATAGAGAGAGGAGAGAGAAAGGTGACGGGTGGGAACACGAAGGTTCATGGGATGGGCACATGGAAATGGTGTGATGGACGGTGCGCAAATGGCAAAGCTCTTGTACAATTTTTTTTTTTTTTTTTCCAACGATCAATATGTCCGGGTTAATTTATGTTAAAGATATGTCATTTATGTCGGGACTAGAGTATTCATAATGGATAAATTTTTCATACCCTGATCTTAAAAGATTATCAAAATTTGAACTTAAAACGTCTCAACTTATAAATCTTGTATAATTATAAATCCAATTCAAAATTTATTATTTTTTAGATTAGTGTCAATTTTTTTAGAATTACAATTTTATTTATTTAATTCGATTGTCTTAATACTAACTCAATTTTTATTGTCAAGTAAAAAAATGAAAATTAAAAATCATTCCCCATAGTCCTTAATAATTTAAAAATCTATTTAAATTTCATACTAACATAGTCAAGTAAAAGAATTGTTTATCTAAAAAATAAAAAATTATTAGAGCATCTCCAATTCTTATTATTTTTAAAATCAAAATTTAAATTTAAATAAAAAAACTCTTAAAAATCTTCTTCAAATCAAGAGAAAATCAAATTTTTACTCAAATCATTAATTAATGGTTATATTTTATTTCCTTTTAAAGACTTAATAGTCATATTTTATTTATTCTCCTTTAAATTTGAATTTGTCCATTAAATTGTTTAATATTAAATCAAATTTTTTATTTAAATGTAGACTAAAATTTGTATTTGACATTAATTTAATTTATATTTATTTTGTATACTATTGCCATTTTATTATTTTATTTAATTTTTTGGCATGGATCTACACTGATGGAACGTGCAAGTAACATACTGTACGTTTGTGGTTGCTGCCGTAGAAACGATTCTACCCCGGCCTATGACACGGAACTGTAGTAGTTGATCCAAACCAAGACTAATTGTTTTTGTTCTATACCAGCATGCAAACAGACAAAAAAATCCATTAAAAAAATTAATGGATTTTACCAATCTAATCACCCAAACACATTTTCTAAACTTTTTAAGTAAGCATTTTTTTTTTTTTGAAAAAACACTTCATTTTTCCATTGTGAACTAGTGAGAAACTTATCAAAAGTCTAAAGATATTTAACATTCTAAAATGTTATTTCCATCAAGTTTGTGTTTAATAATTTTATTTTTAGTACTCATTTTGTGAAATCGAACTTTGATAAATGACGGGTGTTTATTTGTCTAAGTAATACATCATAAGCTTGGATGGATTAATCTGAATACAATCCGAAGTTAAACTCAAAATATTTAGTACTTAGAATAAAAAATTCATAATATTGGGGTTTATTTACGCTAAAAATTAAACCTAATATAATTTTCACGTAATATTAAGTTTTGGATCTTGAATTTAATTAATTATCTCAAATCACACCCCAATTCAGCCCAAGTTACTACCCGGAGAATCACTCCTAAATTTAATCAATTTTAATTTAATTTAAACTCAAATTTGCAATTTGAGTTACATAACTCAAATTTAAGGATGAATAGGTGAAATTTAGTTAAGACTTTAACAACTTAGACAACTTTGGTTTTACTTGCCAACTCACATGTAACTAACTCAAGATACACACTCTAACCACCACCTTATTCATGTCAATAATCATTTTATCACCACACTGAACTTTCATCTCCAAAAGTATACAAGGATTTTATTAATTTAGGTTTCTTTAAAATTTGGGCATGCTAACTCAAGGGGTGAACCCATTGAGCTGAGTTGTTACTAGACTAGATATTCAGAGGCTTAGTAAAATAATTAAAAAAAATGTCCATTTCTTGGCTACAACCTTGATTAATGAGAGATCACATCACATTTATTTATTCCAATTTTATTGTTAGAGAGTAGCCTTAGGGCCGTTTATTTAGTTGGGCTACAAGTCCCATGCTTCTTTAAGGTGCGTTTGGTTGTTCCATTAATTCCAAAATGTCATTTTCATTTAGTCCAACACATTTTTTCATTTTTTACCCCTATTTTTGTGAAAAGTCTCCGATACCCCAAAAAAATTATTTAGTACCAGATTAAAAAATATAATTTTTTAAAATAAAGTTACACCTTTGAAATAAGAAGTTATAAACTCATGGAAGACCATGATCAATCGCAGATACTCATGATCAAGCATCGACTTTCTTTGAGCAATTGTAATTTCTCCATTATAAGTTGTAACTTGATTTTTAACAATTAAAATTTAACCTTGAAAGGTATAACTTTTTGACATCAATTACAATTTTTTATGATCGATTATGCCATTTACAAATTATTATTTACACCTTAAAAAAAATTATAATTTTTAGTATTGTATCGCTACCCAAGCTTTTCTCCTATTTTTGAGTTAGATACATGAAAAACATCATATTCACATTTTCATTCTTGGTTATTATAACCCCAAACACGTAACATGTGACATAGTCATGCAAAGAAGCCTGTCATATAAAAGGGAATTGCTAAAAAATCATAATGAGAAAAAATACCGAGGAATGGTCACTTTTTGTCACGAATATGTTCCCAATCGAAATTTAGGCGACATAAATGATAAATAACCTTACTCTCTTTTAAAGATGCAAACTCTTGACAAAATACAATAGAAAATACTGAAAATTTCAAACCGTAAACATATGAAAGTTAAAAATTCTCAATGCCTTTAATCTCGACAACATATAGTGAGAGAAGTAATTACCAAATCCAAACAACTAAGGGTCTACTAGGTGTAAAATCCAGATATTGTTAGCCAAAAAAACAACAAAGAAGAAAAAAAGAGCAGTCTAAATCCACGGGCTTTCTCAATCGCGACAAGATTTAGAGAGTTGGATGTATACAATTCTCTTCGTAGACGGAGAAAATGCTTTAGTAACTTCAATTCATTGCACACCAATTACAATAAAATAACATTCTCGTGTGCATAAAAAACCAAAAAAAAAAAATAGATTACATGAAAAATAAGACTGGAGAGTGAGATTGCGATGGGGTCCAATGGCCTATACTTTCTTTGGTTGCTGAGGCGGATTGGATGAGAGCAAAGCAGGACCACCACCTCAACTTTGCATAATACAATAGGATTGGAGACCTTACCCTACCCTTTCTTGTGTTGGAATTTCATACCAATGCCACCTACAATGCCAGCATTTGCATGTGGATATCAATACAAAATTAAAGATGAAAGTTGAAAAAGCTGACATTGAGTTGTCAATTGATCGAGTCATGTTAATTTCATTTTAATGAAATTTTGTCTTGCATATAACTCGTTAAACTAAATTCTTTTGTGTGAATCTCGTATTGTATTGATGAATGATGTTGAGAAATGCCAACTCAACTTCCACAACACAACTAGGGATTTCCATTAGTGGTGGAGCTACTTGAGGACTATGGTATGCATGTGCTCACCCTCAATTTACCCTCAATTTTTTTTTCCTTTTACATAGCCTGCACATATACAAAGTATATATTTTTAGCAAATTTATTTGTGTCTATCTAATTATCTTCTTGTTATATCAATTCAAAAAGAACCATCCTTAGAGAACTACTAACTTTTGGACACTCTTCGAACACAACAAGACCCCCTCCAATAAGTAGTTTGAGATCATTTTATAAATTTTTAAAAAATTGAAAGGTTATTTTGTTATTATATAAAATCATGATCGGGGTTTAACAAAATAACGTCCATTTTATAAGTGTAATAAAACATTAATGTGTTAGCATAAAACTATCCAACCATTTGAAGTCTTAAAAAAATCAAAATATAAATATGTATGTCTGATGAGATCATTCTTATGAGACGAAAATGAACGAGCGATTAATAGAGCTAAAGAGGGGGGGGAGAAGAAGTAATCGGTAACAATTAAACAATTGATGATTGTACCAGCTCTAAGAATTATTCTTCTTTCCCGTGAAATACAATTTATTTTTGGTTGAGATTCAAATAGTCGGTGACAAAACAATGTTCAATTTTGACCCTTTTTGTTGCGTTTATTAATTGATTGAGGGGGAAAATATTAAAGCTTATGAATGTACCCACTTAAGGTATAGTTTTTGGATTGTCATTAACCCCATAATGCTAGCATTTGGATTTTGGATATGAAGACAAAACCACAGAATGTAGTCAAAAATAGATTGTACTCGCACATTGATGAGCAGTCTTGGAGCTATATGTTGTGGACTGAAATTTTCATGAGAACTTTTCTCTAAGGACATGTGGGGGCGGGTCTATCAAAAAAATGGATCTATGACCCAAGTTAAACTTGATCTTTGTAAACTTGAGAAAAGAGAAATCTTAATGTTACCACTTTGCTATGCAATGCATTTGGCATTTCCAAAGTTCGAATCTCTTGGAAGACCTAGTAGATACCATAATACTTGCTGGTTTGCAAATGTAATACAGATGAAACATCTATAGAGAACTTTAGAGTTTTGAAAAATAATATTTGGTACCGTAACATAATTTATTTTTAGTACTAAAATTTTATTTCGAGTTATTCATGGTCATTGATTATGAAAATAATAAAATAAAACAACCTTACACATTGCATTCTCATTGGATAAAAAGATGAATAAAGATAATGTTTTGATACTGTAGTGCCAATTGAGAGGCTTATAGAGTCCCCCAAAGTGAAGGTCAACATGTCATTTTGAATTGCAAATAAAGAGTGTCGATTGCCAATGATTATGAAAGTATTATTTCAAAGCAAAAAAAAAAAAAATCATCAATTATTATTTTTTGCTTAAAAACAAAAACAAAACCAAGTTTGCTAGACATTTTTGAAAAATCATTTTTTAGAAATCGGTACCAAAAATTATACACATTAATACACTAAAATACATGTACACTAACGCATTGAAGTTCTATTATTTAGAATTTTGTGATTTAGAATATTTTTTTAGTGATGTTTGAAATATTGAGTTTTTTTAAATTCATTAGAATAGGAATCCATATATAATTCCCTTGATAAAATAAAAATAATTGTCAATATTCTAATCATATTAGAACCTTACTACAGTTAGAATTAGTTAGGTTAATTGGGATAAAATATAATATAATACTCTATAATATATATTTTAAAGAATATTAAAATTCAAGTTTTACTTAAAAATATACTATAATCTATTTTCCAATAAACTCTTAATACAATTTGAAAAGTTTACTGTGATTAAAAAATTATGCTAATGTAAAATAAAATTAATTTGAAAAACTATCTATAATATTATTTTTTCTTTTAAAAAATGAAATGATTGGACTTTTGAATGGAAAAAAATACACATATGTAGGCATAAAGTTATCTTTACATATGAGATGAGCAATATTAGATTGATGGAAGTTTTTCTAAGTGGGTATCAAGTAGGGTTACGAAAATCCATAAGGCCAAAGTCTCCGTTGCGATTTTTATAGTCCAGTCTTCAATTTAATTGGAAATGATTTTAATTTCCTAGTTATTGAATTATATTGACGCCACCTTACTAGGTTCCAAAACTATACTATTAGAATATTTTCTCATATTTTTTATGCATTTTTATTAATCTTTCAATATATAGATTTTGAGATACCCACGGATGTTCTTTTTTAAAACGTAATATGTAGATTGATTATCAAGTTGATAAGTCTTGTACTATGGGCATAAAACATAATATTGATAAATCAAGAAGAAAAAAGATCATTCCTTTAGCTTCAAAATTTACCCAAAAAACAAAGTAACTCCATGAAATGTGTTAGGGAAACTCAATATGACATCAGTGTTTGAGGAAACTCAATATGACATCTGTGTTTGAGGAAACTCAACGTACATACAGACTATTGAGTGGCAAATATAACATAGAGTACTAGAGTGATAGTGTAAATTGCACAAACAATATTGTTGGGGCAAATAATTAATGTTACCTCACGGTGAGTTTATGATGTGATTTCTGAAAAAGAATTATGAACTTTATCTCTCAATCTTCTTTCTGCAAAATCAACAAACTGTCCAAGATCGAAGTGCTTTGATCGAAGGCACTCCGATGCTTAAGTCAGTAATGGAATAAGAAGAATTGCACGAAGACAAGGAGGGTTCCAGCGTACCTTTCATCTTGACTTCCTGTTCCTTTTATAGGTAGTTAACCCCTTAGGGTTTCCGTAAATTTAGATGCAGGGTGGCACACCTTCCTTATTTTTAGTGATTCAGTTTGGGAAGTTGCTGATATTTCTCCAACAATTTCTCATGATATCTACAATTTTGCTGATTTACTTATTCGTAATGCCTAAGTTAAAGGCTTATCTTTATCTTTCTACTTATCGTCTCAAACAGTTCGGACATCATGAGAGCCGAGGACATCGACGTTTACTGAATTAGTTTGATACACTCGGTTTGGTACAAACCGAGCTCTTTTTAATTGCACCACCGAACAGATTGGCAAACTCGGTTTGGTACAAGCCGAACTCCGCTTTGATTGCCTTGCAGAACAGATTGGCATACTCGGTTTGGTACAAGCCGAGCTCCACTTGATTGCCTTGCCGAACACTTTAATTAGTTCGGCTAGGTCCAATTGACTGAGCAACTGATGTCTTTATCACGTGCCTCATCTTGTCATCCTCACGTGAACTCGTTAATTGTCATAACACGTGTAATAATTAGGGCTAGCCCCTTCAAATATAATATTAAGACTTGGATTAATGAGAACGCGATGGGTAATGTCGTAATTTTAAAATACATGAATTAGATACAATATTTGAATTAGTCGATTGGATACCACCAAAGAACTACCATGTATCATTTTATTTTTTATCATTCTCATCTTCATACGTCTAATCAATGAACATAAATAACGACTGTATATCTTTTTATCTTTTGTGTAATTCTTTATAATTAAAATGAATACGATAGACGAGGATAGAGTGGAAAATAGGTTGAATAACTGTATTCAATGTAGGTAACTATAGATAAATATGAATTTTTGGATGATGATTTGAGGAATAGAGGAGAAGTTATAGAAAACATAGAAAGCGAACGGTGAGGAAAGTTTTAAAGAAATCAAGTGGTGGGTCATGATTGGAAAGAGCTAAACGAATTGGACCGTTATTATAATTTATAAGTTGGGAGTAAATAACTACATGATTTGAGCATATTTGTTGGCCTAATGAGCTGACACGTGGTTGACCGAATAACAATTATTATTATTATTATTTTTAGCACGATATTGTAGATACTATATAGAAGTGTGAGACTTTTATTGCAAATAGTAACTCTTATTTTTAGTGATAAGCAAGTGTTTGCTTTTTTTTTTTCCTTTTAAATAGATTGACAACCATAATGGGGTATTTGTAGGTCCTATATGTTATAGAAAATAGATATATAATTAGATTATATTAAGCTGTATACAGTCTAACTTATTCAATAAACAAAATTCAAGTTATATCTCTATACTGTTATACATATAAACAATCTAAACCAGTTTGTAAACTGTTACATCCAAACTAATCTAAACAGAATATGTGACGCAGATTTGCACAAACAAAAAAAAATAAGAATATCAGAATATTCAATTCGAGTCTTGTGAAATACAATCTCCTTAAAACAGATTTGATTTCTCTCAATGCTTAAGGTTGATGAGCAATTATCTTCCAAGATATAACGGATTTAACGTTCTTAAAGAAACGGCACTTCAATCTTCAAGACTCCGATGAACACGACTTGAACAAAACAATAAAAATTTTAATGCAGCATTATGCAGATAGAGAGAAGAAATTCTGAAATTGGAATTAAGAATTGCGATGGATTGAAATGACAATTGGGCAGTCTATTTACAGACCCTTGGTGGCCGTTCAGATTGAAGAGACACACTCTTTAATATGAACAGACAAAAATCACCAAAGACACCTCTATAGTGAATAGCCTTTCTGAAATGAATTATACCCAATTTGAGTGCCAAATTCAAAGTAACATATAGGAAATTTAAAAAATCTGGTTGCATTTAAATTTTGGTTTGGATTTTAATTATGATCCGCGTTCAAATTCAATTTCAATGCCAAATTCAAAGTAACCAAGGTAGTGTAGGCGCTCGTTTCGCTCACAAAAGTGTGGTACCCCTTGGAGCCCAATCCATGAAGCCAACTAAGAGTATATTAACTCACCAAAGTGTTGGTCTTCTTCCAATGTGGGACAAGTCTTATTCCATTACACCAATCTTAGTTTATTTCATTACTTCAAATAGGTCACTTTGAGACATAATTTTTCGTTCAATATTTAATGGTTATAAGCAAATAAATATACGATATTCATCTCCTAGCGGAGGATAACACGTTTAAACTCGGTCCCACTAATTTCGAGGTGTGGGTCTCACTTTTATTTAAGCCTCAAGTTATTCAAATAATCTTGTTTAAAATCATTTTTTCCAAAAATCCCCCACATAAATAAAAATTCAATGTATAATAATGCAAACATTGGTTCAAGTACATGTGAAAGGTTACTGTAATACCCCAAAATCCACCTTGGACGACATTACTATCTAAAATCATTCACATCATGAGAGTAGCTAATAAAATCCATAAATAAATAAGATTTCATTAATCATCTACAATATATACAACATCATCCAAAAGAATATGCGAAACTAAGACAATTACATCCAAAAGAAATCAGACTTTTCTTGCAGCGGAATAACTAAAAATATTAGACATTATATTGTCTCAAAATAAATCTCCTAGGGTTGCATGTAAGAGCATGTAGCTCTAAACATCCATCTCGGGATCCACGTTCCCATCTAATGGAGCTTATCAATGTGTCGACTCATCGATTCTAAGCTCCTCCTCTAAATCATAATCTGAAGTGATATTGTTTGTAGAGGGTGAACACTAAACTCTGTGGAAAAATCCTTTCAAACTCAAACAAGGTTTAGAAAACATATAAAACAAGTTGGTCTCATTTCACAAATATCATATATATAACTTTTGAAATAAAACATTGACATTTCATTTGATCTCCAGTTTACGTAACAACAATAATTTAATGAAGAAGTAAAATCAATTTCCAACAATAAGTCATTTCAACAATAAACCATAACCCATCATTTGTGACATCACCCACAATGTATATCAAACACCATTTGTATCTTTCACAACATTATACATATGTATATGTATATCAACCACATTATGTATATCAGGTATGATGTAAGATATCGCATGAATAAACACATCGAGGATATTCTGGCTTACACACACTCACCCAATCCTCTCAAGGATATGTAACTTTCAGAAGGGTGTATACCAATACAATGGTAGTGACGAATCCAACCCAAGAATAGTATACTAACCCTCAGCTAGGGTACGCGTGAGCGAATAGTGGTTTGGTCCTCACAAGGCACCAAGCAGAAAAAATTCAAACCCGCACGGAGTAAGAAACACATCTACCCACTCTACGATACTTGGTCAACGGCCACCCATGGTCATCCAAACATCCACAAGAGATACATTATCCAACCAAATTCTTTAATTCACAAGCAAATCCAAAAATCCCCAAAATTTATATTTAATATTCCAATATAACAATTTAAGAAAATATGGAAGAGATCATCAACAATACCATTTTATTGTTCAATACAAAGCACTAAAGTTTTGAAATCAATGACAAAGGAAAAATCAAGAGAAATATTTATTTTTCTTGAAAACTAGGGTTTTAAGACAAGAAAAAAAATTTAATGGCTATCCAACCATAGCATTGTTTAAAACATGGTAATATTCAAAAGAATATTAAGAATCAATGATTTCATAGCATGCACATAAGATTTAGAGTCAAAAGAATACACACACACACACACACACATATATATATATATATATATGTATGTCCTAGCCTCAATGTAAGAGAATATGGAGAAATTTTTACCTTGAATTCAAAGTTCCAAGTAAAGCCCAAGCTCTAGAGACCTCCTTCCTCCCTTTCCTTTTTCCCTTTCTCTTCCCCTAGGGTTCTAAGAGGTTTGGGGTGAGAGTGGAGTGAAAGAATAGAAGAAAATAGGGTGAAAATGGTGTTTTAAAGTCAACCAATCCCGACTTTTACTATTTAAAAATTTTGGATTTTATCGACAGTACCAGTACACAGTACTGGTACCGTTTGTTCTTTGAACAACGGAGTACCGGTACGTTGTACCAGTACGGTTTGCTCCTTCGGGGGTACCGATAAACTGTACGGTACGGTTTATTTGAATTTGTCTTTTTCACCTGTTTTTCATTTCCAATCCATTTCAAACCCTTCCAAAATCAATCCAAACTTATACAACATACATTGGTATATCAAACATAGTTAGTACAAGTTATATTACATGTGATGGTTTACAGTTACTGCATCTAGATAAGTAGCCGTGGCCTTGAACTTTCAGTAGTGAAAAACTATCAGATTTATTTGTCAAATCAATGAACATGATGTCTTTGAACTATCAGCCATTTGTGTAACCCAAGACAATAGAATTCACAAAGTTTCTCTTGAGACACAGTTGGTTCTCACGTTTGTGTTCATTTTGGTCTTGAACTGTACTTAGTTTCATGAGTAATTTTAGAATAATTAGCCTACGATTCTCATAGAAGCGACCCTTTCTTTACTCACATAGGTGATTTTGATTAAGAGTATCCTGTTATACCCCACTTGGACATTTCTAGGTCACAAAATATCATTAAAATCATAACTACCTTGGTTTTTGCGACAGATAAACATTGTCTCATCATAGGAATTGGAAGGAGTTTAGAAAATCTGCTCAGTACGTACTGAGTTACACATAATTCAGTTATCCCTTTGAACTTATATCTTGAGATCTTTAGTCAGCTAAGTTGGGTTGTCATTATGGTGATTTTTTGGTTAAGTAATAGGCTTTAAGGCCATTCCCCTTGATGAACTTTCCATTTTCTCTCTAGTCAAATCTTTTTAAGCGGATCCACAATATTATCATTTGACTTCACATAGTCAATGGATATAACACCATTCGAGAGAAATTGTCTAACAATATTGTGTTTACGAAGTATGTGTCTAAATTTACCATTATACAAACAATTATGTGTCCTTCCAATTGTAGATTGGTTGCACAGTGAATGCATATTACAGGCACAGGCTTTGGCCAATTTGAAATATTCTTTAAGAAGTTACGAAGTCATTCTACTTCTTCTCCAACTTTATCTAACACAATGAATTTAGATTCCATTGTAGATCTAATAATATAAGTTTTCTTTGAGGATTTTCAAGACACAATTGCACTACCCAATGTAAATACATATCCACTCGTGGATTTTGAATATTTAGTATCGGGTATCCAATTAGCTTCAAGTATATACCTCGAGTACTACTAGGTATTTCGTGTGGTACAAACCATAGTTTTGAGTATATTTTAAATATCCCAAAACTCTAATAATTACTTTTCAATGGTCTTTTTCGGGATTACTTGTACATCAACTTAGTTTACTCACTGAGTATGTTATATCCGAACGGGTAAAATTTATTATGTACATCAAACTACCAATTATACGTGCATATTCTAACTGTGATATGCTTTTACAATTATTCTTAGAGAGATGAATATTAACATCGATAGGTGTTCTCATAGGTTTTATCTCATACTTTTTGAACTTATGAAATATTTTATCAATATAGTGAATCTGAGATAGCGTGAGTCCATTTGATATTCTAGAAATTTGAATTCCTAATATAACATCAGCAACACTTAGGTCTTTCATTTCAAACATATTTGTCAGCATTCACTTGGTAGCTTTAATGACATCATTTTTGCTATCTATAATTAGCATGTCGTCTACATAAAGATATACAATGACATATTAACTATGAGTGCTCGTGACATATACACATTTGTCACACTCATTTATTTTGAATTCATTTAACAACATTGTTTTGTCAAATTTTCATGTCATTGTCTTGGTGCTTGTTTTAAACCATACACATATTTAACAAGCTTGCATATTTTCTTTTCTTTTCCATTAGCAATGAGCCCCTCAGGTTGTTCCATGTTTATTTCTTCATCTAATTCACCATTTAAGAATGTTGTCTCTGTATTCATTTGATGTATTTCATGACCATTCAATGCAGTTGTAGCAATTAACATCCGTATAGAAGTAATTCTAGTAACTGGCAAATAAGTGTCAAAATAAACAAATCCTTCCCTTTGTTTATAACATTTAGCTACAAGTCTAGCTTCGTACGTGTTGATGGATCCATCGGTTTTTATCTTCTTTTTAAAGATTCATTTACAGCCTAAAGGTTTCTTTTTAAAGATCCATTTACATCAATTCTCATGTATGATTCCTCGTTATGGATTCGATTTCAGAATCGACAACTTCCTTCCAATAAGGAGCTTCGAGGGAGTACATGTAACGCCCCAATTTTTCTCTTCTTTTCGGAGACGTTAATTGATATAAAAATACCCAAATAAATAACAGAGCTCTAATTGTCCCAATAAAAATAAATCCTTCAAAATCATCTCCTAATACAAATGAATCTGTCAATATACATAAATCTCTCAATATAACTAAAACATCAATTACATCAACGTCTCCTCGTCTTTAATATTCTGATTATCTCGTTCTGATCTTTTCTCTAAAATCAGCCTAAAAATATTAAATAAAGCGGGTAAGTATACAATATCATGAGAAAAAAATATGTTCAATTACAATAATCGAGTATTATAAAGTATCTCAATCAATAAATACCAATATCAAATTTACATATCACACGTCATACAGAATCTTAACACAGATTTGATACCTCACCAATCATCCCACCTTAACTTAATTCCACGGGTCTCCCGGCTGGAGATGTATCGACTATTGACTGTCACAATCCTGTCTCAATATCCGCATAACACGATTAATGAGACAAAAAATTCAACGATATTCAATCGAAATTTTAAAATAACGATAGCACAAGTTAGAATACAAATCATAGGATAATCAAAAAAATACTCTTTGCAAAGAGATTTAAGAAGAGCTGTAACACCCTGCATTTTCTTTTATATATGTATATAGTTATATGATAGATAATTGTTGTGAAAATGAGGATATGTATAATGATGTAAGAATGAATCACATAGGTTAAAACATTAGAAATGAATAATTGGGAGACAAATGGATTTGAGAAGTTTAAGTTTCAAAGACGTTTGAGATTGAAATTAGTTATTAGATAAGTTTTTAAATGTTTTTAGGTCAAAATAATGTTTCCATTGAATCCGGAAGGTCGAAAAACCTTGGAAGAGGTAATATGAGGTGCAATGGAAGCTTGGAAGTACTCCGGAATAAAAACACAAATTTCATAAATTTCGGGTAGAAAATATTTTAGACACCTCTTAGTATTTTGGCCATAAATTTTTATCCTTATATCCAATTGATCCGAAATTTTTATAGTAGATAGTAGACATCAAGGGCTACAAAAGTGTCTCTAATGAAAAAATTTTAATTCGACCTCTAAAGAGGTCAAAAATGCACTGAAAGTCGAGACAGTTAAATGGTACCGGTACCCCAAAACCAGTAGCTAAATGGTACCGGTACCCAGTACCGGTACTGCTTCTCTGAAGCCTTCTGAACAGTTAAAAAGTCGAGATTTTGGGTTTTAAAACCCCATTCTAAGCCCTATTTGCCCCATTCTTCATCTCATTCTCACCACAAACATCTTAGAGCCCTAGGAGGAGATAAAAAAAAAGGGAAAAATACCAAGATCAAGATAGCTTCACACCTTATAGAAATCAAAACCGAAATTTCTCAAGAATACCATTCTTCTCCTCTCTTCTTCTATACTTTTACTACACCGTTATCCCCACCTCTTGGAACCCTAAGAGAAGACAAGAAGGAGATCTTTGGAGCTTGGGTTAGCTTAAAACTCTTAGATTCAAGGTAGGAATTTTCTCTCACTCACTTACATTGAGGCTAGGGCCTATATATATAAATGTAATCTTTTCACTCTAAATTATACATGTAGGCTATATTATCATTGTTTCTTATTACCCTTGTGACTCCTACCATGATTTAAACAATATTATTGTTTGATTAACCCTTGAATCCTTTTTCTTGATTAAAAACCCTAGATTTCAAGATAAATGAACTTTTCTCTAAATTGTTCTTAATTCTTGATTTCAAAACCTTAGTGTTTCATATTGAACCATAAAATGATGCTATTGGGATCTCATGTACTTTTCTTGGTTGGTTGTGAAATGGTTACCTGATATATTTTGGGATTTTAGATAAATGCTTGTAAATTGGGATAATTATGGAATTGTATACTTAGTTGAGTTGTTGGTGATGCATATGGGTGGGAGGTTCCATGTAAGGATGCTCACCCCTTCTCAAGAGGTTCCCGGTAAGGATGCTTGAGAAATAAGTCGTTATAGTGAGAGGTTCCTTATAAGGATGCTCACCCCTTCTCAAGA
>CM042191.1:23705816-23726788 GCA_023539305.1 Ilex asprella
ACCGTTATTATAATTTATAAGTTGGGAGTAAATAACTACATGATTTGGGCATATTTGTTGGCCTAATGAGCTGACACGTGGTTGACCAAATAACAATTATTATTATTATTTTTAGTACGATATTGTACATACTATATAGAAGTGTGAGACTTTTATTGCAAATAGTAACTCTTATTTTTAGTGATTAGCAAGTGTTTGATTTTTTTTTCTTTTAAATAGATTGACAACCATAATGGGGTATTTATAGGTCCTTTATGTTATAGAAAATAGATATATAATTGGATTATATTAAGTTGTATGCAGTCTAACTTATTCAATAAACATAATTCAAGTTATATCTATATACTGTTATACAAATAAGCAATCTAAACCAGTTTGTATACTGTTACATACAAACTAATCTAAACAGGATATGTGACACAAATTTGCACAAATAAAAAAAATAAGAAAACCAGAATATTCAATCTGAGTCTTGTGAAATACAATCTCTTTAAGACAGATTTTCTCCCTCTCGATGCTCAAGGTTGATGAGCAACGATCTTCCAAGATAAAACGGATTTAACGTTCTTGAAGAAACAACACTTCAATCTTCAAGACTCCAACGAACACGACTTGAACCAAACAAAAAAGATTAATGCAATAATATGCAGATAGAGAGAAGAAATTCTGAAATTGGAATTTAGAATTGGGATAGATTTTTAATGACAATTGGACAGACTATTTATAGACCATTGGTGGCCATTTAAATCTCCTGAAGAGGCATGGGATGTCACTATTCAGATTGAAGAGACACACTCTTTAATCTGAATAGCCAAAAGGCACCAAAGACACCTTTAGAGTGAATAGTCTTTCTGAAATGAACTAGACCCAATTTCAGTGCCAAATTCAAGAAATTTAAAAAATCTTGTTGCATTTAAATTTTAGTTGGGATTTTAATTATGATCCGCGTTCAGATTCAATTTCAATGTCAAATTCAAAGTAACCAAGGTAGTGTAGGCGCTCGTTTCGCTCACAAAAGTGTGGTACCCCTTGAGACCCAACCCATGAAGCCAGCTAAGAGTATATTAACTCACCAAAGTGTTGGTCTTCTTCCAATATGGAACAAGTCTTATTCCATTATACCAATCTTAATTTATTTCATCACTTCAAATAGGTCACTTTGAGACATAATTTCTCATTCAATATTTAATGGTTATAAGCAAATAAATATACAACATTCATCTCCTAGCAGAGGATAACACGTTTAAAATCGGTCCCACCAATTTCGAGGTATGAGTCCTATTTTTATTTAAGCCTCAAGTTGCTCAAATAATCTTGTTTAAAACCATTTTTCCCAACAATCCCCCACATGAATGAAAATTCAATGTAAGATAATGCAGACATTGGTTCAAGTACATGTGAAAGGTTACTGTAACGCCCCAAAATCTACCTTGGACGATATTAGTATCTAAAATCATTCACATCATGAGAGTAGCTAATAAGATCCATAAATAAATAAGATTTCATTCATCATCCACAATATATACAACATCATCCAAAAGAATATGTCAAACTATGGCAATTACATCCAAAAGAAATCAGACTTTTCTTACAGCGGAATAACCAAAAATATTAGATATTACATTGTCTCAAAATAAATCTCCTAGGGTAGCACGTAAGAGCATATAGCTCTAAACATCCATCTCGGGATCCACGTTCCCATCTAATGGAGCTTCCCAATGTATCGGCTTATCGATTCTAAGCTTCTCCTCTAAGCCATAATCTGAAACGATATTTTTTGTAGGGGGTGAGCACTAAGCTCTGTAGGAAAATCCTCCCAAACTCAAACAAGATTTAGAAAATATATAAAACAAGTCGGTTTCATTTAACAAATATCATATATATAACTTTTGAAATAAAACAGTGACATTTCATCCGATCTCCAGTTTACGTAACAACAATAATTTAATGAAGAAGTAAAACCAATTTCCAACAATAAGTCATTTTAACAATAAACCATAACCCACCATTTGTGACATCACCCACAATGTATATCAAACACTATTTTGTATCTTTCACAACATTATGCATATGTATTTGTATATCAACCACATTATGTATCTCCAGTATAATGTAAGATATCACATGAATAAACACATCGAGAATATCATGGCCTACACACACTCACCCAATCCTCTCAAGGATATGTAAATTTAGGACGGGCGTATACCAACACAATGGCAGTGACGAATCTAACCTAGGAATAGTATACTAACTCTCAGCCACGGTACCCGTGAGCGAATAGTGGTTTGATCTCACAAGGCACTAACCCCATTACGAGTGGTAGCAAAAATTCAAACCCGCACGGAGTAAGAAATGCATCTACCCACTCTACAATACCGGTCAACGGCCACCCATGGTCATCCAAACATCCACAAGAGATACATTATCCAACCAATTTCTTTAATTCACAAGCAAATCCAAAAATCCCCAAATTTCACATTTAATATCCCAATCGAATAATTTAAGAAAATATGCAAGAGATTATCAACAATACCATTTTATTGTTCAATACAAAGCACTAAAGTTTTGAAATCAAAGACAAATGAAAAATCAAGAGAAATATTCATTTCTCTTGAAAACTAGGGTTTTAAGACAAGAAAAAAGATTTAATGGCTATCCAACCATAGCATTGTTTAAAATATGATAATATTCAAAAGAATATCAAGAATCAAGGATTTCATGGCATACATATAAGATTTAGAGTCAAAAGAATACATTTATATATGTCGTAGTGTCAATGTAAGAGAATATGAAGAAACTCCTACCTTGAATCCAAAGTTCTAAGGAAAGCCCAAGCTCTAGAGACCTCCTTCCTCCCTTTCATTTTTCCCTTTCTTTTTCCCTAGGATTCTAAGAGGTTTGGGGTGAGAGTGGAGTGAAAGAATAGAAGAAAATGGGGTGAAAAGGGTGTTTTAAAATCAGTCAATCCCTACTTTTACTATTTAAAAATTTCAAATTTTTACCGACAATACCGATACACAGTACCGCTACCGTTTTCTCTCTGGATAGCGGAGTACTGTTACGCTGTATGGGTACGGTTTGCTCCTTCAGACGTATCGGTATATTATATCGGTACGGTTTATATAGATTTGTCTTTTTCACCTGTTTTTCATTTCTAATCCATTCCAAAACTAATCCATACTTATACAACATACATTGGTATATCAAACATAGTTGGTACAAGTTCTATTACATGTGGGGGTTTACAATTACTGCATATAGATAAGTAGTCAGTGGCCTTGAACTTTCAGTAGTAAAAAACTATCAGATTTATTTGTCAAATCAGTAGACATGATGTCTTTAAACTATCAGTCATTTGTGTAACCCAAGACAATAGAATTCACAAAGTTTTCCTTCAGACACAGTTGGTTCTCACGTTTGTGTTCATTTTGGTCTTAAACACTACTCAGTTTCATGAGTAATTTTAGAGTAATCGGCCTATAATTCTCATAGAAGCGACCCCTTCTTTACTCACATAAGTGATTTCTGATTAAGAGTATCCTATTATACCCCACTTGGATATTTCCAAGTCACAAAATATCAATAAAATCTTAACTACCTTGGTTTTTGCAACAGATAAACACTGTCTCATCATAGGAATGGGAAGGAGTTTAGAAAATCTGCTTAGTGCGTACTGAGTTACACATAATTCAGTTATCCCTTTGAACTTATATCTTGAGATCTTTAGTCAACTAAGTTAGGTTGCCATTATGGTGATTTTTGGTTAAGTAATAGGCTTTAAGGTCATTCCCCTTGATGAACTTTCCAATTACTCTCTAGTCAAACCTTTTTATGCGGATCCACAATATTATCCTTTGACTTCACATAGTCAATGGATGTAACACCATTAGGGAGAAATTGTCTAACAATATTGTGTTTACGAAGTATGTGTCTAAACTTACCATTATACAAACAATTATATGTTCTTCCAATCGTAGATTGGCTACACAGTGAATGCATATTACAGGCACAGGCTTTGGCCAATTTAGAATATCCTTCAAGAAGTTACGAAGCCATTCTACTTCTTCTCCAGCTTTATCTAAGACAATGAATTCAGATTCCATTGTAGATCTAGTAATACAAGTTTGTTTTGAGAATTTTCAAGACACGGTTGCACTACCCAATGTAAAGGCATATCCACTCGTGGATTTTGAATATTTAGTATCAGGTATCCAATTAGCTTCAAGTATATCCCTCGAGTACTACTAGGTACTTCGTGTAGTACAAACCATAGTTTTGAGTATGTTTTAAATATCTCAAAACTCTAATAATTACTTTCCAATTGTCTTTTTCGGGATTACTTGTACAGCAACTTAATTTACTCACTGAGTATGCTATATCTGGACGAGTATAATTTATTATGTACATTAAACTACCAATTATACGTGCATATTCTAACTATGATATACTTGTACCATTATTCTTAGAGATATGGATATTAACATCGACAGGTGTTCTCATTGGTTTTATCTCATACTTTTTGAACTTATCAAGTATTTTATCAATATAGTGAATCTGAGATAACATGAGTCCATTTGACATTCTAGAAATTTTAATTTCTAATATAACATCAGCAACATCTAGGTCTTTTATTTCAAACCTATTTGTCAACATTCACTTGGTAGCTTTAATGACATCATTATTGCTATCTATAATTAGCATGTTGTCTACATAAAGACATACAATAACGTATTAACTATGAGTGCTCGTGGCATATACACATTTTTCACACTCATTTATTTTGAATCCATTTGACAACATTGTTTTGTCAAATTTTTCATGTCATTGTCTTGGTGCTTGTTTTAAACAATACACAGATTTAACAAGCTTGCATATTTTCTTTTCTTTTTCATTAGCAATGAGCCCCTCAGGTAGTTCCATGTATATTTCTTCATCTAATTCACCATTTAAGAATGTTGTAGCAAATAAGTGTCAAAATAATCAAATCATTCCCTTTGTTTGTAACCTTTGGCTACAAGTCTAGCTTTGTACTTGTTAATGGATCCATTGGCTTTTATCTTCTTTTTAAAGATTCATTTATAGCCTAAAGGTTTCTTTTTAAAGATCCATTTACATCAATTCCCATGTATGATTCCTCGTTATGGATTCAATTTCAGAATCGACAACTTCCTTCCAATAAGGAGCTTCGAGGGAGGACATGTAACGCCCTGATTTTTCTCTTCTTTTCGGAGACGTTAATTGATATAAAAATACTCAAATAAAATAACATAGCTCTAATTGTCCCAATAAAATTTTATTTATCAAAATCATCTCCCAATACAAATGAATCCGTCAATATACATAAACTCTCAATATAATTAAAACATCAATTACATCGACGTCTCCTCGTCTTTAATATTCTGATTATCTCGTTCCAATCTTTTCTCTAAAATCAGCCTGAACATATTAAATAAAGTGGGGAAGTATACAAAATGACGAGGAAAAAAGATGCTCAATTACAATAATCAAGTATTACAAAATATCTCAATCAACAAATACCAATATCAAATTTACATATCACACGTCATACAGAATCTTAACACATATCTGACACCTCACCAATTATCCCACCTCAACCCGATTCCACGGGTCTCCCGGCTGGTAATGCATCGGCTATTGGCTGCCACAATCCCATCTCAATATCCGCATAACACGATCAATGAGACAAAAATATTCAATGATATTCAATGAAATTTTCAAAAAAAACAATTGCACAAGTTGAAATAAAAATTATAGGATAATCAAAAAAATACTCTTTGCAAATAGATTTAAGAAGAACACATTGCATACCACCCCGTACCTCAAAATCATTGTTTGAATTTAATAATTCAACTTTCTTCCTCTTTTCCTCAATTTCTCTTGCCTTCTCTCTAGGAGGTCACCAATGTGTTTTCCTCCTAATTCCATAACCAAGTCCCCTATTTATAGGCATTTAGGACTCCTAGGAATATTCTAAAATGTAGAATATCCTAAGAATTTTCTAAATGATCCATTTTCATCCCAAAATGATTAAATTCATCTCGATTTAAGTTCAAATTAATTTTATTTGAACTTTAATTCAATTATAAGAAAATTCTATAAAATTTATTTGTGGGGACCTTTGTGAGGTCAACTGCCATCCAGTCGCCTCGAAATACGTGCAAAATTCGACTATCTCAAAATTCGATGAAAATTGTCTGGATGACTAAGTTTCACGAGACGAATTTAAAGGTGAAATCTGTTGTGTCATCCGAGCTCTAGAGAAATACTTATTTTAAATCCACATTGTAATGATGAATTACCGTTTTGCCCTTTTTCAAAAAGAGTTCAAATTTATCCCGGGTTTTACATCCTTCCCCCTTAAAAGAATTTGGTCTACATAATTATGTTTAAACTACTTCTAAAAATTTGGGATCTCATAAGACATATCTTCTTTGAAACTTTGAGGATCATTTTCTTATAGATAAATTAGAAAATTAGGACCAAATGACTTCAAAGTCTTTGTCCTCTTGCTTACATCTAGTTTCATCTTCAATGAAATTCTCATTTTGACCATCATTAGTTGTAGCCTCAATTAGTCTCTTTAATGCGCTTGATTCATATGACATATTAAATGAAAAATTATTTTCAAAGAATGACACATTCCTTGACTCTATAATTGTATTAATATGCACATAAAAAATTTTATATTTATGAACAAGAAATCGATATGCACTAATGTTATGTGAATAACCAATGAATACGCAATCAATGATTTTTGGTCATATCTCAACCTTTTTAGGTTTAGGAATCGCCACTTTTGCTAGAAATCCCCACATTTTTAAGAATTTGTAGGAAGATCTTCGACCTTTCCATAATTTATATGGTGCCTTATTAATTTTCTTTTTGTGTCTTGTTAAGAATATAATTAGAAGATAATAAAGCTTCCCCCCACAAGTTTTAAGGTGCTTCTGAACTTGACAACATAGCGTTCATCATTTTTTTCAATGTTCGATTTTGGTTTCAGCTACGCCATTTGATTGAGGTGAATAAGGGGCAGTCGTTTGGTGAATGATTATATGTGTTGTACAAAACTCCTCGAAAAGAAATTCATATTCACCACTCTTATAACTTCTTAATGTATTTATCTTTCTACTAAGTTGATTCTCAACATTATTCTTATAATGTTTGAACATATCGATGTTCGATACTTCTTTCAATTGACTTGAAAGATTTTCTTGCCAACTTTAATTCCACACAAGTCTCAGATTTATTATTTGGATCAATAGACATCTTAGACAAATCATTCAAATTAACTAATCTTCTAATTGCATCATAATTAACATGTCATAGTCTAGTATGCTACATATCAGAAGACTCAAGCAAGTAAAAAGAATTCATCTCATTCTTATTATTAAAAAATGTGGGTACAACAGTCATTACATTAAGATTAAAAAGCTGTCAATCATGTATTCATTCTTTACAAACATTTTATTCTTTGTAAATACAAACTTGTCAGATACTAAGACTAACTTAAAGTCATTCTTGCTAAGCAAGGAATCGAACACTAGATTCTTGCAAATATCATTAAGCACTTCGTTTAAGGTAAGTTCCTTGTTGAATGTCATCTTCAGTATCACCTTGCCACTTCCTTCAACCTTGAAGGTAGAGCAATTCCTCATATAAAGTTGTTCATCATTAAGTAGAGAGCATCCATCTGTTAGAACAAATATGTCGAGTAGTACCAGCGTCCACCCACCACTCTTTGGGGTTACCCATCAAGTTGCATTCTGAAACAACTGTTGAGAGATTCATGTTGTTGATTTACAAAAAAACTTGTCTGATTTAGTCATGTTTACTTGAGCATTAAGCTTCTTGAAATTCTTTGTCTTACGCCAATCTTTTGAAATGTGCCCCGGTTTGCCACAATTATAGCACTTGTCCTTGAATTTCTTCGATCATTGATTTGAACCTTCGCCATTATGCTTCTTTTTCCTGTTAATCTTGGTTCCACTTTCAAATACGTTGACCTTAGATTCCATGGAATTAAAAACTCTACTTTTCTTCTGAGATTTACGGTTATCCTCCTTGATTCTCAAGCGAACAATCAATTCTTCAAGTTTCATCTCCTTGCACTTATGTTTGAGATAGTCTTGAAATCCTTCCATAGGGGTGGTAATTTCTCCACAATCGTAGCCACTTGGAACGACTCACTAAGAGACATACCCTCGGCATGGATGTCATGAAGGATAACTTAAAGTTCTTGAACTTGAGATATGACAGTCTTGGAATCCACCATTTTAAAATCTAAGAACTTGCCAATTATTAATTTCTTCAGGTGAGTATTTTTAGTCTTGCACTTTTTTTCCAAGGAGTCTCAAAGTTCTTTTGCGATTTTGACAACACCATAGACATTATACATTACATTATCTAACCCATAATTCTACACAAGAAATTCAAATGCTTCCAACCATCTACCGTGGCCACCTTTTCCACATTAGATTCATTATCATCAAGGGAAGGAACATCTTCATTTAGAAACTTTGCAAGGTTCAAAATTGTGAGATAGAAGAACATTTTTTGTTGTCAACGTTTGAAATTCGAGCCATTGAACTTCTCAAGCTTCTCTCCATGAGACAAACTCATAGTTATAGGAATAGAACTTGCTGATGTCATTTCTGTTACACAAACAGAAGCAAATGATTTAATAAAACTAGAAGCAACACAATTAATCAAACAGAATACACAATTTTGATTTGATTGAAACTGTAATGTTCGATTATGATTTTCACAAAGTATTGAAATGAAATACAAAGTTTTGATTATAATTAATCAAAGTAAAACAGTAACATAATACAAAGATCTGTTTTAGACTAGTAACAATACTTAATCTAATTATAAGAAAATTTTGTCTTAAGATTGTTATAGAAAATAGGTAAATAATTAGATTATATTAAACTATATGAAGTCTGACTTATGCAATAAACAGAATTCAAGTTATATCTATATACTTTTATACATATAAGCAATCTAAACCAGTTTGTATACTGTTACATGCAAACTAATCTAAACAGAATGTATAGTAAGCAAAAACAGTGCACTCATAGTGACGCAGATCTGTACAAACAATAAAATAAGAAAACCAGAATATTCAATCCGAGCATTGTGAAACACAATTTTCTTAAGATAGATTTGCTCCCTCTCAGTACTCAAGGTTGATGAGCAACTGTCACCCAAGATAGAACGTATTTTATGTTTTTAAAGAAGCAACACTTCAATCTTCAAGACTCCGGCGAACACAACTTGTGTTTAGACTGAACCGAACAAGAAAGATTAATAAAGCAATATGTAGAGCGAGAGAGAGAAGAAATTCTAAAATTGGAATCTAGAATTGAGATGGCCTAAAATTGAAACGCCCTAAAATCCACGTTGTACGGTATTACTATTTAAACCATTCACATCATGAGAGCGACTAATGAAATCTATAAAAACAAAGAGTTTCATTCATCATACATAATATCTACATTATCATCCAAAATAATATGCCAAACTATGACAATTATATCCTAAAAATCAAGCATTATCTCGCAGTGAAATAAACATAATATCATTCTAACAATGTCTTAAAATGACTATCCTAGTATATGACATAAAAAGAGTAACTCTAAACCATCCCCTCGGGATCCACGTTTCCATCCACTTGAACTTCCCAAGCTAACTGTTCATCGACTCCGGGTACTTCCTCTAAATTGAAATCTGAGAATAAATATTGTTCGTAGGAGGTGAGCACTAAGTTCTGTAGCAACATCCTGCCAAACTTGAACATGTTTTAAAAGTATATAAAACAGTCGGTCTCACTTTCCAAAATATCGTATATAATTTTGAAATAAAACAGTGACATTTAAACATATCTCAAGTTAACACAATAACAATAAATTAAATGAAGAGTACAACCAAGTTACAAATAATAAGTCATTTTCAATGACACACCATTTCCAACAAGTTCTAGTGGAATCCCATATTTCGAACAAATTCTTGTAGAAACTATGTACCATTAGCCACAATTAACCATTTTCAAAAATGAACCATAACTCACCAATTATAACATAACCCCAATGTATTTCAGTATCCCCAATTGTATCTGTATCTCAGGTATTATGTAAGATCTCGCATGAATACACACATTGAGAATATTTTGGCCCACACACACACACCCATCCTCTCAAGGATATCATCTTTAGGAAGGGCGTGTACCACCACAATGGCAATGACGAAATCTAATCTAGGAATAGTATACTAACTCTCATCCCCGATTCCACGTGAGCGAATAGTGGTTTGTTTCTCGCAAGGAACCAACTCCACTACGAGTGATAGGGAATCTTCAAACCCACATAGAGTAAAAAATGCATCTATCCCACTCTACGATATCCGGTCAACGGTCGTCCATGTTCATCCAAACATCCATACAATAGATACAATACCAACTAATTTCTCAAATCATAAGTATTTCAAAAACTCTCAATTTCATAGGTATTTTTCATATAACAACTCAAGAGAAATAAGCAAGAGATATCAAAAGATATAGTTTTATTGTTCTAAACAAAATACTAGAGTTTTTGAAATCAAGAACGAATGATTTATCAAGTAGAGAGATCAAGAACAATGAATATCAAGTAGAGAAATCAAGAATAAATGATTTATCAATTAGAGAGATCAAGAACAAATGAATATCAAGTAGAAAAGTTCATACTTCTTGAGAAACTAGAGTTTGGATGTCAAGAACAAATATTTTATGGTTATCAATCTCATGGTAAGATTTGCAAGAACAATCACGAAACAAGGATTCCATAACAAATATATATGATTAAAGATTCAAAACATATGTATGTATAAGCCCTAGCATCATGAACAAGAGTGGAAGAAAATCTCTACCTTCTTCTTCCTTAGAAGTCTAGAAGAACTTGAGATTTTGATTTACTTCAAGATGAAAATTCTCTTTGATCTTGTGTTTTCTCCCTTTCTTTCTTGCTTCTCAAGAATTTCTGGGGTTGTAAATGGTGTATGGAGGCTAAAGGAGGCGGCCTTATGTATTTATAGAGGAAGAAAATATCTCAACCGACATGAATCTGATGTTCTGATTCGTTGATCACATTCGAACGTCACTAGTGTAAATTACTATTTTACGTTCGAATGTCATTTGACTTTCGAACGTTGGTTGCTCCCAGTATTTTTACTTTTCCATCAGACAAGCTCCCAGTATTTTGTTGGAACGAATGGTCGTTCGAACGTACTTTCACATTCAAACGTCATCCCAGTTTCTACTATAATTTTCAATGAAGTTTTGACCTATTTAGAGGTCGATTTGGAAAAATTTTGTTAAATACTCTTTTGTAGTCTTGGAAGTCTACTATCTACTATCAAAATTTTAGATCAAATGGACATTAACATGAAAATTTATGATCCAAACATTGAAAAAGTATCTAAACTCCTTCCTATTCAAATGCTTCCTGAGTGTGCTTTCACTCCGGAATGCTTCCAACTTCTACAACATACCATATTTTCTCAACTAATATTTTTATTTATACTCTTACAATCCACATAAGTCATACATACATCATTATATATATTAGCATTTCAAAAGCATAATTACGTTACTATATAACGATAAGAATATGAGGGTTTACAATCCACCCTCCTTGAAGAAAATTTCGTCATCGAAACTTACCTTCAGTAGAGAATAGATGAGGGTACTTCTCTCGCATCTCCAGCTCTGGCTCCCAGGTAGCTTCCTCCACTCCATGATGTTGTCATAAGACTTTCACCAGTTGGATGACTTTTTTGTGAAGTACCTTCTCCTTGGTATTAAGAATCTTCACCGGTTGTTCTTCATATGTTGCTCTATATTGAACTTCTATATCCTCCAAATCCATGACATGTGTTGTATCCGATTGACTCTTCCTTAACATTGACACATGGAGCACGTCATATACCGCTGACAACTGGGCTGGTGATCGAAGTTGATACACCACTTTGCCCAACGCTTTGAATGGTCCGATGTACCTTGGAGCTAATTTTCCCTTCTTGTAAATCTCAACACTTCCTTCTTGGATGACACTTTGAGGAACACATAGTCTCCCTCTTGAAATTTCAATGGTCTTCGTCTTCTATTGGCATAGTTTTTCTGTCTACTTTGTACCGTGCGTAGTCTTTCTCGGATGAGTTGAATTTTCTCAATAGTCTCCCGAACAATTTCTTGCCCAATCAAGCTACTCTCTCCAGCTTCTAACCAACAAGTTGGTGGCCTACATGGTCTCCCATACAACGCCTCATAAGGTGTCATGCCAATGCTGGATTGAAAACTATTACTATACGCAAATTCCACTTACGGTAAATGATCACTCCAACTTCCATTGAAGTCCAACACGCAAGCTCGTAGCATGTCTTCCAGAATTTGTATCATCTTCTCAGATTGGCCATCCGTTTGAGGATGAAAGGCAATGCTGAAGTGTAACTCTGTCCCCATAGCTCGTTGTAGACTTTGCCAAAATTGTGTCACAAAACGAGAATCACGATCTGACACAATAAAGAGTGGAACTCCATGCAATCTAACAATCTCACAGATGTACAACTTGCTCAAGGTCTCTAGAATGTCAGTGGTCTTCATACTCAAGAAATGAGCGGATTTGGTGAGTCTATCTATAATGACGCACATGACATTATGCTCTCGTGAAGTCCGTGGAAAACTAGACACGAAATTCATGGTGATGTGATTCCACTTCCACTTGGGGATAGGTAAGCACTGGAGTAATCCTCCGGGTTTTTGATATTCCACTTTCACCTGCTGACACATCGCACACTTGGCGACATACTTAGCCACGTCTTGTTTCATCCCTTTCCACCAATAGTGACGTTTTATGTCTCTATACATCTTGATACCACTCGGATATATGGAAAATTTTGAACGATGACACTCACTCAACACCTCTTCCCTTACTTGGTCATCATTTGATACACATATTCTCCCATGAAACCGTAACTCATCACCATGTATAGACCAGTTCTCAACAACTTCATTCCTCTCCAATCTACCTCTGATAGCTCTCAGCTCTGTATGTAATCGTTGCAACTCCACAATCATTTGTCGGAGAATTGGTTGAGCTATAATGTTAAACAAGCATGGTCGAGTCTTCTGTCTATCCACCCATAGATCAAATTCCTCCAAAACATCAATCATCTTCACTGCAAGTACATTGATTTCATCCCAAGACTTCCTGCTAAGTACATCTGCTACTACATTAACCTTCCCTGGATGGTAGTTGAGTGTGAAATCATAGTCTTCTAGATATTCAATCTACCTTCTTTGCAGAAGATTCAAGTCTTTTTGTGTAAAGATATACTTGAGACTCTTATGATCAGAAAACACTTGAAACTTTTCTCCATACAGGTAATACCACCATAATTTAAGAGCAAAAATCACAGCCGCAAGCTCTAAGTCGTTAGTGAGATAGTTCTACTCATGAATTTTTAGTTATCTTGAGCCATAAACAACTATCTTGCCTTCCTGAATTAGCACATATCTCAAGCCTCGTAACGAAGCATCAATGTAAACATCATATCGTTCCCACTGCTCGGAATAATGAGGACAGGAGATGTTGTCAATCTTTCCTTCAAGGTGCAAAAGGCTAGTTCACACTCTTGAGTCCATAAGAATCTTTCTCCCTTCTTCGTAAGGCGAGTCATTGGCATCACTAGCTTCGAGGACCCTTCCACGAATCTCCGGTAGTAGCCTGCTAAACCCAAAAAATTATGTACCTCGGTTACATTTTTCGGTGGTTCCCATTTTATTATGACCTCAATCTTTGCAGGGTCAACAACTACACCTTGTTTTAACACAACATGGTCAAAGAATTTCACTTCCTTAATTCAAAACTCACATTTGCTCATCTTAGCATATAACTTATGCTCTCTTAAGGTCTATAGCACTACCGAAAGATGGTGTTCATGTTCCCTTTGTGTCCGTGAATAGATTAATATGTCATCAATAAACACAATGACAAACTGATCTAGATACGGCTGAAATATCCTATGCATCAAATCCATGAAGGCTGCAGGAGCATTAGTCAATCCGAACGGCATGACCATATCGGGTACAAAAAATTGTCTTAGGAATATTTTCCTCCTTGATTCGCAATTGATGGTACCCTGTGCGAAGATCAATCTTGGAGTAATACTTAGAACCCCCTAAGTTGATCGAATAAATCATCAATTCGTGGCAATGAATATTTATTCTTCACTATAACCCGATTCAACCTTCGGTAGTCCGTGCATAACCTAAGTGTTTCATCATGCTTCTTCTCAAAGAGAACCGGAGCTCCCTAAGGTGAAGTGCTTAAGCGGATAAACCCAATAGCTAACAGTTGGTCTAACTGCTTCCTTAACTTCTTTAACTCCAAATGTGTCATTCTATAGGGAGCAATGGATATGGGTTCGATTCCCGGATATAGATCAATCCGAAACTCAATCTCCCTCTTTAGAGGTAACTCGGGTAGTTCATCTGGGAAGACATCTAGAAAATTCGACACTGTCAACACCACGCCCGAATGGAATTTATCCCGATCATCTCCCATTAAATTAGCTAAGAAACTCATATTGTTCCCCGCCTTAGCTTTCAATAATCTATTGCTCGTAGTGAAAAATGGATGGGAAGAATTTTGATCATTCTTGAAACTGAAAACTACCCCTCCCGGTAATAAAAATGAAATATGTTTACGAAAACAATCCATTACCGCATGAAAAGTGGACAACAAGTCCATTCCAAAGATTATGTCATAACCCTTCATGTCTAATGCAACCAAGTCTACAATCAATTCTTGTTCCCCTATTCAAAGCATACAACCTCGACACACCCGTCTAGTATCCAACCTTTCTCCCGTAGGCATGTCAATACTTAAAGTGTGTTCTAGATTCTCAAGTTTTAATCCCAGTTCAATAGCATATGTAGTGCGTAAGAAGGAATGAGTAGCACCAGGATCAAATAAAATACGTGCCGAAGAATTATAAAGAAGAACAATTCCTTTCATAACTGCATTGGAAACTTCTTCCTCTGATTGGGTTAAAGCAAAAAGTCTTCCTTGATTGGTACCGCCTGGGGCTACAGTTGCTAACGGTCTTTGCTGTAGTGGTTTCTGTAGTTGTGGCTTGATTGTATTCACCTGTCCTGCCGTCTGGGTATTCTTCTGGGGTGGAAAGATTGGACACTAATTTCGAAGATGCCCCAAACCTCCACATGAAAAGTAGGCTCGTGTGTCTACTCCTATCCTCTTAGATAAGTCTCCTACTCCTCGAGCTGTCTGAAATCTCTATCCAACAGCCTGTTCTGGGTGACGATATGGTGCTGCCCTTTGCACTCCACTACTGCTAGTACAGGTCCTGAACGGACCTCCCCTCGTGAGGTTCTGTCGTTTTTGATTGTCCTCTATGTCTCTCTCCACTAGTGTAACTCTGTCGACAAGATCCCCATAGTTCTGGATCTTGTGAGCCACAAGCTTCTCCCTAATGGTAGGTCTCAAACCCTGCTTAAATCGTTTAGCCCTCCTTGTCTTAGTAGAGAGAAACTTTGTGGTATAGCGGGATAGCTCATCAAACTTTCTCTCATAATCCATCACCGTCATGCTACCTTGTCTTAGAGCCAGGAAATCTGCACTCATTTTATCCCTAACAGATTCAGAAAAATATTTGTCTTGGAAGATCTGATCAAAATCCTCCCAAGTAAAAACACCGGTGTTCCTCCTCCTTTCACAGAATCCCACCAATAATTTGCCTCCCCTTCTAGTAGATACGTAGCTAGCCCAACCCGTAAATCCTCGACAACTCTCATGCTATCACACATTTTCTTCACCCGATAAATTTACTTATCCGCCTCCAAAGGGTGAGAGCTTCCTTGGAAAGTAGGTGAGCGTTGCCTCAAGAATTCTCTAAGAACTATCACCCTCCTACTGTCGTCTCTCTTGCCCGGTACAAGAGCTAATGGTTGAACCCCCCCGGTGGTGGTTGTTGTTTCCATTCTGGTGTTGTACCAGAGTAGTTAGCTCCCTTAGGCATTGATAAATGTCATTTATAGCATCAGGAGGTGGAGGTGGTGGTGGTGGTTGTACTTGACCTCCACGCCCACCTCCACGTCCACTTCTACCGTCCATTGTGCACGTTAATTATAATTAAGTTTCCTTGATGTACAAGACATAGTTAGAATGTCTTGATTTAAGCATAAGGCTTGTATAACATTTAGGTCACAATTCATTTGACCTAGTCCTACTTCTCTAGTGGTAATCCATAACCTACAACTCTCATGTAAGACTTAAAGCCTAGGCTTTGATACCAAACTTGTAATGCCCCAAAATCTACCTTGGACGGTATTACTATTTAAACCATTCACATCATGAGAGTAACTAATGAAATCCATAAATACAAAGAGTTTCATTCATCATACATAATATCTACATTATCATCCAAAAGAATATGTCAAACTATGACAATTACATCCCAAAAATCAAGTATTATCTTACAACGGAATAAACATAACATCATTCTAATAATGTCTCAAAATGCCTATCCTAGTATATGTATAAAAAGAGCAACTCCAAACCATCCCCTCGGGATCCACGATCTCATCCACTTGAGTTTCCCAAACTAACTGCTCATTGACTCCAAGTTTTTCCTCTAAACCGAAATTTGAGAATAAATATTGTTTATAGGGGGTGAGCACTAAGTTCGGTAACAACATCCTCCCAAACTTGAACAGGTTTTAAAAGTATATAAAATAGTCGGTCTCACTTTCCAAAATATCGTATATAAATTAGAAATAAAATAGTGACATTTAAACAGATATCAAGTTAACGCAATAACAATAAATTAAATGAAAAGTACAACCAAGTTACAAATAATAAGTCATTTCCAATGACACACCATTTTCAACAAGTTCTGGTGGAATCCTATACTTCCAACAAATTCTTGTAGAAACTATGTACCATTAGCCACAATCAACCATTTTCAACAATGAACCATAACCCACCAATTATAACATAACTCCAATGTATTTCAGTATCCCCAATTGTATCTGTATCTCAAGTATTATGTAAGATCTCGCATGAATACAAACATTGAGAATATTCTGGCCCATACACACACCCATCCTCGCAAGGATATCATCTTTAGGAAGAGCGTGTACCATCACAATGGCAGTGACGAAATCTAACCCAGAAATAGTATACTAACCCTCATCTCCAATTTCACATGAGCGAATAGTGGTTTGGTCCTCGCAAGGAACCAACTCCACTACGAGTGATAGGGAATCTTCAAACCTGCACGGAGTAAAAAACGCATCTATCCCACTCTACGGTATCCAATCAACGGTCATCCATGTTCATCCAAACATTCATACAATAGATACAATACCAACTAATTTCTCAAATCATAAGTATTTCAAAAACTCTCAATTTCATAGGTATTTTTCATATAACAACTCAAGAGAAATAAGCAAGAGATCATCAAAAGATATAGTTTTATTGTTCCAAACAAAACACTAGAGTTTTTGAAATCAAGAATGAATGATTTATCAAGTAGAGAGATCAAGAACAATGAATATCAAGTAGAGAAATCAAGAATAAATGATTTATCAATTAGAGAGATCAAGAACAAATGAATATCAAGTAGAAAAGTCCATACTTCTTGAGAAACTATAGTTTGGATGTCAAGAACAAATATTTTATGGTTATCAATCTCATGGTAAGATTTGCAAGAACAATCAAGAAACAAGGATTCCATAACAAATATATATGATTTAAGAGTCAAAACATATGTATGTATAAGCCCTAGCATCATGAACAAGAGTGAAAAAAACCCCTACCTTCTTCTTCCTTAGAAGTCTAGAAGAACTTGAGATTTTGATTCACTTCAAGATGAAAATTCTCTTTGATCTTGTGTTTTCCCCCTTTCTTTCTTGTTTCTCAAGACTTTCTAGGGTTGTAAATGGTGTATGGAGGCTAAAGGAGGTGGCCTTATGTATTTATAGAGGAAGAAAATATCTCAACCGACATGAATCTGATGTTCTGATTCGTTGGTTACGTTCGAATGTCAGTTGGCATTCGAACGTCACTAGTGCAAATTGTTGTTTTACGTTCGAACGTCATTTGAATTTCGAACGTTGGTTGCTGCATGTACTTTTACTTTTCCATCAGATAAGCTCCCAATCCTTTTGTTGGAACGAATGGTCGTTCGAACATACTTTCACGTTTGAACGGCATCCCAGTTTTTACTGTAACTTTCAATGAAGTTTTGACCTATTTAGAGGTCGATTTGATAATTTTTTGTGAAATACTCTTTTATAGACCTGAAAGTCTATTATCTACTGTCAAAATTTTAGATCAAATGAACATCAAAATAAAAAGTTATGATCTAAACATTGGTGCAGTATCTAAACTTCTTCCTATTCAAATGCTCCCTATGTGTGCTTTCACTCCAGAATGCTTCTAACTTCTACCACATACCCTATTTACTTAACTAATATTTTTATTTCTAATCTTACAATCCACATAAGTAATACATACATCATTATATATATTAGCATTTCAAAAGCATAATTACGTTACTATATAACGATAAGAATATGAGAGTTTACAATAATGGCAATGGGGTAGTCTATTTATAGACCCTTGGTGGCCGTTCAGATCGCCTTAAGTGGCATGGGATGCCACTATTCTAATTGAAGAGAAACATTCTTTAATCTGAACAGACAAAAGACACCTCTTGAGTGAACGACCTTTCTGGAATGAACCAAACCCAGTTTCGGTGCCAAATTTAAAGTAACAGATTGAAAATTTGAAAATATGGTTGGATTTAAATTTCAGTTGGGATATTAATTATGATCCACGTTTGGATTAGATTGGTTTTATCCATAAGCCGCACCGCTCTAAATAAATTTTGCCCAAAAAAATTATATTTTTTTGGCCTAAACCCATGCCAGACCCGGTCAGAGCATGCTTGTGTGGTAACCAAGGTAGTGTAGGTGTTTTTTCCACTCACAAAAGTGTTTACCCCTTGGGGCCCAACCCATTAAACCAATTAGGAGTATATTAACTCACCAAAGTGTTGGTTGTCTTCCAATGCGGGACAAGTCTTATTCCACTACACAAATCTTAGTTTATTTCATCATTTCAAATATGTCACTTTGAGATATAATTTTTCATTCAATAGTTAATGGTTTTAAGCCCATAAATATACGATGTTCATCTCCTTGCGGAGGAGAACGAGCTTAAACTCGGTCCCACCAATTTCGAGGTGTGGGTCCTACTTTTATTTAAGTCTCAAATTACTCAAATAATCTTATTTAAAACCATTTTTTCTAACATTTTCTATCTCTACAATCCTTCTAGGATATTCTCTTTGGAATTCACTACTTGGATTAATTTACATTTTTTATATTTGTATAGAAATATCTAATAAATGTTTTATTTACCTCATACATGCTACACTTGATATATATTTTTTGCATATAGTGATCTTACAAAGATAGACTTTCATTTGAAGAACCTTTCAAAAGTATCTCGATATCATTTATTAAACTTTTATTAATATGCTTCTAGAATCTTAGTGAAAAATTACTATCTTATTGTAGTTTTTAACTTATAATTACTATCTTATTGTAGTTTTTAACTTATAATTCAATTTACCATTGTTTGAATAAATTGGGATTTAAAGTTATTCTTTTCAATGTAAAAGCTTGTTTGTAAGACACGCTTTAATGTTAAACCTATCTTCACCATCGCTGACAAATCACAACTCAAAGTTTGTCTAAAATTACACTTCTTTTTAAACTAACTTCCAATTTAGCATTCTTTAAAAAATTAACCCTTAAAATAACTCTTTTCTTGCCACGTGTTGTTGTGTAGGAGAGTTGCTTCTCTCTCTCATGGCATTATCATCTAACAAACTTCTACATTCTTAGGGTTAATTTTTTTTCTCCATTTGCAATAATTTCATACCTTAAATTGAGAACCCTCTCCCTCTCTCTCTAATCCCAATTTACATAGACATAGATAACCACAACCTAATGTCTTACATTTAAGATTAACATTAATAAGTTTCAATCTTTCTTTCCATTTGCGCAATTGTTTATATTTGATATCGTCTTAGTTAAGTAGTGAGATAGGTGACTATGAAAATAGTAGATCTATCTAATTTCCTAATCTATCAATGATTGTATCATCTTTCTAATTTACATTTTTATCTAAATTCAAGAAAATCAGTCAATTCTTTTCCTTATTTTCGTTTGTTATTGAAATCGAAGGTGGATCCAAATTTATATGCACCAATAAGCAAAGTATTTATAACAATACCCAGTCAAATCCAATAAGTAGGATAGGAAATTGTACGATGTTGAGTTTCCTACCCCGTAATCATTCAAGGTACAATCAACTATGATATAATTAACTTCTTCTTTAGTAGGCTCATCACTAATCTCCAACACAACGTCACACATGTGCGAAATAATGCTATTACGGGAATTATTTTTCCAAAAAGTTATCAAGGGAATTAATGTCCACCGAGAGTTAGATCTGAAGATAATTTATAAGAGAGTGTTACTTTGAAAACAAACTCTTACAACTCAAAATTATTTAATTTCTGGCCACATTACTTCCTAGAGGGCCATAACCAATACCTGATTTTCAAAAATATCCTATACCACTTTAGATTTTGGAAAAAAAATCATATGACTATCCTTAGGTTTTCAAAAATTATTATATATGTATTATACTTCATTTACTATATTCAAAAATTTTAATGACTAGGTATTTACAAACAAGTGAGGATATTGCTATCATGCAGCTGCACGTTGCTTTTATAAACAAAGACATTATTTGCTTGGATGTCTTAGATTATCAAAAGAAAAAAAAAATTAATTGCAACACTAGATTACA
>CM042191.1:23726888-23739624 GCA_023539305.1 Ilex asprella
TTAGATTATCAAAAGAAAAAAAAAATTAATTGCAACACTAGATTACAAATGTGACTTTTATCATTAGCAATGCATCGACTCATGAACAATTGTTATTGTGTGAAATTACTGTGTACGTAGTTCATCACATTATGTAAAAAATGAGGAAATAAATAAATCGGGGCTTTGTCACAAATTAATTATGATAATAAGAATTAGTTTTTGAATTTATGTCCCAAATTAATTTTTATGATATTATGAAAAATTGATTTTGATAAGTTTTATATAACTACAAATTTGACATGAGAACTTGTTGAATAACTTTACTGAATAAACTTTTTGACTATCACTGTTTGACCTCCGATAAAAGAATATGTAAGAAAATTTTATAAACAAAGATAGATATATTTGAAGAGAATTAGGGAATATTGAATAGATACTTAATTTTTTTACATGGTAAGTGTTTAAACATTTAATTCTCTTAAATTTAATAATAATAGAGCAGATAGCACTATGTAACCACAAATAAATATGGGTACCACACTAAAATTAAACGAGAGCAGTTGATTTTTATTTGATTCATTTATAGTTATTAATTATAAAAATAAAAAAAATCATATAAAATAAAAAATAAAAAATTTTACACACATTAAAATTTTATCTAACAAAAAATAATTTTTTAATACCAAAAAAATATTTTTCAATGTCATAACTAAACCCAAGTAGAAGACCAGTGCATTTTGAAACGTATTGAAAAAGTCAAAAGAAATTATTTTTCATTTTATTTCTTTCTCTTCATCCATTTTGACAAAAAAATTGTCAATATTCAAGTCGACTGAAGATCTTGAAGTCTATTTTAGATGTGTTAGATAGGACAACACTCAATCATTATTAGTTGATATACAAGTGCTTGCATGTGAATATTTTGTGTTATAATTTTAATTTATTTTGATTATGTTAAAAATACGGGTTAATTGTACTGAAGGTCCTCAAAGTATGAATTTTGTCTTATTTTGGTCCCTGAAGTATTAAATATATTTCTATATGGTCCCTCAAGTAGACAGTGTCCAGATTGCTAACGATTTTTTATCATAAACTTGTCACGTAATACTTAAATATGGACAAAAAAATAATTTGAATAACTTTTGACCAAATATTTACTCAAATTTTGTTAAATAACTACTAAAATTACACAATTTTGATCATGAACTATCCAGATTTTGATCAAAACTTACCCATATTACACTTTTTTTTTCAAGAGCTACTCAAATTTTATTTAAGAGCTATTAAAATTATTTTTTATCTATATTTAGGTATTATGTGATAATTTTGTGATAAGAAATCGTTAGCAATCTAGACGCTATCTGTTTGAGGAACCTTATAAAAACATATTCAATACCTCAGAGACAAAAATGATGCAATTGAAACATTGGAGACTAAAATGAGACAAACCCCATATTTTGGAAACCTCTAGTATAATTAATCCTAAAAATTCAAAACCTGAAAGATACAATTGAAAATGAGTACCAATCAAAAAAATAAAATAGAAACGAATAGTGGGCACTTAAAGCCAATAAGCCACAATGATCTTTTTAAAGTTTGCAAGAAAGTATAACAGGTATCAAACTATTGGCCCTCCAGTACTTGTGTGTGTGATATATGTAAAACAAAAAACATTTAGTAATTTTTTTATTTCCTAAAATAAGAAAAATAAAACATTTATAGCTTTCGAGCTGTGAATGTTATGGTATTTAGATAGAGATGAAGATAACTTGAGCAAACCCACCTTGCTTTCAAATTTTAAAAAACATTAAACAAAGTACAATTTGAGATTAATTTATTTGCTTCTCATGAATTTACACACCGATTCTATATCATTCAGCCAACACAAACCTAACCATTCAATCATTCCCCACAGGGCCATATCACAAACCACTTTAGGAAGTGTGTATAACATCTTACACGACATTGACGAATCATTCACAGTAAAAGTATACTATCTATCAATCTTGAATCGACGTGAACAATAGTGGTTGATTTCACAAGTAACATCTCACTACAAGTTTTAAACAATCATTCACTCCTATTGAAATAGATTAATCTCTAACACTTTACGATAACTCTTGAATACAATTCAAGTCCGTCACATCCAAATCATACAAGAGATAAATACTATAACTTTACCAAACATATATTCAACCAACCACAAGTTTTACAATTTTCAATATACAATAACAATAATGGGATTAAAATATGCAAGAGATCATATCAAGAAAATCTTCTTAATTAAAATATCAAAATTCTAGGATTTTTTCAAAACTTTCAACTTCTTAAAACAAGAACAAGTATTTGATTGAAACATAATCTAATCAAGGATAAGAATTTAGAAATCAAGAATCAATGTATTTTTCGCACTAAAACATGTATTTTGTAAAACTAGAGTTCTGAAAATTAAGAATAAGAATTGCTAGAACATAAAGCATATATTTTGTGTAAAACAACTTTTCAATTGGAAAGGAATCAAGAACAAACGTTTATCTATCATAAAATTATCCAGAAGATTGAAAATATACATATATACTACCCTAAGTCTCAATGAAAGAACTCATGAAGAATCTCTTATATTTTTTTCGTCGATAGTGATAATCCTAGCGTGTTTGATCCATTCCCAACGTGAGAATTCCTTCGAATCTTGCGTTTCCTCCTTCTCTCTCACTCTTTAGGGTTGTCTAGGGTTGAAAACTAATGAAATATGGCTAAATGAGGCGTCCTTAGGTATTTATAGAATCAAAATCTGAACAGTCTACGTGAGCTTGATCGCAACTAAATGTGTCCTCGCGTTCAAATAGAGATTGGTGTTCAAACGGGCTCAACTCTCAGTATCTCCTGTACTATCAGACCTTCGATTTTGTGTCTAATCCACGTTTGAACGTGAATTCACATTCAAACATATTACTATTTTTACCTGAACTACCAAGACAGTTTTGCCCTAGTTAGAGTTTGATTAACGAAATTTTCGTAAAATACATTTTTTGTAGACCTTGAAGTCTATTTTCTAATGCCAAAAAATTAAGTCAATCGAATATCCAGATAAAAAGTTATGGACTAAATATCAAGGTAGTGTCAAATTCTTTTTTATCAAAATTCTCTTCAAAATACATTTTAATTCTAGAATACTTCCAAACTTCTAATACACTTCATATTACCTCTCCAAAGGTTTCTTAGACTGTTCGGTTTCAATGATGACCTTATTTTGACCTAAAAATATTTAGAAACTTACATAACCATCATTCTCAAGCTTAAATGCATTTGAAACTAAATTTGACCTAAAAGTTAATTCGCTCAAAACTTAAACTCCATGATCAATCTTTCAACAACGATTCGAGGTTTCTACCATCCTTTTATTTATCGTAAGAGAAATTTTAAGATGATATTATTCTTAGTTAATTCTAGTACAGGGTGTTACAGGTACACACAAATTTGGAACAAACGCAACCTATTACATTATTTATTTATATCATTTATGTGCACGCTTTTATTTTTGGTGTTGTAAATTTGATAATATCCAACTTTAATTGCTTAAGCTCAAAAAAGAAAAAATTCTGGTTGCCTTGGGTGACATCACCTTTTTGGAGATATACATGCAAGATAGCAAAAATATTAAAGAATTTCTTGAATTGGTAAGACTTACATGTTGAACAAATTATTCGCTCTGTCTTTAAAACAGTGCCTTTGATGCCAATCTATTCGTTTGTGGTTAAGTTTCGTTCTTCAATTACTTGAATTAATTTTATATTGTCTTTAATCAAATTATCCAAATCATGATTTTATGGTTCATCCATGTTTTAGATGAAACCAAATGATTTGATTGTCTCATCAAATTAGATGTTCTAATTTTGGGATGTTTTCTTTTAATTCACAAATGAAGCTCTGTAACTTGTACACATTATGACCTTCAACGTTGGATACCAAACCTTCTAGTTGCTCCATATAAATATTTTTCTCAATGTTTTATATTAAGAAAGATGATTTTGACATCAATATGTCATATCTTATAGTTATAGTGTGCAGATGTCAACCATAATCCTAATGAATTTTAGCATGACTACTGGCGAGAAGGTTTTTTCATAGTCAACTCTTTATCTTCGTTTGAAACCTTTAGCCCATAGTCAAGCTTTATAGGTTTCTACCTTTTCGTCTATGTTTATATTCCTTTTGATAACCCATTTGCAGCCAATAGATGCAATACCTTGAGGTGAGTATACCAAAGTCTAGTCTTGATTAGATTATATAGTATTCATCTCCGATTTCATGACATTTTGTCATGGTCTTGAGTTGATGTTGAAAATCGTCTCTGTGTAATTTATAGGATCATTAATGATGATTATAACCAATAAATAGTTCTTTATCACTTTGATGAGATACCTATATCTTTAAGGTGGTATGGTATCCTAACAGATTTACACAAAACTTATGTAGTATTAGGTTATATATCAATAAGGTATTTAGGTTGATCGTGATTGTTTGAGGTTCTGAGGATGCTTCCTCGAATTCTGTCATTCTTCTTATGCATTCATGTTAAATAAATTTTTTTTTTAAGAAAGTAACAAACTTAAAAAATTAATTACCCTTAGTGGACTTGTGCCCCTTCTCTCTTTTATTTTTTGAATGACCATAAGTTAAAGGGGACAACTTTTAATTAACCCCAACATAAAATTGTGAGAAAGTAAGGGCAATTGTCAAATATTGATATCCAAGGGGGCGTCTTTAGGAATTCGGAGTTTATTATAGGTTCCCAAATCTCCTAAAGCCTAAAGGCTCGATATCAACAGGGTTTTCTTTCTCGGACTCCTCTCGCTCTCGCTCTGATAGCTCTGTAAGTGCCTTTTTTTTTTTAAGATCATCATTAAAGAACAATTAAATATCTTATTTATTTCTCAGCAATTTCAACGATTGCAATCCTATAAAAGCAAAATCAAAAATACAAAATAAAGTAGAAATGCAAGAAGGTAACGAAGAGCTCAGCATAGAAGAACTCGCTTCAAATCTCTCTACTTACAAAGAGCAGCTTCAACAGGTACCTATTAAACACTATACATACATATATATAAATATGTATGTATATATATATATATATATATATATATATACATATATATGTATGTATATATAGTGTGAGTTTGTGTGTGTATACATACTTGTTTGTGTACTGGAAAATTTTGTAATCTATCTGTTTTTAGGTAAAATTATTATTTGTGATCTGTTCACTGAAATTCTATGAAAAGCATTGTATTTACGCCTATTCTGGAAACCGTGAGAAGTAGGAGTTTAGCATTATTTATTAACAATCCACTTAGTTAGGGCTTTTCTTTTTTAAATTAGAATTTTTTTGGGTCGTTTGTAATCTGAAAGATTGAGTATGTTTTTATAAAGATTATTTGGATTTCTAGGGCCATTTCTTTGTTATGGAAAATTCTTGGTAGGGCTTTTTTTGGCCTGTTACCTGTTACATGTAACTGCGGTAGCTGAATTAGTAACTTGTTGCTTGTCACTTTGTGGGATAGATTTTACTTCAGTAGGAATTTTTTAAGCCAGCGTTAGAGGTTTTGCAACTCATGTTGATGCAATTTTGAGCCGTGAAAATATTTTCTCATTATATTATATACTAGTGTCTATTCAACTTCTTGACACTATAAGATGCGGGATTTGCCCAGATTATCACTGGCATGCATTTGATGGTGTGTTTGTCTCAAACCCAAAGGATTTTTTTATTTTTCACTGTACTAGTTGACATAGCTGGTATGCCAAAGTGTCTCTATGAAGGATTCGTTATTCCATGAAGATTAGACCCAACTGGGTTGCAAAAGCTGATGGGATGGATGTCAAATAACAGCTTGGTGCTTTTGGTGTAATTTGAAGGGCAACTTCATTGGCTATGGATGAACTATCTATGTATGAATTCCCACGTCTCATTGTCGCCATTTGATGATCTGTATCAAATAGCTTTGATGTTTTAGGAGGAGATTACAACCATTTATCTACTTGTTAATATTGAAGGTTGTAATGGCTACCAAATTGAAGAAAGTTAGAGGCATCCATCAAACTTCATATTCTTCCTTGGTTGCTCATATTCACCATTTTGAACGAGATTTTTTCTTGTGATACTGGTTTAAAGATAAATGTATAAGCATTGCACTTCCTCTACATCAAGGATCTCAAATGGAATTTGACCACCTATCTTGGGTTGGTCGTTAGAGATTTTAGATGCTGAGTTTGTAAGATCCTTTCGTTATGTAATGTTCCATTCTTTGTGGATGACGATCACTGAATTAGGTGGACGTCGGGTGGTCATAATATAGACATTGTCCTATGCAGTTTTTAATTCCTTATCTATAGAGCACATCTGTATGTTCTTTTGTGTGTTTGTGTATGTGTGTGTGTTTTGCATACTTTCTAGGGATGGTAGTGGATTGGGAGAATATGGGTGTTCGTACAAACCCATCCTATTTGGTGGATCAGGGATGGACCATGCCTATTGGTTGGTAGACTTATACGTGGATACCAGTGCGAGAATGGAGGCAAGGATGGCTTGAAACTCATCCCTGCCATAATGAGTTTTCATTCTTCTTGCAAATTCATTTGTGAGGTTTTATATTTTTATTTTTAATTTTTTTCTTAAAATCATAGAAATTAATTGTTATGGGTGGGAACAGTGGTGGAGATGGGTATCAAAATTTCCCCGCGGGGCGGTGCGGTGCGGGAATGAGGATTAAAATTTTCCTAGCTAACGGGGGTGGACAAGGGTGGACGAATATTTTTGAAACGGGTACGGGGGTGAAGACTACTCCCCCACCCCGGTCCACTGTATCCCTAATATTGCTTCCCTTTTCTTCACACACTTGACTGTGTCAGAATTTTGTGTTTTGGATTTTTTTTTCTCCTCTCTTCCCTATCTAATATCAACTCTTCTTCTTTGTAGTGTAAGATATTGAGGATTAGTCTTTGTTGCAAGATTCATTATGCATCAACTCCTTGAATTAGAAATTTCTTCCAAATGCTCAGTGATGGAGTGGTTTGAAATATGCTTAGTTGTGTGGCTATAATGGATAGTCCCTGTAATAGTACTGCTTGCGAATTGGTTTGATTTAGAGTACTTCCTTGTTTTAGTTTTGGTGAAACCTTTCTCAATCGTATGTGGTCATGGATCATTTGGTTATAAAGTATTAGAAAATTGAGTAGCTGGTCGTACGGATTATGATGGAAAGCGATGAGAACCAATGAGTCATTGTTCTATTCTGTGTAATTGAATCATGATGTGAAATGATGAACCTTGCGTGGATTTTTTTTTTTTTGTAAACTAAAACCATGGCTTGATGTGATGTTATATTACTTATTAATGTATGTTGTATGGAATTTTGTGGCACGTCTTTGGTTGAAAAGTGTTCAATTTTTTATCCAGAGATTTCAGGAAATGGACATTCCTAAGTATGTTCTATTCATATCTACTCTTTTTTAGATGAAGTGTTTGTCTATCCAATGTCTGGTTTCAAAGGATGCCAACTAAGAAGCACAGACACGGACACGGACACGGACACGGACACGGACACGGACACGGACACGGATACGGATACGGGACACGGATACGACACGACACGACACGGATATGCCGACACAAAATTTTACAAAAAAGTAGGATACAGACACGTTAGCGATACGTTAAATAATATGTATTTTATATATATATTTATAAAAAATCATGTGATAAAATCAAAATATTATCATAATAATCTTTTAATTCATCATTTTCCTAATTCTAAAAATTTACATCATGATATCATTGCATAAAAAATATAATATAAGATATACTGATACACATTCAACATTAACATCTATGATTCAATAATCAATGACTTCTACAACTTTTATTTTAAAAAATATTCCATTTCATTATACTAATTTCATCAAATTCCAAGTGCTCTGATTTTGTAATTCTATTTTTTCTAATATTAATTTTATATTAAAAGACTATTTCATTTGTATATAAGTTCGTATTCGTATCCAAAATTATATTAAATTCATGTCTTATGTTCAATGTAATGATTATAACTTTTTTTATATTATAATTGTGACTCATATCCCTTTAAAATTATAAAAATAACTCTTAATTATAAAATTATCTGAAAAATTCTCAAAAAATTGAAAATATATCTCAAAACGTGTCCCGCAGCATGTCCTGAACGTGTCGGCCACGTGTCTTAAAAAAATTTAATAATAAAAAAATCAGACACTCATTTTTAACGTGTCCGACACGTGTTCGTGTCCCAGACGTGTTCGACACCGACACTCTGCCCAAAATGAAGTGTTCGTGCTTCCTAGGATGCCAACTAGGTGGTTAGTTTTATTATGTACTTCATGTCCCTGTTTATAATATGAACTTTGGTGGTGAAAAGAGAGGAGAAGTTCTTTGTTTTGAGAGAAATAGGGATGTGTAAAGTACTAGTTAGTTAGTGGAAGGTGGTCTGTACTGTTGAGGGGAGAAATAGAAGGGAAAAGAAAGGGGAGGGGGAGGGGGAAGGGGAAGGGGGGGACATACATCAGACAATCTTGCAAGAATGGCTTTGACAATATCATTGGAGCAAAACAATTTGTGGCTTACTGAAGCAACACATGGTAGCAATGCGAGATGTTAGAAACCCCTATGGAGTGGGATTATAAAAGAGCATATGTAGAGCTTGAAGGCATTCTCTCAAAATTTGTTATCTTGTGGTGATAGCTAGGTAATTTACTAGTTGGAACCCCAACTTTACGTTGTCTACTTTTTTTGTTTGTGGTTGAGAGCCAAAGTTAGTGGACACGTCTATGTGTCTTTGATATGAAGTTACTTTTGGTTGTGCTTTTGGTTGGCCTTCTAGAAGCTTCGCATTCGCCAAAAGCAACTTCCTTTGTGTTCTGTCTTCTTGGCACATTTTTAATGTGGTGGAAGCATCCGGAGAACAAGGTAGAAAGAAAGATAGGATGGAGTTGAAGTTTTATAAGTCAAGCCAAAGGGCAGTGACAAGAAAGATGATAAACAACCCTTAACAAGAAAATGAGACTGAAGTAACAAACACAAGCCGAGTGGGGGAAAGCTAAAAAATAAGAATGAATGCACGTATGCAATGCTTATGAGGGAAAGTAGTTAATAAGTCCTACTTTTGAAACAAAAAACATTGAGTCCTATCAAATTTTTATTAGGACAAGTGCTATCAAATTCTTATTGGGACAATTAAGTCAGATCTTTGATAATTTGTTCTAAATTAGTTCCAACCTCCATAAACCACACCTTTTCTTATTTAAACCTGAAGTTACACTTTTGTTCATGTTTTTAGTCAATTTTAACTTATTTAATATTAAAAAATAAATTAAGTGATAGCCACTGTGTATGATTTTATATAATATTAACAAGTTATCTAAATGTTGTATAACATTTTATATTATGTTTTAAAAATGGACACTTTTTTGTCAAACTTGATAGTGATGAATAAACTACAATTTTAATAGTTCCTCTAAGTTTCTACCTATTGGACACCAAGTTGTGTTAGTGATTTTCATTGTTTTTAATTCCATGAGTTTTATTGTAATAGCATTTTTTACAATCAAAAAGCTTATATTAATGGTGATAGTAAAGTTTGGACTTTTTTGAAATTATATTGAAAAAGTAGGATTTAGTTGTCCTAGACTCCTGGTAAAAAATTGACAGGACTCAATGGATTTCCGTCACAAAAAATAGGACTTTTTTGAAATTTTGTTAAAAGAAATGTTCTTTGACACCTTTCTTAATACCCTTTCCTGCACCAAATTGTCCGAGCAGAAAATCAGTATTACCCAATGGTTTTTGTCGCAGAAGTAGGAATTATTGGTTATTTTACTTTTTTTCTGTTCTTTTGATTTTTTTAGGAGAGGATACAATAAGGTGAAACTGTGGAACTTCGTGTATAATCGCTTAGATTGCCTGACATGGCCCTTGGGGTTCATCATAAGCTGCATTCATGTGGAAAGAATTACTAGGCTCGTCCGAAATTCTTGTTTTTCCTTTGATGGGCCCGCAACTTTGGGGGCCACTCTAATTATGGACAATTTGAGGCTCAGATGTAACACTAACACTGGTAGGTGTGGCAGGGGTAGGAGGGTGAAGACTGTCAGTGATGTACTTTTGCACCGTGGGTTGACTGGGGATTCATGGTCTATGCTGCTTTCTCTCTTTGATGTTTGCTGGGTTATGCCCTGCTCAGTTTAGCAAAGTTGCATAGTTGTGAAGGACATTGCTTTAGAACAGATTTCACGAGGTGTAGCAGGTGATGCCCTTGTCTCACTATGTGTTCATGGAAGGAGAATAGCAGATGATCTTTTCATGCTGAGAAGGTTCGAATTCTCAAGATTTTGGAAGTTATATATTTAGGGAAAGCAGATTCTTTTGTATTCTTTTATTATTTATCTTTTATCTTTTTTCTTTTGGTGTTAGGGTGCTCCTTTTGTATACATCATGTAGGCGGGATTCACCTATGCTTTTGGTGCTTCAGTGCTTTTTCGCACCTTTCGATTGTAGGCATATTGTAATCAAGACTTTGTTCTTCTACTACTTTACTGGACTGAGTTGTTGCTTTAATTTTCAAGTTAGCCCCCAGCCTTAATTTTTCATGCATTTCTTCTCCTTTGTGCATTTGTGTGCTTGTAATGCCAGATTGTTTGGCTGCCTTAATTTTTCATGCATTTCTTCTCCTTTCTGCATTTGTGTATATTGTTTTTCCTTTTCAAAAATTCCAAAATTTTTTTTAACAATGTTCTCCTTTTCCTATGGACTAGGTCCGGAAACTGTTGGATGATGACCCTGGAAACTCTGAATATGTGGACATGGAAAAGGAGCTTGTGGAGGTGATCGTTGTTCAATTTGTTTGTATATTATTTCCCCTTGAAGTTTTTCTTGTGCATTTTCATTTGATTCTATCTCCAAAACTTTGTAGAGTGGAGCCCCTAAAGTTTGCCCTGTGCAAAAAGTGTCTTACCTTTTGTTTTGAGAAAATAGAGTTAATTCCATTGGATGTAAAACGGATCATGAATTTTTTGGTTATGTAACATGTCATTGCAACTCTCTCTTTCTCTCTCTCTCTCTGATTGACATATACACAAACAATTGCTCAAACAAAGAGTTTAACAGCCAATGACTGAGGATATTTGTTTTCATTCTTGGGTTCCAAAGGTGAGGATTCTCTAGTAAAACAAAATTCAATGAAACTCTCTGGAGGTTTTCAAAATTGTTGGAACTAGGGATTGTGTAAGATATCCATCACTTGTGTCTTGGTTACTGTGCAGGTGTGCTATCTGTCATGACGGCCAGCCTGCTTCTCTGTCTCGGGATTTCAGATGTCCTCATTAACATTTTAAGTTTAAATTCAAGAAGAATTTAGTCTTCATTATGCACCTAATTATTTAAATTAATTTGGATTTCTCTTATTTTTTTTGAACTCTAGGTGATTTCTTTGACCGAAGAACTTCTGTCAACTGCAAAACAAAATGAGAATTCTGGATTGTATATTGGGACAAGTTCTGATGCATCTCACAGTTTCCGCCATTCTGGCAGTACCTTTCAACATAATATGGTAAATCTCCTATAAGTTTATCCTACATTATCACTTAAATTTTTGATTAAATATTGTATCTATATAGTGGTTGGAAGATTTGCTCTAGGATTTTGTGAAAAAAAAAACAAGATTTACGTGAAATGGGAACCAAGATAAAAATGTGATAAGATCATTAGAATCATGGCTTGCTTCATGCAAAAGAATAAATGAAACATTATTTGTTTGCATTAAAATAGTTGAATGAGAAAAAAAATGCTTTTGTGAGACTTCAATTCTTTTCTGACCTAATAAAATTTTCATTTAGATCTGGTAATCCCACCATCTTTAGGTAGGGGGAACATCTTTTTATATCATTTAGACTTGCTGGAGTTTCAGCATCGTTATGAAGGGGCATGGGGAATACTATCTCTCTTTAATTTTCATTTTTTCCTCTCATGCCAGTTTGGGACTGGGGAAGATTGAGGTTTAGCTTATGGCTTTTGAGTTAGGACAAGAACTATTGTATTATCTTTTTGATGGAGGAGAAGACATAATTACAGTCTAGAATTTAGTCTTAAGGGGATAATATGGGAAATATTTATTAAAAATTTGAGATACAGTACAACAGCCTCAGCACAAAAAGTAATAATGGAAATCTTCTTATACAATTTCCCCCAAAAGTGAAAATATCTTCCAAGAGCATGTCAAATACCTGATCTACGAAAAATAAATTTTTATGTGAGGTAAGCAACATATCTCACAGGTTACATATGTGTGTTTTTCTTAGGAATCAACAACCATATCTGATCAGTCTGAGAAATTTGCTGTTGGCACTAAAGTTCAAGCTGTTTGGAGTGAAGATGGAGAGTGGTATGCATTAAAAATAGACATATCCAACTTATTTATTAAATTCTTTCATTTTGATTTTGCTTTACCTTTTCTGTTTCTTGTCTCTGGTTGATTTAGTTGAATGTTCAGGTATGACGCAACAATTGAGGCACTTACGCCAAATGGGTATTATGTACGCTATGATGAATGGGGTAATAAGGAAGAGGTATGACTTCTGTTTGAGCATGTTTGAATTATACAAGTCTCACTTTCATTCACTTTAATTTCCAAATTCCATTCATCTGGTTTTTTATAATTGATGTATTATTCTT
>CM042191.1:23751891-23792339 GCA_023539305.1 Ilex asprella
GGACATGCAAAAATTGAGGTTATTCTCCCCTTATTCCTCATGTACCTTGTTATTTGTCTGTTCTTCTTGCTCTGCAAGTGCATCTAGGTACAATTCTGAGTGAGTTGGCTCTCTGATTTTCCTCATTTGCCTTCTTGTTCCAGCTACTTACCCTAACTTTGCCTTTCCTTTAGAGCTCCCCACTTTATGTTTACGGGGCTGCTGGTTTTCTAATCTAGATGACTTGGTTGATTCTTTCCTCCAATTCCGATTAATGTTCCCTTCTATTCTTCTTCCTGGTTATTTGATTCTCACTGGAGTCCTCTCCCTCCAAATTGGCTTTTCTTTTGAGTGACAGACTCTGAAAATTTCTATGTAGCTTCTCTTTTACAATCACCTCTTTGGCCCCTAAAATCTAGAGATGGGTTCATAGTGTATCAAACTTGTTGAGTTGGGGTTCCTCTAGGGCATTTTCTAAATAGTTTCTTGGGCTCTCTACAGACTCTGTAATGTAGTAGTCTCTCTTTCCTAGGCTCCTCCTCAATTGGGCCTTTTGGGCTTCCTCTAGATCTGGATTTCTGCTTGCTCCTTCATGGACATGGATACCTTTTCCCTTCTCCAGCATGTAGCTCTGCGATGAGTTCAAAAATACAAGGTCCAATTCCTTTTCCTTGCTAGGTAATTTTTTTCGTTTCTCAACCTCCAAACAATCCATTTGTCGCTTCTATGGTTCCACCATTCCATCTATCTTGTACCGATTTTATGATTTTGCACATTGTGGTAGCACTACATTCCTTGATTGTATGTTGTTTTTCCCCTCCTTATTGCCAAGTGTCTGTATTTGTTCCGAAAAGGTATTGGCCACTAATGACCCTTCATCTTCTCCGGCGTAAGACCAGTGATTTCATTTCCTCTCCTGGTTGCTCTTGTATCCTTTTCCTTGATATTTCACTGTCCAATTTTCTCTAAAGAAACAAGTTGCTTGAGTACTTTGGGCTCAAAGTTCTAGACCAAAACTGGCCTTTATAGTGTTGGTCAACCCTGTAGGTCACAAAGCTAGCCCATCCCCTTCTATATGCCTACTAGTGGGTGCTAGTGGAATGGGTTGATGATTAGGAGGTGTCGAGTTGTCTCCTCCTACTAGAATTAGTACTCTCAGACTAGTTACTGTTTCCCCCAACTCTCCGACTCAACTGATTCTCTAATTGGATGGCCCCGCTAAAAGGCCTCAGAAACGGAGTAGGGGTCGAACAAATTCAAGGTATCCTGAATTTGGGGTCACAAGCTTCCAATATAATAGTATATTCATTCACAGGACGATTACCTTGCCACAGATTCTACAAACTTTGGTACAATGCCCGCATGTAATTATGGGGTACAAAGGACTCTCGCATATGTTTTTTCATTTGGTCCCACGTGTCGATCTTTTTCTTCCTTCGCCAGTGACGAGTTTTCTTAGAGTGCTGCCACCATGCAACGACTCTTCTGTGAAATCTCGTTACCACCAATGTCATTTTCTTATTCTCAGGTACTTCTTTGAACCAAAACTTCCTCAAAAGTGTGATCCCAAAGAAAATTTTCAAGTTGTAGATTGCCTTGGAAATATGGTAGGTCAATCTTCAATCCATACTCCCATTGCTGGGAATCGATCTCTGGCATGGTGGCTCGTCTCTCCTTAACTTTGGGAGGATTCCCAGTGAAAAGGATTGTTATCAACGTCCACCAGACTCTCTGTTTCCTCTTACACCCATTGTGGATTATGGGGTCGTTGTTGCGGTTGTACTTGTTGTTTTTGTTGAACAAAAACAGTTAGGGCTACCATCTACTAGGCTAATGAATCAAATTTTTGTTGCATTCTCGCGTTTCTCGCGTTGAACTATGTTTCGTAGATATCCTCCACAGGTCTTCTTCTAGGCAGCATGGTGACAAGAACATAACTGAGCTCTGATACCAACTGATACAGAGAAGCAAATAGAAAAAAGGGGTATGATGAACAAGAATGAGATAGTAAAATTATACCGTTGATTTGCACACAAATACCGATTTAGAATCTTACTCTAGAGCTGTTGATTCAAAAAAAATACTAGTTTTAAAGGCTTCAATTGATCTATTGATTCACAAAGAATACAAGAATAATTGAAAATAAAAAAGAAGCTCTCTCAATTGTATTACTCAAAAAAACTACTTAGCTCTAAGGCTTACAAAGGTATAAATTAGGGATGTCAGCTATGACCTGTTAATCCAAACCTGACATGAACCCAACATGAATGATTATAAAATTGACATGTTTATTATATCTGTATAATAAATAGTCTAGACTAATGTTTAATATTCATAACACATTAAATAGATTTTTTTTCGTGGATCTTAACACGACACGAATAACAATGATACGACACGATTACACGCCTAGTAAATAGTATTAAAACCCTAAAACTAATTAGAAAATAATCAAGCGTGACCTAATTATCATTAATTATGTAATTAGGTAATTCATATAGATTGTGCCAAAAAAAATTTCAAATTAACTATACTACTAAACCTAGTGATCACCTGAATTAAGGTAGAACTGACAGCGAACAATTCTGACTTTAGACGGTAAAATTATTCAACTACAAAATATTACCAAAAAGGACAAAAATGTCCTTTTTAGATCCTACACAAAGGATTTTGCCCCGAAATCCACCATGTGTCATCGTATCCCCTGTTAGGGATGCGATGAGTTCATTTTGTCCTGCCGTTGTTGATTAAACATTGGTGTTTGAAAACCCATGTATGTGAAAGTGCCTTTGAAAAGGTTAACCCAATTGAGAGGCCCGAACTACCCCAACATCAATCCCATCAATACAAATACTATGCTGCTATACGATCTGCATCACTAGCACGATATTATGTATGCTGTTTTTCTTTTTACTACTAGCGATTCTCGATCCTTTTAATATGTCATGTCATGTCATTAAGAAATCAATTGCGCTACAATGGCTTTTGCTACCACTAATTCCTTGACATTGCACAGTGGTCGAGAATTATCTCACTATCGTACTGGTATACTTTCCCAACATACACTTTATCATCAATCTTTACGTTTTCTATGAATGTCGTCTATAAGACAAGATATTTGATGATCATATTTTTTAGATAATAGAAACTATCACAACTACGTGTTATTTGGATTCGTGTTTGTGGTCAAAGAAGCCTGCAACTTGGCAAACCATCATGTTTGCAACTCCAATGTCATATTATCTTTATGGAAGTTTCTAATTACACGTGTCTTCCAATCTCACATTGTTGGCAGCTATCAATATAATTTATTTAGGAGTTGTAATTGTATAGAAATTGAGTAGGATTAGACTTTCTTTTATTTATGCTTTCCTTGTATTTATCCTTTCCTATTTTTCTTCTCTTTGTATTATGTATTTAACGTGGACAAAGTCTAATAAAAATTTGTTCAAGACTTTCACAACACAGTTTTTGAGTTCTTGTTTTTGACATGGTATCAGAGCAATCTTAAAATTTTAGGGTTGTTTCTTGATTTTATTGTCGTGTTTCCCGACTTCAGCCACAACTTAATCCTCTCCAATCATGGGTGAAAACACCCCTGTCAAACAAGCAAGTTCAGCCACAAATTCTAGTAACCCTTATTATCTCAACAATTCAGACAACCCCTGGTGTTTCTATTGTGCCCAAGATTTTTACCTGAGACAATTATGCCACATGGAGTCGTGCCATGAAGCTTGCATTGAGCAACAAGAATAAACTAGAATTTATTGATAGTACCCTAGAATAGCCCGATGAAAGTGCACCTGCAAACGAACGCGCTTTGTGGCAACGTTGTAATGACATTGTCCATTCATGGATTGTCAGTTTAGTTGCTAAAGAATTTCAAGATTCAGTTCTTTGCAATGATTATGCTTCCAACGCTTGGGAATATCTCTGCGAGCGATATTCGCAAAGTAGTAAGACTTTTATTTATCAGGTTCGTCAAAATTAAAATTCTGTTACAATTTATTTCAATAAATTGAAGGGATATTGGGATGAATTGAGAATATATCTACCTCATTTAGCATGTACTTGTGAAGTGGCTAAAACCCTTGCTGAAAGAGAAACAGATGAACAAGTCATGAAATTTTTAATGGGGTTGAATTCTACATATTTGACGATTCGGGGACATATTTTACTTATGAAACCTATGCCTTCTATAAATCAAGATTATGCCATGGTTTTATAAGAGGAAAAGCAACACGAAATCACCGATACCAACAGTCCTTTGGATACCGCTGCCATGATTGCTCGTCGAACTTCAGCCTCTAGCAACAATAATAGTCAGAAGCAACCAAATAGTTCCACTCACAGCAGTGCCGTCACCCAATCTTCATTCACGTCCAAAAAAGTGAGCCGACCAAATTTTGGTCAACGGGGAAGGCGACCTATTTGCCCTCATTGTCAAAGTCTCGGTCAATCTGGAATTGGGCACACTGTTGATACATGTCGAAAAATTATTGGCTATCCCGAGGGTCACAAGTTGTACAAATCCCCAGACACCAGCAAGTCCTCGCGTCCTCAATTATCTACAAATATCACCAATTCCATGTTCGAGTTTGACAAAGTTCCTAATTTTACACCAGAGCAATATTAGCAAATTATGATGTTTCTCAATGAAGGTACTAGTACTGTCAATTCCTTTGCAAATGTTGCAGGTAAACTTCTTACTCCTCTTGTGTCTGCCATTTCTTTCTCTTTACCGTTTCATTCTTGGATAATAGGCACTGGTGCCACAGATCTCATGGTTTCCTCGAATGCACAATTTTCGACCTTGTCCACCATTCAGAAAAATCCCATCAAACTTTCCAATGGAAGTACTATTCCCATTCATTCTAATGGTTTTGTCACTATAGCATCAAATATGTCATTACATAATGTTCCTTAAATACCATGTTTTAATGTGAATCTCTTGTTAGTAAGTCGCCTCACTAGAGACCTTAATTGTTCTGTGACATTTTTTCCTAATTTTTGTGTGTTTCAGTACCTAGTCACGAGGAGGACGATTGGTTTGGGTAGAGAGGCCGATGGACTTTACATTTTTCAGCCACCAAAGCCACTTGCTCGTGCTCTTGCTACTTGTTCTACCGTTTCTGCTGAAGTTTGGCATCAATGCCTTGGACATCTGTCTCATTCTAGGTCTCAAGTATTAGCTCAATCCATACGTCATATGTCTTTTAGTTCATCTTTAGTTTGTCCCATTTGTCCACTGGCGAAACAGTCTCGTCTACGTTTCAATAATAGTGTTATTTCATTGTGATATTTGATTTGGTTCACTGTGATATTTGGGGTCCTCAATCGGTTGCTTCTATAAGTGGTGCTCATTATTTTTTAATTATTGTTGGTTATTTTTCTCGCTGCACTTGGGTCTTTCTCATGACATATAAATCAGATGCTAATGCTTTACTCCAATCTTTTTTCCTGATGGTCGAAACACAATATGAATGCAAGATTAAATAATTTCGTAGTGACAATAGCAAGGAATTTTTTTCCATTGAATTTATCGCTTTTCTTCGTGGGAGAGTGATTGTTCAACAACATAGTTGTGTTGGTACTCCTCAACAAAATAGGACCGTCACCTCCTTGAGGTTGCTCGTGCGCTTCGATTCCATGTTTCTTTGCCTCTACGATTTTGGGGAGACTGTGTTCTTACCACTACATATCTCATTAATCGCATGCCCACTAAAATTTTACATGGGAAATCCCCTTATGAAGTTTTTTACCAAAAGCATCCTAATTATGCCAATATATGTGTTTTTGGTTGTCTCTATTACGTAACCAAGCTTTCCCACACAAATAATTTTGGTACTTGTTTCATCGTATTTTTATTGGCTATCATTTTGGTAAAAAAGGATACCGCTTTTTTTACGTTGAGTCTCATCGAGTTTTTGTCAACTGAGATGTTATATTTCATGAGACGGAATTTCCCATGGCTTCGTAAACTTTGGCGAGCACCGGACCACAATTTTTTTTCCCAAATCACCCAATTTCGTCCAATCAATTTGACGAACAGGTCACAACTTTCCCAATACCCCATTTCACTTCTCCATTACCGAAAATACCCACCATTAACACACCTCAGCAGGCCACATTATCTCCACTAGATGGCACCATTCCACTGTCCAATTCCATTACTAATACACAGCCATCAACCACAACTTCTACTTCTCCTATCCAATCCACTCACCGTTCCACCCGGTAGCAACAGCTTCCTGCTCGTTTGTTGGACTATCATTGCTTCACTGAATCAGGTACTCCACCTCACCACTCGTCCACCTTGTCGCCGGGTCTTCTCTCCTCTTCAGGTACTCGCTATCCTTTATCTAATTTTCTCCTTACAATCGTTTTTCTTCCGCCCATCGTTCCTTTGTTGCTCACATAACTTATACCACAGAACCTACTTCCTTTGAACAGGTAGTATAGGACCCTCATTGGCAGGCTACCATGTCTGATGAACTTGCTACTTTGGAAGCTAATCAGACTTGGACTCTATCCCCTTTACCTCTTCATAAGAAGCCTATCGGTTGCAAATGGGTCTATAAAATCAAGCATAAATCTGATGGTACCATTGAACGCTACAAAGCTCAGTTAGTTGCTAAAGGATTTACTCAATGTGAGGGTATTGATTACACTGAGACCTTTGCCCCAGTTGCTAAATTGACTACTGTTTGTTGCCTTCTTGTCGTGGCTGCGATTAATAATTGGGTCGTTCATCAACTTGATGTACACAACACCTTTCTTCATGGCGACCTTGACGAAGATATTTATATGGCTCTACCACCTGGATGTGGCAAACAGGGGGAAACTTGGGTTTGCCATCTAAAAAAATTAATTTATGACCTTAAGCAAGCTTCCCATAATTGGTTTGCCAAATTGTCCTCTGCTTTGCAATCTGCAGGTTTCAAAAATTCTAAAGCTAATTATTCCTTGTTCACTCGTCAACGTGGTAATTTCTTCAATGCAGTTCTAGTATATGTTGATGATATAATTGTGGCAGACAATGGCCCCAAGGCGATCAGTAAGTTCAAAACTTATCTTCAAGAAAAATTTAAAATTAAAGACCTTCGTATTCTCAAGTATTTTTTGGGTATTGAGGTGGCTCCTTCTCGCCAAGATATTTCTATCTCCCAAAGAAAATACACTTTTAGATATTCTATCTGATGCAGGATTATTGGGGGCCAAGCCAAGTAATTTTCCTATAGAGCAAAACTTAAAATTATCAAATGATACTGGTGATCTCATCCATGATTAGGCCTCATACCGTCGTCTAATTGGAAGATTAATTTATTTGACAATTACGCGGCCAGATATCATTTTTGTTGTTCACACTTTAAGTCAACTCATTCAAGCTCCACAACAACCACACTATGAAGCTGCACTAAAGATTGGGCTAGTTGTCCGATGATGTGACGATCCACTACAGGTTTCTGCATTAAGTTGGGAAGTTCTCTTATTTCTTGGAAAACCAATAAACAAACTACCATTTCGCAGTCATCTGCCGAGGCAGAATATAGAGCAATGTCAAGTACATCATGTGAGGTGACATGGTTGCTTTATCTGTTACATGAATTGCGTGTTCCTTATATACATCCGACTATTTTGTATTGTGATAATCAAGCAGCTTTACATATAGCCGCAAATTCGGTATTTCATGAGCGAACTAAGCACATAAAACTGGATTGTCATTTAATTAGAGAAAAAATACAATCAAGCCTACTACAAACCAGACATGTTTCAAGCTCTCTTCAGTTAGCTGATTTATTCACCAAGGCTTTGGGTAAAGTTCAATTCCAATTTCTTCTCAGCAAGTTAGGCATTCATGATCTTCATGCTCTAACTTGAGGGGGAGTGTTGACAACTATCAATATAATTTATTTAGGAGTTGTAATTGTATAGAAATTGAGTAGGATTAGACTTCTCTTATTTACACTTTCCTTGTATTTATCATTTTCTATTTTTCTTCTCTTTGTATTGTGTATTTAACGTGGATAAAGTCTAATGAAAATTTGTTCAAGACTTTCACAACACAATTTTTGTGTTCTTGTTTTAGACACACATTGATCATATGCAATCCTATCCGGTCACCGGCTCTTTTGGAAAATACGTCGGCACCATGTGGACTCGACATTGTTATAATATGTGACCTTTGCATGAAGGAGATCAGATACAAAACCACCAACCAACTGTATGCATGGAGTAAGCCCATTAAACCGTCCACACAAGGAAAATTATACATTTACCCCTACACCTTTGTAAAAACCACACTGCACCCCCCTAGGGTTTGAAAATATATACACTATGTCCCTTGTAGGTTTTAAGCTAATTATGATCTCTCCCAAATTGTTAATCGATTTGAGTTAAAAAAAAAATGTGGTGGTGCCATCATTTTATTTTCGAACTTGGAAAATGTCCACCTTACCCTTGTTGACTGACAGTGGTTTCTATGCATTTGACAACCAAATTATATTTATTTTTAACAGTGTTTGAAGCCAATAAAATGTACTTATTAACACTAATTTTGAAATAAAAGTAACCAATTTTTTTTTTCATCTAAAACTAACCAACAAATTTTCATGAGAAGCATTTCCAATTTCTCCATAGCACAATTTGCTTATATAAATATCTAGATAAACTAAATAAACGTTTATTGGTGATATTGTGCAACAATTACCATCCGTTTTTTTAATTAAAGAATTGCCAGTGTGGCAAAATTAGACAGATTGTCAGCCTAATTTTTAGAAACAGTGGAGGGACCGAGTGTTTTTTTTACTTTTTTTTGTGGTTGGAATTTGTCCTAATCTTAGAAAGCAAACTGGTTTACATTTGTTTTTCACTGCCGACAACCTTTTTGACTTTGATTTCCTTGTCCTTTTTTACGGTTTGTGCAAAAACTATATAAACAGAGCCAACAAAAAGCTAACCCTTCACAGTATCTTGCACTATGAAATAAATTATATAATTCAAATCCCGGATTCAAGAAAACACAGCAAAATTCTTCACAGTGCCTTGCACTACTACGCATAACAATACTAATGCAAAACACATCATTCCTCTCTCTCTCTCTCTCCCTTTCTTCATTGGAAGGAATTTCTGAATGTAAATAATTATCAGCTCATTGCAGCAGTAACTAGAATGTTCATTTAGTTGTCTGCAAATATTACTAATATTTTTTAATAGGAAGATCTGAGGGTGGATTTATTGTGACTTGAGAGTCGAGGCTGAGTAGCAAAAATAGCTATTTTGCATGCAGAGTAAAGGTGCATATATTTGGCCCTCTCCCGCAGTAGCAAAAACCTCGGGATACCCTTTTTTGAAAGATATGACTTTACACCAAGAAGGGGAAAATGAAGAAAAGCCCTATACTAAAAGCTTAAAGAGCATGACAAAGCTTAAACTCAACCAACTCTCAAACACCTGTCAGGTTCAAAGTATGGGAAGGTGGAATAAAAAGGGGCAGCTTTCCAAACAGTGCAACCCAAAAACTCCAGAACTACACCCAAAAAAGAACTCATGGCCCCCAAAATCATGGAATTCAAGCCAAGTATAGTCCTCCTGTTCTCCTTATGTTTGTATGCTCCATACCATATCACGAAAGGCCATGACCATCCAAATGCCACTAATCAAAGCACATTGGTGACTACATTGTCACTACTAACAGAGATAATCAGCAAAAGTTAGCCCATTTTCTCCCTCATGAAGCTCACACACACAAGAACGGTTATTTCTTATAATGGTTGTTATAGTTTAGTGGGAATTCTTCTTTGGTGAGAGGTTATAAGTTTAGATTTCCTAAAAATATATAAGGGGTCATGCGTGCAACATATACACGTCTCGCCTCGATTCACTCTCTTCCCTCTGTATATTGAACTTAAAAGGAGAGTAAGAATTGCTGATCATTTTGTTACTGGACAAAGACATATCCTGAACCTTTAAATAAGTTTTTGTAGGTAAACAAACCGAAAGAGGTAACAATTGAAAATAACCTAGTATAGGAGTAGCATGCATATTTTTCCTAATCTAAAGGCAAATTTCATTTTACCCCATGATTAGGCCTTTTAGCACATCAACCCTCACATTGAGAAATGGTCACATAACTGCTATGTGCTTTGTGAGTAAATATTCAATACAACGGTGATATCATGTCAACACTCCCTCTCATTCCCACTTCCCCTTCCCCTTCCCCCCAAAAAAAGTCCATCCAAATTAACCCCCCAAGTGTTTGTGGACTAAATTGGGTTTTTTTATATATATATTTTGAATCTAGACGTATGTACTAGTTGACTTGTAAAAGTGATCTCTCCAAGAAAATCAGGGATTAGTTGAGAAAGAGGCTTTCTTTGGATTCCATTGCCGCATGTCTTATGGGTCAACACAAGTAACTTCAACTCAACTCCAATCCAAATTGATCAAAAGAAAATTTTGGACCAAAGTGTTTCATCCAACCCACCAAACCTGTTATAGTATCAAATGCATTTTTCACAAAAAAATGTCAATAAAGGTGTAAGTTGGCAGGTTAGCACTCAAAGATGCATCAACCTTACCCTCTCTTTTTTGGGGCCATTTATACTCTCTTCCATCCTTTTCTACCATTGTTGAAAACATATACATCAGGTTTTGAGGCATCCCCACAAGTGCACTAATAAAACTTTTTGAGGCCCTTTTACACTTCTGTTGGAGTAATCATCATTACTTCCATGATCCAAAATGCTAACAAGAGACTAATTAATTATTGGTCAAGAGTACACAAGTCATCTTTAGATATGTTCACTTCAACTCATAGAAAGAGCCAAATGGTTGTAGCTGAGATCAAAATGACCCACTTGGATCTTGGAAAATAATGGGGCTTATTGTAATTTTCAAAAGTTTTGGATTTCTTTAAATTGATCTCTCTAATCTCTTTGCATTTTAAATGGTGGGGGTCATTTATAAGGTACTAGAAATGATAGAACTGTTTGTAAAATTAAAACCACTTAAAAAAAATGATGACTTTTTCCTTACATAACATGAAAATAAAGACCTCCAAAAACTGGTTTCACAAATTCGGTTGAATTTAGTAAAGTCTTAAGTCTTTTAGAGAACAAATGATGTCTTTTTATAATGGATTTTCACTCTTCACTAGTAATTGAGAAGTTGTATGGTTCTTTATAGCATCTATTTCTTGCGCCTAATCCATTACAATATAAAGAATTGAGTGTTGGTCTCGTATCTTAAGAGACAAGAGGAGTCAAAGTTTCAAAACTCCTCGTTGGATATCATAAGAAATAAAAGTAAATGCATTTGTTTTGACAGATTTATACTACAGTTAATGATCAAAATCAAACAATGAAATTTGCTCTACACGAAGTTATCTCTAAATCAACCCGAAGTTATCTCTAAATCAACCCTATTATTGAAATTACAAGAAGATGTTTTTTTGATAACTTTCATAATTTCTAACTGAGATCTTGGATATAACTTTTTTTAACTATTCATTCATTAGTAATTATTCATCAATTTGTCGTTTTGGTGAAAATAGCAAGGTTTTAAAAATGTATACAGATAGAAAAATCGATAATAAATAGTTGTTGCTGACTGATCGCACTGAACCAAAATATTGATTCCACCCCTGACATCTACTCGTACTTTTATTAGTGTGCCAACATGAGATATTGCCGACAAGATACTACCTTACATGCTTCCTTTTTTTTATGTGAGTTAACCAATAATATTGTCATTTTCCAACATTCTTTGCTTTATATCATTTGCATTATACCATATGGGTTTTTTGTGTTTGTCAAACAATATAATAAGTACGAATCTTTGAGCCTATGATGCATAATAACATTGGCACAAACACTTTATACATATTTATGACTGAAGTATGATAACATTGGCACAATGATCACAACCAATTCAGATATTGTGGGCTCACCATGGCTAATCCACCAGTGTTCCTCTCTGACTACTTCAATATGCCTTAGCAATGGAGTCATTTCATGTGTGAATCTTTTCTTACAATCCTTGAAATTCTTACTTTTCATGATTAAGTCAAAATGTCAAACCCTATAAACTAGCAGATTTTATCCTCAAAATGTTCATAGATGGAACACCACAATTACATCATCTTTATTTTAAACGAAGTCAAAGGTTAGTAGAAAATGGTGATTTTAAAATGATGACATTGTTTTCTAAAATAACTAGGGAAGAAAGTGTAAATTAAATTTCACAGCACGATGTATCTCTTCCCCACCATTATAACAAAATCAAAGTATCCCCCCAAAATAGGAAAATAATTATAAGATACGTTTAAGTGAAAAGAGTTAAGGTGATCGATGGTCATGATGAGATGTGGTGAAGTCCGTGAAAGTATATTTGGATCATGCAGGTTCTCTCCATTTTCATCGATAATGAATCGTTGTCAAGGTTCTGAATAATTGTAATGGTTGTCGTAACGGCAACGATAACGGTGTAACAGACACGGGATAAAACGGACGTTACATTACAGTAACAAAAATCGGCGTCGTGAATTTTTTGTTTTCATTCACACCTCTCAAAAATTAAATTTATGCATTTTTAACTCTAAGCTTTGGTAAGTATAGACCTTTTGTGATATTTTATACATTTTATTGTATCATAAACAATGTTATATAAATTTATCATTTAATAATTACATGATAAGAGTTTTTAGGTGACTTTTAATTGAAGGAAATGCACTTAAATATTTTTGGAAAAATTTAGAAATCATAGCCAATTCAGATATAGAATCTTTTTTTTTTTTAATTATGGATATACATTCCTAAAAGATGGAAAAATATTAGCAAATACAAAATAAAAAACTTAATTCCATTGGGCCAACCTAGACCCATTTTTTACATTTGGGCCAACGTGTGACTACCACTTTAGAGAATATCTCCTATTTTCACAATAAGGGCAACTTATTCTTTTCACACATGATAACCATTATCTAAACCCTAAAGCTTATCTCTTTACCTCCACTTTTCTCCGCCGTTCATCTGCCCCAAATAGCACCACATAAGACTCATTTCTCTCTTCCACCATTGGATAATCCATGTAAGAATTGAAGCTCCACCCCAAGTAGCCAAGCGGTTGTTTAAAAGTTGATGTCATTGAAAAAGGACCAAATTTACACATCTTTATTCTTCTCCTTTCATTTGTTCTTTGATTTTCTGGTTTTCTAGTAAAAAATCAAGGGTTATTGAAGTGTAACAGCTGTTGCAGCTGAATAACGGGAAGTAACCCCTGTTACAGCCCGTTACGCCACCGTAACGCTAGTTACGGGTGTGAATTTTTTTTCGACCATTAAATCGGGGTGTAATGGTATCACCAACCTGCGATACCACTACGTAACGAACGTTTTTTAAAACAATGATCGCAGTCCATGAATTAAAATAGAACCCACTAAGGTAAGTAGGTCTCTATTAATTCACTGTACGTGATCTACATCAAGAAAATTTGCGAAAATGTGTCTTAGTGGGATTTGGTTCCATTGAATGTTAATAATTTTTGGTTTGTGTTCGGTGGATAATGAGAGAGGTAGTAACCTCTTTTGTACCCCTAAACCATTCAAAGTCCATCATTCCTCAATTCAAAAGAATTGAACAAACAAGTAAACTTGTCAAACTCATCAAGTAAATAGTTTAACATGATCTCGATTATGCATGCATGATTACAAAATAGTGACCGAGTAATTTTTAGTACGACTGGACTTACACGCTTTGCAAACATATATGACCCAATGAGAGTCTTAGTTTACTTTGTCCATAACATTCCTGAAAAGGCTGGGGTATCAATCAAAATCTTCTGTGATGTGGACATTCAAGACAGGGAGATCTATGACATATATACATTGAGAATGATTTGGACCTAAAAAAGATATTGAGAATATATATGATCCTTCACTTTCCCAAATGGCCAATAGTTGCCAACTATTACCATGTCATAGTGTTGACTTCTCCAAACATTCTCCGAAGAAGGTGGAACTAAAATGCATCTCCACCACCACACCACCACCACCACCGGTCTACCACCACATCCATGACTACTATATATAGTTTCTATTTTTGCTCAATGCATGGTCAATATCAACCCCAGCTAGTCTCATTGGACGTTCAATCAAATACCTTTTCAGAGAAAACACAACTTCGTGGCTTTGCATTTTTTGTGAATGAAGTATTGTGATGGTGATCATTATTTTCTGTCCTGTCAAGTTGATTTGAAGGGGAATTCCTATGATACACACCCCTTGTATGGTACAACCCCCACTTTTTTAGGTGTCTCATGTGCAACAATTTATGAGTATATTTGTATTTGGTTATGACGCAATGTGATTGTGACTGTTACGACTATTTTAATTTAATTTATCTAAAATAATTTGGATACTGTTGTTTAAAGGTAATAAACAAAATAAAAAGATAACGTAGTTTAGCACACCGTGTACATTCATACGGACCAAGAAGTTGTATCGATGTATTATTTTATAGGGCAGTTTGGTAATTGGTTACAAGTAGGGGTATTCATGGGCGAGGCCGGGCAAGATCCTTTGAAATTTTTTTTTGGGCGAGACTTAGATAATGTAGGCCCAAATCCTTACTCAAGTGAGTTATCGGGAGGACTGGGCTGGGCTGCACTTCGAGTAGGGATAGGCTACTCGTAACCTAACCCGCGAGCCTATTGGGCGGGCTTGGGTGAACCTGCTCACGGGTTTTTTTTATGTATAACTTCATTTAAAAATAATAAATATTTTTATAACTTAATATTTGTATAAATTATATTTTTAAATCAAAGTAGAGTCAAAATAGAAAAAAATAAATAATAAATAATTTTATTTTTAATTAAGGGATGAACTTAGGTCTGACAATTCTAGACACGACTCGTAAAATCGAGACGAATCTGATACAGATTTAGCGGGTTTGGGTGTAGTCTTAACGAGTTCGAGTAGTTAACGGATTAACTCGGCAGACCTATATAATAAATGAATCGATTTCGTGTTTAACTCATAAATTCATTTCAATATGTTTAACCCATTAACAGATTATTATAATTTTTTTTAAAAAAAATTAAGTCTGTCATCCTCTCACTCATCTAACACCTCTCATCTCTTAGAAGTCTTTCAAATTTAGTAGTCATTTAATATTTATTTTTTGTCCTTATTTTTTTGCTCAACTATGATTTATTGTTATAGTAAACAGGTCAAACATGTGTAATGTGTAGCAAGTTGAGGATTTTTTGTGTGTACTCAAAATATTATAACCTATTCTCATATTTAGCGGGTGATATACGGGTTATATTGGGTAACCTGTCCAATATATAATTCGTGTATGAGTGTAATAGTTGAACTTGTTTATATAAACGAATCAGGCATGGATGAAGTGTTTTTTGACACAAGTCCGTTCTACCCAACACAAAACCGGTTCATTAGACACGATTACCTGACCTAGGTGAACTACATCAAATAAAATGAATATATGTTGACTCCTACTCACTTATCTATCATTTGCATTACTCTACCATTTAAAACTTATATGCTTAATCATAGAAAAGAAAATAATACATTACTTATAATATCTAAATTTTTAAAACTTCAAATTCCGACATTGGGAGACTTATTTCAAAGTTTTAAATATAAAGGTCTAAAAATATTACTTTTTTTCAAAGGAATGGTGAGCGGGCTGTGGGACTAGGCTGAGCTGGATTTAGTCGGCGGGCTCTTGAGCCGGTTTTTAATGAGTTTTTTTGGGTGGGCTATAGGGCTGGGCTTCGGGTCAGGTAATGAGTTTAGGGGCAAACCTATGCCTTCTTTTTAAGGATATTGGGCTCAGATTCGGACGGGCCAACTTTCGAGTTTTGGACTTATTTTTTTCGAGTTATGTAACGGGACCGGTGAGAAACCCGACCCATGGACACCCCTAATTATTGGAACTAAAAAATATAAAATTAAAAATTTAGAGGTTGATCTCCCTATATGGACTTGTTTGCACTTAAGTCCGCCAAGGAAACTTATTTATTATGAAATTCGTTTTTTGTCAATTTTACCAAACTATCCATTCCCTTTAGAAATGAAGTAAAATTAAAAATTAAAAACTCATAAATTTTAGGAGTGTTAAAAACTCCTATATATATATATAGTAACATTATAAATAAAAATAGTAACATTCAAATACAAAAAAAAGTTATCATTTAAACATAATAAATAATACCATTTAAACACAAAAAAAAATAGTAACATTTAAACATAAAAAAATAGTAATATTCAATATTAATATTTTTAAAAAATAACAATTGTAACATGTTCAACAAAAATAGTAATATGTTCAACAAAAATAGTAACATGCTTAACAAAAACAATAACAATAACATGCTTGACAATATATATCTCTCATATCTATCTATATCCATAAATAGAATAAAACTATTTATATACAGTAACATTAAAAATAAAAAATAGTCAAATTTAAACGCATAAAATAGTACCATTGAAACACAAAAAATAGTAACTATGCACAGTGATTTTCGCATAATAAATAAAAAGATAGTTCTCTTCCTTGGTAAACTCGAGATTACTTCAAAAGTCGAAGATCCTATGGCGAAGGAATGCCAAAAATGGTCTAAAGAGTGGTGATGAATTGCTATTTCAGTTGTCCGATCGATCGTGGCGAGCCGAAGGCGTCTCGTGGCACTCAAAAGAAGATTTAGAAGGGCGCCAAAGTATTTTTCAGCGTATCTCCATCGACGGTTAAGTCAGCTCGTGAGAGAGGGAATAGGAAAAGCTTTGTTTTATGTTATATGGTGAGATTGCATACCTTTGTCTTACATTTGTGAGCGATATTTATACCTTCCATGAAAGTCATCATTGCAGATAGGTGGACCCCTCTAAGAAGAAATTCCCATTGGCCCATCTGTGAGGCTGCAGGTGAGGTGACAAGTCTTTGGGCAAAACGCCTTCTGCCTCATGTGGGAGATCAGCTTATCATTAAGTACTCGGGAGCCCGAGCATTCAATGATCTTTCTCCAAGGTTCTATGATCAATAAACACGTCCTATCCTCTTGAGGGATCATTAAATGCTCTTTTGGAACGGCTGCGTGCCAGCGGGGGCGTTCTTGCCCATTGGCCTTCAATTCTCCCACTCATTCCACGCGTTCACTTCCCTTTGGTTGTTGGTCATGTCCTTTCTTCCATTCTAACTTCATTGGGAAGGCAAGCCAATGATTCAATGTCTAACTCTGAGATTGATGGGCTGCAACTGTCAACAATCAATCCTGGGGCCAAGCGGATGTGGCCAAAACAGTTCTCGGGGCCTAGTCATGCGGAGGACAAGTTTCAGCATCCCAGAAATCTGAGAGTACATACACCGAAGACACGTGTCAGAGGCTGATAGAAAGAGGGTGTCGATGTCGAGGACACGTGCCCCTTGGAATATTGGAGTATCCTTGGAGCCGAGGACACATGTCTGCATTTGAATGGTGGAAATGTCCTCAGCGTTGAGGACATGTGTTCCCCTCAGAATATTAAAATGGCCTCAGTGCCGATGACACATGTCTTCATTAGAACACTGGAGATGCCCACGGTGTCGAGGACATCTCTAGTGTCGACTCCCTGTTGATTCTCTAAAGAGTCCCATCAACTGCCCTAGCTCTTGATCTTCGTACGGTATGGGTGACGTGGCGTCAAAAGATGAAAAGGCTTACATACTCCTTTACTATGCAGTCTTTTTCTCACCTTCGGAGATCGTGCTCATTAAATGCACCATTTCTCGTGTCTCGTGCGCAATCATGGTGATTGGCTCTATATATACAGAGCCTACTCACCCATTCTTCTCTTTCAAATCCTTTAACCAACTCAGAGAACTTCGCTGGAGCTCTATCGGAGTTATTGCCACTCGGTTGAACTTGCTGCCATTTCCTTCAAGATTCTTCAAAGAGGAAGGCCATCGATCATTGTATCTACACCTGTCCTGTCTCGTGAGTTTTCTCGTCTTATTTTCTCTTTTTCTTTTGTATTTTCGACGATTCCTTGCCTTCCATCCTCCCCCATTTCAATTTTTGCTTTGGCAGGCCATCCCCTGGTCTTCCCCCTTCTTCTCTTTTCCTTGATTCACCAATAGCAGTTCTTAGGTTTCTCATGTCTAGGAAGCCTCCTACCTCGATCCTTTTCTTCTTATTGTGAAAATTCCTAGATGTCTTCGTCCTGTCACCGAGGTCGAAGAGGTTGGCCCCTGTAGGCCGAGGAAGTTCACTGTTAAAGGCCGTCAGCAAATTGTAAACTTCAAAACCCATTTCTCCTCCCCCATAGCGTCGGCGTGGACGAGTTCGTCCCTAGATTCCACCACGTTGATGCCGGCACCAAGGATGTTATTCCCTTTTATACTAAAGCCATTATAGAGGGTGCGATCAGGTTCCCCCTCCATCCACTCCTCCTTCGTTTCCTATCCTAATTCGTCTCTTCCTGGGCAATGTTGCCTTAATACATTTAGGATTATCATGGGAGTAATGGCCCTTAATGCGCACCTCGAGGTCAACCTCGGCCTCGAGGACATCCTCTTCTGGTACACCTAGTTGAGGGTAATTCCCCAACAAAATTTCTACCTGAAAACCTGAGATCCCTCCGTATACCTTGTGACACACCTCTTGGACTCAGACAAGGGGTACAAGGATGATCTGTTGGTTGTCAGCGGTGACTGGGAGAAGGGGCCGGCTTCGAGTACGATGGCTTGTGGTGCCCCAAAGAGTGGCAAACGACAAGTATGTCGACTTCTCCCTCTCTCTTCTCAACTTTCTTTACCTTGATAAATTTTGTTCGTGTTTTAGTGTTCATCTTCTTATGTGCAGGAGTCTCCAATGTTGAAGTTGTTCCCCCTCCTTGGCACTTGGTGTTTCGAAGTAAAGAGTGATATAGACCAAAGTTACTGGAACCTTTGAGATTTGAAGTTATGATGTTTATGGATTTTCCTAGATAAAATATAAGATTCTTTCCAAGGGGATTTTCTAGACAAAATATAATATTCTCTCAAATGTAAAAGTCGCCCTTTAGCTAGAGGATCTGGGCATGTAGTCAATCGTCCAGTTTTTATATTTGTGCTTGGAAACTCAATTAACCCATGTGTCAACAGTAAGTTAATTGGAGGATAAAGATGGATTGTGAGAATTATTATCATGATTCCGATGTCTTTGTAGAGATTTATAAGAATTATTTATGTCGAGATTCAACCCATCTACAAACAAGCAAGTAGTTCTACAAGCCATCTAACCACTATGTTAATATTTCATTCTTAGTTGAAACACAATAATAGTGAAGATTGAAATGTAGTCATGAAGATCTAGTTGGAGTACTTGCAAAGAACCAATAAGTCCTCATATGCCAAGAGTCATCTTTGTCCTAGAAAGGACTCATGATTGTACAAAGTACCTTAGCTTTGTTAGATGCATTCAATCTTTCAATAAGTAAGTAAAAGATAAAGCAATAAGCATAAACAAAATGCACAAATATAACTTCCAAATGATTTATACATGTCCATCACCTCTTACTAAAGAGTGAATGAGAAACTACTCACTCTTTATGGCTTTGAGAAAGCCAGAAAAGTGAGTGATTCTCATGCCTCCAAGTAGAGGAGTTACAAGGTAAAATACACTACACAATGAGCCCATCTTTAACGAAGAATGAGTGAATCACTTTCCACCATTCAAGGCTTTGAGCAAGCCAAAAAAGTGAAAGAGTTTCACTCCTCTAAGGGAAAAGAGAAGCTCAAACAATGGAAGCTAATGAGACTAATAATGAAAGTAGAAGAAAGCTAGTTACTTTTGGAGGGTTTCTTCCTCTTCCAAAAGCTCTCTATGTCTCCCCTCTTTTTACAAGTCCAAATAGGAGGTATTTATAGGCAAGGATGAGGGGGTAAAGAAGAGTAAAAGAATAGTTCAAAGTCCAAGTGAATGCCCAAGATTCGTATAGAAAATCAACCACTATGTAGCCTGTTTAGGGTATATATTCGAACAAGGTATGGCATTTGAACGTTAACTCATGTCTTCTTTGATAGACGTTCGAACGCTGACTGGAGTTTGAACATAATACTCAAGTGGCTTTGGTCTTCCACAGGGAAGAGTTGCATAAAGCCATATATCATCACCCTAGCAATGATCTGGGGGTCTTCAAATATTTCAAGCCAACGTTCGAAAGTGGATTAACGTTCAAACGTGGTACTCAAGTGGCTCTTTGTTCTTTTTCTCAGGGAATAGTTGCGACACGCCATGTGCCATCACCCTAGCAATGAGTTGGGGGTGCTCAAATAATTCAAGATGGCGTTCGAATGTGGTAGCTTTGGTTCCTCATTCACCAATTCTGTTCCAGAACACATGGGTGTTGCTTTAAAGTTTGGTAGTCATTGACTTTAGGCTTTTGTATCACTTTTTCCTAAAATATCATCATTTAAACTCCATCAAAGTATAATTAGTCCTGTAAAAACATAGTAAGATGCTAATTTTAACTATTCATCAAGCAAGTCTTGCCGCCAGGCGAGGTCCAGGGTCAGGCTCCAACATCTCTCCCCCTCTACGAGGAAGAACTCTTCCCCCTTCCTACTCTAGTGCCATCGAGATTGACAGGTCATGGCTGGTTTCACGTCAGGGATCCCCAAGATGAAGAGGAGATGAGGGTTAAGCAAAGGCATGACGATGTTGGCCGCGGTAGGGGCATTCCCATTCCACCTCCGGTATCAGTGCCAACTACAACAACAACAACTCTCAATCCTCCGCCACTGTCGACGGCCCCTACCGCAGAGTGGAGAGGTCAAGCCTGGGAATGGGATAATAGGCTGATTTGGGTAACTGACTTCATTGTGTCTTCCCCCCATGTTGCCTACGCTGTGAGCGAGACGATTCATTTTGATGTTGACATGGAGCTTCATCGGGGGCGAACAAGTAACAACTTTTTTCGCTCCATCATCTAATGCTCGCTGGTGGTAAGACTCTTATTGTTTTATTCTTTATCTTTTTATTTTTTACCTCACCCCTTCGTCAACGTAACCCTTTTTTTTCCTTTTTTTCTTAATAGACAGCCCAACAGATCTCAGTCCTCGGCGAGTGCTTCCACTATCACCGAGAGAAGGTCTAGGAGTATGAAAGGCTCCAAGTTGAATTGACCTCGACAAAGAAGGAGGTGGTTGTCAAGGAAAAGACCATATCCACCCAGGGGACCCAAATAGTCAAACTCCATAAACAGAGTGAGGCTGAGAAAATAAGGGTTGCACTTGCCAGCGCCGAGAGGAGAATAACAGAGTCCACCAAGCAACTCTCGACATTTGAGGCCCAAAAAGTCAAAGCAAACCTATTCCACTTTAACACAGGAGCTAGACAAGGTTCGGGCTGAGCTGGAGGCCAATAAACAGACTCGACAAAAGATAGTGAATCAGTGTGCTGACAACATCCTAGTGGCCATTGAGGGAAAAAAGAGTATTTCAAACAAGGGTGGGATGAAGCCCTGAAGGCTTTTGGCATCCCTGTCGACTCTCCCATCTTCCTGGAGCATGTGTACATCCCTTCCAAGGTGGTAGTGTAAGCTTCAACTGAGGTTGCAGCTGAAGACGCTTAGAATGCTCAAGTGTCGAATTCGACACCAACTGCTGAGGCTACAGCCTCGGCCCCAGCTAGCAATGTTCCTGTCTAGGCTCCTCCTCTAACACTTCTGCTGCCGACTCCCTCTCCGCCAACATCGATGAACTGTTTGGAGACGTAGGTGATGGCATCGATGGCGAAGTGAACGGGCCTCCCTCTACGCCATAGACTTAGGTTTTTTTTTCTTGTAATCTTTCTTTTCTTTTCAATTTTTGTCGCCTAGGGGATACAAAGCCCTCTTTCTTGAATGAAGAATAACTTTGTTATATTTGTGTTGACTATTTCCTTGTCGTCCTCGCTTGTTCTCTAACTTACTTATTGACTAAGTATTGAGCCTCGGGGCCAAGGCGTTCATTCCCGAGAAAAAATTGTCTCTCTTTTCGAGGGAAGAGGTCTTCCTCGGCCATTGACCTCCTCAGGAGAAGTGCTTACCCTCGGGGAGGGATTTTCCTTAAGGCCTAGCCTTTCTTCATGGGACACAATTTTTTTTACTTATTTAGAGGCAGGAGCCTAAAGACTCTGCCCCTGGAGCCATGCCTCTTCTAGAAGGCATGCTCCTATTTCTATTTAGAGCCAAGAGTCTCTAAGACTCTGTTCCCGACGTCATGCCCCTTCTAGGAGGCATGCTTCCATTTCTATTTGGAGGCAAGAGTCTCCAAGACTCTGCCTCTAGGGTCATGCCCCTTCTAGGAGGCATGCTCTTGTTTCTTTTTAGAGGCAAGAGTCTCTAAGACTCTGTCCTAGGCCATGCCCCTTTTGAGATAATACACTTAGCACAAAAATGAGCCTTCATTTCTCAAAAATAATACTTCTTCAATTTTATTACATTTCAGGGTCGAATTACAACATAGTCTTCCAGTTTATACGACCCGGAGCCTCCCACTAATGTAACTATGTATGGTCCTTCCCAGTTAGGTTTCATTTTTTTATCTGTTGGATCTCGGGTATTTTCTTCCACCCTTCTAAGCACTAGATCGCCTATTTGGAATTCTCGAAGCCTGACCCTTCTGTTGTAGAGCTTTGACACCCCTTCTTGGTACTTAGCCAATTTTAAGGAAGCCATATATCTTCTTTCCTCTATGAGGTCCATGTCCAAACTGAGTTGGTTATCATTATTCCCTATGTCAAAGGTTTGTGTCCTTATAATAAGGAGGCTTATTTCCAACGAGATTACTGCATCCACCCTCTACGCGATGGCATAGGGTGTTTCTCCTGTTAAAGTTTGAGGAGTGGTCATGTATGCCCAAAGGACATTTAAGAACTCATCCACCCATTTTTCATTGGCCTTTTCCAGCATTTTCTTGATCTAATTGATGATGTTCTTATTTGAAGACTATGTCTGTCCGTTGGCCTGAGGGTATGAGGCCGTTGAGTAGTAGTTCTGGATTCCAAGATGCTCACAAAAAGGCTTGAAGGGTTCGTTGTTGAACTGGGTCCTGCTGTCCGACACGAGTGCATGGAGGACCCTAAATCTTATCACTATATTCTTTCACATGAACTTCTTGGTGTTCATGTCCCTGATATGAGTCAAGGGCTCCTCCTCGACCCACTTTATGAAATAGTCAATCCCCACTATTAGAAACGTCTTGTCTCTAAGAGCCCTTGGGGGAGTGCAACTAGGTCGAGTCTCCATTGAGTAAATAGCCAAGGACTAGTTAGTGGGTGCAAGTCTCCGGTCGGCTGTCTGATGACTGGATCAAACCTCTAACGCTGATCACATTTCTGGACATAAGCTTGCGAGTCCCTTTGCATACGCAGCCACCAATGCCCTTGGGACATGATGTGATGGTCCATTGATCATCCAACTGAGTGATCCCCATATTTGCCTTCATGTACCCCGTACAGGAATGGTTCGACCTTATCCTCACGGACGTAAAGCAGATATGGTCCGAAGAATGATTTTTGGTATAGTTTTTGATCCGGGGAGGCCCCAAACCTTGTAACCCTTAACTTTATCTTTATAGCTTATTTGGTACATTTAGGGAGCTCTCTGAAGAGGAGGAACTTAAGTAGCTGATCAATCCAGCTGGGGGACTCATTCCCTTCTTGGATAACTGCCACTCTGGGGACTTCATCTATACTGGAGTTGGAAAGGTACTCTACGGTGATCTTTCGTGTCATGTCAAAATCTAGCGTCGAGGCCAGATATGTCGAGGCGTCGGCACAGGCATTCATGTCTCGGGGAACTTGCTTAACTTCGACTCTCTTAAACTTGTGGAGTAAGGTCATTGCTTCATAGTGGTAAGATTTCATTCAAGAGTCTCTTGCTTCGAACTCCCTATTGATCTGGTTAACCATCAACAAAGAATCGCAGTGGATAGTTAGCTTTATGGCTCCCGCTGTGTTGGCAAGTTTAAGCTCGAAAATAAGGGCCTCGTACTCTGCTTCATTGTTGGATGCTTTGAATCCTATTCGGACTTCTTGCTCTGTGATTGCTCCTTCCTGGGTGGCTAACAATACCCCAATTTCAGAACCATTACTGTTGGAGGTGATAGAGTAGTATGCTAAAAGTTTGTTCTTTCCATTTTATTGAAAATCTATATGGGCAAAATATTTGTATTATATTTTATATATGGTATGCATGCATGTCTTATATTTTATATTATACATAATTTGGTGTGTAGAGTTCGGCTTATGCACAAAAGACCAGATTATCGGATTCTTGTATAATATGAGTATATATTCACAATCATAGATGGAATTGGACACACCATCGGTATGATTGTAGTGTAATATTCTGAAAAAGTCTGTGTTGACTATAGGAGATTGTTTGATGCCTCCGATTATTACACTAGTACATTTTGAGTATTGAACAGACTCATGTTGAGGTTATTATCTTTTAATGATTTAATAAGTTAATAAATATCTCATGATTATTATGATTACTTATGCTCTTAATCCCTAAATATTTAATTATCACGTGCATATAATGTTTGTCACTTTAATTCATTAAAGAGTGAGATTCATATTGGGTCAATAAGTTCAATGAATTGGGAGACGATGTTATTTGTATAGTAAAAATTAAATATTAAAAGAAATCACATCATAGTATTTAAATGGGGTGATGATGTCCTCTTGAGGAAGCTCATAAGTTTTGTTCATGTCAAACCCTGCAGGTGGATTTAATTATCCAATATGACAAATAAGTTGAGTGGTAAGGTTTTAAGGAATAAAAGAAGTCAATTAAATGTAATTGTCAGTGATTTATTTAATTAATGGACATCTGTAATCTTAAATGTGGGGAGATTATTAAGTATATAATAATTATGAGCTCAAATATAATTTTGAGATAAGATCCAAGAGATCAATAATAAGCCTTTAGTGAACTGACTTATTATTGATGGGTCGTAGGATGTTTATTCTGGATTGAACATAGGAATGCTAAGTCCATTGGGAGCCCGATCCTTATTTTTCCTTAGGGTCTTTGTCGTAACCTATATATAGACGTCTAAGTTTTCTATTTCAGCATCTTATATTTACTCACGTTTTTTAGAGAGACTGAAAAAGAGAGCAATGATTCAAGGGTCTTGGCAGCCCACACAGCATCTGAACTCTAACATTTGAGGATATACAATAGAAGGCCGCAAGGTTCGTCGAGGTGTAGTCGTTGTTCTGTTTTGCGTTCGTTCTGAGATGAGATCAGTTCCGAGAGATCTCAAAGGTAAGCCCTAATTCCGCCTTGTAGGGTTTTAAAAGAAATTTTTTTATATTCGATACATACGCGTTGTCAATGGCTCTTGAAATTTCTGTTTCAACAAGTGGTATCAGAGTCATTATTGATACCGAGCATAGATCGAATTTTTCCATGTTATCCAAATAGAACGAATAGATGTATACCTTGAATGATGGGTAGAACGTATAATTGTAATAATCCCTATTTTGTAGCGTTCTTGTCCCACTATTATGGTCACATAATTTTTATTAATCGTTTTATGTCATTGGATCCCACGATGGTTTATTCATGGTTAATATTTTGGCAAAGGATTTATCTGATGGTTTATTCATATATTTTTGTAATAATTATAGTGGTATGTGAACTCTTTTGTGGAGGCATAGGGCCATGTCTAATGTTTTCTGTTGGCAGGCCGATCCCCAAAATTTAGTCGAAGCGCAACATGGACGTAACTTGATTCATCTCAGATTGTTAGAGAGTCCTTGTTGGATTGAAATTGAAGGCATGACCATAATAGCCTGGAGTCCTTATTTTATTCAGTCTCCTTATTTATGTTAATCTATGTGTTTTATTCATGTTCTTATTATATGGGTAGTTAACTTATATAACAATACCCTGATATATTGACAACTTGGATAATTAACCTAACTTGAATTTTTTTTTGGGTCATGGATTAATATTTAATTATATTGTTTTAAAATAAGGAATTTCAAAGTATGTATGTGTAATTAGAAAATAAAATTGAATCCTCTATTTTTTTTAAATAGTTGTGAGGATTTAAAATTTTATTTATTATACATACTACACATAAAGATGGGGTAAGCCAAATATCTTTATAATGACAAACATCCTTATTTTAAGTTAATACAAATTAAATATGGGTTTGAAAACCCTCATTAAATATTAAATAACTAAGTTGGAGAGGTAATTTATCTTGTATAAATCTCATGGTCTCCATTACTGGTTTGTAGGTAATGTAATTAATTTTGTGTGTTGGCCTTAATGCCTTCCTCTCGATCAAATGAAATTAATTACAGAATCACCGGTACAAACTTCCAATATGGATAATTTTGGGTAAATGCTAGCTCACTTCTCCATCTTAAGGGAGTTCATTACGAAACTATTGACACGAAGTTAAGTAATGGTGTACACTTAGCTATAAATAATATTATCCTCTCTATTTGAGTCACCACTGTTATTTTATAGGACTAAAGTTAAACCAACTATTTAATTTTACTTGTCATGGTATAATGGCCAGATAGTAAAATTAATAGGCAATGGCATGTCTAGACAAATGATGGATAGTATACGTCCTCCCCTATCGAGGCATGCTATTTGCGGTGTTTTCAAGCTACTGGTAAATTCATTTAAATATTGGTAGAGGGAACCAAAATTTAAATTTGAATTCAATGTTTTAGTTTACTCGTCATAGTTTTTTTAAAAAATTAAGTGATTTTCAGGTTTTTAAAATAGGTGGTTATTTCAATCCTCTTTCTATTATACTTAAAGAACACAAACTAGATGAATCAAACTATATAAAATGAAAAATAAATTTGAATATTGTGTTGTCTGCTAAGAAGTACAAATTTGTGCTCAGTGAACTTTGTCCAGATGAACTTGATGATGGAGCTACCGAAGAGGATGTCCTGGATTATCAAAGATGGCTAAAGGATGATGAGATAACACAGTGTTACGGTCTGGCATTTGTGTCAGATGTGATGCAACATCAGCATGAGTCTATGGTCACTACCTATGACATGATTGTGAGCCTCCAAAATATGTTTGGGGATCAAAGTCGTGCAACTAGGCAACTGGCCATGAGGGAACTGATGAACATAAATATGGCTGAAGGGACACCAGTAAGGGATCATTGTCTGAAGATGAAAAGTCTCCTTAATGAGCTAGAGGTCCTAGGAGATGAGATGATGGGAAAACCCAGGTTGATATCATACTCTTGTAATTGCTAGAGTCTTTTAAGCTATTTTGCATGAATTATAATATGAATAAGTGTTCTTATACATTGGCAGAACTTCTTAAGGAACTCCAAACAGCTGAGGGTATGTTTCAGAAGCAGGATCGCGTTTTTGTGATTGAGAAAAGTTCTAATTCTAAGCCATAAGGCAAGAAGAAAAAGGCTCAAAAACAGGTTAAGGCACCTCAAGCTACAGTGAAAAATCCTAAAGACAAGTGTTTTCATTGCAAGCAGTCAGGGCACTAGAAGAAGCAATATCCGGTCTTTCTCTCTAAGATGAATAATTCAGGTAAATCTCATTTACTAGTTGTTGAATCATGTTTAACGGCGTCATCTATTAGTACCTGGTGTGTAGATACAAGAGCTACTAATCATGTCTGCAAATACTTGTAGCGGTTCCAGGAAACCAGACGACTTAGTGCTAACAGTTGCAGTAGGAGATTTTCATTTATATTTTGGTAGAGATACGATTTTAATTTTGAGAGATTGTCTTTATGCACCAGATATTAGAAAGAACTTAGTTTCGGTTTCTAAATTAGTTAGAGATGGATATAATGTTTATTTAATAGCATTGTGGTTATTAAGCATAATAAGCAATTTATCTGTTTTGGTTCATTGGTGGATGGTCTATATATTGTTATTACTATCTCACCTACACTGCAATTAACTGAATTGAATAATACTAGTATCTCGTCTTGAAAAGAACCTTCTAAAATGAACCAAACATATCTTTGACACTTACGCCTAGGTCATATTAACTTAAGGAGGATTCAAAGACTGTTTGCAAATGGACTATTGAGTTCATTGGAAGTAGAGGCATTTTCAGTCTGTGAATCTTGCTTGCAAGGTAAAATGACTAAGAGGCCCTTTACGGCCAAGGGCTTTAGTGTCAAGGATCCGTTGGAATTGGTTCATTCTGATTTGTGTGGACCCATGAGTGTCTAAGCAAGAGGTGGTTTTGAATATTTTATTACTTTTATTGATGATTATTTAAGGTATGGGTACATTTATTTGATGCGACGTAAGTTTGAATACTTTGAGAAATTCAAAGTGTTTAAATTTGAAACGGAGAAGAGTCAATGGGAAGTGTATCAAGACATTACGATCTGATCGTGGTGGCGAGCACCTCTTAGGAGTGTTTAGGGATTACTTATCAGATGTAGGGATAACATCCCAGTTGTCTGCACCTCACCTACCACAACAAAATGGTGTGGTAGAAAGAAGGAATTGGACTCTTATGAATATGGTTAGATCTATGATGAGTTATTCTGTTTTATCCGATTCCTTTTGGGGATATGCCTTAGAAACTATAGCATACATTTTGAACTTAGTACCGTCTAAGTCATTACCTACCACTCCCACAGAATTGTGGACTGGGCGTAACCCTATTTTGCGGCACATTCAGATTTGGGAGAGTCCAGCACACGTGTTGAGAGGGAACACGGATAAGTTGGAGTCAAGAATAGAAGTCTGCTTGTTTACAGGGTATCCAAGAGAAACAAAAGGTAGTCTTTTCTACAGTCCTAAGGATCAGAAGGTCATTGTTAGCACCAATGACCAATTCTTAGAGGAAGACTATGTGATGGATTATAAGCCTAAGAGTAGAATTATTCTCGAAGATTTGAGAGGAGATAGATCAGAGAATATTTTTTCAATACCAACTATACAAGGGGAGCATCACATGAAATAATATACGATATTCCATTGCCTCATTGTAGTGGGAGGAATATCAATACTAGTATAGAACCTGCACAAGATTTTATTGATTATACACAAATACAGGTAGAGCCTCGTTGTAATGCGAAGGTTGTTCGTCAACCCGAACGGTATATATTCTTGGAAGAGTCTTTTGACAGGATTCTTGAGGAACAAAATGCTGATCCCTAGACCTATAATGCAACACTCCAAGATAAAGATGCAGAACTTTGACAAAAGGTTATGATATCTGAGATGGAGTCCATGTACTCTAATCAGGTTTGGGAACTTGTAGAACCACATAATGGGATAAAACCCATTGGATGCAAGTGGTTCTATAATATAAAGAGATAATAAGATGGTAAGGCAGAAAAATATAAAGCAAAGCTTGCTTCGAAAGGGTTTACTTAGAAAGAAGGAATCGTTTATGATGAGACTTTTTTGTCGGTAGCTATGCTAAAGTCGATCCGGATTCTCTTATCCATTGAAGCTTATTTCGATTATGAGAATTGGCAAATGGATGTCAAGACAATGTTCCTTAACAGGAATCTTACAAGTGTTTCTATATGGTACAACCAGATGGATTTATAGGAAAGGGCCAAGAGCGTCTAGTGTGTAAGCTTAAGAGATCCATTTATGGACTTAAGCATGCATCTAGATCTTGGAACATTCATTTTAATCAGAATATTAAATCTTATGGTTTTAATCAATGCCCTAATGAGTCCTGTGTGTATAAAAGGCATGACAGAAATGTGGTGGTGTTCCTAGTACTTTACATGGATGATGTCTTACTCATTGAAAATGATGTGGGGTGTTATCTTCTGTTAGGGTATGGTTATCCAATCAATTTGATATGAAGGATCTAGGAGAGGCTGATCACATCCTTGGGATCAAGCTTATGGGAAATCGCATAGATAAGAAGATAGGCTTATCTCAAACTACATATATTGATACCATTCTATCCCATTTTAGCATGCAAAATTTCAAGAAGGGATTTCTTTCGTTTACACAGAGTTTCTCTGTCAAATGAGCGGTGTCCTAAGACACTTGAGGAGATAGAGAGCATGAATTCGGTTCATTATGCTTCAGCAATGGGAAGACTCATGTATGTTATGTTTTGTACTAGACCTGATATCTATTTTGTTGTTGGCATGGTTACTAGATATCAGTCTAACCCTGGGCAAGAACATTGGACTGCAGTAAATCATATTCTCAAGTACTTGAAAAGGACAAGAGATTATACGTTAGTTTACCAGGCAGATAGTCTAGTACCCATCAGGTACACGGACTCTGATTTTCAGTCATATAAGGATTCTAGAAAGTCAACTTCAGGATATGTGTTTACTCTAGGAGGTGGATCCATAAGTTGGAGGAGTATCAAGCAATCTTGTATTGATGATTCCACCATGGAGGCTAAGTACGTGGCGCCTTCTAAAGCAGCCAAAGAGGTAGTTTGGCTTAGAAACTTCCTAATGAATTTAAAAGTGGTACCCTCGATAAAAACGGCTATTACACTTTATTGTGACAATAGCGAAGCGGTTGCTAACTCGAAGGAACCACAAACCCATAAGAAAGGGAAGCATATTGACCGCAAATATCACCTTATACGAGATATCGTGGGAAGAGGTGATGCAGTGGTGACCAAGATTGTATCGGCAAACAACCTGGCAAATCCCTTTATAAAGAGCTTACCAGCAAAGACTTTTGATAATCATGTAGAGGGAATGGGAGTTAGACGTATGACAGCATGGCTTTGACTATAAGTGGTAGAATTGATAGAGTAGTATACTAAAAGTTTACTTTTTGTAGTGAAACTCGTTTTATTAATTAATAAAAATTTGTTCTTTTGATTTTATTGAGAAACTATATGGGCAAAACATTTGTATTATATTGTATATATGATATACATGTGTGTCTTATATTTTACATTGTAGATAATCTGGTGTGTAAAGTTTAGCTTATGGACAAAAGACCAGATTATCGGATCCTTGTATAATATGAGTATATGTTCACAATCATAGATGGAATTGGACACGTCATCGGATGATTGTAGATATTCAAGCATAGTCTGTCTTGACTATAGGAGATTGTTTGATGTTTCGGATTATTGCATTAGTACATTTTGTATATTGAATATACCCATGTTGAGGTCATTATCTTTTACTGATTTAATAAGATAATAAATACTACATGATTATTATAATTGCTTAGCCTCTTAATCCCTAAATATTTAATTTTCTCGTGCATATAATGTTTGTCAATTTAATTCATCAAAGAGTGAGATTTATATTGGGTTAATAAGCTCGATGAATTGGGAGATGATGTTATTTGATGGAAATTAAATATTAAAGGAAACCACGTCATAATATTTAAATGGGTTGATGATGTCCTTTTGAGGAAGCTCATAAATTTTGTCCATGTCAAACCCTGCAAATGGATTTAATTATCCGACATGACAAATAAGTTGAGTAGTAAGGTCTCAAAGAATAAAAGAAGTCAATTAAATATAATTGTCAGTGATTTATTTAATTGATGGACATATGTAATCTTAAACGTGGGAAGATTATTAAGAATATAAAATAAGAAGCTCGAATATAATTTTGAGATAAGACTCAGGAGATCAAAAATAAGTCTTAGTGGACTGACTTATTATTAATGGGTTGTATGATGTTTGTTCTGGATTAAACATAGGAATCCTAATCCCATTGAGAGCTTGGTCATTATTTTTCCTTAGGGTCTCTGTCGTAGCCTATATATAGACGTCTAGGTTTTCTATTTTAGCATTTTATCTTTACTCACGGTTTTTAGAGAGGCTGAAAGAGAGATCAAGAATTCAGAGGTCTTGACAGCCCACACTACATCCGAATTCTGACGTTGGGGGATATACGACAAAAGGCCATGAGGTTTGTCGAACTATAGCCGTTGTTATGCTTTGCATTCATGCTGAGACGAGATCAGTCCCGAGAGATCTCAAAGGTAAGCCCTAATTCTGCCTTGTAGAGTTTTAAAGGAAAAATTTTTATATTTGATACATGCGCGCTATCAATGGCTCATGGGATTTCCATTCCAACAGGAGGATCCATCCACGCAGCAACTCCAAGAGCATTTTTGGCTGTTCGTGGAGGGCTCTACCTTAGGTAGAGGTGGCTTCCCTTTGGTAAACTCTGCTATAAAGTCCGCCAGCACCTGTCCCTTTATGGTAGTGTGAGGCTTGTAATGAATGTCACATTCCCCCATCTCCACTACCCACTTGGCTATCCTTCCTGAGAGGTCAGCCTTTCTTAGAATTGTTTTCAATGGTTGATCTGTTAGGACAGTGATCGGGTGTGTTTGAAAGTAATGTCTCAACTTCCTTACGGCTGTGACCAGGGCCAATGCTAGTTTCACCAAGTGCAAGTGTCTTGTTTCCGCATCCAATAGAGCCTTCTCACGTAGTACACTGGCTTTTGTTCACGCTCATGCTCGTGGACAAGTACACCACTGGCAGCGAATTTTGAAATGGCCAAGTAAAGGAACAACATTTCCCTCTCTCTAGGACAAATAGGGTTAGGAGGACCTTAAGGTACTCCTTGATCCCTTCGAGTGTATTCTCACATTCCTAATTCCTAGAATCCTTTCCGGGCCTTATGGTAGCCCCAAAGAAGGGCTTGCATTTGTCCGATGACCGAGAGATGAAATGATTTAGTGCAGCTAACATTCTTGTGAGTCTCAGGACTTCTCGAATTGTCCCATGCTTCGTACGTCCATGATGGCTTGTATTTACTCTGGGTTGGCTTCGACACCGTACCGGTTACTAAGTATCCAAGGAATTTATTGGAACTAACTCCAAAGGCACACTTTGTTGTATTCAGTTTCAATTCTTACTCCTAGAGAGTGGAGAAGGTGTCTTCTAGGTTCGCAGTGTGATCGTCCCTTCTCCTGCTTTTGACCAGCTTGTCATCAATATATACCTCCATCCCTATTTGTCGCTTGAACATTCGGTTCATGAGTCTCTGGTACTTAGATCCTACATTCCTTAAACCGAATGGCATGACCATGTAACAATAAACCCTCCTTGGAGTGATGAAGTTAGTCTTCTCCTGATCAAGCAGATGGAGGGGAATCTGATGGTAGCCATCCCTGGCATCCAGGAAGCTCATATGCTCGTGCCCTGCTGTGGCATCCACCAACTGGTCCACCTTTGGGAGGGGAAAGTCATCCTTAAGACAAGTCTTGTTTAGGTCATTGAAGTCTATGCAAATGCATCATTTCTCGCGCTTTTTCTTTGCACAAATCTTATTTAATAGCCATTCCGAGAACTGCACCTCCCGGATGGCTTTGACCTCTAGGAGCCTCTCTACTTCTTCATTTACCGCTTGAGCATGATGTGGCTCCATGCACCAAGCTTTTAGCTTTACTGGCTTGTGAGTGGGATCAACATGAATTCTATGGGTTATGAAGTCGAGACTTACGCCCTTCATCTCCATGGCATCCCATGCAAACACATCTACATTCTTTCTTAAAAAACTAGTCATCTCTTCCTGCTTGGCTAGGGACATGATGGAGCCAACCAAGAAGTACATTTCTTCGTCTCCTTCCACTAGAAGTACCTTCCGAAGATCCTCCACTAAGCGGTCTGTCGGATCAATCTGCGGCTCGTCAACACCCAGTCATCCGGACTATAATTGCTATTTTTTCAACACCTCTTCCAGGGCATTCTCCTTCTCCTTGGAGGCGACCCCCGCCATCACTGCTGCATAGAAACAACTTTTTAAGGACGCTTGGTCCCTACATATTTTCATTACTCTTTCTAGGGTGGAAAATTTTAACTTTTGATGATAAGTGGAGTGTACTGCTCCAAGTGCATATAACCAGGTCTGCCTCATGATTATATTGTAGAGCGAGTCAGAATCGATTACCACACACTCCGTGTCAGTTGAAACAGGTCCCTTAGTAACCAGCAACGTGATATTACCCAAGGGTAAGGCAAACGAGTCGTTGAACCCGACGAGTGGCGTCCTGACTTTGGTGAGATCTTTGGAACCAAGACTCATGTGTTTCAAGACTTTAAGGTACATCACCTCTCAGGAGCTCCCAGAGGTGACCTGGTTTTCTTAGCTGGGACATCCGAATTCTATCCATCGGCCCTCGGGCGCTTTGAGCCCCCTACTCTACCACTCAGTCGATTTCTCAAGTCTCCAGCTCCTGCGTCCCTGAATGAGGGCTCATTTGACGGCCACAGATTCTGTGATCCTCCGCCAAAAAGTGCAAACTCGTTGAGCTGATTGAGAACGTTCACATTATCCTCCTCTAATTGTCATAGTCAATCTCCCAACCGTTCCTCGATCAAACCAGCAAGTTAATGAGCTGGGCACTCCTTTCGGACCCGAGACTCAAATTAGTTTGGCGGGATTTCTCCCTAGAAAGAAAAGAAACATCCTTGTTGACACTTTTGACGTGATCCTCCGTTCTTGACAGAGAAGAAGCCGACAGATCCACGTTCCTTTGCTTAGGACCCTTTTTCTTTTGACGAGTATTCACCATGGTCACTTCTCTTGGGAAAGTTTGGTCGTTTCACACAATAAAAAAAGAAAAAGCAATTCTCCCCCTTGGTGAACTCGAGATTACCTGAAAAGTCAACAATCATGTGGAAAAGGAACGCCACAAATGGTCTAAGGAGTGGTGATGGATTTCTTTTTCAATTGTCCGATTGATTATGACGAGCCAAAGGCGTCTCCTGCCACTCAAAAAAAGGGTTAGAAAGGCGCCAGAGTATTTTTCGGTGTATCCCCTTCAAAGGTCATGTTAGTTTGTGAGAGAAGGAATAAGAAAATCACTGTTTAATGTTCTGGGGTGAGATTGTGTACCTTAGTCTTACATTTGTAAGTGTTATTTATTCTTTCCATGAAGGTTATCATTGCAGGTAGGTAGGCCCCTCTAAGAAGAGATCCCCATTGACCCATCTGTGAGGCAGCAAGTGGAGTGACCAGTCTTTGGGCATAACGTTTTCTGCCTCATGTAGGAGGTCAACTTATCATTGAGTACTTGGGCACCCGAGCATTCAATGCTCTTTCTCCAAGGTCCTTTGATCAATAAACACGTCTTATCCTCTTGAGGGATCATTAAATGCTCTTCTGGAACGACTGCGTGCCAGCAGGGTGTTCTTGCCCATTGGCCTTTAATTCTACCACTTGTGTCACTAGTTCACTTCCCTTTGGGTTACAACCGTCAATAATTCATTCTAAGGCTGAGGTGACGTGGCCAAAATAGTTCTCTAGGCCTAATCACGCTGAGGACACGTGTCAGTATCCCATGACTTCGAGAGTACATACACCGAGGACACGTGTTAGAAGCTGATAGGCAGAGGGTGTTGGTGTCGAGGGCACGTGCCCCTTGGAATACTGGAATATCCTCGAAGCCAAAGACACGTGTTTGCATTTGAATGGTGGAAGTGTCCTCGGAGCCGAGGACACGTGTCTTCATCAAAACACTGGAGATGCTCTTGGTGCCGAGGACATGTGTCGACTCCCTATTGATTCTCTAAAAAGTCCCATCAGTAACATTGAATATTAATATTTAGAAAAATAATAGTAGTAATATCCTCAACAAATACACACATACACACAGATAGATAATATGAAACAAATGCACACATAGATAGATAATATGAAACAATAATTTGAGCTTTGAGAAATAGAGAAAGAACGGACAAATGATTTTTTTTTTTTTTAAACCTTAACCATATCTGCGGAGGCAGGTGAAAATGATCTTCTTGTGATAAGTTGTGATTCAGTTCCTCGATGGATTTAGCATCGCTTTCAACCATGACGATGTCGCCACTAGCTGGCCAGAGAGAAAAAGATGGAGGGGGAGAGCTTTGAATTTTAAATTCATGATGGATATTTTATTGACATATTTTAATTGACATTTAATTAAGGGATAAAAATTTTCAAGATAAAAAATTAATTTAACCTCCTTTCAAGGAAGGGTATTTTTGAGTTTAAAAAAAAAATAGTGAACTTAATTACTTATTAGTAAGATTAAAAACAGACTTATTTGCAAATAAGTTTTTTTGACAGACTAAACTCATTATAAGTACCTTAAGAAGGACTCAGCCCCAATTTTCACTATAAAATTATAAACCATGACAAATCAAATACTGCTAGACCTTTATATTTCTTATGAAGTCTATAATAAACTTTTTTTCTCAGAAAAATAGGTCTCTAATAAAGTTATTCACAGTGTAATAGGACACTTCCAATTTTTATCTTATTCAATGTGGGTCTTCGCACGTGACTTCCCAACAAATAAGTTACAACAATTATGGTCAATGTATGGTGGTTACAAGCTGATGTAGACCCCAGTAAACTAGAAAATTCATTCTATGAAGATCGATAACTGAAGATCACAGAAGTATGAGCTCAAACTTTTGAACTACTGCGAAATTGAGCTACTAGTTTGAGGATTACTAAGTAGGCCTTGAGGGAGAGCGAAGCCAGATGATAAATAAAAAGACTACATCTTCAAAAAAGATGGATGGAGGTGAGGGATTCCCTTAAAAATATTTGCCATTCCATAGATTAATTTCTTTCTCCCATTATTTCAATGCCTCATAGAACAATTAAGCCAGTGTTAGCTATACTCGGATATAATTTAAAGTTTACACATCACTTTTACTGTTTGTCGTTTAAGGGAATGAATGGGATCCATGAATTGACGAGAGGGTGGGTTTCCCCCTATGAGAGGGTGGGTTTCCCCCTCTGAGAGAAAATGTTAGTGCCAACAATACTTTCTGGTTAACTTGGTTGATTGAAAAAGCTTATATATTAGGACGAGTTATGTCCGTCAATGCTACGCAATTTGGGTTTGTTGTTTTTGTATGAATATAATCACTGATAATTGATAGGAGATTATTTAGTAAGTGTTATAGTGGGTGTAGTATTAGTGAATTGTTTACCTAGGTATCTAGATATAGCAGGGTTATAAGTTGTGTTAATTGTATTTTTAGTTATTTTCATTTTGTATTTAAAGATTAAAATGTCATGTTACATATGTAATTAACTTTCCTATAAAGGGCGGTTTCTTCCCTCTCTCTCATCTAATCCAATTAACAGGATGCGTATCTTCACCCTTTTGGGTGTGTATAGATTCTCTCTCTCTCTCTAGTTTGACAAGAAGAAGGGAAAAGACAGTGATGGTTCAACCTCATTCACTCAACCAACGAGGAATTTGGGCTTTTTCCATTGGTTTAACTAGTTTTTCACCTTCTTGGTGTTGGTGATTGTGGTGTGGTGCATGCTGACGTTTGGCACACGTGATCTCTTTGGATGGCTCATACATAGCCACGTCAGCCCTGGCTGTGAATGTGAAGCCCTACGTCATGCCGTGCATTCTCTACTATGGCCTTCTCCTGTTAGGTTTAGGTATGTGAGTCTCTTTCAACGAGAGACAGATGAAATACCTCACAAGTTCTACGCACACAGTAAGAATCCCAAAAATTATTTTTACTATTTATTTAAATTAATAAGTTCAAAGTTTTTCCCTTTCTTTCAACTCAATAACCATTATATTCCAAACAGTGCGAGAAATCTTTGATTATGTCGAACATACAAAAAATTGGAGTTAGCATTCCACCTATTGATTTCAAGTCATAGAATAGTTCAATGTTATTTGGAGAGAGAGAAAAAGAGAGAATGTGTTTAGCAAGAAAACATTGAGAGAATAGAAGAGAGAGTGCATGACGAGTAAGTGAATTTAATGGATAAACATGTTGACTAACATTATTAAATTCCAAATATCTTTTCCAAGGGTTTGAACTTCACTTGAGTATAATATGTTCTCAATACCATAAATTTTTTATACTAATAGAACTATTGGAGGAGTAGATCTTACTCGAAACCCTTCCTAGCATAATTTTTCTTATTATTATATTACCCGTCGAAAAAGTAATTTCCAAAGTGACCCATTAAGAAAAAACACTAGGCTGCTGTTTTATAACAGTTGTCAAACATGAAAAATTATGTGGCAAGGATTTGGGGGAAGAAAAACACTATCTGAGCATTTACACTTGGTCAACAGTGGGAATTTAGTACCAAGTCCATGAGAGACGTCAGCATACATTGTGTGGCACTGACAAATGGAACCAGGCCCCCCACTTCCCCCTCTCCCCCAAAGTACCTCAGCAATTTTATGCATAATTTCAATAATTGAAGGGGAAAAAAAACAGAAAAAGAAGAATGGTCACAAACAAGTTTCACTATTCATGCACTGAAATTCTGCTAAATGCATCAAAATGCCTTTAAACTATGAACATTTCTCGTCCACACTAAAGACCTCCTCCAACGGCTTAATGTTTCCCACTACCTCAATTTGTTCAATTATGTCCTAATTCCTACAACTACTCAAATGCTTCCCCTCAAACTGCTTGTTCCAACATAAATGTACTAATTTGTGTGTGTGTGTGTGTGTGTGTGTGTGTGTGCATTTCCCAAAGAATCATTTTATCAAACATACCCCAGGTGATTACACCAACATCATTCACTCCTTTTCCAAATCAAACAAATCTACACAATCTATTTTCAAAACCATCGACCAACAGTACAATTCTAAGTACACAGTATTAAACCAAACAAGACACCACCAACAAAACCAAGTCTTTTATCCCTCATCAGTGACCCAAGAGAATACACCAAAAGCAACAGAAACCAACAACATTAGAACTGAAAGAATAACATGTGGTCTGCATGGTACTGAAAGTAACCATAGAAATAGCAATAGCAGAAAGGCCTCACGTCTCAGTAGCATATGTACAAGCAGATTTGGCCAGCAACACAACTTATGTTAGATAAAGGCATTACCGGTATCAAGATAAATTTCAAATGCAGAGGACAACCCTTAAGAACAGTCATCCTTAACATTCAGAATCATTTTAAGATGTGACTTAGCATTGACCAGCAAATTATTACAAAACATGATATGCCATGAACTACTGTGGTCAAGCATATTTCATTTGCATAAAAATCAACTGCTGCTACACCACACAATGATCTGGCCCGAAATTAGCACCAAATCTACCAGTTCATATTTTAGTCTGCACCATATTCATGGCACATTGGTTGGCAACCCAAAGAATAGGCCAGGGATGCAACAAATAGTATGCCACACATCAAGAAAGAGTTCGCTTGTTGAAAGACTCCACAGTCAAATTGGCAGTAAAAGCTGGAATTGAATTCATCTTCCGAATGAATATATCAACCTGCAATTACATGCCCCAATGACATTTTGAAGTCAAAATTGCAATTAGGTCTTCTATCATAGCCACATAAAAATGTAGACAATGCTCAAAACACTACTCAAAAAGGCACAAAACAACTTGATATAGTACTCAACATCAATGTTGTCAAAACGTGTATCGGAAGGCGTATCATTTTTCAAAAACAATATATCGCGTATCATAAGATACGTTCAATTTCATAAAAGATATTAAAAAATACATATACCTATGATAAAATGTCATAATAACATTTCATTGTACCACAGATTTCTCAAATAAAACAATTTAAAGAGACTACAAAGACCAAAACAAAAAATTAACAATCTATATATTGAAATTTCTAACATAATTCATCAATATCAAAAGTTAGAACTCAGTTAGAGAATTCTAGTTCTAACATCTAAAATAGCCAGAGAATGACACTTTTAACCACTAAACTATCTGCTCCTACGATAGAACAAATAAAAAAGACGACTTTTATTTTTTAAAAATATAGATGGTGAAATGACATTGTTTCATTACCTAGTGTTTGAAAGAATTACTTCCAAGTGTAAAAGCGTCGTTTTCTGGTTAAAATTTAAAGAATTTTTTTTTACGTATTTCGCTCCGTATCAACGACTCAAACATGTTGTCTTGTATCAGGTGTATCGCATTGTATATCACACGATACAATGAAAACTAATACACTTAAGTGATTCATCTCATTTTTTGCATGTATCGAAACGTATCATATTGCGTATCGTACAATTACTAACAACTATGCTCATCAGCCCATGAAATCTAATAATTGCTTGAAATTGCATTATTATCTTAATTTTGATCGACAATATCTCATTTCTTTTATAGGTATTTCCCCACTTACAAAGACGTGTTTTATCCACCAACTAGACGTACACATTTTTCTGATAAAAAAGCTATATTTATGTGCTTTGATATGAGTTCCATTGTCTCATTGACTTTCATTCCAGATGGTAAGCATTTTTCTTCTCATTGATTGATCGGTTTTGTTCATTTTCATTAAAGTTAGTAATATATTGCTTAATTTATGGTTGAACATGCGTATTAGTGAATAGGTTGTAATAGGATGCTAGATTTATAGATTACGAGAAGTCACATTTTAAGAGATATTTCTGGAAAGACCTAGCACTAAAAATTGCTATAGGAAGAAGTAAAATCATAAACGGTAAATTTCACATAGATATTGACATTTGAAAGTATTAACACCCCCCCCCCCACCT
>CM042191.1:23792739-23815379 GCA_023539305.1 Ilex asprella
AGCCAGTTTGGTTTTATGCAGGGGCGGAGCTAGAACTTGTGCAGTAGGGGCAACCTCTAAATCATTGTTAAATTAAATCATAATGTTAACAATATTTAATTTTATTGTAAATACAGTGATCTATCAATATTTATTTTTAAACTTGGGGTGTGAATGTTCAAATTATAGCTTTGAAATAAGAATTTCATGTTCACGTTTAATTCAAATTTGAGACACGTAGGTTATGTTTAAAAAGAGAGTAGTGATATTGAAGCGAATGGAAGAAGTGTATGTTTGATTTTTTAATTTACGTAAGAATCCCATTTATTTACTAAAATAAAAAGAATAATACTAGTTGAACTTAAATTTTTGATTTAATTTGATACCCTAATGATATGGAGGTTAATATGGTCCAAAAATATTATTGTAATTGCAACTCGTGGACTAGTTCATTGAAATAAAATCAGTTGACACATAATTAGGTCTAGAAATTAAGCCAATTTTTTAGAAACTAGAAACATTATTCAAGTATAAAAATATTTATAAATTTTTTTATTAGCTTTTTAGTGGGGGTTAAATAATAACAAAATTAAAAATTCAAATGAACCCAAAAAAAAAAAATTCGCATTGCACCGAGGCTTTTGCCCCCCCCCCAAACAAAAAAAATAACAAAAAATGCCCATGTTTTTAAGTGTGACAGAATCAAATAAAGGGTTAAATAGCTTTTTTGTTGAAATCTTAAATCATCTAAAGGGATCTTATTGTCATTTTTAAAATGTAAGAGGGTGCCCGTATAACAAAACCAAATGTCACAAGGTACCAGTGAAATTTCTCCAAACAAAAGCAACTTGAAGAGTTTGTTGTCACACATACATGAGAGTATAACCCGCAATGATGGTAGTTTTATATGCCATTATATTCTCTTCATTTTGATATTAGGCTCTGGAATATAGACTGAAGGAAGGTTTTGATCATTTTTTTTCATTTCCATTCAGAATTGTGCATTCACGAACCATAAATTTGAACCCTAATATTTCCTGTCCCACTAGCAAATCAATAAGCTTCTAAAAGTATGTTCATTCTATCATTCTATCACATCCATCAATCTACTGGTTGGTCAAAAATCTTTCTATATGTTTTCCTTATTTGCTGGATTGAAGAAAAGCAATGATTTATGAGCATTAAAATATAAGCACTGTTGCGGATATCATAATTCTTACCTGATGTGATATCTCAGGCTGTGAAGTGTAATCATTGGCCTAATAGAGCCAAAAAGAAAATTAGTTAATAAGGACAATTAAACATGGATTTGAAAAGAAATTTTGAGAAAGATATGGCAGGGCAATAGTCATTACAGAGATTGAATGACTCTGTGCATAAAAGGGAGCATTTTAGTTTACATCTTATGTAAAACAAAAGACAACTGAAAGATGTTAAATTATTTAATTTCAATAGACATTGTAAAAACACCCTCTTAATATATGACTGAATCCAACAAGACATCTTACCAAAATGTTTGTATTCCCAGATTCATACTCAAATTCAAGCTTCTCATCATCACTTTGCGCATAAATAGATTGAAGGGTAAAACGTGTAACAGGAATTCCATCTGAACGGTGGTGATCATCCATTATAATCTGCCAGGGATTGTGATTACAATGAGAACTTTAACTTGGAAAATTTTCAAAGTTGCTAAAAAGTTCTATCTAAACAAGCTCGTTAATTAAAAAAAAAAAAGATTGCAATAGAATGTACTCATGGGATACATCTCGAAGTATTCTAGGGCGCCCGATGCACATGCTACTTATCACATTGTATATCTAATATACCACGAAATGCAAGAATGAATGCTTAATAAATCAACAGCATAGATTCAAAATGAAACAATAGGACATGAAGGGTCCATTTTAAAGAAAGAAGAAGAACAAAGCTTTAAGAAGACATCATTTAGTCAATAAACAAGATTTGACAAATGAAGCCGCCCATATTTAAAAAAAAAAAAAGGAACTACTACGAAAGAGGGGTGATGTAAGCCAAGTGCTAAAAAAACATTCACATATATTGCCCTACGAGTGTTCTAACACCAAGCTTATGTATAAAAGCACTAAAACCATTCGAACAACACTCCCTACGATTAAATATATGGTGGACAATAGACATGAAAACATGGAGGATTAGACATGTAAATAGTAAATACTAATAAAGAAACTGAGAATTTTTAGATGGTATAGGGCTGGAATTTGTTTGATGTTAAGGTAATTCATTGCTGGATTTTCAGAAATCACATGAACCATCAAGTAATAACATTCTGCATCCTCTATGTTAAATTGAAGGCTAAAAGGGCATCTTTTTTCATAGGGGTAGATTACTTTCATAAAGGCTGCTAGTATTGCTTTATATTATTAGTTTTTACACAAAATCCCTATATTTGTTGCCAAACAATTAGAGAGGATGGCAAGGAATTTTCTTTGGTTGGAATGGCAGATGACAAGAGAGATCGTGTTGTGACTGGGGAGAGTGTGCAAAACAGGTACAAAAATTGGTAATTGGGTGTTTAAAAATATTTCCCTAGCAAGTGGTAATATTAAGGGCACCACTGATTCAGTGGTTAAAATTCAGCTCACTAACCTTGAGGTTGTGGATTCGAACCTGAAAACAGCCACTTTGTGCAAATAATGTCAAATATTAGATCTACAACCAATCTGTCCTTCCTAAACCCCCACTAATGAGGACTAAATGTGGTGTTATTTTAGGAAAATGCTTTTGGTGATTTCCATTAATTCCATGTAGCAGAAAGCAATGAAGAGTAAGTACAAAGTTCAGTAAAATGAGTGGAATGCAACATCAGGGCATAGTATAACTCACATGAGTCTTTGAAATCTTTTAACAGGTATATCAATTATAAGTTTGGGGATGACCTAAAATTTCATTTTGGGATGATGATTCACATCAGTGCTTTTTTGAGGTCTTTATCATATTTCTTCCCACCAGAAGCCTCTTATTTTTAGTTTTCTTTTGTTATGGGAGATTCTTATTCTTGAAGCTTCAATTGTTTTGGGTGTCTAAGACAAGCAAATAATTTAGCTTCTTTGTTTGTTAACATTCATAATTTCCATCCTACTGCACACGATTGTAACCTTTGGATTGTGAGGAAATCGATAAATTTTCTTGGACATCTTTTTATTCTTATCCTATAAGCTCCCAAAATGTTCATTTTTTTCCCTTAGACAAATACATTTGAAAAGCAAAAAATCACATCAAAAGCCAAGGCTTTTGTGGGGTTTATTGTATGAGGAGTGGGAGTCAAATGCTTATCCATTCATTCACTATTCTTTTGTACGAGGTTCATGAAATAACTTGTTTAATGGGATCGGTGCGGCTTAGGTTTGTCCTTTTATAGTGGAAAAGTTATTGCATATTAAGTTATAGGATTTTGGACCGCAAAGCTTTGTATCCAGTTTTTAAAAAACAGATAACAAAATGTCAAATTTCATAAAACACTGATAACATGTTTTCACCAGCTTTGAGATAGTTTTGAAAAATATTGAAAACACAGGACGTAATCTACTATGCACTTAAATCCATCATTTAAAAAGATTTTTTTTTCCTCTTTTCCATGTCTTTCATTCAACTTTCAAGCAAGCCCAATCAATCCTTTCAAACCCCCCAGTCTCGTCCAAACTCTTGCCCTTGGCACAAGCCGCGTGAGAAAAGAGTCGATCAACTTCTAACAAGTTCGTGAAGTGATTAGTAGTTAAAATTAACATATTACTATGCCTTTTTAAGACTAATTATACTTTGGTGGAGTTCAAATGATGTCATTTCAGGATATAAATTGTACAAAGGTCCAAAGGCAATAAATATCGAACTTTCATGCAGCACCAGCATGCCCTGGAACAAAATTGGAGAAGCTTGGAACAAAGCAATAACATTCGAACGTCAATTCACGTTCGAATGTTCCCTTGAATTATTGAGGACCAGGCTGCTAAAGATATGGCGTGTTGCAACCAAGAAGGAAAACACTGAAGTACTTGAATATCACGTTTGAATGCCGACCAGGCTACTGAGTACAAAGTCAAGTTGTACATGGAGTGTGAAAATGGCTCTCACAGAAGACCACAGGCCACTTGAGTGGGAAATGCAGACCCCATCTGGCGTTCGAACGCCCATCAAGCAAAAGACAGGAAGCAACATTCGAACATTGTTCCTAAACAGGCTGCAGAGTGGATGGCTTTCAGTGGACTTTGGAGGCCTTACATTATTCTTTCACACTCCCTTGCCCCTTCCTCTTTGCCTATAAATACTCTCATTGTGGGAGCTTCAAAGGAGGACTTGGATTTTACACTAGACCAATATTTCTTAGCTTGTTATAGAATTAGTCTTACTTGCACAGAGAGGGATAGATCATCTTTTAGTTGTGGTGAAAACCCTCCAAAAGTGATTACCTTTCTTCTACTTTCATTATTTTCATTTGCTTCAATTATTTGAGCTTCCTTTCTTCCCTTAGAGGAGTGAAACTCTTCCACTTTTCTAGAACTTTACCCAAGCCGTGAATAGTGGAACATGGTTCAAAATCGCGGTATCGGTCATCAACTCGGAAGGCACTGAGATACATCGGTTGCGATGTCGTGGCTTAGTATCGGTCGATACGCTCAAAACGTTAGATAGAAGACCCAAATTTTTTAAAAAAAATCATAAAAAATTTTAAAAATATCTAAATATCATCATTCTTGCATTATATCCCAAAAATACATTATTTAACATATTAAACATAATAAAAATGAATTATAAGGACGCTACTGAAAATATTTATCATCATTTAGGTTGAATGTTTTTATTTAAGAACACACTAAACTTTAAACATATGTTATTAGAATTTTTTTAACTTACTAGTACCTAATTTAAATTTAAAAAAAATAAAAAAGAACAACAAATATGTATCCATCAATTATAAATTTGACAAGTACGAGTAGATCTCAATACTTTCCATGAATAATTTTGTGTTCAATTAAAAGATTAATGAGTCATTGTTCTAATTTAATTTTATATTTTCTTCTAATTATTTTAGCAAATGAAGGGGTGTATTTTTATCCTTGCTTGGCTCTCGGTCACGAGAGAGAGAGCACGAGCGAGAGGCGAACATTGAAGGAAAGAGGGAGAGGTGAACAGGAGGCCTTCTGGTATGCGAACAGGAGGTGAACAGAAGGTTTTCTGGTATGCGAACAGGATGCGAATAGCCTTCTAGTATGCGATTGATGATCGACGATTTTTCGATCTACAAACTTAGGGTTTCTGCTAGTATTGATCTGCTATGGGTCTCCACCGAAAGAAGAAGAAGTAGAGGAGGAGGCCTTCTGGTCAAGGTGATTTTGGGTCTTCTTATACTTCATCTCTTTTTTTTTTTTTAAATTTCCTCAATATTGGTGGACTATTCTATGCGAAACAGCCAAGTTGTGCCGATTTGGAGCCAACTCATTGTGAGTCTCGTTCATTTTCTTCTTCCTTTCTCTATTTTTTTTTTGTTTTTGTTGTCCAGATTTGGAATGTATCATAGCGGTCTGACTCGGTTCGACTCGACCGAGTCCAACCGATTTAGCTCCAAGTTGGCCCGATATCGCCGAGATATCAACGATATTAATTCATCTCGTGACTTTTACGTTTCGGGTATCGTTATCGTAACGGTAGTGGTCGTGTCAGATACGACTCGGTCGATACCTTGAATCATGGGGTGGAACGTGATTCACTTATTCTTTGTCTCCTTGTGTAGTGCGTTTATCTTGTAACTCCTCTACTTGGAGGGATGAGCATCACTCACTTTTCTAACTTTACCAAAGTCATGAAGAGTGAGTAGTTTCTCATTCACTCTTGAGTAAGAGGTGATGAATATATATAAATCATCCAGAAGTTATATTTGTACATTTCATTTATTCGTAATGTTTTATATTTCACTTGCTTATTGAATGATTGAACGCATCTAGCAAAGTTAAGATACTTTGTATAACCGTGAGTACTTTCTATAACATAGATGACTTTTGCATAAAAAGACTCACTAGTTCAAGGCAAGTACCCCGACTAGATTTTCATGACTACCGTTCAATCTTCACCATTATTGTGCTTCATTTAAAGAACAAAATATTAATGTCATGATTGGATGCCTTGCCGAAACACTTGTTTATTTGTAGACGGATTTAGTCTTGCCACAGACAATTCTTATAAACTTCTAGAAAGACATCGAAATCATGCTCTTAATCCACATTTATCTTCCGATTAACTTGTTGACACAGGGGTTAATTGAGTTACCAAACACAAGTATAATAAACCGGATGATTAATTACATGTCCAGATCCTTGAACTAAAGAGTGACTTTTTACATTTGAGATTATCTTATATTTTGTCTAAAAAATTCCCATAAAAAGAACCTCATAGTCTGTCCAGAAAATCTCATACATCACACAACTTCAAAACTCAAAGGTTACAGTCACTTAGTCTTTGTCACTGCTTACTTCAAAACACCGACAAATAGTTTCATGAAGAATGCTCTACCCATGTGCTTTATGCTTTCTTGCCGATTGATTTTGCATATTTTCTTGAGTTTGGCATTCTCCTTAGATTTGACGCAATAAAACTAGAAATTTGAGATCTATGTTGTTGACTTTGTTTTGTCGTTCCTAAAAGTGAGGGGAATAATAACATATTGTTGTGTCTTTAATTTTTGAAGTTAATTTTTTGTTAGCTCGTGGGTGAGATTTTTCCATGGGCATTCATCACTAACTTTTTATTCTTGGATTTTATTTTTATTTTTTTGGAAATATCATGGGTTAATTTTTTTTTTGTTGAAAGTTCTGTGAATAAATCTTGTTCGTCCACGTGTTGTATAATACTGGTCAAGAAAGAAAACCATGGTAACTCACTCCACCCCCACTCTCACCCTCATCCTTCTTTTAGATGATTTTTAATAAAGAGTCAATTCAAATTATATCCCTTATTTTTATTATTTTTTGGATCACTCTCCAAACATGTTTTACGATTTTTGTTTTTTAAAATTGTTTTCAACATCACATAACTAAACATGTTTAGGGATACAAAAAAATCAAAATACAAGTTCTTTGGAATTGCGCCCGTGATAGTTCTTTTATGTATTTGGCTAAAAACAAAGAATTTTCCAAGATCGTTCTCTCCCATTGGACTAGATTTGGGATAGAATTGGGTTCCTTTCGTCTCTAAGTATCATATCCATTGGGAATTACAAAGGGGTGCCTCTCTCAAATAATCTATGATATCGAAAGACAATTCTATATTAGTTTTCCATTTTTTTTTCTTTCATTTTATGTTATTCTCTGAATAACATAAAATACACACAAAAAAAACATAAAACAGATATTTTTTTCTCTACCCGCGGCCAATAGTTTAGAGGTTAAAATTCAACCCAATAACCTTGAGGTAGTGGGTTCGAATTTAAAGGCAACCATTTTTTTTAAATAATGCCAAAAGATAGTTTGTACCTCCAATCTACCAAAGCAGGCAAATGGATAAGAATGCACTTGCAATAGTGTTGTACCATTCAAGAACCAACATATAGTAGTAAGAAGTTATACATGATACCTTGTAACCGAAAAGTTCACAGCATGCCCTTCTGAATACCGAGATTCTATCTGCAAAAACTGTCTTGTATCTGTTCACCAGTATATTTGCAAATTTAAGTTTTGATATCATATACAATCATATAGTAGTAAGCACTAAGGAAATTCTACCAATTACTCACCTTTCCTCACGTTTTTCAAGTGTCGCAATTTGTTCTTTCAACTGCACAATCTTTCCAGAGATGTAGGAGTCTACCATGCCAGCATCGGCTGAATAGATCACAAAACACCCAATCATAGTATGAAACTCACCGGTAGCCAAGTAAGTATTTACAAGGCAACAACATTATGATTGACGAAGTAAACAAGTACAAAACAGTATGGAAAACAAAAGAAAGTGAAAAACAACTCATTTGTTTTGGGTCCGTGTATTCAAATGCATTCACCTTAAGAAGCCTTTGGCCAACTGTTTTTGACTACCTTCTTAAATCCTCTTACATTATACTGACCTAACACTTCAATTTTTCACACAAAACTAAAAACTGACATTGGCAAGGAAACAAACAGCGTCAAATAGTTTTTGAAGAGTATATACACCTATTTTTGTTAAATGTTTAGAATCAATGTGATTCTGAATAAGCAAATAGTCAAATACTAGATCCAGAACAATTAAAACCTGTTGGAGGGAACATATGAAATTTCACTTTAAAACCTGATTATCCTGACCAAATTGGAGATTTATTTGCCTTCACTTTACAACTTCTTGTTCTCCCTGCAATGAAACACTAAATCTTATTGGCCTAGTGTGGGTTAGCTAAGTCTCCAGACCCTTTTGGACAACAAAATTTATCGACTCACTTGATGACAACATAAATGTGCTATAAGATATTTGACCGCTATTTCTCACCATATGATTCCTATAGTTTTCAAAATTCTAGTCAGTTAAAAAACGCATGTGGACTTAGGGTGTTCAACTTCATTGCTTTTCTCTTAATTTAAGCAATCATCACGTGATAAGCTCAAGTGTCAAGCTTCAAAATGTAGGTGAGCGTGAGAGTACAACAAAGCAATAGATCAGCTCTCTAGAATCAATAACCCGGTGGACTAGGGTGGGCACATGCCCACTCTCAATTCTTTTTTCTTGATATTAAAATGTGTCCACCCTATTATAGTGTTCTTATAACATCAATAAGGATAGACCCCTACCTACGTGATTATTAACTTTTGAACACTGCTATTGGAACCTAATTTTAGGACTTAACATATTGTAACATTAAGCCTAATTGTCAGTCCCCAATCCCAATATTTAATAAAGTCCATTATTCATCCAATTGTCATAAGTCATTAGTTCCCTGCCAATTAAATCACGAATCAGTTACAACTAACATTATTCTTAACTTTTAGGCACATTTCGATATCTGAATAAGTTTTGACATATTAGGGTCATTTCGTAATTGTTTTTAAATTGTAAGGTTATTTTGTTATTGTATAGAAATGAGTAATTAAGTAATAAACTACGGGTTCATAAATGAAAAATTGTTGCCATACTTTTATATATAGACAATTATTTGTTGATAACATTAATTTGTAAGACTTTCAAATGATAAAATATTATCATAGTCAATTGTAAATTACAATAATTAACATCATTCTTGGTAAGAAGTTATAATTATTATTATTATTTTGTTTGTACACGCTACGTATATCAGTTTTTAACCTTTTACGTTTAATAAACTTCGAAGTATTAAATATTATTGCAATAAATATGAATTTATGTACTTTTGCTATCAATTAGAAACAAAAATTGATACTTATTAATGTGCCCACCGTACAACATTTTCGTGTCTCCGCCCATATTTGCAACAATGATTAAAACGATAAGCCTCATCCTGTTTTAGATGGAACGAAAAATTGGAAACGGATGCGACAACATCAAAAAAAGCTCGCGATACCTGACTGCTTTTTCAACTCTTCAACCGCTTGCAATTTCTCTTTTGTCTTTTGCAACTCAGTTTGCAATGCCTCTATTGTTTGTTTTGCCTCATTGTCAACTGCTAGGGTATTCACCATTCGCAGAACTTTTGTACCTGCTGATGAAAAATCACCATGCCCCAACTGCCAAAAGACAAAACGTTATTGCAGTCTTATATTACACTTGGCAAGAAAATATATAATAATAAACCTAAAAAGAATTTTTCACCCACTTAGCTTCTAGGAATTGTAACTACTGATGTCACTAACATGCTACTTGGTACTTTTTCATCATGTGTTTTCTTTATCTACAATATGCATATGTTTTGCATGTTGTAATCATTTAGCACCATACAGGGTAATAAAACGAAACAACATAATAAGAATATCATCAACCATAATAATTTGTGTTAGAATAAAACAATAACAAATGATTAGTAAGATCAGCATTTGGCCATTGTTTGTACACTAGTTTCTCAATACTATCACGAAATGATTTGGAGCATGATACTGTCCGAGATAACTCCACTAGATCCTAGACAACCATTATGGTGATCAGAATATATAAAAATAAAAAAGGATTGACACGTGTCCTTTTCATGAACAATTGTTACTTGTTACATGTCATTTTGATTCTATAGTATAATGAGAACCATTTGTTATAATAGAAATATTGCTTGATGTGCCTCCCAACATAGCCTGAAACTCATAAATACGCATGTTGAAACTCTCAAATTTCAGGAAGGTGTGATGTCATTAAGAAGAATAGGAAATAATGAATTAAAGAATTTTATTTATCATCAGAAAATGATTTTGGAACCTTCTAAACTAATGGAGGTCTAATGTCCATATGCCCCAAAAAATATTGTAAACTCAACTACTTTCCAAATCTGTACGTACATGCTTGACAACAACAAGCAGTGGAGCGTCCAATATCGCAATTGAATACTACAATGCATGTTTTAACAACTGAAAGGGGAGGATAAAATAAAGGATTCTCCTTGTATACACACAAAAGAAATTAAGCAAAACAAGTAACTTCACATGGGAGTCAGCATTTACCAAAAAAATAATAGTTTTAGAAGTGCTTTAGGAAATCATTCGCTTCTAAAGGAGGGAAAAGCATATTTAGGATAGAAAAGTACTTTTGTTAATAGCTATGGTTAGAAAATTAATAGACCGCATGCTCCGCGAATGATTGAGCAGATGCATCGGCCAAGTTGGGAGCTTCCATGAAGGACTAAGGTAATGGGCACTTCAACCCACCTTAAGAGACCTTTCAGTTGTAGTGAAGCGAGAGTTGGACAGTGTTTTCTGTGTCATTTATTTCAATTGTCACATTGGTGGGCATAAACTTAGGTTGTTTAAGGCAATGTCCATGGGAAACTAACTTGAAGTACTTCCAAGAGATCAATGTGAATGCTACCAAAGACCATCAAACACTGGATTGACACCATAAGTCAAGAACTCACTAAAATTATGTCAAGACAACTTCAAATAACAGCATTATTGCCAGTATATGTGCAATAAAAAGATTGGGACTACCATCAAGCATCTTTGTCAAGAGAGGTAGGAATATTTCAAAAATGAGGAATATTTTTATTCGTGAATGATATTTCTTGTACACACACAGACGCACACACATATATATATGAGAGTGAATTCTGCCCATGTTTGACTGACCTCTCAGGTTTCCCTGATTATTCTTGTCTCTCTCTTCTATTGTAACCGTTCAGACATTCCTATCCAAAACCATGTACTGTCGGTGTCAAGATTGGATTTCTTATCCAATCTCTCTTGATGCAGTGTCAAGATTGGGACGCCCCATCCAAAGTGTCCCAATACAAGATGGGAGGAAAAAAAAAAACAACTTCAACAATTGGAATTACGAAATATAATGCAACTTTACTTCAATTGTTTCTGTACACCTCATGGTTAACAGTAACAGAGTAATAGAGGGAGAAACCGAGGGTCTAAAAGGCTTTGGGATGAAAAGCTAAACAAAATGTTGTTATCATTCTTGAGCTACACTTGTTCAAGAACAGAGCACTGTATGGAGAATGCAACATCAGCAAAGCTCAAATAACCATTCTAGACATCATACAACCTCAGATCATTATGGGTATATGCATATCAATACAGAAACTCAAAACCACTATGTAGGCAGTAAACACGAGATAATCTAATAACATGCCTTATATATTTATCCTTACAAACCAACCTTGGACTCTAATAGGGATATCTCAGAGCGAAGCCGGTCTCCCTCCCTTTCTAATAACTTTATTCTTCTTGCTTCATTGGTTAGCCTCTCTGTGAGCAACCTTATTTCATTATGCTGACGATTACTGACTTCTTTATGTTCACACAAATTGCTCTCCAGTTCCTTTATACAGTTTTCCTTCTCAGCAAGTGATGATTCAAGCTTCTGTCCTTGTAAAGCAAGAAAGAAACACAGACCATCAGGAGTATCTGCATGAAAATTTAAATAAAAACAGGAATTGTGTTTCCACAACCTGAACAAGAATTCCACTGACTGTTCCTGCCCCTGCTTCAACATTCTTGTGCTTTGCCAACTCATCAACATCTTTTAACCGATCTCTTTCCGCAGTAACAGCAGAAAGCTGCAATTAAGAACTTATAATTTGTAATCCAAATGAACGAAGAGAAAACAACAAGATGAATATTTGAAGTTAAACAATACTAAAAGGAAAAAGATGTGTTCTCAGCAATGCCCTGTAGCAGACTAAACAGCATTGTTGCATGAAGGAGCAGGAAATAAGCGCACAATGTATTCTGATTTATTCTGATTTCTGACGGCAAGTAGCCAGTTCTCCTCAACAACTTCTCTCCAAAATCTATAGCACCCCAAAATTTAAAAGCAGCTCTCAGAAAGTTTTAACTTCTCTCGGAAGGTATAAAAAGAGCAGTTCACACAATTTTAATCTGGAATTTTAAGAACCTAGCCAGCAGTAAACTAAAATTTGACGCTAGGAGTGGGAATAGCAAAGAAGACAACATAGCCACAGTTAAGATTTGACATAACAAACCAAAACTGATAATATGATCCAGCATGATGAATAGATGTCAGATGAGCAGTCATTGTCAGAATCTTGAAACTAGACAAGGACCAATCACAGACTGAACTATCAAAATGCTAATTGTCTGATCAAAAAGTAAAAAGAAAAAGACATTTCTCATATACTTAAAGAGAGAAAAGAAGATAATACAACTCAAATTCAATTCTTTCCCAAAAAAGTGCAAAACAAATACAAAGGTTTGATTAATTTCCATAAAAAAATGAGGTAAATGAACTTCAGACAATTTTTAATTACCTGCATGCCAATATTTGATAAGAACATTTATCTCAATATGATGAAGGGAAAGGTGAGGCCTTTACCTGGATCATGACTGGGAAGGGCAATTACTCGCCAACTGGAATGAGAAACCTATTTCTGAATCTTTATACCACTTAGGCAAATGAAGTCCCTTCCTTATCTTACTAGTTTAGTTTGTGTAAAGAATGTAAAAAGTTCAGCCATGGTTATGAGACAGACACTACAACTAATATTTCGTACTAGTAATTCTAAATTTCCACCCAACGTTGAGCACGAGCCTTACCTATACTCTGAGATTAAACAACTACTTGTTTAATTTACCAAGAACATTTTCTAAAAATCGTCGCTCTTTATCCGCCAGCTGATATTTTCAATTATGGGTAGACAATGGCTGCTTATACACACTTGTAGACTTCTGAAAAACTTCAACGAGCAACAGTAGAGACACTATTGGTTCAGAAGGTTTGGAAGCCAAAAGTCTGTGTTGGTGCAACTTAATCCCAATACCCTTGATGGTTAGCCTTCATGCACCGCCCAAGGGGGCAAGTTTGGTCAAATCAACCAATTTATCTGATTAAATAAGTCAGATTTGGAAAACTGAAAATTTATCCAATAAAAGCTTGACACTTCACCACACTAAGCAACCATATGTTGAGCAGCAATGCTCTGCAACATTCAGAAGACAACCAGCACAAAATGAGAATTGGTTCACATAGCTGGTGACACACCAACCACTGTCCTATGCAACGGAAGAAACATCACCTTCCATCACATCACTGACCCCTTTTGTGTACGGTAACCAACAACTTATAAGTTAAGAACAATGAAATCTATGTCTATGTCAATGAAGGTGCCTTGGTAGTTTTTAAGGTTCCCTGAGAACAAGCATGATGATGGTACGCCAGTGAGTATTGGTGTCGGTTTTTAGGGTGACGATGATTCATCTTGTAAAGTATTGATCTTCGACATAGGTGGATGCTTGACAGTTCCACGATGTGGTCATTGCCGATGGTGGTGGTTGGGCAAATAAAGTGATGAGGTTCACTATTGACAATGTTTGTTCTTCAGTTATGGAGGTTTAGCAGTCTATATGAGAAAGAGGAGGAGAGAGAGAATGAGAGAAGTATTCATGGTGGACGATGACCAACACAAATTATCGATAATTTGATCTGAGAAGATGCAGGGGAGAATAAAAATTGTTCAAGAATAAAATATCATACATACTGTAAATGCAAACCCACTTGATAAGTTGGAAAAGTGGTTAGCATAAGGACAATTATTTTTAAAAGGGGAGGGAACTAGCACAACCCTGATGTAGGGGACATTAACATTCCTAATATTTAGTTAATTGCTTTCCACATTGACTCTGTAACCTCAAACCCAACACATTGGCGCCCTCACATCCACACCTTGACTCACAATGCAAATTGTGAATTTAGGTTGGACTGCCATGTCATTTGAAATCATTCTATCCACTTTGGTCTTCCTTAAATACAAGTGTAACAGCAGTAGGAACCTAACTTATCCATTGTAATTCCATTATATTTACATTCACTTACTTATTATCATGTAAAATCTACAAAAGCATTATATTTCTTAATAAATTTCCCTGAAATTCCTTCTGAGGTGAAATGTTCCACCACCCAGCAAATAAGATGCTTATATCCATTTTGTTTCTCTTTACTTTTCAGAGAATCCCAGAAGAATTATGAAGTGTCATCCATAATATCCCAAAAAGCAGCTCAACCAGATTATGAGAGGACGTTACCACAAACCTCCTCATCTTGGATCATTTCATAAAATATAGCACAGGCATAATCTAACTTTGATAAATGAACCGAGAAGCTGCGGCTAAACAGATAATCGTAAGCAGATAAAGCTATTTCATGCACCCACGCAACTAAGAAAATTACAGAGAAAGTAGGGTGCATGTTCATTACACGAGACCCCTGCTGACAACAATTATCACAAACCATGAAAAAAGCAAAAAGCCCCTACCCACATTTTTCACCTAATCAATTCCTGTCGTGTCATTTTGGTAAAGCCTTCCATACAAAATTGGAAGGATAAAGAAAAAGAACTTCCACGCAGACAATAGGCAAACAAGGTATCATACAGCATGAAGAACAAAAGCATATCAAAAATCGAGCAAAAAACAAAAAGCTATGTAACACTTACCATCAATTCAATCCTCTTAACCTCTGATTTTGACAATTCTGCCTTCTCTTTTGCAAATACAGCCTCAGACTCGGCATTTTGTTTTCCTAGTTCTGCAGCTTCCAGAGCCACCTCCATTTGTTTCAAGTGTGCATTGGCCTCACCCATCTTCATCATATTATGAAGTACCTCTCTGCATTGCAAAAGCTCAACAATATAGAAAACTTACAAAACCCACATAAATCAATCTTCATGATACAAACCACAAGGCATGATATAACAAGTGACAACTGCTTCTCCTTTTCTCTATAATGCCTGACTTAAAAAACAATTTCTAGGCAAAAAAAAAACTAGGCTCAGGCTCCGCTAAATCAATCTGAATGAAAACACAAAGCTATACTCTAGCTCAACTACAGAGCATCATTCGCTGTTTGTATCCAGCTCAAAGTATTAGTCAAGCTATTCACTCCGGTTCATTGCCTCAGAGTTATTTAATTCAGTTATGAAATCAAGTAACAATTTTTTGCAGCCACCTGTTCAACAGTAATTTGTTAGAAGTACTCTAACTTAACCTTTCAAACCAAACAACTGCGAGTCTTAAGTCAAAAGCTTGGTGACGTTTCAGACCATCCATTTGATCTCTTTGACAAGCAACAAATCTTGTCACATGCCTGCTGTTTGTCAATTGAAAGCCAATGAAATTTCAATTTAACCTCTCCAACTATCCCAAGAAGTTACTCAATTAACAAGATTACCTACACTCAAGAGCCTAGTATGCCAAACTAAGGTCCATTGAGCTTAGCTTGTGAAATAAAACGGGCCACAACTATGTTCGAGTTTGGGTCATTTAAATCATGAACGAGCCAATCCCAAGCAGCTTACAAGCCACTCAACTCATTTCACAGCCTAAGAAGTGAAGCACAGAAATGTAAGCCAGAAGTATGTAGGAAAGTTAGACACATACTTCTGTAAAGCTGCAAACTTAAGGGGTATATCCTCCGCACTTGACACACCAGGAATGTCTTTCATCATCAACTTCCAAGCAGACAATTCATCCTCCAGCTTCTTCACACTCAACTGCATCTCTGATAATCCTAGTAGTTCTGACTCTGCCCTTTCTCTGCGGCCCTTTTCCTCCAATAATTTCTCCTTCAATAACTCAACATTTTCACGAGTAGTTTTCAATTTTCTCGCTTCACGAACTTCAGACTCCTGACATTGAGCTAATGTGATTCAATTGACACATCAGACAATAAAGTATAAAAAATAGGAGAAAACTAGTAGCAGCATATCCTCAGGATTGCTTACCCTGATGCATTATTGCCACTTCATAAGGTGTGACCACTGACTACAACCCACAACTTATATCAGATCAATAAGACCACACATTACACTTTATTAACTTTGCCATTTTGAGAAATGAATCTTTTAGCTAATGAATTTAATGCTACAGAACTTGACTCTCAGGTTGATTTTTTTGGTTATATGGTCAGACACCTGTACTGAGATAAATCTTTAAACATTGAAATTGCTCATTAAGAATTCAACACTTTTGGGGCACCATTGAATCTTAAGCATTATGTATGTCAGATACTGAAGGACATCAATCTGCCATGAGGGTTGAGCCGAGTCACAGATCCAATGAGCTGCTCATGTTCAAAAGAATCAAAACTCAATTTATGTGAGCACCAAGATGAGAAGTCAATAAGCTGCCCCCACCATGGCAGAGTCCAGGGATGAGAGGGGGGAGGGTTAATTCTATGCAGCTTTATCCCCACATGCGGAGAGGTTGTTCCCGTAACTTGACGCCCAAGTCACAATGGAGCAAATTCACCATTGTGCAAGGGCCATCCTCAACAATAAAAAAATAGAGCACCCTTTCAGTTGCCAAAGTCTACAGACTACAGGTATAAGGGTATATCCTAACAATGCTGCTTCAGAACACAATATTAATCCGCAAGGTTTATCGTCAAGATATTCAAGATAGATGCAACAAAAACTATTGGCAGCATGAGCAAGTTCTCCTCCAGCTTCACAGTCCAGAGCCTATAAGCTAGGACTGGAACAGCATAAAGGCAAAAAGAAAAAGAACAAACACAAAAGAAATGACAAGAGATACCTAGTGTTTTTGATTAAAGGGTTGAAAGGAGACATGGAAAGCTAAAGAATAAGTGCTTATATTACCAGAGTTTTGCATGGTTCCTTCAATTCACTGTTGTTGTAGACATAGCAAAATGGCAAAGGCATGTCTTACATAGTTGAGATAATGCTTAAAAGTGTGATTCAAATAATCAGAAAAGGTGTGGCGCAGCATTATTTGCATAAAAATAACAACTTTTGACAGATAGAAAATAACCAGTTTCAACCAAATAATGATCCAATGGTGACTTCCCAAGTCTATGGCTCCACAAGAACCAAAAATTGTTTGTTTGCCTTGAACTTTCACATTGTTATTCAATCTGAGACTAGTAAATTGAGGCAAATATAGAAGTCCAATGATTGCAGACATAGTAAGTCGATTTACAATCATACACCAAAGATGTTACGATTTTTTTTCTTTAACTTGGAGGGATCAAGATAGTCATTCTTGATCAAATAAACAATCCAGATTGAATTTGCCGTGAGTGAGTGGGCGATAAGTGTGAAAAATTAATCATTGCATCTAAACATGACAATTATGAACTTCATGAAAAATCTGAAATCGATTTGTTACAATTCAAAAATGACTAAGTCAGATGGTGTAGTTTCATCCCTAATGCTGCTTTCACCAATAACCAACTACACACAAGCATAATAACAAGAACAAAACTTACATAGTTCCTAAGCTCTTCTTGCAAATGCTTCACCAAAATATTAGTTTCCGTCGGAGGAAAGTCTTGAGATGTAAGACTCGATAATTTTTTCTCTATTTCACTTTTCTGGTGCAAGCACTGTAAAGTAAGACAATCAAATTATTTTAGCACAATTTTATGCCTTTAGAGAGTCATCAGACAAGCTGACACCCAAAAGAATAAATGAAATAAAAAAACTATATATGATCAAAAAACAAACAGGTGTACAGATAAAAAAATGGAGATACAGACATGTGCTTTATTATCTATGCGAAGTGACTTTGAAAGACTAATGCGACCAATCATCGAAGTCAAGAAAAACACATATTTATACATGCAATCATAAACAACCTCCAATATCCACTTGAACGCAAATGTTGCGCTTCCATCATATGAGACACACATTAAGATGCTGACTAGTGTGTACAGAATAAAATAACTGCAAAAGCCTAGTAACCTCGTTAAGCCGGTTCCTGAGCTCTTCCAACTGCTCCTTCAGTAACACTGATTCTTTCTCAGCATTATTGGCTTTGAATTCCATTCTTTCAAGCTGGAAACAGAAAATGTAAAAAACCATTTACCAACTTTTATGATACACAACTACTTTGTGATGCTATAAACGATAAACTACTCACATCTGCAGCTATCCTAGAAACCGAAAATTTTGATTCTCTTTTCAGTTGTGCAAGCTCATTCTGAAGACGATTTTTTTCCCTTTCTGTGCTCTCAGAAAGACGGGTCAGTTTTCCCTCTAAAACACTTGCTTTTTCCTCAGCTGAAGCAGCTGAAGACTCATCTTTCTTGCGAAGATTCATCTCATTTTGGAGCTTTAACTACAAATCAAAGGGCATACAACAAAACATGCAAGATAAAATCAAACAATAACAGGAAAAGCAAAAAAAATAAGAAAACATTATCAAAACCACTCTCTAGCACAATGAAATTAGGCAATTAACTGCATCTCCAGCTACCCTAAGCAGTTTGTTAACAAAATTATATTTAATTTTCTTCTCCATAATGCTTAACAGCAACGAAATATACGCTTCCACCCCTCGGGAGGGTTGCTGGATATACCACTCAAGCTAACCGTTGATAGTAGTATTAAATCATAGCATACCTTCCCATTAGAAGAAGATAGCCTCAGATAATGGCGAAAAAGGGATGCTCACTATAAAGATAGATTGGCACATACAGAGAGAGAGAGAGAGTATGTGTGCGTGTAATGATTACCCAATGGGTTTTTTTAACTTTTTCTCCCATTTACTCAATACAGTTTGGGATTGAAAATATAGGACCAACTTGGGTTGGTTGTGTTCTGAGCTCATTGGCAAGGTTCCAACCCAATTGAGAACCAATTCTCATGCATACAGTGGTTAGTATATGACTGCTTATGCAATTACATGTCAAGCCAACGGTGTAATCTGTATTTGACTCTCTTTTTTTGCTGATTAAAAAAAGGGTGGAGGCAAAGGATAGCGCTCAAAGACCACCTCAATAGGCCTTCACTAGTGGGATCATGAAGCCCTAATTGAGTTCGTTACATCTCTTGAGAACAAACCTAACTAAATTAGCATAGCGGTCGACCACCAAACCCCAATGCATAATTATCAAAAGCGTACAATTTGAGATTCGAATTGTACGATTCGGTTCGATACAGCCACAAAACAATTTGTATCTTATATGAAAATCGTTTTTAAAGTTAAATCGCACCTGAATCGTACGATTCGATTCATATTGCAAGAATCGCACAATTCAATCACTTTTTTTTTAAAACCCAGATTTTTTGCAAAACGTCATTTTGTCCACTAAACAGTAAAAGATATTGTTTTGTCCGCTAAACAGTAAAACGATGACGTTTTGTTTGGAGAGGAACCCACACCCTAATAAAAACTCAGTTTTTTTGCTCGTTCTCTCTCTCTCACACGTTGTCTAAAGCTCGTCTTACATTGTCTAAATCTAAAAGCCATGGCTAAAGCTCTCGCATCATCAACTAAAAGTATGCCTCATGCTCCACCTCTTCTTCTTATTTTTCTTTTACTTCTTATCAGTAAATAAACCGTAGCATGCTTTTTTTTCTTCTTTTTTTACATTAAATTTTTCTATCTTCTGTCACCATATTTTAGAATAAACTTTAATTTTTTGTCTCAATTCTTTCATGGGTAATTTGTTAAGTTGTAATTTTTTATTTCCAAATATTGGCTTGCATAGTTTCTCTCAATTAATTTTCTTATTTGTTCTTTTTTTATTCATGTTTGTAACCTAATTTATACTGGTGTCACTATTTTGGTTCTTGAATAGTCATGGTTCTTTAATGAATGTTTTTTTTCAAGTTGTTCAATTTGAAAATGGTTAAGCAAAAAATGAAAATGAAATAAAAGGCTAGCGCCTTTCCATTTAGACAACATGATTATGTTAATTGATTATTTTTAGAATGCAATAATGTTCAATATTCAATATCTTGCCTATTTGAAATACGCAGATATTATTTTTTATTTTTGTTTAAATTTTGTGTCGAATCTGACGATTCATGATTCGATACGATTCACGATTCTCAAATTTAGAATTTCGATTCATGATACGAATTGCGATTTGACAACTATGCCCCAATGTGAATTCTCATACTCGAACCTCAAACTCTGAGTGAAAAGTTCGGTCGGTACCCCACTGGACCACCCCACTCAGTGGTGTATGTATTTGACTTAATAACAAGAATACAAAATGTAACTTTCTTCCTCATTGCCAAGGGCAGCTCAAGCCAATTTGAGACCTAAAGCAGAAACATTAAATGGCGACCTTTTTATTTTTAGTATTATTTTTAAAAAAAAATAATTTATTTTTAATTTTTTATGTGAGAGGGAGACAAAAAAAGGATGTGTTAATGTTGTCGAAAAAGAGATTTCAACTTTTGTTTTATTTTTTACCATAAGGTGGGAGATAAAGTGTTTAATTTCAAATTTTTTTTTTTTACCAGAGAGAGAAAAAAAAAAGTGGGTGGAAGTAAATATAAATTGACTTTTGAATATTTTTTTTAATTTTTTTTATTTCTAAGTTTTTAATATTATGGATTGGATTATAGGCCAAAATTATTGCAATGAAAATTTTGATTCGATTTAATTTTTTGAAACTTTTGTAGGGCTTAAAATTTAATGGATTTAATTTTTTTTGTGGGCTAATGATGTATCTAAAATTATGGAGCCTTCTAAACATTTAGAGCCTAAAGCCCATGCTTTTTTTTTATACTGTTGGGCTGGCCCTGCTCATTGCAACGGTTGAGTACCTACTATAAGCTTTCAGCAACAAGCCTCTCACGGGTTGATAGACAAATATAAGATAGGATATAGATACAGCATGCTAATACTATTTGCAACAGTTTTGGAAGCAAGCCAATAACTAAATGAAGGTTTTCTTTGTTTTTAGACAAGCCTGCAGGTACTTCATTTTATGTTAATCATGAGTCTTAAAGCCACTTCAATATTTGTTCCAAGACCAAGAATCAGCAAACACCAACCCAAATTCTTGCTGAGTCAACTCGAGTCTATGTATCCCATGGTGCAGTTACAGCCTACAGGTTAAGATCACAAACCAACGTTGGCGATCAATTTGGTAACAAACAACCAAACCCCATTGCAACACCAAGACACTAAAAATTGAACCACATGATAAAGATGCTAGGGACCAAAAAGGGTAATTATATGATTCAATATATTATATTTACAGCATACAACTAAAGAAAAGAAAAAGGGGGGAAATCATACCGCAAAGGTCCAAGTACACAGATGAAACAAGAAATGGTGGGCGTCTAAATTATGGAAATTTTATGCTTCATAAGGTCATGAAAAGTCGTTGCATATTGAAGATGATAATACATGGACAATACTTAGAAACTCCTCCATTAATAATGTATTTTCACCAACCTCAACACTCCATATTCTGCAGCAAGAGGTATGTTTCTCTTTCATATACCAATATACTGATGTTGTTTCACAGGGATAAGGATCAAAGGATAAACCTTTTGAGACTATCAAAGAAGAATCTAGGGGGTTCTCCAAAAACAATGAAATGTTTCCATCACCATGCTTGCAGTTTCACATTGCATTGGAACTCCCATATTTTTTTGATAAGCAGCAACATTTTATTAAAAGATACAGAGTACGGAAAAAGGATGCAACGGATGACAAGACATCCAACCGAAAACTAAAGGGCATGGAACTAAATGATTTTCACTGATCCATCTCCTAAAAGAAGGATACAATTACAGACGTATACAGTAGAAATAAAAGAACAGGAAGAATTAAAAAAAAAAAGGTTAAACCTCAAGTTCGCTGGACAGTTGTATTTGTTTTTTAAGTCGATCATGAGAGTCATTGACCTCCTTCAAGAGCTGCTCCTGCAGCGCCTGTTCTCTCCCTTTAGCAGCAGCAAGTTCTTGCTCCGCATAGAGAAATTGATCTCGAAATTTTTTGCGCTCAGCATCTGTAACACAAGGAAAAGTTGAAAGTCGTGTTTCAAGCTGGCTTTGATGGATTTTATAACTTGAGAATTTGAAAGCAGATTGGAAGAAAAGGGCAAAGACAAAAATGGAAAAACAAGAATTTGATTTGAACATTGATGTAAATGTAACATTTCAACAGTATCCTAGGACTTATAAAGGAGTGGTGCTGCAGAAAAAACCCCCCATAATTAGCTTCAGCTTGTAACTTGGTTATTAATATGGTATTTGAGTAAGCAAGTCCTATGTTGGAACCAAATCACCTCCCTGAGAGTATATAAAACACCAACGTGGACTC
>CM042191.1:23820911-23831187 GCA_023539305.1 Ilex asprella
CGCCCCCTTTGAGGATGGGCTTGGTCTCTGCTTTGGACTCCCACTTGATTTCTTGGTTGATCCATCTCCTTTAGACTTTTGTTCGGGCTTTCTCGGTTTAGTTAGCTGGGCTTGACCCAGTCAAATTCGGGCTCATCAGGTTGGGTTCCAATTTTTGTGGGATGGGGTCCAACTTTTTTGAGTGAGTTTCAACTTTTTTGAGTTGAGTTCCAACTGTTTTGGGTGGATTCCAACTTTTGTGAGATGAATTCCAACTTTTATGGATTAAGTTACAACCCTTTAGATCAGCTTCCAACCTTTGGGTTGCTTCACTTACAACCTTTTGGATTGATTCCTACCTTTTGGGGTGATGAAGTTATTACCTTTTAGGGTGGGGTTACAAATTTTGGAGTTGGTTACCACTGTGGGGGTGAGTTTTAACTTTTTTGGATTGTGTTTCAATTTTTTTTAGCATGGGTTCCAACTTTTATGAACGATTATGTTACAACTTTTTGGGTGGATTTCAACAATTTGTTGGGATGGGGTCTAACTTTTTTGGGTGGAATCTAACTTTTTTTTGGTTGGATTCTAATTTTTTTGGTACTAGTTCTAACTTTTATGAATGATTAGATTGCAACTTTGTGGGATGGATTCCAACATTTATGGATTAGGTTATAATTTTTTGGGTTTGCTTCCAACTTTTGGGTTGCTTCGCTTACAACTTTTTGTGATTAGTTCCTACCTTTTGGGGGTGAAGTTATTACCTTTTAAGGTGAGGTTACAATTTTTGGGTAGGTTACCATTGTTGAGGTGTAAGTTATAATTTTTGAAGGTGGGTTTATCATATTTTTAGGTTATGTTACTACTTTTTTTGGTATAAAAATATTTAATTTTTTTAGTAAAACTCATGATTACCCCTTCTACAGGTAATTGATATCCTCCATGCAAAATTCATCGACGGCTATAAATCTACAACAATTAAATCATTGGTTTGAAATTTTTATCGGTACCATACCGAAAAGCATTTTTTGGTATAGTAGAAGGACCCATCTTTATAAAAGCATCTCTAAACTTAACTCAAATTTAGACTTAAATTTAATTTGAGTAAAAAAGTTCAAAAACTTACTTTAACATTTGACTCAAACTTATAATAAATCAAAGGAGCCTCATTTTTTCACTCAAATCATGGAAGATTCAAATTCTTATCCAAATCATTAATGATGAGATTTTACCATCTTTTATAGATTCAGTGGTTATCTTTACTATCATTTAAATTTGGATTTGTTTTTATTTAAATTTGAGTTTGTCCATTGAAGTCATTTGTATTGAATTAAACTTTTTACTCAAATGTTAATTTAAATTTGAGTAAAAATTTGAGTTATAGTTGGAGATACTCTAAAGAATTATAATATACTTCTTGTCTCTCTCTGAAGGTTCTATTTTGTTATTTTGTAAAAAATAAAATAAAATTTAATCTATTTTATTAACATAATAATATAATTTTATTATAACCGTTGAATTAATAATAATGTTTAATTGGCTCGGAAAACATTCTATAATATTTTGGGTAAACTTCATCCACACCCCCTTTTGTTATCCATATATTTAATGACATCCCCTACATCTTCTGAAATTTCATGCACCATCTTCTAGACTCATAACTATTCCACCCACCAATCATAACTCTGTGACTAGTTGTAGAAGAAACAACGAAGTTCTTTGTAGTTCGACTATTTTTACATTTTTGAAAATCATTATATATTAACTTAATTATTAATATCATTAAAAATATCTTTATTTTATATTAGTTTAAATTATTAATTACCTATTCATCATAAATTATGTAATGCAACCTAGTTTTAACATTTGTTATATCTCAAAATACTCGGATGCAATTGATAAAATGAATGATAAAGTCACAAATAAATAGGTCAATAGATATTTACGTCTTTTGTAGTCTTAACAATTTATTTGAGTAAGACCACTTTTCCTTTCTAGGTTTGAAAACTTAATGGTTATAGTAGGCTTCAAGTATAATTTTTAAATTGGTCAAAAAGTGTCAAGAGAGTAACATATTATTATGATACTGTTATCGATTATCTTGGTTTCAAATAAAGTTTAGTCACATCTTCCCAGAGAATGTAATAGTTGCAAGAGGGTTATAAAATAGTTGAGAATCACATCCTCACTAATCACTTTTTTCTCTTCTCTCTTAATCGCTCATTTTGGTCTAATTAAAATAATATTGTCAACTAAACATAATTATATTTATTTTTTTAAAATCCAAATAATTTTATAATTTTAAGTTATGACTCTTAATTCCATTATAGACCTATTAAATAATCCTATAATTTATTTCATAATGATCCTAACTATTATTAAATATTAAAATAACTTCATAATTTTTGCCGAAAATTATAAAGATATGTCCAAAATTTATTGAATATGTCCTGTTTGAAGCATGACTGAAAATTTATAGTCATTTAGATATTTATATCAATTAATATGACATAAAAATAATATAGGGTGGGCAAATTCAAATATGATAAAAAATTTATGAATTTTTATGTAGGTAATATTTAGAAAAAAAATTCAAGGGGCTATGCTAGTTCCGCCCATGTGTAAGGGTCTTTATATAAAATGACCTCTTCCGTTAACACCGTTAAGATACAGAGGGTGGGTACAGCTCCTGTGCTATTAGTCACAACGATGACGTTTTAATTAGTTTGCACGGTTGAAAATTTTCCCCAAATAAAAACTTGAAAATTTTGTAGAGTGAAAAATTTCTTTTTACACAACTATGGAAACCCTCTCCGTTCGTAGAGCCAACCTCCTCCTTGAGTCCCCAGTGGTAAATTTCCCCAAGTTTTGTACTCGATCTCCGGTCGCCTCCCCCCATTGATCCCTTGCCATGCCTATCTCATCTATTCCTCTCTTAATAGTTAATATATTCATACATGATCGTTTATTTCCCAGTCACCAGCAACCAAATGCACTCTCATTAGTACCCTTCTCTGCACTTTTACCGATCTGCAGCACCACCCAGCCACCCTCAACCCACCATCTCATCACCAGATGGCCAGACCACCTTCACCTTCTTGAAATTAAAACTCTCCACAAAGTGCTCAACTCAACCACCCACCACTTGATCAAAAAAAACCACCCACCATAAATCATTTAGTGCAAAACCCAAATCCTAATATCCTCATCAACCACCCAATACAACAAACCACTAGAAGTCTGGCATCATAACCCATCAACCCGCCAAAACCTCACAAGCCATCTTTGTAAGGGGTATCACCCTCCACGAAGGATTTTGGCTAACCTGGTGAAGTAACCAGTAGCCTTTATCCTCTCATCCCATATCGGGTGATAGTCGTCTTCCCTCCGCCCATATAGGTGAACACCCACTATAAAAGAGGTACCCATTAGCCATCTAAGTGGGTACCTCCTCCATAGTGGGTGTTCACCTATATGGGCAGGGAGAAGACGACTCTCACCCGATGTGGGACGAGAGGTTAAAGGCTACTGGTTACTTCGGTCAACCAAAATCTTTCGTAAAGGATGATACCCCTTACAAGCTTCAACCATAAAAGACTTTAATCAACTTTTACTTTGTCACGTCTCATTGCAAATAATTGCCAAACAAGCACATTAATAGGAATTCTCAAAACTATTATTAAGAAATACAAAAACCCGCTAGAAGTCAAACATGACAAAGCCGACGCCGGAACTTCTGTCTTGATCTTCACAGAGATTTGTGGGTGATAGTGTTGTGTGTGAATTCCAAAGATTTTGGCTTATGTGAATTACTAGTTGATGCACACGTGCGTTGCACGTGTACAATTCTGAATTATTTTTTCAGTTTTTATTCAAGTTTCTAGAATTATTTGTTTGACATATTCTTTAGATTTTTTTTAATGTTTATATTTAAAAGACTTGACAATAATCTGAAAAAATTAAGTGATATAACAAAATTAAATGTATAATTTGTAAATAAACCGGTAAATTGAACAACATCACCTATTTGAAGCTATTTGTAGAATTTAAAAAAAAAGTGTACACAATTGTACGTGCCACCTTAGAATTCTTTCTGCAATAACATCAGAAGGAAAAAAAACTTGACTACCTAAACCTTGGTAATGACCTTGTTCCCCATCTAGCTTGATTCTTCCCTTTGATCTTCTGTTTATCCAAAGCAACATGAGAAAAAATCAAAATAAAATTTAGTCTTAAAACGCAACAAAAATCATAAACCTCTTACCAGTTGCCAAAAAGGCAAAAAGAATTATAAAAAAAAAATTAGAATTTCGATTAGCACCAACATTAGAAAAGATGACCCCCCACCATGCAAAACAGTTGAACTAAGCTCAATAAAATGGAGTTTTTAAAATTTTGGCTGTAAAATTATATATCTCTTTTTTGGTTGGTATAAAACACAAAGAGATTTTCAAAATGCAAATAAATGAGTGATTTTCACATAAAGCTCAAAGCACAGAATCTCTATTAGATGCCCAAAAAATCAATATGAGTATGAAACTAAAACTAAAATATTTAATTCCAACATTTGAAATTTGACCAGCACTAATCAAAATAGTTGAACTAAACTCCATACGAAAGTACCTGCCATTCTTTTCAACTTAAACTAAGGCACAAAATCCTCAATTTCTCCTCTTCTTTTCCATTCTCCTATAACTAAACATTACATAAATAAAGTGAGAGGAAATGAAAATTATAGAAATAAACAAACAGTCAACTGTTTTGTAAGATAAAATCATCTAATTTTCCCTTTTTCTCTTCTATTTTTCATAATTTTCAAACAAGAGAGGAAGTGAAAATTGTAGATATAGAAGAGATCCATTGATAATGGATAGACCTCTAAAGATGCGGGTGTTTTTTTTTTCATGTGTGCTGCCTAAAATCAACCACCAACTCTCTCTAGAGTCAATTGAAAAACTGTCTTGCTTAGCTAATAAAATTAGAATTGAATGTCAAGTGGGACAAAGTCGTTACCTTCTAATTCTCTCCGATCATGGGTATCACCTTTTTCCAAGCACCATTGAGTACCTTCAACAGTTTCTCATCATCCTTCAACATTAGGATGCTCAAAATTCTCAATCATTACCTTTATTGCACAAAAAATGAGGTAAGAAAATTTACAAATGCATATTCTGAACTGATTATCAATACTGTTCCCATAGAAATGATTGCCTTATCATCAAAAACCTTAAAAAAAAAATTATCGAACACCTTGTGTGCCATGGTATGGTAATGGTGGTCCAACGGTGGGGTTGAATTGGCTAGGGTTTTGGTGTGACGATGGTTGATGGCAGATGGGTTTGGGCTGTGACGCCCCAAAATTTAGGGGTCCGTTGATTACCCATCAACCCGCGGAATACTCGAAAATACTAAGTAACTCGATATCACACCGTTATGTCCCATTTTATCGAGAACCATAACTTAACAAAATTTGGGCAGAGTCTCCTTCGTACAGGGAGTTCTACCCAAAATCCAACCTGTGCAATATAACTTAACATGACTCATCCGAGGCCCAATATAAACAATGACCGCACCAGGTCTATTTATAAATAAACATTGGCCACACCGGGTCCAATTACGCATACTTATATCAAAACATGCAAGGTTACTTTAACATTAGTCCATATATGTTATATTACAATTAATTTGCATAATCTACATGCTAAAGACCAAGTTTTCATAAACCTTTTATAAAAACTCAAAATAAGGTCACAAGTCAGTCCCCTTCATGCCTGATGCTCTCCAAGTGAGCCATCCGCAGGTGCAAACCCCACACCTGAAATGTTTCCCGTATAGGGTGAGCCAACACCTAGTAGAGTAAATCCTACAAAGGCTACTCCCCCCTAGATGCTCATGCTCATGCAACATTTATTTACAACATATAAACAATCATTCCTTATAAAAATATGCATTCTAAGTTGGAATGTAACAATACCATGCCATGAAATGAGATGACCCTCACTTATGCACTTTAACCCGAGTCCTCACCGATTCCCACTACACGATGCAATGCCAAAGTGTTTCATTCCATCATTTATGTACATATCAAATGACATTTTCAAAACTAGGGTCTTTCTTGGAGATGAATGTTCATGGACTTACATCAAGGGTCATCCAAACCCATATACTTTATGGACTCTTATACCAATGGAGTGCATTTTCCAAGTCCCCGGGTCTTGCACCCGAGAGGTCGTCATGCCTCTTCTTGCTAATCCCAACCCAATTTATCATGCAACCAAACCGCTTAGCTAGGTCTTCGACCCAACTTTTTCCAAGCCATCCCGTCAATCACCAAGTGTGGTGTTGACATCAACCATGCCCACACCCATGTGATGAGATGCTTCCGTGCATATGCAATGATATGTCTCATTGCACACAACACAATACTCAATATGCCAAGAACAATGCATGGACAATTTCAACACATCCATGATAAATTTATATTCTAATCATATAAATACCATATTTATCTCAATGATAATATATCAACACATGCATATATCAACAAACACATTTAATCATAAATCATATCATAAGCATATGATTCCACGAGTTAAACTTAAACATGTTATTTTAATTCAATCAAAACAACAATTTTCAAACACTCAAGACATCTAACCAAACACCTTCAAGACATAATTTGTATAACACATAGCATGCTTTCAATTTTCATTAAGTTACATAAAAAATCACATGTAACTTCCACATACCAAAATCAAGCTAGCAAATTAGCTTAAGTCATTTCTATGCTCACTTTTCCATTTTCATTACATAAACATACATATATATCAATATATAAGTTACCTATGTCAATCATATGTAACTTCCACATACCCAATACCAAGCTAGCAATTAGCTTAAACCTTTCTATGCTCACTTTTCCATTTCCATTACATAGACATATAAATATATCAATTTAAAAGTTACATATGTCAATCACATATAACTTCTACATACATATAAAAGTCTATTCATGTGCATAAATATATCAAACCCTTAAATTATCAACATTTAAAGAAAGATTAATCCAAGGTAGGAGGAACCCTACCTCTTGAAGCTTGAAATGAAGCCTAGGCTTCAAGAACACAAGACTTTAAACTTTGCCTTTTGATCTTCGATGAAAATACTCGTTCTTGGTACCCACGCGTAGCCCTAGTCACGTAGAACAACTTTAGCTCTTGGTCTAAGAGATTCCGAGTGACGGAACTCCGGGAAATCGCAAGAGAAAGCTTAAGAACTTTGTGTTTTTTTCCTCTCTTCTCTCTCTCTCTCTTCTTGGCCGGCCAAACAAGGATCAAGTGGGCTAAAAATCTGATTTTCTAAGATATTTACCCATATTTATAATTTTAAATACTTGGCCCACGTCGCGCCACGTGTTCTTCGCTTAATCGGATCCGATTTCGTCCCGAAACGACTAATTACATTACAGGTTAAGTTTAATTAAATTTTATTTAAAATTTTAATAAAAAATAATTAATTTTTAAGTTTATCGCTTTTAGGACCCTCGGTGAGGTCATCCGCCACCCAGTCGCCTCGAACTACGTGCAAAAATCTGACTTAACTCAAAATTCGAAGAAATTTGACATGGTGACTATATTCCGAGATACGAGTCCAACGACGAAGTCCGTTTTGTCATACAAGGTCTAGAGAACACGTATTTTAGCTTTCTCATTATGGTGACAAATTACCATTTTACCCTTATTCACAAAAAATTCAAATTTACCCGGGTTTTACATGGGCTGTGGTGCTGGCTGAAAAAAAGGGGTAGCGGCAATGGTGGTGGGGCTGTGGTGATAGCCTGGGTTGATGGTTGGGAGGAAAGGGGTGGCTGGGGTCTTGTAGAATAAAAAGAGGCAGAGAAAGATAGAATTACATAAGAGAGAACGACGCATTTGCTGCCATCAATGGGCGTTACTGTTCTTGCTCATTGCTGTCGCCTTTGATTGGGGAAGAACGCTACCAATGAAGAATGGAGTATTTCGGCTATGTGAATAAAACTAACGCAGACCTAAAATATCCTATAAGGATATGAAAGGTTAGGACTTAAACGGAGGAGAGAGAGGAGGACTAACGGGTGAAAATGTGTAGAGACAGAGACTAAAGGGTGAGAACTAATTGGAGGTGATGATTAGGGTTTAGTGTGAGATTTAATTCAAAAGGATAAGAATGAGATTGTTGTATTATTAGAGGATAAAATTGAAAAAAAAATATTTTTCACATATATTGACTTTTTAAAATAGTATAGATTTTTTCTGTTTAACTTATTAAAACGACACCGTTGGACTAACAACAACCTGTACTGTTAGTCCCTAACTGCAGAGAAGTTGTACCCATCATTGAATATATGAATAACTATGGGGGTGTAAATGAAGTTTATCCTAATATTTTCTTCTTTGAGTTTTCCTTTTCTCTTTTGTCATAAAAAAAATGAAAAATGTTAATAGAGATTGCTTTCCATTTTAAGCGCAAACGCCAACAAGCGAGAAATGGCGCTCTTCAGTTTGAAGTAGCCTTTCTTTGCAAAGCGTACACATACAGAGAGAGAGAGAGAGAGAGGGAGAGAGACCCTAGGGATATATGTATCGGAGAGACGATGATTCTGAGGACACCACCACCTAGAAAACGAAGGGCCGATTCGAGGCCACCTGAAGATAGCCCTAACTCCGATCGCCGTTTGGTCATCTACGAGGATCCTACGGCGCCGGAATCTTCTCATGATCATATTACTTCCGACCAAATGCTCTGCACTTACCAATGTCGTCAAATGGTACCCTAACCACCCTTTTATTTCTCTTCCCAATTTGAGATTGGATGAAGGAGGTTTGATTTCTACTTGCAAGTACTGATTCATTGAATTTCTCTTTATTGGGCTAGTTTATTTCAGGTTTCGAAGCAATTTTTGATTTTCTGCAATCCAAATTTAATTGTGTGAAATGAGTTACAAGTCTTGGAAACGGGGCTTTTATATGTTATAATTTCTAGCTGTGCATCGATTGTTATTGATAGAACCAGTAGTACCCAAGTCCCAAATAACTTATCTTCAACTCGTAGAGCGATACATCATCATCTCCGAGATTAATCTGGTTCTGCTCCAGTCAAATACTCCGCCATAGTTGAAGTGGTGGCACTTAAACCACAAAACGTCACCTCCTACCGTGTCCTCTCCTCCAACACCATAACGAGCCCACAACCGTGGTTGGCATCATCTATGTAGCGTCAAAATGGAGAGGACACAAGCGCACAACACCTCCTAGCAACTTCATTATGCTAGTTCAGCAAATATTCATTTGAAGCACATAAAGGGTGCTCCTTGTACATGTGCTGTATACAAGGATAGAGAACAAACAATCAAGATCTACCACCCGAGATACAGATTATAAGAAAACTAGCTAAAACTAGTAGGTTTTTCTGGGCTTATTCAATTTGCAGTGACTCTCACTTCCCTGACCTTCTCGAAATTATATGATGTGTAATTTTGTTGCAAATTGTGGGTAGTGGATGCAATTTTTTCGTGTTCCATTTACCTTTTTTTAAAACATTTATGTGTTGAACTTTGCTTTTGGTTCCAGGAATAACTTGTCAATACTGCAGGTTAAGTCAGAGTTTTTTGATGCCTTAAGCAGTGCAGAGAAACAAGCATATGATTATCAATCTAAGTTGGAGGAACTGAATGACAATTTTTGCAAAGCGGGTGAGTTTTTGAAATTGGACTGTTGCAGCATAATATGAAGACTCCTTTGTTTCTGCTACAGTTTAACAGTTTCTTAAATAGATCTTTACATTTGTTAACTAAGGCCAGGTAGCATAAAAGTTGAACCCATTGCTTCCTAAGGTTCTATTCAAAAATAGGAAACAAAACTAGTCTTCATATTTTTGGGTGATATGTGATCTATATTTGGCTGAAGGTTTTAGGGTGTATTTTGGACTAAAGTAGTGGAATGGTTTATTTTTCCACTCCATATTGAAAATGAGTGGTATAATGTAGTGCGAAATGGTAATGAGGGTTGTGATCATGGTTACCACAATTCACTAAACTCTTGACGATCCATAATTTGAGTACATTGATTCCAAATGGGGCAGGTTCCCGGTCACGATCACCAAAATGGGCAACTCTAAATTGTAGTACTAACCCTAAATCAATTTACTTTAGAACATGTAAAATAAATATAAAATACATATTAATTGACTACGTGTATATAGATTTATAATTATATATTATTTTAGATAATAGAAAATCAAGAAGAATTATAAGATAAAT
>CM042191.1:23832541-23861113 GCA_023539305.1 Ilex asprella
CCCACCCTGGCTCATGCCTCCCTCCGCCTCTGCTCATGCTAGAGTGTAGGAGCATCACTCTTTGTTTGCCAAAATGTCTCCACAGAAACTTAATATTTTCCCAATCTGACATAAAACCTAACTGGTCACCAGACAACTGCAAAAGAAGACAAAAGTACCACATACACTTTTTTTCTTCTCTGTCTAAAATGACATAAGTTCCTATGTACCACAATTGGGAATGTTTCATGGCTTTCCTTTCGATGTTAAATCTGTTGGGGCAGACTAGAAGCAAAGTGGACAAACAATGAGAAAACAAAGTATTTTTTTATTACAGAACACTTTGGGTACAAGAGTTAAGGGAAGTTATAGAGCTGCTACTCCTGTAATACTTTTTTTTCTTATTTTAATCACTTACAAAACATGCACCATAACTATCCTTATATAGGAAATTACATAAGAAATTAATAAAAAAATAATAACAGCCTCCTAAACACTTTGGGAGATGAAAAGACTTATGGGAAGATTCAAACATAAAACTTCCAAACTTTTGAAAATTGTAAATTAATTTCTAACATCTCCTCTTAATTAGTGATTTTCAGTTGCATCTTGAATTGCTCAAATTTTTTAGAAGCTCACAGTAGATGATTGTAGGCTCCTCATTCTTTTGTTGCAAATCAGCCAAAATTCTTCGTAACCAGACAACTTCACATGCTGCTTCTGTTGCTGCAATATATTCTACTTCTGCTGATGATAATGCAATGGTCCTTTGCTTTCTTGAACTCCATTAGATCACCTTTGAACCCAAACTGAACAAATAACCTGATGTGCTCTTTCGGTCATCAAGAGAGCCTGCCCAATCATTGTCAGTAAAACTTGTAATTTTGTTGTCTGCATATTTCACATACTTGAGCCCAAGTTTCTTAGTGCCTTGAAGATAGTGAAGGATTCGCTTTCCTGATGCAAATGAATCTTACTTGGTTTGTTAATGAATCTAGAAATGACATTAACAGAGTGAACAATATCAGGTCTTGTATTTGTGAGATAAACCAAATAGCCAATCAGACTTTGAAAAACTCTTGAATCAGTCTGATCTGCTCCATCATTCTGCTGCAATTTTTCATTAAGAGCTATAGGAGTAGCAACTGACTTGCATTTTTTCATTTGGAATTTCTTCAACAAATTCTCAACATACTTTTCTTGAGAGATAAAGAATCTCTCCCCGTGATTGCTTCACTTGAATCCCAAGAAAGTATTTCATTATCCCTAAATCTATCATTTCATATTCAATCATCATAGCCTTTTTGAAATCCTCCAACATTCTTGGATTTGTGCTGGTGTAGATCAGATCCTCAACATCTGAACAAACAGCAAGAAAATCAGTACCTTCTTTCTTCACATAAGGTGATGGTTCACTTGGACTTATTTCAAAACCTTTTTTGAAAGTAGCGATCAATCTTGTTGTTCTAAGCTCTAGGAGCCTGTTTTAAGCAGTATAGAGCCTTTTGAAGCCGATAAACCTTGCTTTCCTTTCCTTTCCTTTGACTACATATCCTTGAGGCTGCTTCATGTACACCTCGTTATTCAATTCACCATTTAGAAATGCAGATTTTACATCAAGCTGAAATACTTTCAACTCCAGTTGGGATGCAATGGCAAAAAGAAGTCTTATGTTTTCCATACGAGCAACAAGAGCGAAAGTTTCAGTAAAATCAAATTCAGGTTGTTGTGAATAGCTTTTTGCTACAAGCCGAGCTTTATGTTTTTGAATGCTTCCATCTTCTCTATACTTTGTTTTGTAAATCCACTTTAACCTAATCACATATTTTCCATTTGGCAAATCGACAAGTTCCCATGTATGGTTTTTCTCAATGCTGGCCATTTCTTCATTCATAGCTTTTTTCCATACTTCCTTTTTTGCAGCTTCTTCAAAATTTTGTGGTTCATAAGCAAAGAAAGCAACATCACAAGAATGATAAAAATCAGATAAGGGTCGAACCTTACTTGGTGGACATTCAGATTCTAAAGAAACCTCTTCTGATGAGGATGAGCCTGAAGGTCTTGGTGGGCTAGCTACTAGACTTGAATTAGAACTTGTGTTTTGACTTGCTGATGGATGGGAATTTCCATGAAATGTTGCTGGTTCAGGAATCTCAAATAATTTTGGTGCAGATGATGAATTCCCATCTCATTTTCATGCTGCCATCTCATAAAAAACAATATCTCTGGACATTATGAGCTGATTTTTCTTTGGGTTAAAGAGTCGATAACCCTTTGATTTATCACTGTAGCCAATGAAGATAATTTTTCCCCTTTTCATCAAACTTTTCTCGCTCTTAAGAAGGAATAAGAGCATATGCAATACACCTAAAGACTCTAAGTTGATTGACCTGCAACGTTTGCTTGTTCCATTCTTCAAATGGAGTCTTGTTTTGAACTGCCTTTGTTGGAGATCGATTGAGAATGTACACTGTTGAATTTACAGCTTCAGTCTAGAATTTATTCGAAAGTCCTTTTCCTTTAAGCATGTTTCCTTGCAATTTCTGCAATTGTCTAATTTTTCCTGTCCGCTATGCCATTTTGTTGGGGTGTGTGCTGAATGGTGAGCTGCCTTTGAATTCTATTTTCCCTCTTGTAAGAGAGAAAAGGCTTGTAGATAAACTCTCCTCCTCGATCAGTTCTGAGCATCTTCAATTTGCAGCGGCTTTGTCTTTCTGCAAGAGCTTGAAACTGAAGAAAAATGGAGAAAGCTTTTGATTTTTTATTACGAAAATACATCCACATCATTCTGGTATAGTCATCAACAAAGAGAATAAAAAATTTTCTATTGTTTAAGGATGATGTCCTAGTTGGTCCACATATATCAACATGCACCAGCTCCAAAAAACTATGAGCTCGCCATGAAGTTTTTGGAAATGGAAGTCGATGCATTTTTCCAAAAATACAACATTCACAAATTCTTTCTTCTTTTCCATGGAAGGAATACCAATTACCATATTCTTTTGCTTTAACAAAAAGAGACCTTTGTCATTTAAATGGCCACATCTTAGGTGCCAAATACAGGATTCATCAGCACTTTCAAATTTGAGTGCAACTTTGTCATTCAAGGAAGCACTTAGAAGAAAAACTCTGTTTGAAGTCATATCTACTTTTGTCACTATTGTACTATTCTTTTTTATCAAAGATTAGACATTCCTCACCATCAAAGACTAATTTGTAGCCTTTTGGAATCATTTGTCCAACACTTAGGAGATTTTGAGTTAAGCATGGAACATATAGAACATCATGAATAAACCTTTCTTTACCTCCCTTCGTGAAGACAGAGACAATTCCTTTTCTTTCAATTTTTTTGGGTTTCCCATCTCCAAGCTTTACTTGAGATGAGTAATTGCCATCTACCTCCACAAAAATTTCTCGATTTCCTGTCATATGGTTACTGTAGCCACTATCCAAGTACTAAACATTTTGTGAGTTGTACTCAACATTCATGCAAGAATAAAATAGTTGTTCTGCATCAACTTCCTTTGTGAGATATGCTTCACTTGTTTTCTTTTTATCTTTATCTTGGTACCAACAATCTCTTTGTGAATGATTTGGTATTTTGCATTTAGTGCACTTACATCTACAATCTTTAGATTCATGATCAGACTTCTTACAAACATAACAATGGGAATTTAGAGTTACCATATTTATGCTAAAAAATTGCTCTTCTTCCTCTGCCTCTACCAAGGCCTGAGTTCTGGTTCCCATGACCTCTTCCATATGACCCCCTTCTTTGAGACGAGCCCCCTCTTTGATCTTGCTCTGGTTTGAAAAATTTCTTCTCTGATATGTTGACTATAGATTGAAATGCTTGCTCCAATGATTGACTTGAAAACCTGCTCATTTTTTTCTCATGAGTCTCAAGAGACCATATTAGTTCATACATGGAGAGTTTTGATAAATTTTTAGATTCTTCAATTGCAGGAACAACATGTTCAAATTTTTGTGTCAAACTTCTAAGAATCTTTTCAACAATTTTTTTCTCTTGAATAGTGTCATCGCAACTTTGAATTTGATTAACTATTTCAGACACTCTAGAAAAATAATCTTTGATACTTTCACTTTCCTTCATCAACAAATTATCAAAATATGTCCATAATGTTTGAAGCTTAATAGAGATGGCTTTGTCATTCCCTTGAAACTCCATTTGCAAATTTCCCACGCTTCTTTTGCTTTCTTCACTCTAAAAATTCTGGGAAAGATGGATTTACTTACCCCTTGATGTATCAATCTCAGGGCACTTGCATCCTTCTATGTGTTCTCCTTGTGTTGCTTTTTTTTTGTACTTGTGTCCAAGTTGAAGGGTCATTAGATGGTTCTTTATAGCCATCTTCAATTATATCCCACATATCATGAGAAATAAAGATAGTTTACATTTGAGAGCTCCAATAATCATAACTTTCACCATCAAATATTGGAACTTGATTTGGAGAATATGCAAACAACAAGGTTGAGAAGCCTACAACCATGTGGACTCAAGAGAGAGCAGTCATGGTACAAGAAAAAAATGAAATAGGGACTGGAGAAAAATGCTCTGATACCAATTTTTTTGGGGGGCATACTAGAAGCAAAGTGGACAAACAATGAGAAAACGTAGTATTTTTTTTACTATAGAACACTTTGGGTACAGGAGTTAAGGGAATTTACAAAGTTGCTTCTCTTGTAATGCTTTTTTTTTTTGTTTCTAATCACTTACAAAACATGCACCATAACTATCCTTACATAGAAAATTACATAAGAAATTAATAAGAAAATAATAACAGCCACCTAAACACTTTGGGAGAAGAAAAGATTTATGAGAAGACTCGAGCATAAAACTTCCAGACTTTTGAAAATTACAAATTAATTTCTAACAAAATCATGCATGAGAATGTTGGAACATTTTAATTATATGTTTATTTTATTAAAACATTCTTATAGGTCCTACACGTGTGGTGTTTTAATCATAGGTTAAAGATTGTCTACCTCAACTAGGAGTGCATAACTTAATTGGTTATACATGAGGTGTGGTTTCCCTAATAATGAGTGGAAGTCTACCACTCTCCTAGGACTTTTTTGATGGACAGAGGACTATGAGATAAAGTGTTATATATATGCAATAGCCATCCCCCTCTTAATTCACCAGTTTTCCATCACTCTGGTGTGCATCAGAGACTGTGGTAGAGCAATGCTTTTTTCGATTAAAGCTACAAGAAACAAGAGGTTGTTATATTTATTAAGTTTCACTATCTTTATTAAGTTTGATCGTCAAAATCACGATCTACAGATTTGTCGATTACATTTTTTAAATTTAAGATGATTATTAGATTTGATTATGTAGAATATTATTATATTTGATTATGTAGAATATTCTAAATCCAAATTTATCAGAGTTTGATAAACCCAACAAGTGGTATTAGAGGAAGTTTAAGTATTCTCTTAAATATTTCTTCTACAAACGGTGACCAATGGGGTTAAATGGCAGCCTTCGCTAATCAGTTGGCAAAAATTTAATATTTATGGGGCATGCAAAGGAAATCCGGTATAGAGATTATTTGTGACCTAGGATTAAGGGATAATTATAGACTCAGACTTTAAGATCTTGGTTGATATGTTGCATCAGTCAACTCCTCCAAATTGAAAATTTACAGCGACATCAGACTGCCAACTCTTAAGGAATAGAGACCTACCTTGGAAAAACCATGGGCCCGCTTCCAACACCTTGGTTCCAGATTCCTCATCCTCAAATTTGAAGAAGAAGAAACCATGCTCATTAGCCAGAACCTCCAACAGACCCATTTTGTCCCAAATCTTATGGGCAATGAAAGAAACTGTTGTGAATGACATTTTTTTCTCAATGAAATAACCCACAAGGCAGTTTCTCCATAAGGCACAACCTTTGGAAGCAACCTTAGGTGGAGGTTGGACAATAATCCAGTTATTAACTCTTTTTGGTTCAAAATATTTCAACTTCATAGCATCCTGTTCAGACCTGCTTGTTTCTGGGTTAGGTTGATACCTGCCATATTTTAGAACATGGTTCCATGGGGTATTGGTAGCAGATTTATGCTGAGTAGAGGAGATGTCCCCTGTTTTGGAAGGGACCTTCATCTTTTGGAGCTTGCTGGTAGATGCAATGTGACCCACCACAGGCTCGGTGATGGTAGGGGCAATAAAGAGAGCATTAACTTCCTTAGAAGTGGGATCCCTTTGTTGATTAGCCACTGGCGCCATCTGGGACCTACCAATTTGACAAGTAATTGCAGGATCTGCTGAAGGGGCAGAGACACCCGCCGTAACAACCCTAGGAATAGAAATGGGAATTGGGTCCATTCCAACAGGAACTCCGATGGTGGATGGAGGTTAGAATGGTGAGGAAACGAAGGAGAAGAAGCAGAGGAAGAGAGCGTGAGGGGTGATGAGAGTGTGGGGGGAAAAACAGACAAAATAGGAAAGATATTTTTATTTGCTAAATCTTAGCGATATTGTAGGAGATATTTTCATAGATTTTCTAGGAATATGAGATAGACGTAAAAGGAAATATGTTCTTTAGAAAATCAGTTGTATCTCTCTCTTTTTGCCTGTTTTCCAATAAATACCAACTCATAGGGAATTTTTAGACACATCGCTACCTCCCGGGAGCAGGGGCTCCTGCTCTTCCTTTTTCTTCATTGTTCTTTTATTTAGTTTAGTTTGTAAGCACAAGTCTTCATTAGTTTTCAATTCTATTGAACAAGTTACAATAGTTTATTTCTTTGCTTGAAAGTGCTTTTCAATACAAGTTTGATTTATTTGCTTTAAGTTACTATGTCTTCCATACTTGCTTTTAATTCATTTTATTTTATGTTTGAGTAGTTTAATTTCGTTGTAATCTGATGAGGGATTCTTATCTGTGAATGAGGATTTTGAACTAACTAGGGTTTTTCCAAAGATTAAGTTATTTTGTTGATTAAATAATTAAAGTTAAAAATATAGGTGATATGTATATCTTTTTGTTTATACGTAGACAACTCAGACTTGACACGGATAATTCTTGGAATCACTGCAACTAATGTGAATATAATTCTTTCAAGATTAATTCAATCAATTTAAATACACATGAATTTTTTTCTTGATTTGAAGTTGAATATTTTCTGTTCAAGGGCGTTTGATTACAAACCTGAATGGGTTATAAATTAGGTCGAAATTTCTATTCACATCGAAATGAACTCTGAAGATTAAATGATTTCTTTTAATATTGTATTTTAGTTTTTCAATCAATTATAAATTTTTCCAAAACCCAAAATATTTTTATTTTTTATTTTACTTTTTTCAACTTTTTATTTTATCATTTATTTTCTTTGAGGAGATGAGCTCGGTAATCGATCGAGTTACTAAACGATACATTCGTACACTTGGGAACCTATTTTATTATCTACCAACTTTTTGAGAAACTAGCATTTTTGGCGTTGTTGCCAGAAAAAGCAAGCTTAGAATTTGAAACGTGATTCAGATTAACGACATGTGAGTCTTGTAATGTTCATTGCAAGTCCAGGTATGTTTTTGGTTGTGAATAATTTATTTTGTTTTACATTTTTTTATATATAGAATTTTTTTTTATGATTTTTCTATTTTATTTAATAAGGTGTTAAATACTCCCTTATGGAGTATATTTGTGGGATTTGTTCTGAGCATGGACATATCATTGAAGATTGTCCAAGAATTTCAAATGCTCAACAATTTTCGTTGGATCAATTTAATGATATACTTGATTTCCAACAACCTTACTCCAACCATGATTATGAACATTGTTATCATAATTATAGTTGGGGTATGAATATTATACACCAGATAATCGTACATTACTATATGAACTATTTTATTCTTCATTAAATCATATTCTTGTGAACACTCTTAATGAATTTATGCAAACCCAAATGATTATTAATACTCAAATTAATCAATATCTAAATATTAAGGATAGTCTCAATGAATTAAATGTGGCCATAGTTCTACTCCTAACTGATCTAACCTCCTGCTAATCTAACATCTAACTTTATTTAAGATCTTACTATAGAAGACAATACACAAGGTCAATACATTGAGAATTATTCTTTTTATGAAATGCAGTTTGAACACTGTCTATCCTTTCCTATTACTATAATGTCGAGAATATTAATTTTTCTATCAGTCAACAGGCTCAAGAGCCTAATGATTCTTCATTACAAAGAGTGAAAAATGAGATGGACATGATGGAAGTTGATTTCAAAGTTGTACTTGAACAAAAACCTTCTTAAGCCTTATTTTGGACTTGCCTAAATATGTACATGTTTTATTTTTATTAAATTCTTTAAAAGTGTTTTGGAATGATGAATGGGTAAATAAAATGAGAATTACAGTGGAACATTAAAATTTAATTTTTTTAAATTTTAAAAATAGGAAATATATATATAAGTTAAAACCAGATTAATGGTTAGTTTTTTCCTTTTCTTGTACATAGTAGTTAGATTTATTTTTTTATAATTTATTTTATCTTATTTGCTTTTATTTATTTATAGATTTGCACACACCCTTTTACCGTGTACCCGTTATTATTTGGAGTTTCATGTTAATATCTTTCATTGAACATAATGCTGGGTCTAAGTTGAAGGGTGTACATATTTTTAAGTGCTTTAATTTTCTTTTGTGTTTTATTTTCTTGGTAATTTTATTAGTTTGTTTTACTTATTTCTTTTTGTGCAGTTTACTTTTTGTTTTGCAGTCGTGGTTTATTGTTGGAGTTTATTGCCAGATGTTTTCTTTTCCTTTATTGTCTTCATTTTTTTATTTCATGCCTGTTTTGCATTGAGGACAATGTATGATTTAAGTTCGGGGGTAAGGGTTGCACCATTATGTACAACTACCACGCACTACTTATAAAAAGAAAAAAATTGAAAAAAAAATCCAATTTAGACTGTATTATTCTCTCTTAATTAGGATGAGATTTTTGATAATTCAACTTGAATCTTGAGTTATTTGTGTATTCAAATTGAATGAGATGCACATCTTAAAATGCTTGATATCTATAGTGGAGATGAATGTATGACCTATATGAGTTTTCTGTCATTCTTTGTTGGAGTGTTATTATATATTCACTCAAAAGACTATTATTTCAATTTCAATATCTTTCAATAATCTCATTATTTTTTTTGGTTAGTTTAAATGAGGTGATTAGTTGATTATATCTCAATGCTAGAAGTATCTTGTGATACATTCCTGAGAAATGATTTATGCCATGTTTAAATAAATTTGAACCTTAGCTTATTCTTTCTTGACATCATCCGTAGTAGCCGTGATTGAGCTTTAATGAGAAGTTATATTCTTAACCTTGTAAATCATCAAGTCAAGCATAAATATGTTATCTCAGAACTTAGATTTTATACAATTTGAAAAGGGAATGGTGGCTACTAGAAAATAAAAAAATGAGGATGATGAGTATTTGAGTTTATTGCTGAAATCCAAAAAAAAAAGAAAAGAAAAGAAAAGAAAAGAAAAGAAAAAGAACAAAAGAAAGAGAAAGATAAAAAAAATTAAGTATCTTCGAAAAAAATGTTGGAAAAGGAAACATAGAAAAATACATGTCATGAGCTATTATTTGCAAAGAAGGAGATTTGGGTGAAAAAATTGTATTTATGGGATACTCTTTTGAATTCCTTATTATTCTTCGATTCTACAATCCAATTTTTCTCAACGCCACATTACAACCAGAGAAAAGTCCTATTTGATCATAAGAATCGTGGCAAGTGTTTTTACCCAAATGAAATGTGAGATATATTAGGTATATTACTTTTATTTGCTTTAGCATTCTTTCATGGGATTATGCCAAAGTCGTTTCATTTGACTGTTGTTCTCTATTTAAAAAATATATGTGAGTTATATTTTGTTTTAACTATGTAATTTCTCTCCTCACATATAACCTATGAGTGAAATAGTCTTTATAATTAAAGATTTTCTATTTTGAGAGTGAGTCCTTGGTGAGATTTGCCTCAAAGCTAAAATTGAATAGCTAATAGATATGTGGGTTTTATTTGATAAATCTCTTAAATTGCACAATTATTTCACACACACATGAGTTTATAATTTTGATGTGAATGTGAATACTTTTACATAACATTTAAATGTATAGTTTAGACTTTATTTGAATAATTTAAATGGATGGTGAATTATTTTTAAATTTTATCATTAATTATGAATTAATAATATGTTCTAAATTTGCGGATTAATAAAAGAAAGTTTGTAGGTATCTTCATTGAAAATTTTTATGAGACAAAACTCATTCATCAGAGATAACTTAGGAGTTTAAAAGCTTGTTGCATATGCTAAATGCAATCGTGATCCCTACGAAAACGGCTTTATGTTTTAAGTTTGCTAGGGACTAGCAAAGACTAAGTTGGGGGGGGGGGGAGTGTGATGAGAGCATAATATTTCATATTTTATGTCTCGTATCTTTCGCCTTACCTCAGTTAGTTATCTATTTGCGTTGTTTTAGCTTAGTTTTGTATTTTATAGAGAATATTTGTGTTTGTAGATAAACTAGTGTAAGAACAAGATTTTATATACATTTTGATGCTTTGGAAGACTTTGGCAACGAGTTAGAGGAGCTACGAGTTAAAGTAGGAGCATTACAGTGGAAATTCAAAAGAAAACCATTTCTACTTGTAGATTTCCTACCTGTTCATTAGACAACATAATGGGTTTTACTGGTACCAGTTAATTCCTCTCGCTAAAAGTGAAACAAAAACCTTTGCTACCGGTTGGTTGATATTATTCTACCGATAGGTCCATAATAGAGAGTTGTTTGACCAGTAGCTGCAAATAGCTACCAGTTCGTCAGAGAACAGAGAGTAATTCTACCGGTAGGTCGAATTGTGCTTTCTACCCATAGGTTAGTGTTAAAATTTAACGAGGACTCCTTCTCCCAGACGTTGACTGGCAGAATCTTCAAGAATATCTTCCAGGATTTTCAAGGCTTTATTGGAGGAAAAATAGATAAAAGAGGAAAGTGATTTTTATTGGCTAAATCTTAGAGATATTGTAGGAGGTATTTTTGAAGATTTTCTAAGTATAAGAGATAGACATAGAAGGAAAGATGATCTTTAAAAAATCAGTTGCATCTTTCTATTTCTGCCCGCTTTCCTTAAAATACCAACCCATAGGGTTTTTTTAGACACACCGCTCCCTCCTTGGACTTCTTCAGGGGGCTGCTTCTTCTTCTTTTTCTTTATTGTTCTTTCATTTAGTTTAGTTTGCAAGCACAAGTCTTCATTTGTTTTCAATTCTGTTGAACAAGTCACATTATTTTATTTCTTTTCTTGTAATTGCTTTTCAATACAAGTTTTCTTTATTTGCTTTAAGTTACCATGTCTTCCATACTTGCTTTTAATTCAATTTACTTTATGTTTGAGTAGTTTAATTACAGTGTAATCAAATGAGAGATTCTTATCTGTGAATGGAGATTTTTAACTAACTAGGGTTTTTTTTCAAAGATTAAGTTATTTTGTTGATTGAATAATTAAAGTTGAAAACACGGGTGACGTGTATATCTTCTTGCTTATCCCTAGGCAACTCAGACTTGGCATAGGTAATTCTTGCAATCACTATAATCAATGTGAATGTAATTCTTTCAAAATTAAGTCAATCAATTTAAATACACATTAGTTTTTTTCTTGATTTCAAGTTAAATATTTTTAGTTCAATTGCATTTGATTACAAACTTGAATGAGTTATAAATTAGGTCAAAATTTCTATTCACGGTGAGATGAACTCTAAAGATTAACTAGTTTTTTTTAATATTTTCTTTTAGTTTTTCAATCAATCATACAATTTTCTAAAATCTAAATGATTTTATTTTTTATTTTTTTTAATTTTGTCACCCTTTGAATTTGTCCTTCGTTTTCCCTAAGAAGACAACCTTGGCATCGACTGAGTAATTAAATGATATATTCCTGCACTTCAGAACCTATTTTATCATCTACCCACTTTTGAGAAATAAGCACTGACAATGGATACATGCAGGGGAAGACCCTTCATTTTGCTAGATGTAAGGGGAACCATGTAGAAAAAGATTGTCACTGGGTCCTAGGAGCATGTTTTGGGTGTGGCCAACAAGGGCATAAGATAGTTGACTGTCCTAGCACACAGAATACTCCAACAACAATTCGAGGATTGTGTTTTAACTGTGGTTAGCAAGGCCATTGAGCAGTTAGATGTACCTACTATTTCATTCAGGCATGTTGAGCAATCCAAGCGCCTGTAATGGACCAAGCACCAGTCAATAGCCAGGATAAGAAAAGAGATCAGAAACTGGAGACTCATGGGAGAGTTTTTGTACTTACTCAACATGATGCTCTAACCTCTCATGCTGTGGTGACAAGTATTATTCATATAAATTTAGTACGTGCTTATGCATTATTTGATTCTGATGCTGCTCATTTATTTGTGTCTGATAGTTTTCTTAAGAGGCATGGCATAGTTTGTGAATCCATGGTGATTGAATTCTGTGTGGATACTCCAGTTGGGAGTGTTTTGCTCACTAACAGAGTGTGTAAGTCTTCTTCGATCCAAATAGGAGATAGAGTTTCTAGCTGATTTGATTGTGCTAGGTATACATGTTTTTAATATTATCCTCAGGATGGATTGGTTAGCAGCCCATCATGCATTTGTAGATTGTCATGGAAAGAAGGTGAAATTTCAAATCCCTGGTCAATTAGAATTTTTCTTTACAGGTAGTAAAGCACATGCCCCTCAATGAGTGATCTCAGTTCTACAGGCCAGACGCATGTCGAGTAGAGTTTGTAAGGGTTACTTGTATAAGGGATATTAAACTAGGGGAAAGTAAATTGGAGGATTTTCCCATAGTGTGTAAATTCCCCTATGTCTTTCCAGAAAACTAGCTAGGGCTACTACCAGATAGGGAGATTGAGTTTTCAATTGATTTGATACTAGGTACGAGCCCTATTTCAAAAGCTCCATATAGAATGGCTCCAATAGAATTGAAAGAATTGAAGGAGCAGCTACAAGAGTTTTTAGACAAGGGTTTCATTAAGCCTAGTGTCTGACAATGAGGAGCTCCAGTACTATTTGTTAAGAAGAAAGACATGACCATGTGACTTTTCATTGATTATCGAGAGCTTAATAAGGTGACAGTGAGAATAAGTATTCTCTACCAAGAATTGATGACTTATTCGGTCAATTGCGGGGAGGTCAAATATTCTCCAAGATTGATATTTGATTGGGTTATCACCAATTGAAGATTAGGGAAAATCTCATTTCTAAGACAACCTTTTGAACGAGATACGAGCACTAAGAATTCTTAGTGATGCCATTTGGATTAACCAATGCACTAGCAACATTCATGGATGTTATGAATTGAGTGTTAAAACATTTTTTGGATCAGTTTGTGGTGGTTTTTATAGAAAACATTGGTGCACTCAAAGAGTAGTGAGGAGCATGAAAAACATTTGCGGTTGGTATTACAAGTCCTCAGGGAGAAGAAATTGTATGCTAAACTATCTAAGTGTGAGTTTTGGCTAGAAAGTGTGGCATCCTTGGGACATGTAATCTCCAAGGATGGAATTTCTATGGACCCAAAGAAAGTGGAAGCAGTAGTTGAGTGGAATAGATCGTCCAACATTTGTGAGATTTGTAGCTTTTTGGGTTTAGCTGGGTACTATAGGATATTTATCGGTGGATTCTCTCATTTAGCATTGCCCTCGACTTGCTTGACTCAAAAGGGGGGGTCAAGTTTGCATGGTCTGAGGATTGTGAACACAGTTTGCTTGAGCTAAAGAAACGATTGGTCATAACTCCAATCCTTACCATACCCATAGGGAATGGAGGCTTCGTTATTTATAGCGATGATTCAAAAAAATGGTTGGGCTGTGTGCTGATGCAGAATGATAAGGTGGTAGAATATGCTTCCAGAAAGTTAAAACATTATGAGCTAAACTACCCCACACAGGATCTAGAACTAGCAGCTATGATTTTTGCAATTAAAATTTGGAGACATTATTTATATGGGAGCGATGTGAGATATTCATAGATCATTTAGTCTGAAGTATATCTTCACCCAAAAAGAGTTAAATATGAGAAATAGAAGCTGGTTAGAGCTGTTGAAGGATTATGATGTGACTACCAACTACCACTCAAGAAAGCCCAATGTTGTGGCAAATGCCTTAAGTAGGAAATCTTTGAGCAATATAGCAGTATTGATGACATCTCAGAGACATATATTGAAGAACTTAGAGAAGATGAAGATCAAAATTAAGTCACAAGAGATGGGATTTTTATTGTCTAATCTTGGGGTCGAGCCCACCTTAATCAACATAATTAAAGGTATCCAAGCTCATGCCCCTCAGTTGCATACAATTAAGGGTGAATTGGAGTGAGGTACCTCGTCTGAATTCAATGTACATGAGGATAGATCGTTGCGGCTTGGTAGAAGATTATGTGTACCTAACAATGTAGAGTTGAAAAGAATGGTTCTCAGAGAAGCTCATATAATGGGGTATACGGTGCATCCTAGAAGTACAAAGATGTATGGCGATTTGAAGGAGACCTTATGGTGGAATAACATGAAGAGAGATATTGTTCTGTTTTTTTTTTTCACAACGGTTAGTATGTCAACAAATAAAAGCTAAACACCATGCAGCCAGGTTCGCTCCATGATGGCGTTATAGGCCAAATATGCATCTACAACTAGTAACTCGACCATTGTAGCAATGGGTGCTTATCTGTCAAAGATGTGTGTAATGTCGATGTGCTTCCCGAGCGTAGGAAAAATGTATTGTGTAGTAACTTGGAAAATCCAAGATTGTCTCCACAGAGAACAAGGTAAATTCAAACGGTGATTTTTGCAAATAAAATGAAAAATCATTTTTTTAAGGTTGTTGATAAAAGCAACTAATGCAATGTAGTCAAATGGAGAAATAATCAACTAATCCTTGGAATTCATCTCACCATAACCAAGCTCATTGATTCTCATTTATAACTCATTTAGACTTGTAATCAAACTCATTGAGATGGAATATATTCAACTAAAATCGAATTTTGGGAAAATATGTATCTTTTGAGGATAAGAAATGATTGTTGGAAAGGTAAAAATCTTGTCAACAACATCATCAACTCCAAGCATTACCCCTGCCGAAAAATCCGTCAATGGGAAATTAAAAGGTTTACACATCAAGCAAGTTTTCAAATGTGATTTTTCCCATCTTTGAAGACACTACATAGTTAGAATCCATTTGAAAATCAATATCACTTGATCACAAGTGAGAATCATTCCTTGGATTATGCTGAAGCTTAGCTGGAAGTAAAACCCATCAAACCAAAATCGGCAACAATAGAGATGAAAATCAAAGGAAAATAAACAATGATATTGAAAAGATTAACTCTACTAAGATGTACTTCAAAATAGCAAGTTCGAATACAAGAACAAAATACACCAACTAAGCTTTCAAATGGAAAATAAAGATGCTCTGTTTTTCCCTCCGTCGCGGGCTGAATTCCCCCACTTTCTAAAATAGGTAAACCTAAGACTCTTAAAAAAATCTAAAAAATCCCTCTCTCAAGTGTGAGGATAGTCATATATAGTGTGTCTTCCTTTCTTTCTCTCTCCTTATTGGCCCAATGTGAGGTGGGTGGTGGTCCAATGTCGTAGAAGCTTCTTCCCGCCAATTTGCCATCCACTCAGAGATTGCCACATGTAGCTTTGGGAGATCCAAGACCAATCAAGAGATTGTTTGTCTTGGTAAGGGTAGCCTCCACTTGACTGTAGAAATGGATAAAAGTATCTTACGCCAAGAAAAAGGAAGTTTGGGAATTGTGCAACGTAGTTGTTTGCTGAAGAACTGGTACAATGGTAAGGATAAACCGGTTGAAGAGCTTCTATTTGAGTTTGTACAAATACAAAGATAAGGATGAGCCAATAGGAGGGGATTATGTTCCCTGATGAACCGGTACAAAGATGTTGTACTGGTACAACCCTTTTCTATCTCTTGGTAAACCGGTACAAGTTGTATTGGTACAATAGGGTCTTTTTCCTATTTTTGCTACTGTTGCTCCTGGTTCATTTCCAGTCTTTCCCCAAAGCTTTCCCGAGGCATCCAATCAATTCTAATTCATTCCTCCTAAGTTCATCTTTCCTGCAACACCTGATTTACACACTTAATCATAAATTCAACATACTATGGGAGAATAATCAATAAGCAAATGCAAAAGGGGTAGGGATAAGTTATGAAATATGCAAAATATTATGCTCAACAATAGGTCCTACTTGCACTGGTAGTGTAATTTTGCCCTTTGGAATCACAATCCAACCACTAAACCCTACTAGTGGAGTGTAAACCGACTTGAGGTTTTCCTCTTTTAGGTTGAGCTTTTAGAATAACCCTATATACATCACTTCTGAAGAGATCCCCTAGTCGATTAGGATCCTTTTGACATCAGTATTCACTATCCTCAATTTCAAGATCAAGGTTTCATTATGGAAACAATGAATCCTTATCAGATTATAATAAAAAAAACTAATCAGTTCATCTAATCGATTGATTCTCGGCTTCTTGTAAACCTATTTGGCCTCGGGGTCGACCTAGAAAATTTATCTAACTTGAGCAGCCTTCTGGATGTTGGCTCTGGCGGCTTTATTTGTAGCCATGTCAGGGTGCATGGTTGCATAGATCAGGTTAATCACTTCGATAGGATCCTGTACCTGACCTCGAATCTCTTCCTTCTTGTCGTTGCCTTGACCTTGGTCCTTGTTTCATCTATAATTTGGGACAAGTGGCCTTTTCGAACTTGTTCCTCTAGGTGTTGCTTCAGAGAATGACAATTCTTCGTCATGTGCCCGATATCACAGTGGTATGAACATCTGAGCTTGGGTTCCTTTTCACTAGATCCCCACCTAGCTTGTTCGGCCATTTGAAGTCCTATTTCCCCTTGATCTAGGATAGAATCTTGTAAATTGGTTCCTTGAAAATTGTGTTAACTCCCAAAAATGATGAGTGGGAGGGTAATCTATCCTTCTGTTTTCCTTTGCCGCAGGGCGCAGTTGGGGATTGTCTGCCCTTACAATTCTGTATTTTGCTCGGCTACTCTCTGTGGGTCTTCCTGTCGAGCTCGTCATCCACTTTTGCATATTTATCGATCCTAGACATTAGCTCCTCTATATCAACGATTGGGCGTCAGATCAAAGAATGGTACAATAGGTTTGTTGTAACCCAATTTTGACTAACGCAACTGTAATCACAGAATTACAATTCTATTTTTTTTTTATGTTAAACCCATTTAGGGAAAATTTTATTAATAAAAAAATTATAAAGAGAATAGGGGAGGACAGAAACCTTGTCCCTGACATATTAAAAGTTTACATTAAAAAGCTTAGCCGAATCTATAGGCCCACCTTATCACCCTTGCATGCTTACTCATCATTATGTCCCCACCATGAGTCCCACTAAACATGTATTAAATGCGGAATTTGTTGAGAGTCTTGAAGCAGTAGACTTCTTCCTTGACTGAGCAGATCACGAGCAAATCTCCAAATTAATCCAAATTTTGTGGAGATTAGACGGCAACAGTTTTCCTCGTGACTGTACAGTCCAGCTGTGAGACGCATGCAACCACAAAGAAAGGAGTCCAGCTGATTAAGTCTTCATGCTTGCATGTTTGTCTTCACTGTGGGTCCCATGAATCACGTTGGAGTCATCTGAAGAGATAAACTCTGATTAAAATCCCTTGATTGCTCGTGGAGTGAAGGCGTCTTAACATAGTTGTCCTTGGAATAAGACTACTAGCTTTAAGGCTTTGTGAATCTCTTCAGTTGACGTGCCTTGAATAATCTCCTCTTGCCTATGAATATTCTTGTGAATTGTTGCCACCATTTTCTGGAGTAATTGACTTTGGCACAAACGGCACTGCATTGTACGTCAACCCATTGGACTTCACCCAAACATCCACGGATAAAGATTCAAAATCTTGCTCATTCAAAGAACAGTGACCATAGTCTGACAAAACCTGAATCAAGGATGAGGACTCTTCAATTCCATCCTGCTCTTCATGAGAGAACCGGAGGTGAGGGCAACAACCTTCTTTGCCCTCTCCATCGTGGCATCTATCACCACCCCCGACTCTCTACAAAATGCGGTAGCCAGGCCTGGAAATGGGAGAGATGGCTTTTTCTGGAACGTCTTCAGAAGTAATAGAAAATACATTCTCATCCTCCTTATCATTTAAATTAATAAACTTGAACGCAGCAACTTCACCACTTTTAATAAATTGATCACAACCAAAATTTGAATTCAATACACATTCTTTCATAAAGTGTGCAGAACTGATGAGATCCTCTGTCCCTCCATCCGCATGAGGAACAAACGGCACCAATGGAGCTTGAGAAACTCCAACCTGTACATGAATAACCTGCAAATGATCTTCAGCAGAAACATTTACAATATTTGTTTGATCCTCATCTTGAACAATCTCCAAACCATTAATTTGATTTTCCACATCATTCCCAGAATGTTGACCCTTGTCAAAGACTTTAACCGTAGTGGCTATTGAAGCTTGATCAGTCAACTGTCCCTTCTAAGATAAATTTACTTCCCCATTTGGCATAGCCCCTTGACTGCTATCAGTAACCAGAACTAGATTATTTTGTTGTTTCCAAATCTTCTGCTTCTTCTAAACCAATGTGGATTGGTTTAGTAAATCCGGATTTCCCCTTGCCCCATTCAATCTTTCCTTATTGGCTTTGTCTGGATCACTAATCTGCGATCTTTGAATTCCCTTGCCTTTGTCATTAGTTTCCTTATTCAGCTGATATCCCTTTAATTCTTGATTCCTTATGTCTGCATCATCTTCCAAAATTGGAACTTTCCTCTTTCTACAATCGTCTTCTCCATGCCCTTGTTTTTGACAGAACTTGCAGAACTTCTTAATCTTCTCATCGATTAATATTTGCCATCTAGCCTCTTCATCCCCCATAGCTATCCAAATTCTTGAAGGATTGTTTGCAACTAGATTAACTTCCACACACCCACACAGGTACTATTGAAGGTTCAATCCCAGGCACAAAACCAGCAAACCATTTAAAAAACCTGAACAAATAATCTTCTATGACAACATCCTTCAACCAGGTCTTGACATAATCCTCTTGCAACTGAAGTCTGATCAAGACATGTCTAGGATCAATAGAGCCGATTTCAAATTCCCCCTTCAAACTCCACTTGGATTGAATAACCTCTCTAATGACCCCCAAAGACGGTCTACCATAAGCAAATTTACCTATCAGAGCATACTCCAAAAGATTGGCAAGAATGCTTAATCTCATCTTTAGTGAAATAAAAAGCAAGTTCTCCCTTATAAAATACCACTGGCTTGTCCAGCTTCCAGGGACGGAGTGATTAGTGGGCTACGATGTGCTGAAGCCCAGAGCAAAAAAAAAAAAAGTTTACCACTTTCTATCGGTACCAGCCCAATTTTCCAAAGCCCACTTATATTCCCCCCCCACCAACCCCAAGAGCAACGACTGCTTGTAACTTTCCCCAAAATCATGTCGAATACATGCTGACAGTATCTTCTCTCTCAGGCGGTCAGTCACTTCCCCCAAAATCATGCCAGTCTCTTCTCCCTCAGGTTGCCACTTCAACGCAAACACCCCCCATCCCTCTTCTGCGCAAACACCATCATCTCTTTCTCTCGCGCGTGCGCGCCCAACCCCAACATGTACGATTCATCACCTCCTCCTCTCCCCTCTTTGTTTAGTTTTGCTTTTCGTTTCCATATGTCTAACTCCATGCCTTTATTTGTTTGGGTTTGCTCTTTGTTCAAATGCCCACAAGCTGTTCGATCAAATGCCCCAAAAATCTTGGCTCCCCCCATAGGCAATTGATCAAAGTTTTTATCTACTATAATTTGTATCTTTTGCTATAAAGATATAGGAATGAATATCCAGTCCAGTATTGTAGCAGAGATGGCCTATTTCTAACATGAATAAACCAGTTTGGCACCTCGAATCTTGCTTTACTCGCCTTTAGTAATTCCTTTTGGGATTACCTTAATTGTTGATGTATCTGAAAATGCATCAGCTAGGCAGCTAGTGGAAAATTGATTAATGGAAAGAAATTTTGTAACTCGGATGGGGCAAGTAAATTGACTAGTGTGCATTTGGTGAGTGCAGTGAGAGATTGGGGTCTAAAGAATTTGGTTGATGATGTGGTGGGATTGACAGGGCTGAGAGGGAATGTATGGGTGGTTGGGGTGCAGAATGTAGGGAAGAGTACTTTAATAAATGTAATAGGGAAGCCTGTTGGTGGGAAGGTTACTCATAGGATCAAGGTTAGTGATTCTATTTAATTATTGCTTTAATGCTTATACTATAACGATTTTCATGAACTTTTTTGGAAATGAACTGTTTTGGTAAAAGTTAATTTCAGCAAGGGAATTTTACATTTCTTGGTTCATAGCTGAAGAATGTTGCTGATGTGCTATTACTGTTTACTTCAACCGTTGTTTGTTTAGAGTTTCATATTTTTATACCAGTATTCCTAGGCCCCAAAGCATTGACCCGAGTTGCATGTGCCTTTATGATGCATTTTCTGATTTTATTAATGGAAAGAAATTTTGTAAATTGATTTGCTCAGAACTGTGGATTGATATGTCTAATGTCTTCTCATATTGATTTCTATAAACACTGGTTCCATAGTGTTCATCGAATATGTTGAAAATTTTACATTGTTATTACTACACAATAGACAATTTTACATTGTTCCATAGTGTTATTGTATATATGTTTATGAGTTTATATTTGTATTTTGTTAGTCATATGAATGCTTAGCTTAGCCCGGGTTGAACAAAAATCCTGGTTCCGCCCTTGCCATCTTCTCATGTTATTTATCTTCCACCGTTTGCTGCTGTTGATTCTTGAAAAGTGATGCATAAGATGGATGTGTTTGTTGTATATTTGGTGTTGAATCTAGCGTTGTTGAATCCAATGGTTTGGGTGAATCAGATGGCTTTGATGTTGAATCTGGTGGTTTTGATGGAATTTTTATGTGGTTTCTTACAAATTCTATTTCATTCATCATTTCCCAATAATTATCGGCATACTCCCATAGGTTTTCCTCGTGTTTATTTTTCAGAGAGAGCAATGTCTCAATGTCCTTGGGGTGTCTACTACTGGTAATGAACTAAGTTGTGATTGCTTGGCCAATTGTACCTAACTTTCAATCAAGTTCCTCGGAAGGATCTCATACCACTTCATTGCCGATTCCTTCAAACTGTAAGGAAATATTGTGAACATTAGTGCCTTATTCTTCATGTGGACTGCCATAAGTTGTTTGTAATTGTGAATTTGTGCTATTGGATCTGTCCTATTATTGTACAACTTGAAGTTTGCCACTACAAATTTGCTAGGGATATTTTCCCTCTGTATCAACTTCGTAAAGATGGACACCTCCACCCCACCGAAGTATTACCCTGTGGATTTTATGTCCAACTCCTTACCTGATTTTTGTTCAGGATGCTTTAACATGATGTCTAGTTTCTTGGTTATGAATCCCCTCCAACTGTCCTCAAGCTCCTCGACCCGAGCAATTTTCCTCCTTTTGTGCCTATTACGTGTGTTCTCTCTACTTCTCCCTCGGTGTTGATCAAGGCTAGGGCTGTGCTTAGCTCGGGGGAATTCTCCTTTGACCATGGTTGTCCGCTAGTCAAATCCTCATGGACCTCTCGATCTTGTGATACCCTTAGGGCTTCTCTTAGTGACTCATTCTCTTGTTTGAGCTTCTCCTCCTCCTCTTGGGACCTCTTGAGCATGGCATTGCGGGAGTCGACAGGACCAGCTTCATGAAGTCTCCCATCAGTACGCAAGGCATCATCTCGACGGACTTCATCTCAAGGTTGGTATATATTGCTCAGACGATACATTGTCAGGGTCTATGTGCTCCTTGTTTGAACTTTTGGCAGCATCCTCTCTAATGTCACTATCCGATGGTAAGGACACTCGGTAGTTATGTCCAGGCTCATATTCAGTTTGTTCCTAGTTATTGCATGGTGATCCCAGCATACTTTGTGGAGTTGGCATGGCATAATTTGTTGTTTTGGTTCCTAAAGACAATGTCAATTGTAGGAGAAAAAATATTGAAAAGACTTGTATGATTTTTGAGAGAAATAGATGAAAAATGCACCTTCTTCCTACAAAGCAAACCAATTGCCGAAGATCAGGAGTTGTTCATAACATTAGGGTTATTCATATTTGTGCTAGTGCAATGTTGGACAAGATTGTGGTGACAAAAAAAAAATTAGTTACTATACTTACAAATTGTACCACTTTTGTGCTTTATTTACAATAAAAAAATTATTACAATTTTTTAGGTGAAGATACAATTTTGAAGGTTCAAATTACAACATTTTTGGGCCAATTTACAACTTTTGTAGTAACTTGCGATCGATCTTAACACTTGATTGTAATCAATGATTAGATTACGTACCATGATGGCTAGTCTGGATTGGAGATCGTTAAGAGGTGCGATTGAATGTTAATCTTTAAACCTAAAAGTGTCTATTAAAATATGACTGACCTGGATGACAAAGCTACCCTGACAGCGTTCATCGTCGGGCTTCAGATCTCCGAGTTCCTTTTCTTTTTCTTTTTTGTCTGCAATAATCCCCATGCTAGCATAGTAGACATGTTGGCTAAAGTAGAAAAGTACATAAATGGAGAAGAGGTCCTCAAAGCCAGACGAGTCTCTTTAGCCACTTCAGATCAACGTGGGGGGAAACTTGTCATTCAAGTCTTCCACCTGGAGAGATTCCTGGTTGAACATATGTACATATTTTCTCAATGACTCATTTGGTTTTCTGTTTGATGCTAAGAAGGTATCAGGTCGGTTGGAGGTGGGTTCTTCCTTGAATGAGGAAATAGAAGATGGATGCAATTTGTTATACCAGCATAGGGATGAACTTTTAAGGATGATGGCGAATACCCTGCAACGAACCAGGTCTTGATAGCTGTGCAGTTTCATTTGGTTTTTCTATGTGTTGAGATGAGTAAATGGGTCTTTAGTCCCATCAAAGGCTTTGATCTAGGGCATCTTGAATTTTGCTGGGAGAGAGAAATGTTGGATTTCCAAAGTTAAAGGAGACTCTGTTTGTTGAATCAAGGCCTCCATTGTGACAGGAGCTCGATTCTTCACTATGTCCTTCACATTGCCCAACTCGTTTTACACTTCTCTGATACGTTCCTCACAATACTGATCCAATGATTTTGAAGGTGAGGCTGATGCCTTCTCCCACTTTCAGCTAAAAGCAGAGCCTCGTCACCATGTTCAGTTTGGGCAAGGCGTTGACGAGCATTTCCCCCAGAGTGGCTCTAGTGATCCTCCTCAATAACCCCATTAAGAGATCGTTGCTTGGGTTGAGGAGTTTGAGTTTGTTGGGGCTGTTGGGCCGTGGGGAGGGCTATCATTGCTAGTTTTACCTGAGAAGGCACAACATGGTTTGTTGGTAGGTAGTTGGCTTTTGCACGAGAAACAAATTCACATGAGGAATTGGTGGAGCTGGTGGAGGTGGGACTCGCTATTGGCTTTTCGCATTTTGGCTCATGCTTCTAGTCGAGACCATCAATCAAACAATGGTGATAAGAAATAGTGAAGAATGATGGCATTCATTCCCACAGATGGCCTTACACTGATGATGCAAAAAAAAAAAAAAACAACAACTGGATGTATGAGACGAGGGAGGCTAAAGAACTCCTCTAGCTGTAGAATGTCAAAATATTTATGTGTGTATGTATTTTTATTGACTGTGTAAAGGTACAAAGAGTTAAGTTGTTCACTCAATTGAAGAGATGAGCTAACATACTCCACTGGAGTCTCTGGCTAACTAGTTTTCATTGCTTGGGGAAGAAGGAGACATTTACAACTCTTAGTGAATACTATTGCTCATCCTTTCTTGGGGGGCGTGGATTTGCTTATATACCCCCTAGTCTAGAATGGTTCCCCCTCATCATCATGGGGGGGTCCCTTGTTTGGTATGATTACATGAGGGAATATTTGGTCGTTAGACACTATATTTTCTAAGCGTGATGTAGCCTTCTAGAAACTGATGAAGTGGCATGGGTGGCTCTTTTCCGAAATAGATTCAGCTAAGCAATACTCGCTTTTGTCCTCCCTCAAACTCGTTGGGCTATCTGGAGTGCTTTATGGGTCATTTCCTTTAGTGGGCCAACCTATGTTTGGCGAGGAATGAGCCCTTTCTGATGGCTGGGTTGGGCTGATCCTTTGTTCATTTTTCCCTGGTTATTCTAGCATGCCTAGCCTAGGGGGTAGGGGCCTAGGCCTACCTTGAAAAAAATAATTTTTTTTACATATATATGTTTTTTATATTTTTTTTGGATAATTTCAATTGGCCCATTCTAATGAGTTAGATAAAACAAAATTAATTAGGTCGATGAAGTTAGATACATGATGCTGGAATAAAAAATAATAATAATAAGGTCTAATTCCATAACAAACCTCTTGAATTTAGTAAATAAAAAATAATGTCGAGTCACAAAAGTTATTGGCCCATTCCTTTGTCTTTTGTCTTCTTTTTTCCAATGACAAACAAAGTGAAAAAGGAATGAACGGCGCCTCCTGTACCTGCACCAGTAGCATCACATTGGAGACTGAAGATCAAAACAAGAAGGGAACTATTTCATTCTCTCCTCGTGCATCCATCGACTGTCAGACTATTGCGACTCTCTGGTTGTAAGTCTTTGTTTTTTGAAAAAACATCATTTTAAAAAAAATTTAGTGTTTGACATAGGACCATTGTAATTTTTTGGCTTGTTAAGATGTGAATTAAGTTGCAAATTTTAGGAATTTTGTTGGTACATTTGATTGTTTCTAAAAATGAGTTACAAATAGGATGTAAAAATTATCACATTACTTTTTATAAGCAATGAAGGGGGCTGTTGGATGGGTGAGTCCCCTCTTTAAATATCAAATAGGATGTAAAAAATATAAATATATAACATTATTTTATAACTAATGCTATTAGGATATAATTTAGGGACATAATGGATTATAACCAATGAAGTGATCATGGAATGCTTTAATGGGTCCCATTATTAAATACATTTCACTACTATTCATTGGTCACAATTCATAATATCCTCAAATTATATCCTTTAATAATTTATATTAGAGAACAAAGTAAAATTAGTAATTACAATGTATCCACCTTAAATCATATTCTTGACTCCGCCACTCCCGAGTTTCATTTGGGCTGAACAATGTTATTGGGACCTAATTTACTGACTTAATTCATCATGACGTAAGGATTAACTATGGGCTCCATCAAACATTAGAACTTGGTGTTAATCTAATGGTTCCAATGATACCACGTCATTAAGTCAGCAAATTATGTTAGATTTTTAGGTCTCAATAAAATTTTCCTTACTTTTATTGTATTTTTGGGCTTTTTTCCGGATATATATACGTAACTTTGGAATGAAAAAAGGGATTTTGTACTTTATGCAGTGACATTACCGATGAGTGTGTAATTCGTCTATTAGTTGTTTATAGAATTAGATCTTTTAATGTTTGTCGTCGTTCTGCTTGTTGGACTTGATTGTAAATGAAAACAACAACATCACAAGAAGCAGATTGTTGATTCATATCGTCTTGTCGGTCCTATTTATAAATGTACAAATTATATTGTGCTAAAATTTGAACAATCAATAAATTATAGTTGGATTTATGTCACGTCAATGTTATTATTATAGAGTTCGTGTCATATTCGTGTCGTATTTAACTAGGTTCTTGTCAATCTATTTACTTTACACATCTAGTAGGTCTATCCATTTATCACCTAACGCTGCAAAGGCTAAAACTCCAGCCAGTTAACTCTTTGTGATTTTTGTATTTAGTTTACGAAGTAGGTCTTGAATCATCAGGCCTAACAGGCCCTACATGCTTTCAAGGCTACAAAGCTTACAGTCCTTGACGTAGAAGTTTCTTGACAACCCACAAGGCATATCCTGGAGTTTTACTAAGGCATGAGAATATCCTATACATATAGCTTTCTATCAACATCTTCTTGTTAGCCATAAACCTAGCTTTAAACGACCATTAAATTATAATAATTTGTGGCAATTACTTTAGTACAACCTACTGTATATAATCTTGAACACCACAGATGAGTTCATCAATCAAGCCCATCAACAAAAATGGCTTCAGGCAACATTGCTGTGCTTAATGCTCTTGACAATGCACGAACCCAATGGTACCATATCACAGCCATTGTGATTGCCGGGATGGGCTTTTTCACTGATGCTTACGATCTCTTTTGCATCTCCACCGTCTCCAAACTCTTGGGTCGCCTTTATTATTACGATCCATCGACAAATAAGCCTGGCAAGCTTCCTCATACAGTTAACAATTTTGTTGTCGGTGTTGCCCTTGTTGGTACACTAACCGGTCAGCTAGTCTTCGGTTGGCTCGGTGACAAGTTAGGGCGAAAAAAAGTTTATGGTGTCACTTTAACAATTATGGTCATTTGTGCCATTTGCTCTGGCCTTTCTTTTGGCTACAGTGCTAAAGCTGTAATAGGCACACTTTGCTTCTTTAGGTTCTGGCTCGGATTTGGCATTGGGGGAGATTATCCGCTCTCGGCAACGATCATGTCTGAATATGCTAACAAGAAAACACGTGGGGCGTTCATCGCCGCGGTGTTTGCCATGCAAGGTGTTGGTATCATATTTGCCGGGCTAGTGTCTATGGTACTTTCTAGTATCTTCCTCAGGAAGTACAAAGGACCAAACTTCCATACGAATCCTGTTCTTTCTACAGAACCTGAGGCAGATTACGTGTGGCGAATTGTGTTGGTGCTCGGAGCACTTCCAGCACTCATGACTTATTATTGGAGGATGAAGATGCCTGAAACAGGCCGTTACACAGCCATTATAGAAGGGAATGCCAAACAAGCAGCGAGCGACATGGGCCGTGTTCTTGAAATCGAAATTCAAGATGATCAAGACAAGTTATCACAGTTCAAAGCTTCCAACGACTACCCATTAAACTCAAGAGAGTTCTTTCAACGCCATGGATTTCACCTAATAGGTACCATGAGTACATGGTTCTTGTTAGACATAGCTTTCTATAGCCAAAACCTCACTCAAAAGGATATATTTCCAACTATGGGCCTCACTAACAAAGATGTTTATGTGAGTGCTCTTAGAGAAATGTTCGAGACATCAAGAGCAATGCTTGTGGTTGCCTTGCTTGGCACATTCCCTGGCTATTGGTTCACAGTCTATTTCATCGAAAGCATCGGTCGATTCTACATTCAACTAGTTGGGTTCTTCATGATGTCCGTCTTCATGCTTATTATGGGAATCAAATATGATTACCTTAAAAATGAAGATCACAAATGGATTTTTGCAGCTTTGTATGGATTGACATTCTTCTTTGCAAATTTTGGTCCAAATAGCACAACATTTGTTCTTCCAGCTGAGCTTTTTCCCACTCGTTTGAGATCCACGTGCCATGCATTGAGTGCCGCTTCTGGGAAGGCTGGCGCGATGATTGGGGCGTTTGTCGTGCAGAGCTACACATTGGATGGAAATATTAAAAAAATCAAGCATACGATGATATTTTTGGCATTCACAAACATGCTAGGGTTCTGTTGTACGTTCTTAGTGACTGAGACAAAAGGACGATCATTAGAGGAAATTTCAGGCGAGGATGGTGGTCAGAATGAGACGCAGATGACCAATAAACAACGGGTGACCCGGCCAGAGGCCTCATGGGAGGGATAGAAATGAGTGGTCTTTGTCTTGCAGAAGAGGTTTTAGCACTTTAAGCATCAATAGTAAGAATGTATGGGGTTAATGGATGGGCAAAATACAATTTATTTTGGGTTTGGAGGTTGTGTTCGGTGTTGTGTTTTGGATCTCCCACAAATAAGAGTGGTCATTGCTAATGTAGTAAGTTGTATGATTGTCAACAAGAAAAGGGAGACTTTTTTTTGGCATTTGAATTAATGTGTGATATTAAATGAAAATGTTCACAGATATCCGATGTATGTTTATGTTTATATATTTCGTATAGCCTCTTCCTTTGGTTTATATATGTTTTACGCCATTTTAGTGTAGTCTAATGCTTTTTCTCATCCTAGGCAGAAACACCATATTTGGACTGTGTTTATATATTGTAATACATAAAGTTCTCGTATGAATGACAGTAAACTTTATGTGAAATGTGGATCTCAATTCTAGTAATAGAATATCCGAGTTTCAATTGTCACAATAATCTTCTATTTAGTATATGGTTATTATTAGTAATCAAGTAAAGAATTGCAATATCTAATGATACTAAAAAAATGGCGCAATTAAACAATGACTTTTTAGTCAAAGTAATTGAATTATCTTGAAGACGTATGGTGAAGAATCGTTCAGGTTGCCTCACAGATATCCCGAGTAGGATTGACGTTACGAGACTGAGACAATTGGCCCAGCCGATCTCTTTGTGAGCTAGTTAACCTAAATAGGAAAGCTCCCCCAAAGCATACTTGGCAGAT
>CM042191.1:23861123-23885825 GCA_023539305.1 Ilex asprella
TACAAGATCGTCACATGTTCAGGCTAGAAGACAAGTCATCATGTCATCACAACATATTCTAGAAAGTCACGTTACTCCTAGAGAATGTAACCTCTAACGACCTAAAAAATATAGACTCAAATAACACAAATATTTCCTCAAAAAAACCCTAACAAAGTAGAGGACCACCCGATGGTGACATCATTGTCACATATAAATACCCAGACCCTTACTCGGGTAAGGGACAAGAGAGAAACTCTATAATCAATCCTTCTTCTCCAAGAAATATACAAGATCTCCGGGAGTAAGAGACTCCATTATAATGGACTAGTTATGCTCTATAGCTGGTGAACCACTATAATTCCTGTGTGATCTAATATTCCTAGTTGATCTCTTCTTCCTGTTTCATCAGCAAGCTTATTAAGAGCCTCAAGGCTCCACCATGAATTAATCACCCACCCCGACACACTCATCACAACGAAATCACCAAGCTCTTGAGCTCCTCACTTCAATCACCCGGTTCATATTCTGAATCCAAACATCATCAATATCTGTTTTATATTTTCTTAAGGAATGAACTTAATTTTAGAAAGAATATTATTCTAGGAAGATAACTTGATTTTAGAAAAGAAGCTTTTTTTTTTCAATATTTTAGGAATAGAGTGAATTTTGAAAAGAAACTTGATTTTGCAATTTTTGCCATTTCTAGAATACCCAATTAAGGTAGTATAAGATTACCTTTATAGGCCTTGGGTTTGAGATACCCACTATCATTGAAAATTATAAAAATTGTTAAAAAAATACAATTTACTGATCTATTTTGTCAATTAGTATAAGCAAATATTTTTTAAGTCATTAAGTCTATCTTAGTTGATCTTTTTTGTTCTCTAATCCAAACTAATTATATTATTTTTTATTTATTACAAAAATACACCGCTGATATTCACACATTCGTTCTTTTTCACTCACACACACAAAAATACAAGTGAAAATTTTGAATGAAACCACGACATTGAGGCGTGTCAAATCGAACAAAAATATTAACTTTGAAAAAGTAAAATCAACATTACATCTCATTGCTGACACATTGGGAAGGCCTTTGGAGCGGTTGGAGGAGAGAATCGTCTTCGCCGAAGATTTCGATGAAATTCGACTCCATTCTCTCTCTTTTTCTCTCTCTCGATCTGTCTGTGTGTATTATTTTCTCTCTTTTGAATGGTTAAATCTAAACTTGGTACAATATATATGGGGGTTTGATTTATACACTGAATTTGAAATAAAGAAATTTCAAAATAGTCAAATACATACCTTCACTGGATTTACATGCACGCAGGGTATTTGATTATTTGCTCCAATTATGCACAAATTGGTGAAGGTTTAAGAAACACTGATACGGACACAGGTGTTGTATCCGATACGATACGGACACGGCGATACGGCAAAATCCCAAAACATAGGATATGGGTACGGCGAGGACACGATTAATTAAAATAATTACATATATTTTTTTTATATATAACAACATTAATAATAACAAACAACCAAGACATAGCAAACATTACTTGAATTGAAATAGATCAAAGATTCAATAGGTAGCAACGCAGATGAACCAGTAGGTAGCAACACAGTAGCACAAAAGGCAGGAACACAGATGACCAAGACCAAAAAAAAAATCCGAAGGTAGCAAGCAACACAGCAAGAATATTGAAATCCCTAAAATTCCTAAATTTTGAAAACCCTAAAACCCTAACCAAATCAAATTTTTTGAAAGTTAAGACTCCAGACTCCAGAGTCCACATACACCAGAAGAGGTAAGAGAGCTAAATAGCAGATCTGGAAAAAAAAAAAAGCAAGAAGACGAACCTGGCAGAACGATCGGCTGTTGGAGTCGAAGTAGCAGTCATAGACGAAGAGCAGTAGCAGGTTAGTCTCTCCCTTCCTCTTCCCTCTCTTTCTTCTCCTCCTCTGCTCCCTTGATTGATCGATCGATCGTTTTCACTTCTCCTTCTCTTCTCTCTCTCTTGGTCGATTGATCTAACGATGTGGCTTTCCCCTTTTGTTTTTTCTTTTTAAGCCAAAATCCATTATGACACCCCTTTTTTTTTCGTTTTGGCCCCCTAAGTTTTTAAAATTACAACAAATACCCCGCTGTTTCCTGGCCATGTCCCTCACGTATTCGAGCCGTATCCGAACAAAAAACAAAAAAATCACTGTTCAGGACAATTATGGAAGTGTCAGACACGTATCCGACCGTCGGACACGCGTATCCGTGTTGGACATGTGTCTGACACTGCCACGACAACCCCCTACCGAGTATCCGTGCTTCCTAGGTGAAGGTTATTGCATAAACATGTGCCATTGGTTAAGCGTGTTTGGATTGAGTTCAATTTCAACTACTACTTCAAGCTTGTCTAGGTTTTCTTCAACTGGTTCAGTTTATTCTACTACTATGGCTACACTTTTTTTCTTCAACCTTGTTTGGACCATCTTCTTCGAGTTCGAGAATGGCTATGCGCACATTTTCTTCTTTTTCATCTCATGGTCTAAATTAAAATCTCAGTAAGCATTGATATCAAATGAAATTATTCTAAGTTAGATGAATATCAAGAAATAACAACATGACTTGAATGAAAAGGTTCCTCCTATGTGTGCCCACATGTGAAACATAAGCCAATTCAACCAAATCAAATTTAAAAAAATCCAAATTTCAGCCTATTAAGTACAAATAAACTTATTAAATACATGATCACTTATAAAATTTTCCTAGAGACGGAGTCAGGGTAGAAAATTATAAAAATAACTCTTTAGTGACGCTGTTAATTTGAGTTTTAATTAACAAAAGACATTATCATAAATTATCTCAAAAATCTTTGTATATCTAACAGAATTTTAGAGTGTTGTTAGAATGATTTTTTAAAAGTACTTCTAGAATTTATGTCTTTTCATAAACAATTTTTTTTTATAAAAAGTAGTGTTTGGAATAATTTATTTTAATTACTTTGTTAGTCAAAAGTAGTTTTATCACTTAAATTTAAAACTTGTAATACCAATTTCGTTACATCTTCGCCAACTACTCCAGAATTTCTAATAGAAAAGAGCATTCATTCTATTTGGTCCAGGGGCTTTTTGTTGAATGCATCTAGTTCAAAGCTTCAGTTTCTTCATCTGGGAGAAATTCCTCCGTAATAGAACCGTTACTCTTAGCTCAATGCATCTGTCTGTGTTCTTTTAATTAGTTTCCATCTTCACAATTAGAGTGTTTGGATCTGTCATTTAAAGAGAGTTTGCCATTGATCTGGTTTATTAGGCTAGAAAATGTTCCGATTCAGTGTTGTGGGCTGGGTTGACCCAGTGATTTGCAAAATAGTACACCAAAACTAGGTTTTGAGTTCACTGTGAAAGGGGGAGAGATATTGAATATACAAATTGAGAGCATTGAGGTTCATAGTTATTTTTTGTCTGTTTCTCATGCGCTGTAACTTTCCCCTTATATTTATCTACATTTTGTTGTTTAGTAGTTTGAATTGTACTATGATTTATGGGAAATGTCATTTGTACTTAAAAGTTGATATGATTTGTTGATTTGATGAATCACTACCATTAAATAGGTAATGAGTCTCAAAAATATTAGGACTCACAGCTAATCAATGAGAGTGATTGATCAAGTTAATTTTTCAAGTCTGTATAGCATTACTCATGATTTATTATCTATAGATATTGACAAAAATTTTCAATGCAATATTGTCAGGAAAGGGTCATAAACATCAATGTTTGGATTTAGATGAAGTAGATTTTAAAGGTGAAAATGGTTTTAATTGTGTTTCATATTTATATTTACTCAGGTGTCAAGTGAAATATCTTTGCACATATGTGAATTTGGAGTTATGTTTCTTTATATTAATGTAAGACCTCGCATTAAAAAAATTAAATAAGGTCAATATTACCTTAAGAGTTCTCCCAATATAAATTAAATGATCATAGAGAATTAGAATCATGGTTAGAATATTGATTTTTGAAATTTGAGTTTCAAGTATATTGACTTTGGGGTAAATTGAGCTTTGGAGATGTTTAAGTTTAATAAGTGTGATTAGGTAAGTTTCTAAATATTTTTAGGTCAAAATAAGGTCTCCATTGAATCCGGAAGGTAGAAAAACATTGGGAGAGGTAATATGGGTTGTACTAGAAGCTAGAAAGTATTTCGGAGTGAAAACACACTTAGGGAGAATTTGGGTAAAAAGGGATCATGGATACTGCTCAGTATTTTGATCATAATTTTTTATCCTAATGTCCATTTGATCTTAAATTTAGAAAGTGGATAATAGACATCTAGGGCTACAAAAGTGTATTTCATGAAAAATTTGCAATTCAACCTCTAAATGGGTTAAAACTGCACTGGACGTTGAAACAAAAATCTGTCAGTCAAACCATACCGGTACGCATACCGGTACTCCTGTAGCTAAAACGTACCGGTACGATTTGTCTGAGGTTTGCCGAATAGTAAAAAAAAAAAGGGATTTTGGTGTTTTAAAACACCATTGCAAGCCCCATTTGACCCATTCTTCCATTCCACTCTCACCCCACACCTTTTAGAACCATGGGAGAAGATTAAGGGAGAAAGAAAGGGGAGGAATGAGATCTCTAGAACTTGGGCTTTACTTGGAGATCTTAATTCAAGGTAGGGATTTTCTTCCATTCTCTTACATTGAGGTTAGGGTTATTAAATATGTATTCTCTTGACTCTAAATCCTATCTAATTGCTATGAAATCATCATTCCTTGCAATTCTTGCAATTATTACTTAGTCTTAAACTATGTATGGGTGTGGTAACCACTAAATCTCTTGTATGCCTTTGAAACCCTAAATTTTATGAAGAGTGTGTTTTTTCTTGATTTCTCCCTTGATCTTGTTTCCTAACCTTAAATATTACTTGTTTTATACTATGTTATGTTTGGGTAACCAATAAATATTTTTGTATGCCTTCGAAACCCTAGTTTTCAAGGGAGTTGATTTTCTGTTGATTTCTTCTTTGTTCTTGATTCCAAACCTTGATATTCATTTGTGATTGGTTTCAAGACTTGATTGTTCCCTTGTTCTTAATTTCAAAGCTTGATCATTTATTTGTTCATGATTCCAAACCTTGACATTCGTTTGTGATTGGTTTCAAGACTTGATTGTTCCCTTGTTCTTAATTTCCAAGCTTGATCATTTATTTGTTCTTGATTCTAAACCTTGATAGTCATTTGTCATTGGTTTCAAGACTTGATTGTTCCCTTGTTCTTAATTTTCAAGCTCGATCATTTATTTGTTCTTGATTCCAAACATTGATATTTGTTTGTGATTGATTTCAAGACTTGATTGTTCCCTTGTTCTTAATTTTCAAGCTTGATCATTTATTTGTTCTTGATTCCAAACCTTGATATTCGTTTGTGATTGATTTCCAGACTTGATTGTTCCCTTGTTCTTATTTTTCAAGCTTGATCATTTATTTGTTCTTGATTTTAAAACTTTAGTGCTTTATATGGAACAATAAAATGGTAATTTGATGATCTCATGTATTTTTTCTTAAGTTGCTCCATTAGAAAATTGTATGCGGATTGGGATATAAAATTGAGGATAATTCCTTTATTGTGAAATTGTTGGTTATTTGAGAAAATTGTTGGTATTGTATTCCTTGTATGGTTGGTTGGAAGAACATGAGTGAGAGATTCCTTGTAAGGATGCTTGAGAAACCAAACCTTGAGGGTGGGAGGTTCCTTGTAAGGATGCTCATGACAAAAAGGGGATGGTATGTGACCTTCTCAAGAGGTTCCTTGTAAGGATGCTTGAGAAACCAAACCTTGAGGGTGGGAGGTTACTTGTAAGGATGCTCATGCCAAAAAGGGGACGGTATATGACCTTCTCAAGAGGTTCCTTGTAAGGATGCTTGAAAAACCAAACCTCGCAGGTGAGAGGTTTCTTGTAAGAATGCTCATGCCGTGGAGGACAAGATTATATCATGTGTAGGAAATGGATTATAAATTATATATGGGTCATTTGTCATTGTACCAGAAATAATTTCTACAAGGTCATTGAGACTCCGCAAGAACTTGTGAGAAACGGTTTATGGTGGAATGGAGTATTAATTGTATATTGTGTTCATTTATTCATTAAATTACTGTTGTTACTTAAACTTGAGATCTGTTTACAATGTCACTGTTTTCCCTCAAAAGTTATATATGATACGTTGAAAATTGAGACCGACCGTTTTATATGTTTTCTAAACCTTGTTGGAGTTTGAGAGGATTTTTCTACAGAGCTTAGTGTTCACCCCCTACATACAAATATTTTTCAGATTATGGTCTAAGACAGGAGCTTGGAGTAGAGGAACCGGCACATTAGGAGACTTCCATAGATGGGCATGTGGATTCCGAGACGGATGCTTAGAGCGATATTATTGTGACACCACAAAATTCGGGGGTCCGTTGATAACCCATCAACCTGCGGAATATCTGTGGGCATCGTATAACTCGACAACACGCCATTGTATCCAATTATTGGGGTCCATAATTCAATAAAAATTTGGGCAGAGTTTCCTTTATATGGGGAACTCTACCTCAAAACCCAACATATACAATAAATTTCACATGATCCATCCGAGGCCCAATATAAACAATGACCGCACCGGGTCCATTTATAAATAAACATTGGCCACACCGGGTCCAATTATGCATACTTATATCAAAACATGCAAGGTTACTTTAACATTAGTCCATATATGTCCTATTACAATTAATTTGCATAATCTACATGCCAAAAACCAAGTTTTCATAAACTTTTTACAAAAAAACTCAAAATAAGGCCACAAGTCGGCCCCCTTCATGCCTGATGCTCTCCAAATGAGCCATCCACAGATGCAAACCCCACACCTGAAATGTTTTCCGTATAGGGTGAGCCAACGCCCAGTAGAGTAAATCCTACAAAGGCTACTCCCCCCTAGATGCTCATGCTCATGCAACATTCATTTACAATATATAAACAATCATTCCTTATAAGGATATGCATTCTAGTTGGAATGCAACAATACCATGCCATAAAATGAGATGACACTCACTCATGCACTTTAACATGAGTCCTCACCGACTCCCACTACACGATGCAATGCCAAAGTATTTTATTCCATTATTTATGTACATATCAAATGACATTTTCAAAACTAGGGTCTTTCTTGGGGATGGATGTTCATGGACTTACACCAAGGGTCATCCAAACCCACACACTTTATGGACTCTTACACCAATGGAGTGCATTTTCCAAATCACCGGGTCTTGCACTCGAGAGGTCGTCATGCCTCTTCTTGCTAACCCCAACCCAATTTATTATGCAACCAAATGACTTAGCTAGGCCTTCGACCAAATTTTTTCCAAGCCATTCCGTCAATCACAAAGTGTGGTGTTGACATCAACCATGCACACACCCATGTGATGAGATGCTTCCGTTCATATGCAATGCTATGTCCCAGTGCACACAACATAATGCTCAATATGCCAAGAACAACACATGAACAATTTTAACATATACATGGTAAATTTATATCCTAAGCATATAAATACCATAGTCATCTTAATGTTAATATATCAACGCATGCATATGTTAACAAGGACATTCAATCATAAATCATATCATATGCATATGATTCCATGAGTTAAACTTAAGAATGTTATTTTAATTCAATCAAAACAACAATTTCCAAACACTCAAGGCATTTCACCGAACACCTTCAAGGCATAATTTGTATAACACATAGCATGCTTTCAATTTTCATTAAGTTACATAATAAATCACATGTAACTTCCACATACCAAAATCAAGCTAGCAAATTAGCTTAAGCCATTTCTATGCTCACTTTTCCATTTCCATTACATAAACATACATATATATATCAATACATAAGTTACCTATGTCAATCATATGTAACTTCCACATACCAAAACCAAGCTAGCAATTACCTTAAGCCTTTCTATTCTCACTTTTCCATTTCCATTGCATAGACATACAAATATATCAATTTAAAAGCTACATATGTCAATCACATATAAATTCTACATACATATAAAAGTCTATTCATGTGCATAAATATATCAAACCCTTAAACTATCAACATTTAAGGAAAGATTAATCCAAGGTAGGAGGAACCCTACCTCTTGAAGCTTGAAATGAAGACTAGCTTCAAGAACACACCAAGAATACCTCAAGATCCTTGATTTATCCAAAATTCACTCTTTGGATCTTTGGTGAAATCCTTCGTTCTTGGTACGTACGCGTAGCCCTCGTCGAGGAGATGAACTTTGCCTTTTAATTCGACGAATTCCGACCGACGGAACTCCCAGAATCGGAGCAAGAAGCTTGAAGATGAAATTTTGTTTTCTCTCTTCTCTTGGACGGTTGCTTACAGCTGATGGGGAGATATTTTTCTCCCCAAAAAGCTGATTTAAGAAGGCATTTATAGGCACAAATGTGTGGTCCACATCGCACCGCATATTTTCGACTTTCAGCTCCGTTTTTCGTCCCGAAATGATTCATTATACCTCGGATTAAGTTCAAATTAATTTTATTTGAAATTTAATTTAATTTTAAAGAAATTTTTAAAAATTTATTTTTGGGGACCTTTAAAATGTCATTCGCCACGCAGTCACCTTGAACGACGTGCAAAAGTTTGACTATCTCAGAAGGGTGACTAGATTTTGCAATACGAATCCAACGGCGAAGTCCATTTCCTCATCCGAGGTCTAGAGAATGAGTATCTCAAATAAGCATTAGGATGATAAATGACCATTTTACCCTTATGCACAAAAAGCTCAAATTTGCCAGGTTTTACAATTATCTTTTGTTCTAGACTAGGAAATTCATTTTGGAGATATTGTGAAGTCTATTTTTCTTTTGTTTTCTGTTGCATTATAATAGTTAAATTTTTGGGATATAAATGTCATGGTTTGACATGCTCCTTTGGATAATGTTGTAAATATGTTATGGATGATGAATGACGTCTTTTTTATTTATGAATGGATTTTATTAGTGCTCTCACGGTATGAATGGTTATAGATAGTAATGCCTTCTAGGGTGAATTTTGGGGTGTTACAATAAATGTTCATACTAATTGCTACCTGTATTGTATAAATTGTGTACACGGGCTAATATTGTTCAACGATCATGTATTTAGAGGGAGCTCTATCGAGTGTTTTTAAGAAATAGTGGGTCCATACTAATTAATAATTTTTTTTGTTTTATATAGTGTCTTCACGTGCGAAAAATTGTTAGTTTATATATAAAATCAGAGTTGGACAAGGATAAATTGGGTGTATATCTAGCCTTAAATATTATTTGCATGAAATGGTTGTCCTTGTGCTCAAACCCAGGAATGTAACTATGTTGGACCAAATAAAATCAACAGCCCTCTCATTCTTGCGAATGGTAGTGTTCCAATTAGATTCAGTACCCAATTAACGCTACATTAAAAAGGTGTCAAGAAACAATGAGCAATGCACAATCATACCTCTACCATGGCAAAGCAGGACTTCAGTACTTTTGCCGGAATAAATTTTGTATATTCAGATTGGAGTGAAATTTGATCATTTGAATTTGATTTAGCAAAAGGTCTATGTGTGTGTGTGTGAGTGAGAGAGAGAGAGACAGAGATTGATGATTGGATAAGGAAACTACATTAAGATATGCAATTTTGACATTTAAATAATTTTCTTGTTGTTGATGTTATCATGGGTCTTCTCTTGGCTACGTAATGCATTGTAATCATTGGATTAATAGTGGAGTGTTTTTAACGTTGGGACTTACCGATAACCTAATGATCACAATCAGTAAGTTTTAGTAACATTGCTCCTAAAATATTGAGGATTGGTTTTGATGAAGACTTGTTGTTATCTTTTATTTTTCTTTGATTTTTTGGGTTATATATGTATACTAGCAATTGCCCGTGCCTGAAGGCATGGCGTAACGAAAAATTAGATTAAAACTCAAAAATACTACCTTACCTAAAGACTCTTTGCAACAAAAAACAACCTGTCTATAGAACTTATAATAAGACATAGCAATGATCATAATTCACCATACAATAATTCATACATTCCCAATCATCAACACATATCCAACCACCAAAATATCAAGCTAGTCCCTACTAATTTCAAGAAATTCCGGCAGAATTTCCTTTAAAAATAGAAGCCTAGAAAAATCTAAACATGTCTACAAAACTTACAATCATCAATACATACCTAACCACCAAAATAATCATTATTCCATACCCAAAATCATCATAACCATGTATAATTAGTTAACTTTACAAAAGATGAAACACAAAAAATACACACATGCACAAATAGAAAAATAACTTTATCTTCATTATAGCTTGCACCAAGTATCCTTCAGCGTATATCGAAAAATATTTGTAATATAAAAATTATCGAAATACGTGAGGCAAAATAAAACAACTGTAAATCTAAAACATATGAGCCCTTACTTTTAAGGTATTTTGCATCTCAAACATAGGCAATGTGATAAGGTCAATCTCAAAGGTAAGTGTACATTTATACTCCACATACATATGAGCATAACAACATCAAACCATCAATGGAAATAAAAGTCTTATCCTAGATTAGCTGTAGACACTTTCTTCAATCACCTTTTGGTAAAACTCAAAGATACTTGATCCAAAATTGGTCAAGAAACTCATAAAAACATTAGAAAACCAAAATATTATTATTGGCAATCAAATCAATTGAGTATCCTGAGAACTTTCTAAACAATACACAGAGCACTCTGGTGAAGGATATCATCATCAATTGTCTACTGTTACATAATGCAAGTTCTATTGAAATGAAAAAAAAAAATAGTTCATAAAGACCAAACGTTCACAACATTAGCATTAGCATAAGCTCCAACCTTAACAAATTAGCATTATTTAAAATAATCAGTGATGCATTTAAAGCCATGCTGGTAGAATAACATGCCAAAAAATCGTACAGAAAAGTTTGGGAAACATGTGATATTTAGCTCCATAATGCTTCACAAAGTTTGGTTTGAATAATGCTTTGAATAAAATAAGCATAAGATCATCAAACTAGATCCAATTTGCTTCGGGTGAAGATCACCAAGTTGTGAATTTGTTATAGTATCAGCCTTTTTAACTTAACAAAAAATTCAGAAACCAATTACTCCAGGAATAAGGATAAACAAAAGTCATGCAGGCTTTTCCGATACTTACAACTGAACAGGGGCTATCCAAGAAAAGAAAAAAATTGAATTCCCTTCATACCTGCTGCTGCTCCTTTGAGTCCAACAGGAACCCCTTGGAGCCTTTTCTTTGACCACCAAACGATTTAAATGCAGTTGATTGCGATCGCCCAACCTTTTCCTTTGATCTTTAGAAAACTTCTACGAAACAACTTCTTTCTGAATCTAACAAAACCAACATAAAAGACTAGATTACATTAGTCAAATTGCAACCCAATTAAAAGGGATTGGAAACAATGTTTTAGGTCATAACAACATAGGCATTATTACCCAACCAAAAATACACTTCCATTAATAAACAAATTACTATACATTGTGATATAGATTTACCGTATGACTGGACAAATTAAGTGCAAAACAGGGAGGGATTTGGATGTCGGGCCTATCATTTCAAACTTCAAGCAATTTAGTACAACATATTCCATTTGCAAAACGTGCAATAATTTGGCAACAAAAACACTAAGAAGCAACTGATAAAAAATGGATGTGCACCTAAAAGGAAACCTACAATTCAAGAACAAAACACAACACAAATTTTATTAGAATACTCTACTTATAAGTTCAATCCTCATTTATAAGTTTAACTAAAATAGATTTCAAGTTGGAAGAAAGAACACCTACAAAGTTTTTGCCCTTTCATCCTGCTCCTCTTCCATCACCATGTTTTTCTCACACATTCTCTGTCAAACAAACACATATATTTTCCTTCTTCGCTCTCTCTGCACCCACACAAACAGAAACACAAACATGCCCACATCCATTGGGTAACAAAAAAAACTATGAAACTTGAACAAAAGAAATCAAACACATTTGAAAAATCTGGGTAGGACTGTGGAGAATGTAGCCATCCCTATCAATGATTTGGAGGTGGTCATAACTAATCCCTTAAGCAACTGATCTAAACCAAATGGAGAGCAAAGGAAAAAACAAAGTTGGGCTTCAGTCCAAAGGCTTATCCAAGAAGCTTCTGGGTTCCACTGCTAAGAATAAGAACACTCTAAAATTGAGTTCATTGCTTCTACATCACACTCCCTTGGAGCATGTGACAAGGAAGGAGGTCCGGCCATTCCAGGGTCAAGCAAGCAATAGTCTAATTGAAGAGACCCTTGCTAACAAAAAATCAGAAAAAGTTAAGTGAATTCTCTGCCAACTGAAAAAGCTACTAATGTCGAGGTAGATAAGACAACTCAAGACCAAGGAGAGAGAACTAATTGAAAAAATGGAGCAGCCCAATTACCCAACTGAAGTCAAGTTGTGCAAACCATTTGGATGCAACTATGCAAGATAAACGAAATTAAGGGCATATTCCATTTTACCCCTTTTAAGTGTGTAAAACTTTACCAATGTGCACTTATATCATTCTCCACAGTAGCTGCCATAAGTTCTAGCTACAACCTCCGATGACCATCCTTGACAATGTGAATAGAATAATAACCAAAACTCAAATGAACATGACCCTTAACCAGATTAATTACACACATGACTTTAAACCAATCTGGCCATCATTTCTAGACCACTACTACCACATTCATGAAAATCAAAAAATTAATTCACCATGATCTCTACCAGAGGTTTGGAGCTGAATCAATTACCCAACAGATCATGTAAAATGTAGACCAAATATAAACCAAAACATGTAAAATTAGGACAAATTTAACCCAAAATAATATGATGTACGCATTTATAAAACTTGATTCCAAGTTCCTAGGTCACATCATTCTAAGTTATTCTTCCTAATATATATACAGGTAAACAACTCCTTTTCCAAATCCAAAACAAAAATGTATCCATTTACCCATGTCCTATCATCTAAACTAAATACATTAACCAAAGTAAAAAAAAAGAAACAAAAATAGCCCATTATCACACACTTTATTAATTAAACACAAACAGAGGAATAACCACAACCCTCACCAGACTCCAGATCCACTGTGGCTTGTTTGGGGACTGGCTTGATCTTCTTGAATTTGATCCAGAAACAACCCAAACAGAGGTCTAATATATCTAGACTCCGTATAAGGAAGAGCAAAATGCATGCATTGGTCAGAAACTAAAGAGGAGGAGCAAGATACTCCACTCTAATCAAACACACCCTTAACAACTAATGGGTTTGTCAATGTGTAGAAGTACTGCAATTGAAGATCAGGTGCCCCAAAATGCCAACCTTTGAATTGAAAAAACATAAAATTCTCTGTCTCTTCACCTTCTCCGTTTTCTAAACCTATTCTCTCTCTATCTCTCTCTCTCCCCCTCCATATCAATGCCACTATAGCATTTTTTTATCTGTGGTTTTCACTTTCAAACCATTTGAGATTCAAAACAACAAAATTTCAAACTTTCGAGTCCAATTTTTGATTTGGATCTCTAATCAAACACTCCAACAATGGCACCATCATTCTATTGGTGGGCTAAAGAGAACCACATAGGAACACCAGTAGTCATTAAAATGGAAAACCCAAACAATTGGTCCATGACTTTCTCTATGACAGCAACGAAGCCTCAGTGGCTAGTCATCCTAAAGACAAAATCATAAACAAGAACACCAAACAGCTCACTTGGGTCCTCCTCCGGCAGAACCGGCATTGACACTGAAATTGAAGGCTGGTGAGGGTGGTGGTTATTTCAAAAACCACACATTGAACTTTGAATCACGAAAAAACCCATCCGATGAAAATGACCCAAAATTTCCAAAAACCCCAAACTCAAAAAGATGATGCAATCTAAATAAATAGAACAGTGGCCACAAAAAAATAAAAAAAAATGAGACCTGAGTTGAAGATTCAGGATTGTCCAATGCAAAAGATCCAAGCTTTTAGCTACCCACCAAAGATAAACAGCAAAATACCATCCTTAGTTCCCAAATCAACATACCTTGACTGGAGACAAAAATACCAACCCAAATTTGAAAAAAAAAAAGCCATTCTACCGAAAGTGAAGAATGAGAAACATTAGAAAAATTCCTAAACATTAGCAATAAAGAAGTTCAATTAAAGAATAGATATCCAAACAATTGTACAGTTCAGAAACTTAGAACTTATGGTAAACTTACATTGCACTAAGGACTGTGCCATTGAGCCTCTGCTTTTTGTGTGCGTGCGATTGAGCAGAGAGCTTGGGAGGGAAAGCAGAGAGATTGGGACCTGAAACGGTTCTCTCACTTTGGACGACGACACAAAATTGGTGGCACTGGCTATGTAGCTGGGGACGTGGTGGTGTTGCAAACGAAGTGGCGCTGGTGGTGGTGTTGCTGGTGTTCATCATGGCGTTGCTTGAGCGTAATAGAGAGAGAGAGAGAAGGTATGGCTTTTCTAAGAGAAGGGATGGCTTGGTGTCGCTGGGGGAGTCTTTGACAGATGAGGTGACTGAGAGGTAGATTTTTGAAAAACGTTGTGAATGAAAAATGTTAAATTTGGGGGGAAAATAAGAGATATATTAGTGGTCGTTGGATGAATGAATTAATTTGATACCGTTTGATGTTGAAGCTGCTCTGTTTTATATTATAGATTGCCTATATGCACCATTTTGAATCAAATAACCAAAACAATCAACAGTTGAATTTACCCATGTAGCCAAACAAAAAACCCAACATCATAATGACACAAATTAATTCAAAATCCTAACCAATCAAATATAAGAAGCTAGAAATATGTACGCAATTATGTTCATAACAACCTGTTTTGCCACATTTTGCCAAAAAAAGTATGTATTAGCAAGAACTCAATAAATTAAAAAAAGACATTTCGACAAACAAGTGATCTGATTAGGCATTTTAACGAACAAGTGATGTGTATTCAAGATGTCCAAACATATCCTTAACCCCAAAAGAACCCCTTACTTGTATCACTCAATCCCACAAATCAAGAGTTTTTACCAACCTCAAACATAGCTCATAGAACAACCTCTACTCTAGTTACAACAAAAGTAGACATTGGAGCAATATTTCTAACATGTTTCCATTAATATATATCCGGAAGAAAAAATTTTGTACAACAAAATGGCTATGTCAATAGCACTTAACCCCAACATACCTTGCTTATTTCAATAGCATATGAGAATAGTCCACGTTATAATGCAGTTCCATAAATACCAAAAATACATATCTCCACAAAGACACCAAACTAAACTATATCAAAATTCATTTCAAAACAAACCTTTCATCATAAAGAGATGAACTATGAAAATATGGAGACCTGTCAAAGCCCATAACAACACCCTTATCAAGATCACATAACCATAAAATAACCAAACTCCATTAACGTTGTCATTAACAACAAATGATTCAATCACATATAGGTGTTAATTTTATAGGATGAAAATTTAATGAAAACCCATATCAAAACACAAACCTTATAGGTGAACTCAAAATTCACAATGGGCAGCCAAGAAGAAATAAAAATTCAAAATTCAACTTAATACACCCACGACAATGCATACCAATCATACAACAGTACGAATTTTTGTGTATAGGTGCGTGAATTTGTGCTTTGGTGTGCTTGTGAATGTGTGTGGCGTTTGTATTTGTGTGCATGTGTGTGTGATGTGTTGTGTACGATGTGTGCATGTAATTATGTGTGTGTGTGTGTGTGCACGATAGAGAGAGAAAGGGGGACCTAGACTGTGTTCGGTCACTTAGCTAAATAGCTTACCCCACCACATAAGTTTAAACATTTTGTGATCAAGGAGTGACATAACTATAACAAAACATATGACCATTGACCACCCGCACACAAAGTATGTTCAAGGAGTGGCATAACCAAGGAAGAGTAATACTTGACAGAGCAGAATTTGCATTGCAATTTTCCAATTTGCAACACAAAAACACAGGTAATTACCAAATGAACTCATAGACTACTTAAATGAGCAATATTTGAAATGAAAAATCCATATTGATATTTATATTCACCAACAAACTCCTCTAACATTAATGCTCCTCTTGGTTCTTGGCAAGTAAGCAAAATTAAGGGAAATAGTATAATATAGTTTCTTCTCTTCAAACCTCAATCAACATTTTATTTCCTTTAAACCACCTTTTCCAAGAACCAAACAGGCCAAAAAAGCTAAACACAAAATCAGTAGCATAAAAAAGAGCTCTTATAATTTCCCTTGAACCAAAATTTGGTCTTCTGTCATAACCTGCACAACCCATAAGCAAAAAAAAAAAGTAAAGTATGCGTCTAAATTTAGGTAATTATATAACAAAGAACAACCACACCTCTATGCAATCAGATCATAAAACCCAAAAATAACTTAGTAAATTGGCAATAAAACGCACACTTAAGCAACAAAGGTACAAATACAAAAAATAGCCAAAACCCTTTATCGTTTCATGGATTCAAACTGCGTCAATCAAGAAATCAATCAGTACACATGAGAGAGAAAGAGAGGAGGGTTACCTCATGGCCAGAGTGATGAGAAGAGGAAGCGGAAGAGGAGGGTTTAGAAGAGGCTTCATCGTCAACAGAGTCGGCAACTAGTATAAGAAGCTCTCGATCTCAACAACGAAATTAACACTCAACATTTCACACCAAATCTAAAAACCCAAATTTCAAAAATACTCCAAAACTCCCTAATTTGAAAACCCGTGGTATGTGTGTGTGCATGATGTCTGTGTGTGGGGGGGGGGCATGATGTCTCTGTGTGTGGGTGTGTTATTGGCGAGAGAGAGAGAGAGAGAGAGGGATACCTGGACGACGACAGAGAGAGGGAGACATGGTAGAGACTTGATCTGCTTCTTGTGTGTGTGTGTGTGAGAGAGAGAGAGAGAGAGAGAAACAGAGACGTTATGGTTGTCATCTGGCTTGGGAAGGAGAGAGCACGCCTGTCTTTGCCTTGGGTTGTGTGTTGGAATTGGCGGGATTTGATTTTTCAGTGAGATGTATTGTGAGTCTTTGGATTAGAAACTTTTGAATTTGAGTGAGATGTATTGTGAGCCTTTGGATTAGAGACTTTTGAATTGATTTGAGACCGTTGGATGTTGAAGTCACCCTGTTTTATATTATAGATTAGCATCCGATCACGTGCAGTGCACTAGCGATCCCCTTCTCCTCCAAATTCCTTCTTCACCCTTTACCCTCTCCTATTCATTATTTTATAAGTTAATAAGAATATTATAGGAACTATTAGATTGCAAAATTGATATTTTAAAAAATTTAAATCATTGGCAGTTAGAGAGAGTTTATAGATAATTATTTAGCGTAGTTATTGAGGTATTTAGTTGAATATGCTTAGAGAATGAAGAATTTAATAATTTAAAATTCTTAAAAATTAAAAAAGTTAGTGGAAACGCTTCTTAGGCTCTCTTTCTAAGAAATTGTTGGTATATATATTATATTACTTTGGAATGAACAAAGGGATCATGCATTTTATGCGGTGAAATTAGCAAGGAGTCTAATTATCTGAAGACTTTCAAACCATTATATTTAATTCGTATATTAATTGTTCATAGCATTAGGTTTATTCATGTCTGTCCTGGACTCCTAGTGCATTGTTAGTCCTCGTTCTCCTTGTTGGCATTTATTGTATAATGTATATGAAAAGAAGCAACATCACAACAAACAAATTGTCAATTGATCTTTCTTGTCATGTCCTAGTTCTAAAGAAATAACTTATGTTGTGTTAAATTTTTACCACTCGTATTGATTTATTTATTAATTATGTATAGTTAAATTTGTATCGAGTCCGGTATATGTCATTTAAAAATTGTATTTAGTCAGATTTGTGTCATATTTAGGCAAGTTCATTTAAAAATTGTAGTTTTTAATAATTTTTGAGTTGATTAATTTTGATATATATTTTACAATTCTAAATTTAAATCTTTTTTTAGTTAGCTATTTGTGAAAATATTGGACAACGAATTAGAAGTTTCATTCTATTAAAGTTTACTATTTTTGGAGTTAACAGTTTATGGTTTTTTTTTAAAAATATTTTTTTTATATATTTATCATTTCAAATTTTTAATATTTTTATAGTTCACTGTTTGTGAAAATTGTGGATATTGAACTAAGAGTTTTATTATACTAAAGTTCACTGTTTGTGGAAATTTTGTGAACTAGGAGTTTCATTTTATTGGTGTCTGATGGCAATGGTGGTGGCGGTGGTGGAAAATGGTTGTGGGCAATGGTGGGTTGTATGGGTGGTGGGTAGTGGTGGTGGGCGACGGTTGGTATGGATCTGAGAGTGTTTGGATCTAAGGGGATGAAACAATGAATTTTGAACCATTTGTGTTTCACTTGAAATTTTGGTTTTCCAAAGAGATGATTATACATAACTATTGAATAAGTACTCCACTATTTATACTCACAATACATCCACAATATATAACAAAATATATATTCATAGAATGAGAAAAAAAAAAACTCTTTTTAGTTCACTGTTTAAGTTCATTGTCTTTGAATTTACTATCTTTAGTTCACAAAATCGAACCAATAAGTTCATCCAAAATTCGTCAATATAAATAAAGATCTTTCAAAAAATTTTATGAAACGCAATCAAATATCAAACAATCGATTCAAAAAGAAAAAGGGAGAGAATGTTTTTAGTTCAATTTTTTTAGTTCACTATGTTCAAGTTCACTTTGTTTTGTGTGGTGTCTTGAGTGTACAGTGGGGGGGGGGGGAGGTAGAGAAGAGAGAATTAAATTTAAGAATGAGATAAATGAATTTAAGTAATGACCTTTGATGGGCCCGACCCAAACGAGGCCGAACTTAAGTAATGGGCTCGACACAAACAAGGCCCAACTCAGATAATGGGGTTGACTCGATCAAGGCCTAGCTCAACTAATGGGCCTGAATCAAACAAAGCCCAATGGGCTCAACCCAGATGAGACCTAGTTCGACTCACCACAGAATCAAGGGAGCACAGTCAGCCACGCAATCCTGGAGTCACGTCATTCTAGAGTACAGGAGTCAGTCACGCCATCCTAGAGCCTCAACCACGCCATCCTAGAATCAAAGAGTCAGTCACGCAATCCTAGAGTCACGTCATCCTAGAGTCAAGGAGTCAGTCACGCCATCCTAGAGCCTCAGCCACGCTATCCTGAGAGAGTCTGCAACTGATAAAGAGATCTCCACGCAACCACCCCATCCATTGTGAGAATGGTGTCACCTCCACCGAATTAGTCTAGAACCTCTATCTGTTAGGAGCACGTCAGCCATGCCATCCTAGAGCCAAGGAGTCAGTCATGTCATCCTGAAGCCAAGGAGTCAGCCACGCCATCCTGGAGCCAAGGAGTCGGCCATGCAATCCTGGAGTCACGTCATCCTAGAGTCAAGGAGTCAGTCACGCCATCCTAGAGCCTCAACCACACCATCCTAGAATTAAGGAGTCAGTCACGCAATCCTAGAGTCAGGTCATCCTAGAGTTAAGAAGTCAATCACGCCATTCTAGAGCCTCAACCACACCATCTTGAGACCCAGTCTGCAATTGATAAAGAGATATCCACGCCATCTCCAAGCAACTACCTCATCCGTTGCGAGAATGGTGTCACCTCCACCGAATTAGTCTATATGTTACGAATATGGCGCCTCAATCTGTTAGGAGAACGTCTATAAATTGTAAGTCCCATCTACACATTGGGGGAGGGGGGATCTTGCATCTTTTCTTATACCTGACTCACCTGAGCTCTCCTTGCTCTCCCCTGAGCTCTCCACACACCTACAACAATAAAACACCCCAACAACTAAAGCCCTTCAAAGTGTAGTAGGTCACTCTGACCGAACCACTATATTTCTGTGTGTTGCTTGTGTTGAGTTCTCCATCATATTTACTGCATTATATTAACCATACTAATCACTAGACCGGTGGTGCATAAAACCGATTTGTGTATTATCAATTTGACACCGTCTGTGAAAATGACTAAATTTATAGCCTAAATTAAAATCTCAATAAGCATTGATATCAAATGAAATTATTCTAAGTTAGATGAATATCAAGAAAAAAGAATATGGTTTTAATGAAAAGGTTCCTCATGTATGTGCCTGCATATGAAACATAAGCCAATTCAACCAAATTAAATTAAAAAAATCAAAATTTCAGCCTTTAAGTACAAATAAACTTATTAAATACAGGATCATGTATAATATTTTCCTAGAGATAGAGTCAGGGTGGAAAATAACAAAAATAATTCTTTAGTGTCACTGCTATTTGAGTTTTCATTAACAAAAGACATTATCATAAATCACCCCAAAAATCTTTGCATATCTAACAAAATTTTAGGGTGTTGTTAGGATAACTTTTCAAAAGTATTTCTAAAACTTATAATTTCTCATAATCACTTTAAAAAGTAAAAGTATTGTTTGGAACAATTTTTTTAATTACTTTCTAATAAGTGAAAAGTAGTTTTACCACTTAAAAAAGTAAGTAATAGTTAAAAAAAATAACTTTTACTTCCTTAAAATCACTTCTCCACCTTCACCACCACTATTGCCACCCCACCATCATTGTCGTTCACCACCACCACCACCATTACCACCGCCATCGTTGCCCACCTTCAACATCACCACCTCGACCACCATCGCTGCCGCCACCTTGCCATCATCGTCACCGCCCCCTCCATCATTGTTGCCCATCACTACCACCATCGCCCACCACCACCACCACCCACAATTATCAGACACTTTCTGATAAAGTACTTTTTCTTTTTGTGCTTTTTGTTTGAGCATCTAACTAGTATTTATTTAATAAAAGTACTTTATAAAAATGTACTTTTGAGAACTATTTATTTAAGAAGTACTTTCAAAATTTTATAAGTTATCTCAAACGTAACTTTAACCAACTTACACCAAAAAATTCTATCGATGGTTTTGAACTAACCAAAGATGGTGGATTGGACCGAAAGTTGATCATGTTCTAGCATATTCTGCAATAGAAAGATTAATTTGAGCTCTTGGATACAATAAGATTGTACTAGAGATGAGAATGAAATGATTCAAATATGGATACCAATAACCTTCCATCTATAACGGTAAGGTTCCTGAGTGGACTCCTGATGTTCAATTCTTTAGAAGGGAAGAACGTCCACGAGTTGGTCTTTCTCAGAAATATGATGTCCACGGAACACTTCTTGTTCGTATTTTTGAACAAGGTAGTCGCAGTTGCCGGAGCGTTTTTGATTGTTTTTAAGAAATAGTGGGTTCAAACTAATTGATAATTTTTGTTTGTGTTATCTAGTACTTTTAAGCACGGAAAATATGTTAGACCAAATAAAATCAATAGCCCTCTCATTCTTGCGAATGATAGTGTTCCAATTAGATTCAGCGCCCAATTAATACTACATTGATTAAAAAGGTGTCAAGAAACAGTGAACAATGCACAATCATACCTCTATCACGTCAAAGGACTTCATGAACTAGCTATTTTATTATTGAATACTCATAATGCATAATTTTTAGCATATCATGTGAAAGATACTGAGATAACATTGCAGCATACTATAGGATAATATAGTAATAACTTTGTAACTGAACACATAGGATCATTGATTATATATACAACATTTACATTTTAAATGATAATTTTTTTAAAAAAATTATAATTAAAGCGAACAGAGAGAAAATAAGAAAGGAGTCGGGGAGAGAAAAGAGAGAGGAAAGTGTGGATTTGTAGGGCTGTTTGATATTGTGAAGTGTATTGGTTGAGTTGTTTGACACTGGAGCCGTACGGAGAATATAATGTTTTTGCACAGGAAAAATTTTTGGATGAATTTTGTACTATTGAATTAAAATAAATAAAAATTGAATCAATCTTAATTGTTATTATGCTTTTATAAGTTGAGAATTCAACTTATTAGCTGAATATTAGAGAAATTTTATGTTATATCTATAAAATTTTCAATTATTTAATTTTGATGTTGGCATTCGAGAGTACACTTGCGACTAGATTGATTAATTTTTTATATAAATCCATCCCAAATAGTTGTTTATGCATGCATTGCAATATTTGATCGATTCTTAAATTGTCATATCCTATTTTACGAATTTAAGTTTGGATACATTACAAATCAGATTAAAATCTATATTTATCTAATATCTGTACTATTAACTAAGTGAAAAACGTTTGATTGACTATAATAACCTTAATAAAATAACTAATGTCAATCCTATCTTTTTTTCGAATCAAAATTTATCTTAAACAGGTGTTCGTGCTTGGAAAACGAGAAGTCATAATAGATGCCTATATGTATGTAATCATTATCATTGAAATGAACATTCATGTTTATCACCTACAAAAATCATTTTATTTTTTATTTAATATATATATCTTCACCATCAGAGATTAATGTTTCTTTTCTCTCTCTCTCTCTCACTCTCTCACTATTGTCTCTATGCTTTATATCATTGAATTGAAGACAAGGTTGGATTCTTTTCAGATTCATTCACAAATTTTCTCCGCCAGTCATAAAATTCACTTTGATTTTGTTTGTATTTATGCTCGAGCAATGCTACAAAATTTAAATAAAACCCAAAAAATTATAACTCAAATGTATATCATCCTTGGATGAGTGGGTCTTATCAATTTTTTCAGTGGGGCCCAATCATATAAAAGATAATGGAAAATGAAAGAGATAGAAAGTAAAGTAAAACAAAAGAAAGTGAAAGAAATATATTTTCATACATGCATTTGGTTAGCATGAAAAATTTCTAAGAAAAATTTAAAATAATTTCATTCCATTGTTTGAAAGAAAGGGAAGTTACAATAAATTTTTTCTAATTGTCCAAATTATCTTTAATTATTTTAACTCGGTCTAAAGAAGAATAAAATTATTATTCAAATTTTTTAAAAATGGCTTCTAATCTAATTTAAAGACAAGAATCGACTCAAATCCTAATCTCTAGACCAAATTATATGATTAATCTAATTTGTACAAATTTTTTTAAAATTAATAATTAATTGAATATTTTTTTAAAAAATAAGGGTATAATGTGAAGTTAGGTCATTGAACACAACCTTCTTGCTTTTTCTTGTGTTTTTTGCAAGAAAAAAAATTAGTTAAATGTGAGAAAATCTAAGCATGGAAGAAAATTATTTTTTCTATCATTTTTTATTTCATGCTAAACAAACACATGTAGAATTTTAAAATTTTCTCTTTCTTGCATTTTCTAGCATTATCTTACTAAACAAACGGATCCTTGAATTATGTACCATTTTCCCTTATGCTCTAAGAAAGATGCAATAGAGAAAAAAGACTGAATGATCATACATTATGTAAAGACTGGATGAAATATTATAAAAAAATGTCCATCCACTTAGGTGTTCTATTTAATTAGTTTTCTTTTCTAACGATTTTGTATTTATTAATTACACACTAAATACCACACAGAAGTTGTAAGGAAAAGAAGATGAGAAAAGAATTCAAAAATCCCATCGCACATGATTAAGCAACTGGCTGCTAATAAGTCAAATTAGAGCATAACTCTGTTTGTCATATAAAAAATTCAATTCCATCTAGCAAATTATAACACCCCACATTTTCTTTTATATATGTATATAGTTATATGGTAGATAATTGTTGTGAAAATGAGGAAATGTTGATGTAAGAATGAATCACATATGTTAAAACATTAAAAATGAATAATTGGGAGACAAATGGATTTGGGAAGTTTAAGTTTCAAAGACGTTTGAGATTGAAATTAGTTATTAGATAAGTTTCTAAATGTTTTCAGGTCAAAATGATGTTTCCATTGAATCCGGAAAGTAGAAAAACCTTGGGAGAGGTAATATGAGGTGCATTGGAAGCTTGAAAGTACTTCGGAATAAAAACACAAATTTCGTAAATTTTGGGTAGAAAATATTTTGGACACCTCTTAGTATTTTGGCCATAACTTTTTATCCTTATATCCAATTGATCTGAAATTTTTACAGTAGATATTAGACATCAAGGGCTACAAAAGTGTCTCTAAGGAAAATGTTTCAATTCGACCTCTAAAGGGGTCAAACCCGCACTGAAAGTCGAGACAGTCAAATGGTACCGGTACCGCTTCTCTGAAGCCTTCCGAACAGTTAAAAAGTCAGGATTTTGGGTTTTAAAACCCTATTCCAAGCCCTATTTGCCTCATTCTTCATCTCATTCTCACCACAAACATCCTAGAGCCCTAGGAGGAGATAAAGAAAGGGAAAAACACCAAGATCAAGATAGCTTCACACCTTATAGAAATCAAAACCGAAATTTCTCAAGAATACTATTCTTCTCCTCTCTTCTTCTATAATTTTACTACACCTTTACCTCCACCTCTTGGAACCCTAAGAGAAGACAAGAAGGAGATCATTGGAGCTTGGGTTAGCTTAAAACTCTTGGATTCAAGGTAGGGAATTTCTTCTCTTTCTCTTACATTGAGGCTAGGTTTACTTATATGTATTCTTTACACTCTAAATTTTATATGTATGCTATAAATCATTGATTCTTGATATCCTCATGAATATTAACATGCTTTAGACAATATAAATGGTGGG
>CM042191.1:23885925-23905650 GCA_023539305.1 Ilex asprella
AACCCCAAGAGCAATGACTGCCTGCAACTTCCCCCAAAATCATGTCGAATACATGCTGACAATATCTTCTCTCTCAGGCGGCCAGTCACTTCCCAAAAATCTTGCCAATCTCTTCTTCCTTAGGTTGCCACTTCAACGCAAACACCCTCCCCCATCCCTCTTTTGCGCAAACACCATCCTCTCTCTCTCGATCGTGCGCTCGCCCAGCCCCAACATGTACGATTCATCACCTCCTCCTCTCCCCTCTTTGTTTAGTTTTGCTCTTCGTTTCCATATGTCTGTCTCCCTGCCTTTATTTGTTTGGTTTTTCTCTTCGTTCAAATGCCCATAAGCTGTTCGATCAAATGCCCCAAAAATCCTGGCTCCCCCCATAGGCTATTGATCAAAGTTTTTATCTACTATAATTTGTATCTTCTGCTATAAAGCTATAGGAATGAATATCCAGTCCAGTATTGTAGCAGAGATTGCCTGTTTCTAACATGAATAAACCAATTTGGCACCTCGAATCCTGCTTTACTCGCCTTCGGTAATTCCTTTTGGGATTACCTTAATTGTTGATGTATCTGAAAATGCATCAGCTAGGCAGCTAGTGGAAAATTGATTAATGGAAAGAAATTTTGTAACTCGGGTGGGGCAAGAAAATTGACTAGTGTGCATTTGGTGAGTGCAGTGAGAGATTGGGGTCTGAAGAATTTGGTTGATGATGTGGTGGGATTGGTAGGGCCGAGAGGGCATGTATGGGTGGTTGGGGTGCAGAATGCAGGGAAGAGTACTTTAACAAATGCAATATGGAAGTCTGTTGGGCGGAAGGTTACTCATAGGATCAAGGTTAGTGATTCTATTTAATTATTGCTTTAATGCTTATACTATAACGATTTTCACGAACTTTTTTGGAAATGAACTGTTTTGGTAAAAGTTAATTTCAGCAAGGGAATTTTACATTTCTTAGTTCATAGCTGAAGAATGTTGCTGATGTGCTATTATTGTTTACTTCCACTGTTGTTTGTTTAGAGTTTCATATTTTTATACCAGTATTCTTAGGCCCCAAAGCGTTGACCCGAGTTGCATGTGCCTTTATGATGCATTTTTCGATTTTATTAATGGAAAGAAATTTTGTAAATTGATTTGCTCAAAACTGTGGATTGATATGTCTAATGTCTTCTCATAATGATTTCTATAAACACTGGTTCCATAGTGTTCATCGAATAGGTTGAAAATTTTACATTGTTATTACTACACAATAGACAATTTTACATTGTTTCATAGTGTTATTGTGTATATGTTTATGAGTTTACATTTGTATTTTGTTAGTTGTATGAATGCTTAGCTTAGCCCGGGTTGAACAAAAATCCTGGTTCCGCCCTTGCCAGCTTCTCATGTGATTTATCTTCCACCGTTTGTTGCTGTTGATTCTTGAAAAGTGATGCATAAGATGGATGTGGTTGTTGTATATTTGGTGTTGAATCTAGCATTGTTGAATCCAATGGTTTGGGTGAATAAGATGGCTTTGATGTTGAATTTGGTGGTTTTGATGGAATGTTTATGTGGTTGCTTACAAATTCTATTTCATTCATCATTTCCCAATAATTATCGGCATACTCCCATAGGTTTTCCTCGTGTTTATTTTTCAGAGAGAGCAATGTCTCAACATCCTTGGGGTGTCTACTACTGCTAATGAACTAAGCTGTGATTGCTTGGCCAATTGTACCTAACTTTCAATCAAGTTCCTCGGAAGGATCTCATACCACTTCATTGCCGATTCCTTCAAACTGTAAGGAAATATTGTGAACATTAGTGCCTCATTCTTCATGTGGACTGCCATAAGTTGTTTGTAATTGTGAATTTGTGCTATTGGATCTGTCCTACCATTGTACAACTTGAAGTTTGCCACTACAAATTTGCTAGGGATATTTTCCTTCTGTATCGTCTTCGTAAAGATGGACACCTCCACTCCACCGAAGTATTACCCTGTGGATTTTATGTCCAACTCCTTACCTGATTTCTGTTCGGGATGCTTTAACATGATGTCTAGTTCCTTGGTTATGAATCGCCTCCAACTGTCCTCAAGCTCCTCGACCTGATCAATTTTCCTCCTTTTGTGCCTATTACGTGTGTTCTCTCTACTTCTCCCTCGGTGTTGATCAAGGCTAGGGCTGTGCTTAGCTCGGGGGAATTCTCCTTTGACCATGGTTGTCCGCTAGTCCAATCCTCATGGACCTCTTGATCTTGTGATACCCTTAGGGCTTCTCTTAGTGACTTATTCTCTTGTTTGAGCTTCTCCTCCTCCTCTTGGGACCTCTTGAGCATGGCATTGCAGGAGTCGACAGGCCCAGCTTCATGAAGTCTCCCATCAGTACGCGAGGCATCATCTCGACGGACTTCATCTCAAGGTTGGTATATATCGCTCAGACGATTCATTGTCGGGGTCTATGCGCTCCTTGTTTGAACTTTTGGCAGCGTCCTCTCTAATGTCACTATCCGATGGTAAGGACACTCGATAGTTATGTCCAAGCTCATATTCAGTTTGTTCTTAGTTATTGCATGGTGATCCAAGCATACTTTGTGGATTTGACATGGCATAATTTGTTGTTTTGGTTCCTAAAGACAATGTCAATTGTAGGACAAAAAATATTGAGAAGACTTGTATGATTTTTGAGAGAAATATATGAAAAATGCACCTTCTTCTTACAAAGCAAACCAATTGCCGAAGATCAGGTGTTGTTCATAACATTAGGGTTATTCATATTTGTGCTAGTGCAATGTTGGACAAGATTGTGGTGACGAAAAAATATTTTAGTTACTATACTTACAAATTGTACAACTTTTGTGCTTTATTTACAATAAAAAAAATATTACAATTTTTTAGGTGAAGATACAATTTTGAAGGATCAAATTACAACATTTTTTGGGCCAATTTACAACTTTTGTAGTAACTTGCGATCGATCTTAACACTTGATTGTAATCCATGATTAGATTACGTACCATGATGGCTAGTCTAGATTGTAGATTGTTAAGAGGTGCGATTGAATGTTAATCTTTAAACCTAAAAGTGTCTATTAAAATATGACTGACCTGGATGACAAAGCTACCCTGACAGTGTTCATCGCCGGGCTTCAGATCTTTGAGTTCCTTTTTTTTTTTTGTCTGCAATAATCCCCATGCTAGCATGGTAGACATGTTGTCTAAAGTAGAAAAGTACATAAATGGAGAAGAGGTCCTCAAAGCCAGACGAGGCTCTTTAGCCACTTCAGATCAACATGGGGGAAAACTTGTCATTCAAGTCTTCCACCTGGAGAGATTCCTGGTTGAACATATGTACATATTTTCTCAATGACTCATTTGGTTTCTGTTTGATACTAAGAAGGTATCAGGTCGGTTGGAGGTGGGTTCTTCCTTGAATGAGGAAATAGAAGATGGATGCAATTTGTTATTCCAGCATAGGGATGAACTTTTAAGGATGATGGCGAATACCCTGCAACGAACCGGGTCTTGATAGCTGTGTAGTTTCATCTGGTTTTTCTGTGTTGAGATGAGTAAATGGGTCCTTAGTCCCATCAAAGGCTTTGATCTAGGGCATCTTGAATTTTGTTGGGAGAGAGAAATGTTGGATTTCCAAAGTGAAAGGAGACTCCATTTGTTGGATCAAGGCCTCCATTGTGACAAGAGCTCGATTCTTCACTATGCCCTTCACATTGCCCAACTCGTTTTGGACTTCTCTGATACGTTCCTCACAATATTGATCCAATGATTTTGAAGGTGAGGCTAATGCCTTCTCCCACTTTCAGCTAAAAGCAAAGCCTCGTCATCATGTTTAGTTTGGGCAAGGCGTTGATGAGCATTTCCCCCTGAGTGGCTCTGGTGATCCTCCTCAATAACCCCATTAAGGGATCGTTGCTTGGGTTGAGGAGTTTTAGTTTGTTGGGGCTGTTGGGCCGTGGGGAGGACTATCATTGCTAGTTTTACCTGAGAAGGCACAACATGGTTTGTTGGTAGGTCGTTGGCTCTTGCACAAGAAACAAATTCACAGGAGGAATCAGTGGAGCTGGTGGAGGTGGGACTCGCTATTGGCTTTCCAGATTTTGGCTCATGCTTCTAGTCGAGACCATCAATCAAACAATGGTGATAAGAAATAGTGAAGAATGATGGCATTCGTTCCCACAGATGGCCTTACACCAAATAAAAAAAAAACTGCATGTATGAGACGAGGGAGGCTAAAGAACTCCTCTAGCTGTAGAATGGCAAAATATTTATGTGTATGTATTTTGAATGACTTTGTAAAGGTACAAAGAGTTAAGTTGTTCACTCAATTGAAGAGATGAGCTAACATACTCTACTGGAGTCTCTGGCTAACTAGTTTTCATCGCTTGGGTAAGAAGAAGGAGACAGTTACAACTCTTAGTAAATACTATTGCTCATCCTTTCTTGGGGGCGCGTGGATTTGTTTATATACCCCCTAGTCTAGAATGGTTTCCCCTCATCATCATGGGGTGGTCCCTTGTTTGTTATGATTACATGAGGGAATATTTGGTCGTTAGACACTATATTTCCTAAACGTGATGTAGCCTTCTAGAAACTGATGAAGTGGCATTGGTGGCTCTTTTCCGAAATAGATTCAGCTAAGCAATACTCCCTTTTGTCCTCCCTCAAACTGGTTGGGCTATCTGGAGTGCTTTATGGGTTATTTCCTTTATTGGGCCAACCTATGTTTGGCAAGGAATGAGCCCTTTCTGATGGCTGGGTTGGGCTGATCCTTTGTTCATTTTTCCCTGGTTATCCTAGCATGCCTAGCCTAGGGGGTAGGGGCCTAGGCCTACCTTGAAAGAAATAATTTTTTTTACATATATATATTTTTTATATTTTTTTTGGATAATTTCAATTGGCCCATTCTAATGAGTTAGATAAAATAAAATTAATTAGGTCGATGAAGTTAGATACATGGTACTGGAATAAAAAAATAATAATAAGGTTCAATTCCATAACAAACCTCTTGAATTTAGTAAATAAAAAAAAATGTTGAGTCACAAAAGTCATTGGCCCACTCTTTTGTCCTTTGTCTTCTTTTTTCCATAGACAAACAAAGCGAAAAAGGAATGAACGACGCCTCCTGTACCTGCACCAATAGCATCACATTGGAGACTGAAGATCAAAACAAGAAGGGAACTATTTCATTTTCTCTCCTCGTGCATCCATCGACTGTCAGACTATTGCGACTCTCTGGCTATAAGTCTTTGTTTTTTTGAAAAAACATCATTTTAAAAAAAATTTAGTGTTTGACATAGGACCATTGTAATTTTTTGGCTTGTTAAGCTGTGAATTAAGTTGCAAATTTTAGGAATTTTATTGGTACATTTGATTGTTTCTAAAAATGGGTTACAAATAGGATGTAAAAAATATCACATTATTTTTTATAAGCAATGAAAGAGATTGTTGGATGAGTGAGTCCCCTCTTTAAATATCAAATAGGATGTAAAAAATATAAATATATCACATTATTTTATAAGTAATGCTATTGGAATATAATTTAGGGACATAATTTGGGGACATAATGGATTATAACCAATGAAGTGATCGTGGAATGCTTTAATGGGTCCCATTATTAAATACATTTCACTATCATTCATTGGTCACAATTCATAATATCCTAAAATTATATCCTTTAATAATTTATATTAGAGAACAAAGTAAAATTAGTAATTAAAATGTATCCACCTTAAATCATATCTTTTATTCCGCCACTGCGAGTTTCATTTGGGCTGGACTACCCCTATTCTAACACATGTATTACTTTTATTGAATGTTTTGGGCTTTTTTCCGGATATATATACGTAACTTTGGAATGAACAAAGGGATTTTGTACTTTATGCAGTGACATTACCGATGAGTGTGTAATTCGTCTATTAGTTGTTTATAGAATTAGATCTTTTAATGTTTGTCGTCGTTCTGCTTGTTGGACTTGATTGTATATGAAAACAACTACATCACAAGAGCAGATTGTGGATTCATATCGTCTTGTCGGTCCTATTTGTAAATGTATAAATTATATTGTGCTAATATTTGTACAATCAATAAATTATAGTTGGATTCATGTCATGTCAATATTATTATATAGAGTTCGTATCAAATTTGTGTCGTATTTAACTAGGTTCATGTCGATCTATTTACTTAACACATCTAGTAGGTCTATCCATTTATCACTTAACGCTGCAAAGGCTAAAACTCAAGCCAGTTAACTCTTTGTCATTTTTGTATTTAGTTTACGAAGTAGGTCTTGAATCATCAGGCCTAACAGTCACGACATGCTTTTAAGGCTAAAAAGCTTACAGTCATTGACGTAGAAGTTTCTTGAAAATCCACAAGGCATATCCTGGAGTTTTACTAAGGCATGAGAATATCCTATACATATAGCTTTCTGTCAACATCTTCTTGTTAGCCATAAACCTAGCTTTAAACGACCATTAAATTAAAATAATTTGTGGCAATTACTTTAGTACAACCTACTGTATATAATCTTGAACACCACAGATGAGTTCATCAATCAAGCCCATCAACAAAAATGGCTTCAGGCAACATTGCTGTGCTTAATGCTCTTGACAATGCACGAACCCAATGGTACCATATCACAGCCATTGTGATTGCCGGGATGGGCTTCTTCACTGATGCTTACGATCTCTTTTGCATCTCCACCGTCTCCAAACTCTTGGGTCGCCTTTATTATTACGATCCATCAACAAATAAGCCTGGCAAGCTTCCTCATACAGTTAACAATTTTGTTGTCGGTGTTGCCCTTGTTGGTACACTAACTGGTCAACTAGTCTTCGGTTGGCTCGGTGACAAGTTAGGGCGAAAAAAAGTTTATGGTGTCACTTTAACAATTATGGTCATTTGTGCCATTTGCTCTGGCCTTTCTTTTGGCTACAGTGCTAAAGCTGTAATAGGCACACTTTGCTTCTTTAGGTTCTGGCTCGGATTTGGCATTGGGGGAGATTATCCACTCTCGGCAACGATCATGTCTGAATATGCTAACAAGAAAACACGTGGGGCGTTCATCGCCGCGGTGTTTGCCATGCAAGGTGTTGGTATCATCTTTGCCGGGCTAGTGTCTATGGTACTTTCTAGTATCTTCCTCGGGAAGTACAAAGGACCAAACTTCCATACGAATCATGTTCTTTCTACAGAACCTGAGGCAGATTACGTGTGGCGAATTGTGTTGATGCTCGGAGCACTTCCAGCACTTATGACTTATTATTGGAGGATGAAGATGCCTGAAACCGGCCGTTACACAGCCATTATAGAAGGGAATGCCAAACAAGCAGCGATCAACATGGGCCGTGTTCTTGAAATCGAAATTCCAGATGATCAAGACAAGTTATCACAGTTCAAAGCTTCTAACGACTACCCATTAATGTCAAGAGAGTTCTTTCAACGCCATGGATTTCACCTAATAGGTACCATGAGTACATGGTTCTTGTTAGACATAGCTTTCTATAGCCAAAACCTCACTCAAAAGGATATATTTCCAACTATGGGCCTCACTAACAAAGATGTTGACGTGAGTGCTCTTAGAGAAATGTTCGAGACATCAAGAGCAATGTTGGTGGTTGCCTTGCTTGGCACATTCCCTGGCTATTGGTTCACAGTCTATTTCATCGAAAGCATCGGTCGATTCTACATTCAACTAGTTGGGTTCTTCATGATGTCCGTCTTCATGCTTATTATGGGCATCAAATATGATTACCTTAGAAATGAAGATCACAAATGGATTTTTGCAGCTTTGTATGGATTGACATTCTTCTTTGCAAATTTTGGTCCAAATAGCACAACATTTGTTCTTCCAGCTGAGCTTTTTCCCACTCGTTTGAGATCCACGTGCCATGCATTGAGCGCCGCTTCTGGGAAGGCTGGCGCGATGATTGGGGCGTTTGTCCTGCAGAGCTACACATTGGATGGCAATATTAAAAAAATCAAGCATACGATGATATTTTTGGCATTCACAAACATGCTAGGGTTCTGTTGTACGTTCTTAGTGACTGAGACAAAAGGACGATCATTAGAGGAAATTTCAGGCGAGGATGGTGGTCAGAATGAAACACAGATGACCAATAAACAACAGGTGACTCGGCCAGAGGCCTCATGGGAGGGATAGAAATGAGTGGTCTTTGTCCTGCAGAAGAGGTTTTAGCACTTTAAGCATCAATAGTAAGAATGTATGGGGTTAATGGATGGGCAAAAGACAATTTCTTTTGGGTTTGGAGGTTGTGTTGGGTGTTGTGTTTTGGATCTCCCGCAAATAAGAGTGGTGATTGCTAATGTAGTAAGTTGTACGATTGTCAACAAGAAAAGGGAGACTTTTTTTTTGGCATTTGAATTAATGTGTGATATTAAATGAAAATGTTCACAGATATCCGATGTATGTTTATGTTTATATATTTCTTATAGCCTCTTCCTTTGGTTTATATATGTTTTACGCCTTTTTAGTGCAGTCCAATGCTTTTTCTCATCCTATGCAGAAACACCATATTTGGACTGTGTTTATATATTGTGATACATAAAGTTCTCGTATGAATGACAGTAAACTTTATGTGAAATGTGGATCTCAATTCTAGTAATAGAATATCCAAGTTTCAATTGTCACAATAATCTTCTATTTAGTATATGGTTATTATTAGTAATCAAGTAAAGAATTGCAATAACTAATGATACTAAAAAAATGGCACCATTAAACAATGACTATTTAGTTAAAGTAATTGAACTATCTTGAAGACGTATGATGAAGAGTCGTTCAAGTTGCCTCACAGATATCCCGAGTAGGATTGACGTTACGAGACTGAGACAATTGGCCGAGCCGATCTCTTTATGAACTAGTTAACCTAAATAGGAAAGCTCCCCCAAAGCATACTTGGCAGATGACCAACTCTACCAGAGATGTACAAGATCGTCACATGTTCAGACTAGAAGACAAGCCATCATGTCATCACAACATATTCTAGAAAGTCACGTTACTCCTAGAGAATGTAACCTCTAACGGCCTAAAAAATATAGACTCAAATGACACAAATATTTCCTCAAAAAAATCCTAACCAAGTAGAGGACCACCCGATGGTGACATCATTGTCACATATAAATACCCAGACCCTTACTCGGGTAAGGGACAAGATAGAAACTCTATGATCAATCCTTCTTCTCCAAGAAATATACAAGATCTCCGGGAGTAAGAAACTCCATTATAATGGACTAGTTATGCTCTGTAGCTGGTGAACCACAATAATTCCTGTGTGATATAATATTCCTAGTTGATCTCATCTTCTTGTTTCATCAACAAGCTTATTAAGAGCCTCAAGGCTCCACCATTAATTAATCACTCACCCCGACACACTCATCACAACGAAATCACCAAGCTCTTGAGCTCCTCACTTCAATCACCTGGTTCATATTCTAAATACAAACATCATCAATATCCTTTTTATATTTTCTTAAGGAATGAACTTAATTTTAGAAAGAATATTATTCTAGGAAGATAACTTGATTTTAGAAAAGAATTTTTTTTTTTTTTTTGGTTCAATATTTTAGGAATGGAGTGAATTTTGAAAAGAAACTTGATTTTGCAATTTTTGCCTTTTCTAGAATACCCAATTAAGGTAGTATAAGATTACTTTTATAGGCCTTGGGTTTGAGACACACACTATCATTGAAAATTATAAAAATTGTTAAAAAAATACAATTTACTGATCTATTTTGTCAATTAGTATAAGCAAATATTTTTTAAGTCATTAAGCCAATCTTAGTTGATCTTTTTTGTTCTCTAATCCAAACTAATTATATTATTTTTTATTTATTACAAAAATATCCCGTTGGTATTCACACATTCGTTCCCTTTCACTCACACACACAAACATACAAGTCAAAATTCTAAATGAAACCACGACACCGAGGCGTGTCAAATTGAACAAAAATATTAAGTTTTAAAAAGTAAAATCAACGTTACTTCTCATTGCTGACACATTGGGAGAGCCTTTGGAGCGGTTGGAGGAGAGAATCGTCTTCACCAGAGATTTCGATGAAATCCGACTCCATTCTCTCTCTCTCTCTCTCTCTCTCACAATCTGTCTGTGTGTATTATTTTCTCTCTTCTGAATGGTTAAATTTGAACTTGGTACAGTAGCTATGGGGGTTTGATTTATACACTGAATTTGAAATAAAGAAATTTCAAAATAGTCAAATACATACTTTCACTGGATTTATATGCATGCAAGGTATTTGATTATTTGCTCCAATTATAGACAAATTGGTGAAGGTTATTGCATAAACAAGTGTCATTGGTTAAGCGTGTTTGGATTGAGTTCAATTTCAACTACTACTTCTAGTTTGTTTGGGTTTTCTTCAACTGGTTTAGTTTCTTCTACTACTATGGCTACACTTTTTTTCTTCAACCTTGTTTGGACCATCTTCTTCGAGTTTGACAATGGCTACGCCCGCATTTTCTTCTTTTTCATCTCATGGTTTAAATTAAAATCTCAGTAAGCATTGATATCAAGTGAAATTATTATAAGTTAGATGAATATCAAGAAATAACAACATGGCTTGAATGAAAAGGTTCCTCCTGTGTGTGCCCACATGTGAAACATAAGCTAATTCAACCAAATCAAATTAAAAAATCCAAATTTCAGCCTATTAAGTACAAATAAACTTATTAAATACATGATCACGTATAAAATTTTCCTAGAGACAAGGTCAGGGTGGAAAATCATAAAAATAACTCTTTAGTGTCGCTGTTAATTTGAGTTTTCATTAACAAAAGACATTATCATAAATCATCTCAAAAATCTTTGCATATCTAACAGAATTTTAGAGTGCGGTTAGAATGATTTTTCAAAAGTACTTCTAGAACTTATGTCTTCTCATAAACAATTTAGAAAAAAAAATAGTGTTTGGAATAATTTATTTTAATTACTTTCTAATAAGTCAAAAGTAGTTTTATCACTTAAATTTAAAACTTGTAATACCAATTTTGTCACATCTTCGCCAACTACTCCAGAATTTTTGATAGAAAAGAGCATTCATTCTATTTGGTCCAGGGCTTTTTGTTGAATGCATCTAGTTCAAAGCTTACGTTTCTTCATCTGGGAGAAATTCCTCTGTAAGAGAACTGATGATGCACAAAATCGTCTTCGTGCAAGATCAACAGTCACGAGTGTGATTAATGAGCAGTAATGAGCAATCAATGACAATCAATGGTAAAACGGTAAATATAGAGTCAGCACCAAGATTTATAGTGGTTCGGTCCGGGTGACCTACGTCCACTTTCTCGAATGACAGCGGTGGCCGACGATCTTTATTAATGTATCAAGGTACTCCGGAGAGTTTACAGTGCTTAGAGAGAGGGAGAGAGAGAGAGAACAGTGTATGTGTATGGGATTCGGAGGCGTAGTGTGTGTAGTGATCAAGATGCTCTCCTGATGGAGAGAGCTTACATTATATAGGCTAGGGTTACGGCGGTGCAGTGAGTAAGAGGTCTTCTACCAATTTAGTATGTATAGTTATAGTAAGAGATCTTCGTACCCCGTCTTTCTCTCCCTCGTGCTCCTATTCAGTCGGAGGAGGACTCTCAGCTAGCATTAGACTCGATCATCGTCTTGAGCTCGAACTTGCATTGGAGTGGACTTGGACTCATATTGGAGTTAAGAGACCGAAGCAAGAAAGAGGAGGAGACGCCCAAAGGGCCCAACCTAAGCCAGCGCCCAAGGGAGCCAGCCTAGGCGGCGCCCATGGGGCTGCCATGGGCGGCGCCCCAGGGTGCTGACCTAGGCGGCGCCCAAGGGGGGGTCATAGGCGGCGCCCAAGGGTTCTTGGGCTCTTCTTGATGCCTTCCTCTTCCATGGGTCGAATCAATCTCGATTTGGACTTTCTCTTGATGGACTTTGATTGAACTCTCTCTTGGGCTTTCTTGGTTTATCTTGACTGGGCTCGGCCCAGCTAAATTCAGGCTCGTCAAGAACCGTTACTCTTGGCTCAATGCATCTGCCTGTGTTCTTTTAATTAGTTTCCATTTTCACAATTAGAGTGTTTGGATCTGTCATTTAAAGAGAGTTTGTCATTGGTCAGGTTTATTAGGCTAGAGAATGTTCCAATTCAGTGTTGTGGGCTGGGTTGACCCAATAATTTGCAAAATGGTACACCAAAACTAGGTTCAGAGTTCACTGTGAAAGGGGAAGAGATATTGAATATACAAATTGAGAGCATTGAGGTTCATTGTTATTTTTTGTCTGTTTCTCATGCGCTGTAACTTTCCCCTTATATTTATCTACATTTTGTTTTTTAGTAGTTTGAATTGTACTACGTATTATGGGAAATGTCATTAGTACTTAAAAAGTTGATATGATTTGTTGATTTGATGAATCACTATCATTAAATAAGTAGTGAGTCTCAAAAATATTAGGGCTCATAGCTAATCAATGAGAGTGAATGATCAAGTTAATTTTTCAAGTCTATATAGCATTACTCATGATTTATTATCTATAGATATTGACAAAAATTTTCAATGCAATATTGTCAGGAAAGGGTCATAAACATCAATGTTTGGATTTAGATGAAGTAGATTTAAAGGTGAAAATGGTTTAAGTTGTGTTGCATATTTATATTTACTTAGGTGTCAAGTGAAATATCTTTTCACATACGTGAATTTGGAGTCGTGTTTCTTTATATAAATGTTCATACTAATTACTACTTGTATTGTATAAATTGTGTACACGGGCTGATATTGTTCAACAATGATGTATTTAGAGGGAGCTCTCTTGAGTGTTTTTAAGAATAGTGGGTCCATACTAATTAATAATTATTTTTTCTGTTTTATATAGTGTCTTCACGTGTGAAAAATTGTTAGTTTATATATAAAATTGGAGTTTGACAAGGACAAATTGGGTGTATATCTATCTAGCCTTAAATATTATTTGCATGAAATGGTTGTCCTCGTGCTCAAACCCAGGAATGTAACTATGTTGGACCAAATAAAATCAACAGCCCTCTCATTCTTGCGAATGGTAGTGTTCCAATTAGATTCAGCGCCCAATTAACGTTACATTAAAAAGGTGTCAAGAAACAATGAAAAATGCACAATCATACGTCTACAACGGCAAAGCAGGACTTCAGTACTTCCGCCGGAATAAATTTTATATTCAGATTGGAGTGAAATCTGATCATTTGAAATTGATTTAGCAAAAGGTCTATGTGTGTGTGTGTGTGAGTGAGTGAGAGAGAGAGAGAGAGAGGAAGATTGATGATTGGATATGGGAACAAAATTAAGATATGCAATTTTGACATTTAAATAATTTTTTTGTTGTTGATGTTATCAAGGGTATTCCCGTGGGAATATAATGCATTGTGATCATTAGATTAATAGTAGAGTGTTTTTAATGTTGAGATTTACTGATAATCTAATGATCACAATCATTAAGTTTTAATAGCATTGCTCCTAAAATATTGAGGATTGGTTTTGATGGAGACTTGTTATCTTTTTTTTTTCTTTGATTTTTTGGGTTATATATATATATATATTAGCTTCCGGTCTCGTGCGGTGCACGAGCGATCCCCTTGTCATCCAAATTCCTTCTTCACCCTTTACTCTCTTCTATTCATTATTTTATAAGTTAATAAGAATATTACAGGAACTATTAGATTGCAAAATTGATGTTTAAAAGAATTTATATCATTGGAGGTTAGAGAGAGTTTATAGATAATTATTTAGCGTAGTTATTGAGGTATTTAGTCGAATATGATTGGAAAATGAAGAATTTAATAATTTAAAATTCTTAAGAATTAAAAAAGTTAGTGGAAACACTTCTTAGGCTCTCTTTCTAAGAAATTGTTTGTATATATATTATATTACTTTGGAATGAACAAAGGGATCTTGCATTTTATGCGGAGAAATTACCAAGAAGTCTATATATCTGAAGACTTTCAAACCATTATATTTAATTCGTATATTAGTTGTTCATAGCATTAGGTTTATTCATGTCTGTCCTGGACTCCTAGTGCATTGTTTGTCCTCGTTCTCCTTGTTGGTCTTTATTGTATAATGTATATGAAAACAAACAACATCACAACAAACAAATTGTCAATTGATCTTTCTTGTCATGTCCTAGTTCTAAAGAAATAAATTATGTTGTGTTAAAATTTTTACAACTCGTATTGATTTATTTATTAATTATGTATAGTTAAATTTATATCAAGTCAGGTATATGTCATTTAAAAATTGTATTTAGTCAGATTCATGTCATATTTAGCCAAGTTCATTTAAAATTTGTAGTTTTTAATAATTTTTGAGTTGATTAATTTTGATATATATTTTACAATTCAAAATTTAAATCTTTTTTTAGTTAGCTATTTGTGAAAATATTGGACAATGAATTAGAAGTTTTATTCTATTAAAGTTTACTATTTTTGGAGTTAACAGTTTATGGCTTTTTTAAAAATATTTTTTATATATATTTATCATTTCAATTTTTTAATATTTTTATAGTTCACTGTTTGTGAAAATTATGGATATTGAACTAAGAGTTTTATTTCATTAAAGTTCACTGTTTGTGGAAACTTTGTGAACTAGGAGTTTCATTTTATTGGTGGGTGATGGGCAATGGTGGTGGCGGTGGTGGAAAATGTTTGTGGGCAATGGTGGGTTGTATGGGTGGTGATGGGCAATGGGCACTGGTGGTGGGCGACGGTGGTTGGTGTGGATCTGAGAGTGTTTGGATCTAAGGGGATGAAGCAATGAATTTTGAACCATTTGTGTTTTACTTGAAATTTTGGTTTTCCAAAGAGATGATTATACATAACTATTGAATAAGTACTCCACTATTTATACTCACAATACATCCACAATATATAACAAAATATATATTCATAGAATGAGAAAAAAAGACTCTTTTTAGTTCACTGTTTAAGTTCATTGTCTTTGAATTTACTATATATAGTTCACAAAATCGAACCAATAAGTTCATTCAAAATTCGTCAATCTAAATAAAGATCTTTCAAAAAATTTATGAAACGCAATTAAATATCAACCAAATTTCACATATCAAACAATCGATTCAAAAAGAAAAAAAGAGAGAGTGTTTTTAGTTCACTATGTTCAAGTTCACTGTGTTTAGTTTAGCGTCTTGAGTGTGCAGTTGGGAGAGGGAGAGGTAGAGAAGAAAGAATTAAATTTAAGAATGAGATAAATGAATTTAAGTAATGACCTCTTATGGGCTCGACCCAAACGAGGCCGAACTTAAGTAATGGGCTTGGCCCAAACAAGGCCCAACTCAGATAGTGGCGTTGACTCGAACAAGGCCTAGCTCAACTAATGGGCCCGGATCAAACAAAGCCCAATGGGCCCAATCCAGATGAGACTCAGTTCGACTCACCACGGAATCAAGGGAGCACAGTCAACCATGTCATCCTAGAGCCAAGGACTGACCTGAAGCCAAGGAGTTGGCCACGTCATCCTGGAGCCAAGGAGTCAGGCACGCAATCCTGAAGTCACGTCATTCTAGAGTCAAGAAGTCAGTCACGCCATCCTAGAGCCTCAACCATGTCATCCTAGAATCAAAGAGTCAATTACGCAATCCTAAAGTCACGTCTTCCTAAAGTCAATGAGTCAGTCACGCCATTCTAGAGCCTCAACCACGCCATCCTGAGACCCAGTTTGCAATTGATAAAGAGATCTCCACGCAACTATCCCATCCGTTGTGAAAATGGTGTCATCTCCATCGAATTAGTCTATTTGTTACAAATATGGTGCCTCAATCTGTTAGGAGCACAGTCAGTCATGCCATCCTAGAGACAAGGAGTCGGCCACGCAATCCTGGAGTCACGTTATCCAAGACTCAAGGAGTCAATCGCACCATCCTAGAGCCTCAACCATGTCATCCTGGAATCAAGGAGTCAGTCACGCAAATCCTAGAGTCAAAGAGTCAGTCACGTCATCCTAGAGCCTCAGTCACACCATTCTGAGACCCAGTCTGTAATTGATAAAGATATCTCCACGCCATCTCCAAGCAACCACCTCATCCGTTGCGAGAATGGTGTCACCTCCACCGAGTTAGTCTATATGTTACGAATATGACGCCTCAATCTATTAGGAGAACGCCTATAAATTGTAAGCCCCACCTACACATGGGAGGGGGAGGGATCTTGCATCTTTTCTCACACCTGACTCACCTGAGCTCTCCTTGCTCTCACCTCAGCTCTTCACACTCTTATAACAATAAAACACCCCCACAACCAAAGCCCTTCAAAGTGTAGTAGGTTACTCTGACCGAACCACTCTATTTCTGTGTGTTGCTTGTGTTGAGTTCTCCATCATATTTACTGCATTTTATTAACCATACTAATCTCTAGACCGGTAGTGCATAAAACCGATTTGTGTATTATCAATTTGGCACCGTCTGTGAAAAACAACTAAATTTATAGCCTAAATTAAAATCTCAATAAACATTGATATCAAATGAAATTATTCTAAGTTAGATAAATATCAAGAAATAAGAATATGGCTTTAATGAAAAGGTTCCTCATGTATGTGCCTGCATGTGAAACACAAGCCAATTCAACCAAATTAAATTAAAAAAATCCAAATGTCAGCATATTAAGTACAAATAAACTTATTAAATACATGATCATGTATAAAATTTTCCTAGAGATAGAGTCAGGGTGGAAAATAACAAAAAATAATTCTTTAGTGTCGCTGTTATTTGAATTTTCATTAACAAAAGACATTATCGTAAATCATCCCAAAAATCTTTGCATATCTAACAAAATTTTAGGGTGTTATTAGGATAACTTTTCAAAAGTGTTTCTAGAACTTATGACTTCTCATAATCACTTTAAAAAATAAAAGTACTGCTTGAAACAATTTATTTTAATTATTTTCTAATAAGTCAAAAGTAGTTTTACCACTTAAATAAGTACGTAAAAGTTAAAAAAAAATAACTTCTACTTCCTTAAAATCACTTCTCCACAAAACCCTTCTCCATCACTATTGCCACCCCATCATCACCATTGTCACTCACCACCACCACCTACATCGTTGCCCACCTTCGCCATCACCACCCCGACCACCATTGCCGCCGCCACGTCGCCACCACCGTCCACCTCCACCAGCGCCACCCACCATCGTCGTCGTCACCACCATCATTGTTGCCCACCACCGTCGCCGCCTACCACCACCACCCACAATTATCATACACTTTCTGATAAAGTACTTTTTATTTTAGTGGTTTTTTGTTTGAGCATCCAACTAGTATTTATTTAATGAAAGTACTTTATAAAAAATTACTTTTGAGAACTATTTATTTAAGAAGTACTTTTAAAATTTTATAAGTTATCTCAAACGCAACCTTAACTAACTCACACCAAAAAATTCTATCGATGGTTTTGAACTAACTAAAGATGGTGGATTGGACCAAAAGTTGATCATGTTCTAGCATATTCTGCAATAGAAAGATTAATTTGAGCTCTTGGATACAATAAGATTGTACTAGAGAGGAGAATGAAATGATTCAAATATGGATACCAATAACCTTCCATTTGTAACGCTAAGGTTCCTGAGTGGACTCCTGATGTTTAAGTCTTTAGAAGGGAAGAACGTCCACGAGTTGGTCTTGCTCAGAAATATGACGTCCACGGAACACTTGTCGTTTGAATTTTTGAACAAGGTTGTTTTTAAGAAATAGTGGGTTCAAACTAATTGACAATTTTTGTTTGTGTTATCTAGTACTTTTAAGCACGGAAAATATGTTGGACCAAATAAAATCAATAGCCCTCTCATTCTTGCGAATGGTAGTGTTCCAATTAGATTCAGCGCCAATTAATACTACATTGATTAAAAAGGTGTCAAGAAACAATGAACAATGCACAATCATACCTCTACCACGTCAAAGAAGGACTTCATGAACTAGCTATTTTATTATTGTATACTCATAATGCATAATTTTTATCATATCATGTGCAAGATACTGAGATAACATTGCAGCATACTATAGGATAATATAGTAATAACTTTGTAATTGAACACATTCTGTAATATCAAAAATCTATCTGTAATATTTTAACATTCAAAATGTAAATGTTGTATATATAATCAACGATCGATTTTTGATATTACAAAATGTGTTCAATTACAAAGTTATTACTATATTATCCTATAGTATGCTGCAATGTTATCTTAATTTTTTTAAAAAAAATTATAATTAAAGCGAACAAAGAGAAAATAAGAAAGAAGTGGGGGAGAGAAAAGAGAGAGGTAAGTGTGAATTTGTGGGGCTATCTGATATCGTGAAGTGTATTGGTTGAGTTGTCTGACATTGGAAGTCGTACGGAGAATATAATGTTTTTGCAGAGGAAATTTTTTTGGATGAATTTTGTACTAATGACTCAAAATAAATAAAAATTGAATCAATCTTAACTGTTATTATGCTTTTATAAGTTGAGAATTCAACTTATTAGCTGAATATTAGAGAAATTATATGTTATATCTACAAAATTTTCAATTATTTAATTTTGATGTTGGTATTCGAGAGTACACTTGCGAGTAGATTGATTAATTTTTTATATAAATCCATCCCAAATAGTTGTTTATGCATGCATTGCTATATTTGATCGATTCTTAAATTGTAATATCCTATTTTACGAATTTAAGTTTGGATACATTAAAAATCATATTAAAATCTATATTTATCTATATCTATACTATTAATAAAAGGCAGTTAAGTGAAAAATTTTTGATTGACTATAATAACCTTAATAAAATAACTAATGTCAATCCAATCTTTTTTTCGAATCAAAATTTATCATTTCAAATTGTTAAACCCTTTAAATTCCAACATTTAAGCCTCTTAGATTAAAGTGCCAGTTGAGTTTTCATCTTAAACTTGTTTCTATTACAGGTGTTCATGCTTGGAAAACGAGAAGTCACAATAGATGCTTATATGTATGTAATCATTATCATTGAAATGAGTATTCATGTTTATCACCTGCAAAAATCATTTTATTTTTTATTTAATATATATATCTTCACCATCAGAGATTAATGTTTCTCTTCGGCCTCTCTCTCTCTCTCTCTCTCACTATTGTCTCTATGCTCTATATCATTGAATTGAAGACAAGGTTGGATTCTTTTCAGATTCATTCTCAAATTTTCTCCACCAGTCATATAATTCACTTTGATTTTGTTTGTATTTATGCTCGAGCAATGCTACAAAATTCAAATGAAACCCAAAAAATTATAACTCAAATGTATATCATCCTTGGATGAGTGGGTCCTATCAATTTTTTCAGTGGGGCCCAATCAATTTTTTCAGTGGGGCCCAATCATCTAAAAGATAATGGAAAATGAAAGAGATAGAAAGTGAAGTAAAACAAAAAAAAGTGAAAGAAAATATATTTTATGCATGCATTTGGTTAGCATGAAAAATTTCTAAGAAAAATTTCTAATAATTTCATTCTATTGTTTGAAAGAAAGGGATGTTACAAGAATTTTTTTCTAATTGTCCAAATTATCTTTAATTATTTTAACTCGGTCTAAAGAAAAAAAAAATTATTATTCAATTTTTTTAAAAAATGGCTTCTAATCTAATTCAAAGACAAGAATCGACTCAAACCCTAATTTCTAGACCAAATTATATGATTAATCTAATTTGTACAAAATTTTTTAAAATTAATAATTAATTAAATATTTTTTTATAAAATAAGGG
>CM042191.1:23905750-23931986 GCA_023539305.1 Ilex asprella
AAAAAACAAACAACATTACAGCAAGCAAATTGTCAATTTATCTTTCTTGTCCTGTCGTAGTTCTAAAGAAATAAATTATGTTGTGTTAAAAATTTTACAATTTTTACTGATTCATTTATTAATCATGTATAGTTAAATTTGTATTGAGTCAGGTATATGTCATTTAGAAATTGTATTTAATCAAATTCGTGTCATATTTAATTAAGTTCATATTGATCTATTTACTCGACAAGTCTAGTTAGTTTATCCATTTATCACATAACCTGCCAAAACCTAACTCTTTGTCAATTTTTCATTGAATCATCAGACCCAATAACCACAAGGCAGGCATATACTGGAGCATTACTAGGCACTGAGAATATATTATACATTTACGTACATTTCTATCAATATCTTCTTGTCACCCCCTTAGCATAGCTTTAAACGACCAGTATAATAATCTTTGTCATTCACTACAATCCAACAATCTACTATATATACAATCGTGCACACCACAAATGAATTCATCAAGCAAGCCCATCAACAAAAATGGCCTCAAAAAACATTGCCGTGCTTAATGCTCTCGACACAGCACGAACCCAAAGGTACCATATCACGGCCATTGTGATTGCTGGGATGGGCTTCTTCACTGATGCTTATGATCTCTTTTGCATTTCCACCGTCACCAAACTCTTGGGCCGTCTTTATTATTACGATTCATCGACGAATAAGCCAGGCAAACTTCCTCATAGAGTAAACAATTTTGTTATCGGTGTTGCCCTTGTTGGTACACTATCCGGTCAACTAGTCTTCGGTTGGCTCGGTGACAAGTTAGGGCGGAAAAAAGTTTATGGTGTCACCTTAATACTTATGGTTCTTTGTGCCATTTGCTCTGGCCTTTCTTTTGGCTACAGTCCTAAAGCTGTGATAGGCACACTTTGCTTCTTTAGGTTCTGGCTTGGATTTGGCATTGGGGGAGATTATCCGCTCTCGGCCACGATCATGTCTGAATATGCTAACAAAAAAACACGTGGGAGGTTCGTCGCCGCAGTGTTTGCCATGCAAGGTGTTGGTATCATCTTTGCCGGGCTAGTGTCTATGGTACTCTCTAGTATCTTCCTTAGCAACTATGGAGGACCAAACTTCCAGACGAATCATGTTCTTTCTACAGAACCAGAAGCAGATTACGTGTGGCGAATCGTGTTAATGCTAGGAGCACTTCCAGCACTTTTGACTTATTATTGGAGGATGAAGATGCCTGAAACAGGCCGTTACACAGCAATTATAGAAGGGAATGCCAGACAAGCTGCGATTGACATGGGTCGTGTTCTTGATATCCAAATTCAAGAAGATCATGACAAGTTATCACAGTTCAAAGCTTCCAACAACTACCCATTAATCTCAAGAGAGTTCTTTCAACGCCATGGACTTCACCTAATAGGTACCATGAGTACATGGTTCTTGTTAGACATAGCTTTTTATAGCCAAAACCTGACTCAAAAGGACATATTTCCAACTATGGGCCTCACTAACAAAGATGCTGAGGTGAGTGCTCTTAGAGAAATGTTCGAGACATCAAGAGCAATGTTTGTGGTTGCCTTGCTTGGCACATTCCCTGGCTATTGGTTCACAGTCTATTTCATTGAAAGCATGGGCCGATTCTACATTCAACTAGTCGGATTCTTCATGATGTCCGTCTTCATGTTTATTATGGGTATCAAATATGATTACCTTAGAAATAAAGAGCACAAATGGATTTTTGCAGCTTTGTATGGATTGACATTCTTCTTTGCAAATTTTGGGCCAAACAGCACAACATTTGTTCTTCCGGCTGAGCTTTTTCCCACTCGTTTGAGATCCACGTGCCATGCATTGAGCGCAGCTTCTGGGAAAGCTGGCGCGATGATTGGGGCGTTTGTCCTGCAGAACTACACATTGGATGGCAATATTAAAAAAATCAAGCATACAATGATATTTTTGGCATTCACAAACATGCTAGGGTTCTGTTGTACATTCTTAGTGACGGAGACAAAAGGGCGATCATTGGAGGAAATTTCAGGCGAAGATGGTGGTCAAAATGAGACACAAATGACCAATAAACAACAGGTGACTCGCCTAGAGGCCTCATGGGAGGGATAGAAATGAGTAATCTTTGTCTGGCAGAAGAGGGTTTAGCACTTTAAGCATCAAGAGCAAGAATGTATGGGGTTAATGGATGGATAAAAGACAATTTTTTTTTTTGGTTTGGAGGTTGTGTTAGGTGTTGTGCTTTGGATCTCCCACCAATAAGAGTGGTGATTGCTAATCTAGTACGTAGTATGATTGTCAACAACAAAAGGGAGACTTTTTTTTTTTTTGCCTTCTGAATTAAGTGTGATATGAAATGAAAATCTATTCCTTTGGTTTATATATGTTTTATGTCCGTCTTTGTAGTGTATTTTAAAGCTTTTTTTCATCTTATGTAGAAACACCATATTGGGATTGTGTTGATATATTGTGATATATAAAATCTTCGTATGAATGAGAATAATCATTATGTGAAATGAGAATAATCCTTATGTGAAATGAGAATCTCAAATCTAGTAATGAAACACTCAAGTTTCAATTACCACAATAATCTACTATTTAGTATATGGTTATTATTAATAATCAAGCAATATCCTTTTCATGTGTTTTTTAAGGAATGAACTTAATTTTAGAAAAAGAAAATTAACGCATATTGTTACATTTTAGAAAAAATTAAAATCTAAGACAGCTTAGAGAAGATATGTTCTATGAATGGATAGGTAGATCTTGCAACAACAGAAGCCTTGTGGGAATGGGAAGCATATTTGTGGATTAATAGATAAGGGAAGCACCATCAGCCACTCCTTTATTTGTTAGAGAGTCTGCAACCGAATTACCTTCTCTATAGGTATGATAAATTCAAAAATCAAATCGCCTCCTAATCATGAAGATAGAAGATCTTGCTGCATAGAGTCTAGTATTGCCAAGAAAGGAGAGAATCTTGCTTAACCACATCTACCGAAAGCTGAGTCAGATTCAATAATTAGTGGATAATCCTTCAAGCTATGATCCAATAAAAGCTGTAATCCATCCACGAAAGGTATTATCTCTGCTTCCATATTTGTACATAACCCATAAAAATAGGACACTGCTAAGACCATCTGGCCCAGTGATTCCTTAAGGCCACCCCACCACCAGACTGTCCTAGGTTCCTTTTTAATGCACCATCCACTATCAATCATTGAAAATTTGATTATAATAGTAGTCTTATTCCCAACTTGAATTAGCGAATAATTAACTATTTAAAAATGATAATGTTAAGAAATATAATTCTAAGTCCCAACAAAAATTACCACAATTCAATGTAATTTTTTTTATCTTAGAAAACAAGTTGACTTTATACTAGAGATATTCCATGCAATGAACGAATAATAAAATTATAATTTTTTTAATTTTAAAATTATTTAATAACAGTACGGGCGGGGTGGGGTTGTAGGTTGGGTAAGAGTGGCGGTGCCAAAAAAATTATAAATTACGTGCATTTTTGGGGGTTAAAGAAATTTATAGCCTAAATTAAAATCTCAGTTAGCATTAATATCAAATGAAACTATTCTAAGCTAGATGAATATCAAGAGGGAAATGTTATTTGAACATAAAAATTTGACATAATTTGCTAATCTAATGACGTGACTTCATTGGAACCATTGGATTAACACCAAGTTCAAATGTTTGATGGAGCTCACAGTCAATCCAAATGTCATAATGAATTAGGTCAGCAAATAAGATCAGTAAATTAGGTCTCAATAACATTGCTCATATCAAAAAATAAGAACATGGCTTTAATGACAATGTCATGTGAACAATCACGTGCACCCATCCCAACCGTCCAATTCTTCCGATGGTTATTTATTTGCCTTTAGTAATTGTATTTCTGTTTATTTAAGAGTCTGAAAGAGTCATGAGTCTAATGATTGACTCAGTCCATTATTGTTATTGTGTCGTGAGCCAAAGTCACAATTACGTTATGTTTATTATTATCCATATTTCATGGGCCATTAGGCCATTATCATCTCCTGGTTGTTACAAGCAGTTAAGTTCAAGGTCTATATATTGTAATTTTGATTGATTAATGAATATCCATTTCCTTGAGCCAATTACAAGTATACTGGAGGTTTGCCCCACGAAGAGCCTTATTTTATTTGCCGAAAACCTAACAGACAAGGTTCATCATGTGTTGCATGTGAAACACAAGCCAATTCACCCAAAAAAAAACAAATCAAATTAACAAATAAATATTTCCAGAAAGTAAAAAAATAAAAATTTCAGCCTCTAGATAAACTGATTAAATACATGGTCACGTATAAAATTTCCCTAAAGACAGAGTCATGGTGAGAAAATCATAAAAATAACTCTTTAACAAAAGACAGGAAATGAACCGACTTAATGAACAGGAAAGTGATTAAATAAATTCTAAACAGTGGATAATATGTTTACAAACTTGGTACAACCATTGGTCCCATACAATAAAAAAAGAAGCAACTCAAAACAAAAATGAGAAGCTAGTCCAACATGTAAATGAACCCACTTAATGAAGTCTGCCTCTGTTACTCATTTCGGTGTTGCTTAAATTGGAGTGGGAAGTCAGAGGGGTGCGTGTTATAAATGTTGGAAGTTATTAATATGATAGGATTCAATTCTTTTACTCAAAAGTACTTGGAAAAATATGTGTTTACCAAATGTTTAGTGTTTGATGAAAGTCTTGTAAAGTGCATCTCAAAAAGTCTATTTAGAAGATGGACTTATATTTGAATAAGTTATGCCAAACACAATCAAAATGAGTGTGTCATTTAGTCTATTTTGAAAAAAGAGACCAGGGTTGGTATTGTTGAAAAAATTGGTTTTGATAAAGTGATTTGGAGCAACTTTGGGCTTAAATAATAGTGGGACTCATACCTCAAAATTGTTGGAAACATATTTTAACGTGGTGTATTCACTTATTCTTTCGTAGAATAAAGAATCTGGAGGTAGGCTTTACATTGAAAAAAATGAAATTAGACAAGACTTTAGGACCGAATGAGATTTCAATTGAGGTTTGGAAGAGTTTAGTGAATGATGGGGTGTCGTAGCTAACGAAATTATTTAATAGAATTATCCCCGCTAGGAAAATGCCCAATGAATGGAAAAATAGTATTTTAGTACCTATTTATAAAAATAAAGGAGATATTCAAAATTATAATAATTATAGAGGGATAAAATTGATAAACTATGGGAAATGATAATTGAACGTCGCCTAAGAGTTGAGATTATAGTGTCGAAAAATAAGTTTAGGTTTATACCTAGTAGATCAACTATAGAGGCTATATATTTATTAAGGACACTCATAGAAAAGTATAGAGAGAAGATGAAAAATCTTCATATGGTATTATAGATCTTGAAAAATTATATGATAAAATGCCTAGAAATATAATATGAATGGTGTTTGAGAGAAAATGAGTGACGAATAAGTATATTGAGATGATAAAGGACATGTATGACGGGGCTATAACTATAATTGGGTCTTCCGTGGAAAAAAAAGTAAAGAATTTTCAATCACGTTGGGATTACACCAAGGATCAACCCTAAGTCCATGCATATTCACCCTAATTATGGATAAACTCACTAGACACCTTCAAGATGATGTATCACGGTATATGCTATTTGTAGATGATATTGTCTTAGTAGATGAAACTCGAAGGGGAATTAACAATAAGCTACAAATTTGGAGAAAGACACTCGAGTTGAAAGAGATTAAAACAAGTAGGAGTAAGACTGAATACATGCAATGCAATTTTAGTAATAGAAACATGATGAAAAAGTTAAGATTGAAAATCAAGAAATACCAACAAGTAAATGATTTAGATATTAAGGACCGATCATTAAAAATGATGGAGAGATTGGACACGATATAACTCATAGAATCAACGCCGGCTGACTTAAGTGGAGGAAAGCCTTCGGCATATTATGTGATAGAAGGATATCAATAAAAGTGAAAAGGTAAGTTTTACCGAACAACTATAAGGACAGTAATGTTGTATGAGACGGAATGTTGGGTAACTAGAAAACAACATAGTGACAAAATGAGTATAGTGGAAATGAGAATGTTAAGGTGGATGTGTGGAAAAATTAAAAATGATAGAATACAAAATAACAGTATTAGAGAAATGGTAGGAGTAGCTTTAATTGAGGATAAGTTGAGAGGGAATATATTAAGATAGTTTGGTCATGTTCAACAGATGCCGATAGAGGCACCGATATAAAAAATAATAGAATTTCTATTAATGGTACTAGTTGTAATGGTAGATCTAAATTAACATTAAACAAAATAGTAAGAAAATATATGAAAATATTTAACTTAAATGAACGTATAAGCGCATGATCGAAATGAATAGCGAAGATAGACTTTTATAGCTAATCCCAAATGATTAGGACATAAGGCTTGGTTTGGTTTTGTTCGTTTTGGTTATTCACTTGTTCAAAATCATTAAGTATTGAATGAGAAATTGTATCCCAACATGACCCACTTGGATAAATGGAAAAAACTACCAATGATACAGTACAGTGTAACAAGTTTGCCCCATATTGATTAGAAACCAAAAAGACTTTGTGAGTTTATATACTCCTAGTTTACTTTTAAAGGTTAGACCCCAAGGGGTACCACAATTTTGTGAGTGGAGAGAATACCTATACAAAATTGGTTACCACACGAGTGTCGTTGCCCGCCTCTCCACGACCTAAATAGGCTGGGCTTAGGCCAACAAGAACTTTCTTTTTATCGAAATTTTATTTAGCAAGTTGTGGGTCAGATCCAAACACGGATGGCACTTAATCTTTCAACTGAAATTCCAATTTTTTATGCATTATTTTTTTTAAATTGGCACCCATTTTGAGAGTGTTTGTTCACACCCAGAGATGCCATGAACATTAATGTCTCTTCAAACCAAAGATGTCTTGTGTGATTATTCATTGAACAACAATAACTCTTCACTATAATCTAAATTGACACAATAGAGTCTATAAAAGGATTCCCTTGAAGCTATTTTTCAGATATAGAAAATTTATGCATTCTACATCTGTTCTCTCACTTTCTGCGCTACATTTTTGTTTGGTTCAAGTGCAAACACTACTTGTGTTCATTGGTTTTTGGATATTGAAGTGCTACTTCTTCAAAAATGAAAATTTTTATATCTTGAGGGACAGTTGTTTATCAACCTTGAGCATCGAGAGAGAGAAAATCTATCTTAAGGAAACTATGTTTTTACAGGACTCAGATTTTTATTATTTTTGTCATTATTATTGTTCTACAATCCTGTAAGTGCATCACTTTTGTTTTCATACATTCTATTTTATATAATTATCTTGCATATAAGAGTATACATAGAGATAGATATTTGCTACAGTAATTATTATCTAATTATGATTACCATATGATTTACAATCTTAAGACATATCTTAGATTCATTTTGTTTTAGATTAATTAATGTTCTATGTAAATCAGAATTTTGTACTATGTTGTATTATTGTATTATTTTATTAAAATTAGAATGTTATTTTACTTCTGTTGCATAACAGAAATGACAACAACTAATTTTGTTCTTACTACCGTGAGTGTGTCTCATAGAGAGAAGCCTGAGATATTTAATAGCTCAGATTTCAAATTTTTGGCAACAAAATATGCTTTTCTATTTCACCACCTTAAACCTTGAAATGTTTCTAAATGAAGATGTCCCTTCACTTGATGCAAATGAAACTAATAAGGAAAATGTGGTTGTTGTGGTTGCTTGGAAGCACTAGATTGCTTGTGTAGAAATTACATCTTGAGCGGACTAAACAATGAATTATATAATGTGTATAGTGCTATCAAATCTGCTAAAGAATTTTGGCAGTCTTTGGACAAGAAATATAAGACCAAGGATGCTGGCACAACAAATCCATTGTTGGCAATTTTTTGGATTATGCAATGGTGGCTTCAAAGATCATCATAACTCCAGTTCAAGAATCTCAAGTTATCCTTCACGACATTTATATCGAGGTTATGTCTTTTAATGAGTCATTTCAAGTGGTGGCAATCATGGAAAAACTATTACCACTTTGGAAGGATTCCAAGATCTAAAATATAAACGTAAGGAGATAAAACTTGAAGAATTGATAGTTCGTTTAAGGATATTGATTGTGTATTCTTAACAAAATGCTATTCATATTCTTAATAAAATCTTACTAACTGCTGATCATATTCTTACTAACTACTAATCATATTCTTACTAACGTGCGGAGAAATCTTCTTAACTACTAATCATATTCTTAGCGAAATGTCTCATAAGGAAACAAATAAGGCACCTTATAAATTATGAAAAAGTCGAACACCTTCCAATAAATACTTAAAAGTGTGGGAGTGTCTAGCAAAAGTGATAGTTCCTAAACCTAAAAAACTTAAGATAAGACCTATAACTATTGATTAGGCAGTCATTGGTTATGTCCATAATAATAGTGCATATCGATTTCTTGTCCATAATCTAGGGGTTTTTTCATGCATATTAATACAATTGTTGAATCAAGGAATGCTTCATTTTTTGAAAATATTTTTTCATTTAATATGTCACGTGAACCAAGCTCATTAAAAATACCGTTTTATGCTACAACTGGCAATGGTCACATGAATCAAGCTCATTAAAGAAACCATTCAATGCTACGTTTGGTAATGGTCAAGTCAATACAAGCAAGGAGTTTATACAAAAATAAGATGAACCTTGACGTAGCAAGAGGATAAATACTTCAATATCATTTGGTCCTGATTTTCTTACTTATTTATTAGAGACTGATCCTCAAGTTTTCAAGGAAGCTATGTTCTCCCCCGAAGCTCCTTATTAGAAGGAAACTATTGATATTGAAATTGAATCCATTATGAGAAATCATATATAGGAGTTGGTGGATGTTCCATCGTTTAACAAACCTTTAGGTTGTAAATGGATCTTTAAAAAAAATGAAAGTCAATGGATCAATTGATTAGTATAAAGTTAGACTTGTAGCAAAATGATACAAGACAATGGAATGATTGAATTATTTCGATACTTATTCACCAGTTACTAGAATAACATCCTTGTAGATGTTAATTGTTATAGCTATTTTGAATAGTCTTGAGATTAACCAAATTGATGTAAATACAACATTCTTAAATGGTGAATTAAATAAATACATATACATGCAACAACCTAAAGGGTTCATTGTTAATAGACAAAAAAAAAAGCATGCAAGCTTTTTAAATCTCTTTATGGTTTAAAACAAGCACCAAAATAGTGACACTTGAAATTTGGCAAGACAATGTTATTAAATGGGTTTAAAATAAATGAGTGTGACAAATGTGTATATGTTAAGAGCACTCAAAGTGGATACATTATTGTATATCTTTATGTAAGCAATATGTTAATTATTAGCAGCAATAATGATGGCATTAAAGCTATCAAATAGATATTAACCAATAGATTTAAAATCAAAGACCTAGGTGCTGCTGACATTATACTAGGTAATAAAATTTCTTGAACGTCAGATGAACTCACATTATCTCAATCTCACTATATTGATAAAGTATGAGATAAAACCTAAAAGGGCACCTTCGATGTTACTATCCATCTTTCTAAAAATAATGGCGAAATCATGAATTGTACCCGTCCAGATATAACATATTCTAATGAGTAAGCTAAATCGATATACAAGTAACCTTAGAATAGACCACTGGAAAGCAATAATTAAGGTTTTTAGATATTTAAAATATGCCAAAAACTATGATTTTTACTCTACAAAATACACAGTTATACTCAAAGGATATACTGATGCAAACTGAATATTTGATACTAAAAATTCAAAATCCGCAGACAAATATTTTTTTACCTTGAAAATTGTAATCTTTACCTTGAAATGTTTAGTCGTGTCTTGGAAATCCTAAAAGCAATTAAGTATTGCTATATCTACAAAGAAATCCGAGTTCATTGCCTTAGATAAAGTCAGAGAAAAAGTAGAACGACTTCACAACTTTTTTAAGGATATTCCAAATTAACCAAAACTTGTGCCAACAATACATATACATTGTGATAGTCAATCTACGATTGAAAGTGCACAAAATAAAAAAGTATAATGGTAAGTCTCAACACATACATCGAATACATAATTTTGTTAAACAATTACTCTCAAATGGAATTATATTCATTGACTAAATGAAGCCCAAGAATAATATTGTGGATCCGCTTACAAAATGTTTGAATGGAGAGCAAGTAGAAAGGTCGTTGAGGGGAATGGGCATAAAACCTATTACTTAACCAAGAGTCACTAAATGGAAACCCAACCTAAGTGAGTAAGAAGGGGCTATATCTATAAGAATCTTAGGCTAAACTCTCTAAATTACTCATGAAACCAAGCAGTGTTCAAGGCCAAAATGAACAAAAATGTCAAAACCAACTATGTCTAAAGGGAAATTGTGTGAATTCTATTATCTTGGTTTACATAAACAGCTAACAATTCAAAGAACATAAAGTCCACTCAAGTAAATCTGATAATCTTTCACTAAGGAAAGTTAAAGACCACTAGGCTACTTATCCCGATTCAATAACCTTTTAACTGTACTTGAACTAGTGTTTGAATTTTCAATGTTGGAAAAAATAGTTTTGAATAAAGTGATTGGGAGAAACTTTGGGCTTAAATAAAAGTGGAATCCACACCTCAAAATTGGAGGGACCATGTTTAAACATATTCTCCTTCATGAGGAATTAATGTGGTGTATTCACTTGTTCAAAAGCATTAAGTACAGAATGAGAAATTGTATCTCAAAGTGACAAATTTGAATTGGATGGAAGAAACTAAGAATGATGTAGTGTAGTGTCAGAAGCTTCTCCCACATTGATAAGAAACCAAAGACTTGGTGAGTTTATATACTTCTAGTTGTCTTCTAAGGGTTGGGCACCACAATTGATTACCACACATGCGTGCGCGGTAGAGCCAAGCTCATGCTTGGACATGGGCATAAGTATGGGTCAACAAGAACGATGTGGGAAATACAAGATCTAGGCAAGCCCCTACATGTTCTTCCCTTGTGACCCTTTATCTCGACTTAGATTAAATCGGGCATCAAAGATGAAAAATCCAATCGAAGAACAAACAAGAAAAGGATTACTATTTAGATAGGATAGATGGATATGGTCAATGGCTAAAGCTTGTCCAGCTTCTTGTAGTCTGAACTCTTTTCTCTTTAGGCTCCGACTTGTTTTTGGGTTAGATTTTTTCTTCCATCCCAAAATGGATCTAATTGGACTTCACGCTGTAACTGAGAGTTATTTACTTTTTTTTTTCACTCAGTTTTGGAGAGTGAATGGTCACCCTGCTCAACCATCTAAGGCTAAACGTTACTCTTCTTCAAATCATCCGAAAAGAAAAGTGCAATGGCTCGACGTAGATTGTTTTTGTACTAAAATTTTATTTGACGCGGTGTGGGTTATGAGTTAGACAACTCGGATTCGAACGCAAATCACACTTATTCTTCCAACTAAAATTGAAATTTTATGTCCATTATTTTTTGAATTTGGCACACATTTTGAGAGTGTCTATTCACACCTAGAAATGCCATGAACAGTAATATCTCTTCAATCTAGAGATACGTTTTGTGATTGTTCATTGAATAGTAATGTCTCTTCAATGCAATCTGAGCAGACACAAGAGAGTCTATACAAAGACTCCCTTAAAGCCATTTTCAAATATAAAAAGTTTCTACATTTTGCATCAATTCTCTCTTTCTGTATTACATTTCTGTTTGATTCAAGTACAAATACTAGTTGTGTCCTTTGTTTTTTGAGATTGAAGTGCTTCTTCTTCAAAGATGAAATTCATTATATCTTGGGAGACAGTTACCTATCAACCTTGAGCACTGGGATGTCACACCCCAAATTTCATAAAAGCATGATTAAAAAAAACTTTGTTTATTCCACAACAAAATGACAATTTTTTGTAAAATCATCTATGAAGGTATCCCTTAAGTTTAAATAAATTATTTTTTTTTTAGAAAATTCCGACAAAGTTTCCTTATAAATCGGGCATCCAGATAATTGGTGAGAGCTACCTATGAGAACATTAAACATAATAATTATACTTAACTAGTCATTCGCATCATATCAATCATATACACATCTTCTCATGACATCCGCAAATAAGTCATTACCGTTCAATACTAGAGTGGCAAATGGAGGTCCACGAAGTTCTTCCAAATTCGGGTTATAATCTAATTATCCAAAAATTTTCGTTATGAACATAACATATAGAATATCTAAAATATGTATAAGTAAACCATTTAAAAGGTCTCAATCTATACATATTCTCTCAAATTAACTAAGATATAAATCACTTACAAATTTTCAATAATATACATCATCATACATTGTTCTTTACATACTCTAAAAATCATAACAACTGTCTTTTGTCTTTATACTCCCACTATGCAGTCCACCAACATATACTCATAACTGAAAATGTTAAATGATAGGGGTGAGCAACTACACGCTCAGTAGGATAATCATTTTCTCAAATATATACAAGGTTTTAAATACCAACAGTTCACAATCATAATGATAGACAATGAAATAATTTATCAATAAGTCTAGGTACACGATAAGTAGTAAGTATTTTTGAGAGTACACTATGTATTATCATTTGAAATACATAAATGAAACATCAAGGAATTTATCATATCGAAATCAAGGTTACTATTAAACATTTCTTCTTAAAACATAATGCAACACCATTGATTTTATAAAGTACGAAGTGAGAAATCTTTATACAATTATATATATAACAAATTTGGTAAAGTAATCTTATTTTTAACACAATTTCATAAACTTGTTTTTTCCAGAGTATTTTTCAAAAATATTAACTCCACGTACATTCGCCTCAATCTCGCCTTACCTCACTCCACTCAAGAGGTTTGTTGAAATATTGGTCTATTGGTTTCTTGGCACCCAAAATCCATGTATGCTACTCGTACGAACAAATATCATCAAACCAACACTGGTTCACGAATGAACCATCCCCAGGGAACCTTTTGGGTCTTGCACCCTAGGGTCTCATCGCTCTTCTTGCTTTTTAGGGGGATGTGTAGGGAACAACTTATGATGCCACACAAGTTATCACCGAAAATTACTATCATCACCAATCCTCCCTAAGACTAAAAGTCACCTTAGCAACCCCCCTTAAGGGCCCCAATCGTCCATTAACCCTCTGTCTGTTGATACCAAGCATACAAGTTTCAAACCATAACATCATCACTTCAAGCACCCAGCTCATATCCTGAAGTCAAACATCATGAATATCCTTTTTTTTTTTTAAGGAATGAACTTAATTTTAGAAAGAATATTATTCTAGGAAGATAACTTGTTTTTAGAAAAGAAGTTTTTTTTTTTTTTTGGGTTCAATATTTTAGGAATGGAGTGAATTTTGAAAAGAAACTTGATTTTCCAATTCTTGCATTTTCTAGAATACCCAATTAAGGTAGTATAAGCTTACCTTTATAGGCCTTGAGTATGAGATAGGCACTATCATTGAAAATTTTAAAAATTGTTAAAAAATACAATTTGCAGATCTATTTTTTCAATTAGTCTAAGCAAATACTTTCTAAGTCATTAAGTCGACCTCAATTGATCTTTTTTGTTCTCTAATCCAAATTAATTATATTATTTTTTATTTATTACAAAAATACCCCGTTGGTATTTACACATTCGTTATCTCTCTCTCACACACACACAAAAATACAAGTGAAAATTCTGAATGAAACCACGACATTGAGGTGTGTCAAATCGAACAAAACTATTAACTTTTAAAAAGTAAAATCAATGTTACTTCTCATTGCTGACACATTGGAAGGGCCTTTGGAGCGGTTGGAGATTGGTATTTGCAGAGGTGAGCCTAAGACGTAATTGTGGTTGGTGGCGCCGGTGTTGTTGAGTGTTGGGATCTGTTGGAGGAGAGAATCGTCTTCGTCGGAGATTTCGATGAAATCTAACTCCATTCTCTCTCTCTCACGATCTGTCTGTGTATATTATTTTCTCTCTTCTGAACTTGGTAGAGTAGATATGGGGGTTTGACTCATACACAGAATTTGACATAAAAAAATTGCAAAATAGTCAAATACATATTTTCACTGAATTTATATGCACGCAGGGTATTTGATTATTTGGTCCAATTATAGAAAAATTAGTGAAGGTTTTTGCATAAACATGTGTCATTGGTTAAGCCTGTTTGGATTGAGTTCAATTTCAACTACTATTTCGAGTTTGTTTGGGTTATCTTCAACTGGTTTAGTTTCTTCTACTACTATGGCTACACTTTTTTTCTTCAACCTTGTTTGGACAATCTTCTTCGAGTTCGACAATGGCTAGGCCAGCATTTTCTTCTTTTTCATCTTATGGTCTAAATTAAAATCTCAATAAACATTGATATCAAATAAAATTATTCTAAGTTAGATGAATATCAAAAAATAAGAACATGGCTTGAATTAAAAAGTTCCTCATGTATGTGTCTACATGTGAAACAAAAGCCAATTCAACCAAATCAAATTAAAAATCCAAATTTCAACCTATTAAGTACAAATAAACTTACTAAATACATGATCACGTACAAAATTTTCCTAAAGACAAAGTTAGGGTGGAAAATCATAAAAATAACTCTTTAGTGTCGCTGTTAATTTGAGTTTTCATTAACAAAAGACATTATCATAAATCATCCCAAAAATATTTGCATATCTAACAGAATTTTAGGGTGTTGTTAGAATGACTTTTTAAAAGTACTTCTAGAACTTATGACTTCTCATAATCACTTAAAAAAATAGTGTTTGGAATAATTTATTTTAATTACTTTGTAATAAGTCAAAAGTAGTTTTATCACTTAAATTTAAAACTTGTAATACCAATTTCGTCACATCTTCGCCAACTACTCCAGAATTTGTGATGGAAAAGAGCACTCATTCTATCTGGTCCAAGGCTTTTTGTTGAATGCATCTAGTTCAAAGATTTAGTTTCTTCATCTAGGAGAAATTCCTTCGTAAGAAAATCGTTACTCTTGGCTCAATGCATATGTCTGTGTTCTTTTAATTAGTTTTCATCTTCACAATTAGAGTATTTGGATTTGTCATTTAAAGAGAGTTTGCTATTGATAAGGTTTATTAGGCTAGAGAATGTTCCGATTCAATGTGGTGAACTGGGTTGACTCAGTGATTTGCAAAATGGTACACTAAAACTAGGTTCTGAGTTCATTGTGAAAGGGGGAGAGATATTGAATATACAAATTGAGAGCATTCAGGTTCATTGTTATTTTTTGTCTGTTTCCCATGCGCGGTAACTTTCCACTTATATTTATCTACATTTTGGTGCTTAGTAGTTTGAATTGTACTATGATTTATGGGAAATGTCATTTGTACTTAAAAAGTTGAAATGATTTGTTGACTTGATGAATCATAATCATTAAATAGGTAGTGAGTTCCAAAAAATGTTGAGAAACACAGCTAATCAATGAGAATGATTGATCAAGTCAGTTTTTCATGTCTGTGTAGCATTGCTCATGATTTATTATCCTTAGATATTGACAAAAAATTTCATTGATAGTGATTGACTAATAAGAATATAGAAATGCATTATTGTTGGGAAAGGGTCATAAACATCAATGTTTGGATTTAGATGAAGTAGATTTAAAGGTGAAAATGGTTTGAATTGTGCTTCATATTTATATTTACTTAAGTGTCAAGTGAAATACCTTTGCACACATGTGAATTTGAAGTCGTGTTTCTTTATATAAATGTTCGTACTAATTATAATTTTTATTGCATAAATTGTGTACACAAGCTGATATTGTTCAACGATCATGTATTTAGAGGGAACTCTATCGATTGTTTTTAAGAAATAGTGGGTCCATACTAATTACTATTTTTCTGTTTTATATAGTGCCTTCACGCATAGGAAATTGTTAGTATATATATAAAATCGGAGTTTGAGAAGGATAAATTGGGTGTATATCTAGCCATCAATATTATTTGCATGAAATGGTTGTCCTTATGCTAAACCCAGAAATGTAATCATGTTGGACCAAATAAAATAAATAGCCCTCTAATTCTTGGGTTCGGCTCATCTGCGGTTTGTTGGTTACCGCATGATATGTAGTTAAGTGGAACGACACTATTTTGGGTGCTTTTTGCAATTTTTTTTAATAGTCTTTACCAAAAACGACGTCGTTTTTGGTCCTTCAAATCAACATCTGAAGTCCTCTTCTTTCTCTCCCGTTTCTTCTTCGTCAAATTGACTGCTTCTCCCGCCTTCTTCCCAACTCATTCTCCCTCTTCTTCTTCGTCAAAAGCCAGGTAAGAGAAGGAGATATGAATTCGAATTATGTGTTTTAATGTTTAGGTTGATTCCTGAGTTGATGGATATTTGGAGCTCAGAGACTGTTTGATGAAGCTTTTGATTAATAAAAATAATGGAATAATGAAGTCAATTTATTTGTACATGTTTTTTTTTGTTCTTGTTGGCTTGTTAATGAATCGGGTAGTGTTTATCTTGTTGGTTTGTTAATGGATTGGATAGTGTATTGTTTTAAATTCTGAAATTGTTGTTGAGTTGAAATATAAATCTCATAATACAATTTTTATCGGGTTTGATTAATTTTTTTAAGAATTATGTAACCTTATGTACATGACATCTAGATTTCTCTTTCTCTTTTAGATGTGAGATCTAGAGAATGAGATACCAATTGTTGGCTTTAATTCATTCTCAGTACTCTGTCAGTTCAATCTATGAATGCAAGTAGCCATAGAAGATGTATGTAACCTATTGTTTATTAACAAAGCCGGTATGCAGTTGCTGATAGTTTGATTTTTGGTTTTTTTGAATGGTATACATATATTATGTGTTTCATTCACCACAAAATGTCATTTCAATTAAATTTCTTATTGGAGGATACTATGATGGATGATTTGAGAGTTAATGCGATTTAGAACAAACTTCATATTGGTATGCAATTTGATGCAGAGAAAGATGCTTATGCATTTTACAATAATTATGAAGGGTTTGTGGGATTTAGCGTGAGAAAATATTTTTATAATAAAAGTTCGAAAGATGATGTTATTTGCAGAAAATATGTTTGTTGTAAACAAGGTCAAAGGGTTCGTGATAAAAGAGAGTGACAAATAAGGAAACATCGAGCAGAGACACGAACAATTTGTCAAACTCATATGTGCATATCTCTTAAAATAGAAATTGACAAATTTGTTGTGGTGAAATTGGACGACAACCACAACTATCCTTTTCACCTTGCTGAATGTATGCATATGATGTCATCTCAACGGAAGGTTACCGAAACACAAGGCATTAATATTGATATGACAGCGGATTGTAGAATATCACTTAAGGCTTCCTATGAACTTTTAAGTACTCAGTCGGCAGGAAAGGAAAGTCTAGGTTATACTCGTCAAGACCAAAAGACTGTGAAATGAGGCAACGAGACTTGAGGTATGGTGAGGCGGGTAGTTTGTTGAAGTATTTTCAAATGGAAGCAGTTAAAAATCTATCATTCTATTATGGAGTGCAATTGGATGCGAATGAGCATATTACTAATATTTTTTGGGCCGAACCAATGATGATTTTTGATTATGGAAACTTTGGAGATGTTGTCTCATTTGACACTATTTTCAGAACAAACAAGGAGTATCGACCATTTGCTTGCTTTACTGGATTCTACCATTTCAGGGAGACAATCTTATTTGGAGCTGCATTATTGTATGATAAAACATAAACATCATTTCAATGGTTGTTTGAGACATTCATACAAGCTATGTCTGGGAAATATCCTACTACCTTCTTCACCGACCAAAATCAAGTGATGGCTAAGGCTATTTCCATAGTGATGTTAGAGACATACCATGAGTTATATTCTTGACACATTTGCCAAAATACTTTGAAACATTTGGGGAACATATATAAGGATGATTCACATTTTTCTGCTCGGTTTAAAGAGTGCGTGTATGGATATGAGGAAGAGCATAAATTATTTGAGACTTGAGAATCGTTGCTTGCGGAGTATAATTTGCTTGATAATAAGTGGATGAAATCTACTTGGGCATTGCGAGATAAATGGGGGCATGTGTATATGAAGAGGACTTTCACTACAGGAATGAAAAGCACCCAACTAAGGGAGAGCTTGAATGCAGACTTACGGAAGTACTTAAAGTCAGACCATGACATTGTTCAGTTCTTTGTACATTTTGAAAGAGTTGTGAATGATAAGCGGTATAAGGAGTCAGACTCAGAATACCAAGCTAGGCAAAAATTAACTTCAATAAGAGCTTCAATGTTAGTGCAAGCAGGGCAGGTGTACACTCCTACTATGTTTGAGTTGTTTCAAGATGAGTATGATATCTTTCAGTGTGTTATTGCGACACCATATGATGTGTTGGATGGGTGACATCAATTTGTGGTTCGATTTTTTGATAAACATAGAGAGTATTTGGTCTTGGTTAAGGCTAATGAAGAGATAGTCAATTGTAGTTGTCGAAAGTTTGAAATGGACGGCATATTATGTGGCCATGCGCTTAAAGTTTTGGACATGATGAATATTAAGCAAATTCCCGAGTAATACATATGTAAGAGATGGAGACGAGATGCAAGATAGATTTGTAGGAAAACCCCCATTTCAATATCAAATGAAGAGGATCCCAAGTTAATGGTGGGGTCACATTACAAGCAGCTTTGTCCTAGAATGGTACAACTAACTGCTCGATGCTTTAGTCTTCAACCTGCATACCAATTGGTGTCACGTGATGTTGAGGAATTATTCAAACAAGTGGATAGTATGTATGCATCAATTGGTGATGGTGGCGATGATTCAATCCATGAAGAAGGAATAGAAAATGTTGACACAAACCTTCTCCAAGTTAAAGGTTTAAAAAGAAAAGAGGGATGTTACAAGGGTTGGGTCGACTAAAAGCTTGGCATGAGAAAGCAACAAAGAGAAAAAATGGAGCTTCTCAACCATCACATATGTCTACGGTATCGTATAAATATAATTGTAGATTTTTTTAATTCACTTCATATTTTTATAAACATAAATGTACTTATCACAAGCTTTGGCATATTTTTATTCACTTCATATTTTTATAAACATAATCATAAGTATTTTTGTATTCCAAGTACACGGTTTCAGTCACCCGTGTATATCAACATATGGTCATTCAAATATATTGTCTTCTCAAGTTTCAAATAGTTTACAAAGTGTTATGGTATGTTACCTTATTACTAATTTTATTTTTTTCAATTTCTTTGTCTGACCCATTCTCATTAATGTAGGGTACTCCGATTAATTCAACACATGTGCATTCTTTAAATGATGTTAAATCATTTTTCATGAATAGGGGATACAACTTGTAAGAATGCTTGGGGGCTACTAGTTGCTTGTGATGAATGTGATCTTTTTTGTTTAATGTAGTTGCTTGGTTCGATGTAGTTGTTTAATGAATGTGATATTTTTTTATGAACATCATCTTTTTTTATGAACGTGATCTTTTTTGATGAACAAGTACCTGGAATTCACCAGTTAAATCCACAAGTCACAACATTGTACAACACAAGTTCAAAAAAGATCATTCAAATTCAAGTTAAACCACAATTTCATTCAAATCACAAGTTCATTCCAAGTCACAACACTATACAAAACCCACATTTTCATTCAAATCAAACCTACAAGTTCATTCACAACACAAGTTCCATCAATACACCATTGTTCTTACATCTTTACTCACTATAATCACAATCAAAAGTATCACCACTAGTAACGTGGCTGCAAACATATATGATTTCATTGTTCATTCTTTTGCCTCAACACATTGAACTATATTACAAAGTTCTTCAATCTTCAACTTCAATGTCATTACATCTTCTTCAATTCATCGTACAACTATCATTTCATTTGTAATTTCCGAAGAAGGTAGAGTAGTATGAGTCATCCACTTAAAAAATTAACATCCCTCGTCCATACATTTGTAGTATAGCTTCCCAGGATTTTTTTTAGATTTGAAAACTTTGATAGTCGCTCTTTTCTTACAATTGGTGCATTGCATATTGCGATATCTTAACTCGTCGTTGCTTGTTGTCGTGCTTGAAGATGTCATTCTTCGACACTACAAATATGAAAGGACAATGATAATTAAAACTCAACATTCCATATCCCATTAGAAGCATTCAAATACGAATTAAAACTCAACATTCATGTTCACTCTACATTTATGTTCACTGCAATTAACTCTCAACATTCATGTTCACTCTCCATGGGCCAGGGATCCTTAGCAGGTAAAAGCATAGAAAATCATGGGGCAACACTAAAATTTAATGTTTTTTTAGCATGTTCCTAATAGCAGTTTGAATTCCTAGACAAAATGTAAATACTTAATCCAGCCACCAATTTACTCTAGAAAACTAGAATTCCAATTGCAGCTGGACTATCACAAACAGTGTTATCTACTTTTCATGAAGTGTGAATCTTTTTCCGTAGACTATGTCTCAAACAACTTAATCAATAGACAAAAGGATACCATTACTTTTCAGAAAGCAGGCCTCATAAACTAGCATAATACAACAAGAATATAAAGAACAAAGTGCAGGGTTATCATCAACTTCTTGATGAAGTAGCTTAAAGGAGTGGGTAAAAACCTAACTCAAATTTAGTCTTAATCAAAATACACCCATCAACAAACAAGGAGTCAAGGTGTGGAGGGAACATTGTCATGCACATTGGTAAAGAATAACCCAAGAAAATGATTGTTATTACCACCTCCTCTACGATGACTGGCTAAATATGAAGCAAATACATCAGCAATGGACAAGACACCATTATATGACAAATGATATACATGAATTCAATTCTGAAACTACCACTGTGGTCACATAACTTCGTGTAGCAAAACCAAAATTAGCAGAATTTATTGATGTTGCCTTCTCTCAAAATCAATAACCAAAAATAGCATAATTTATTGATGTTGTTGGTCAACAATTAGCAAATGACAGAAGACAGAGAGAGAAGAGTTACCTAGTCATTGGTCAGCAATCAGCGAGAGAAGGAAAGAAGGCAACGTCGTCTTCTTGGTCGAGGGTAGGCGGAGGTTGTTACTCGCTGAAGGTAGGAGAAGAGAGAGAGAAAGAGAGAGAGAGAGAACAGGCATCTGAGTGAGACTTAGAGAAGGCAGCCACAGTTTGAAGAAGCCAAAGGTAGGAGAAGGGATTTCAAATGTTGATTTGAAGGACCAAAAACGGCGTCGTTTCTTGTAAGGACTATTAAAAAAATTATAAAAAAACACCCTAAATAGTGTCGTTCCACTTAACCGCATATCATGCGATAACCAACTTGCCGCAAAGGAACCGAACCCCTCATTTTTGCGAATGGTAGTGTTCCAATTAGATTCAGCGCCCAATTAACACTACATTACAAAGGTGTCAAGAAACAATGAACAATGCACAATCATACCTTTGATTTTTTGGGTTATTTGTATATTAGCATCCAATCTTGTGCGATGTACGGGCTATCCCCTTTGCCTCCCAAATCCTTCTTCACCCTTTATTCTCTCCTATTCATTATTTTATAAGTTAATAAGAATATTATAGGAACTATTAGATTGCAAATTTGATGTTTAAAAAATTTTAAATTAGTGGTGGTTAGAGAGAGTTTATAGATAATTATTTAGCGCAGTTATTGAGGTATTTAGTCGAATATGATTGGAGAATGAAGAATTTAATAATTTAAAATTCTTAAAAATTTTAAAAGTAAGAGGGAGAGCTTCTTAAGCTCTCTTTCTAAGAAATTGTTTGTATATATATTGTATTACTTTGGAATGAACAAAGGGATCTTGCATTTTATGCGGTGAAATTACCAAGGAGTCTAATTATCTGAAGACTTTCAAACCATTATATTTAATTCATAGCATTAGGTGTATTCATGTTTGCCCTAGTACATTGTTTTTCCTCGTTCTCCTTGTTAGCCTTTATTGTATAATGTATATGAAAACAAACAACATCACAATAAACAAATTGTCAATTGATCTTTCTTGCCATGTCCTAGTTCTAAAGAAATAAATTATGTTGTGTTAAAAATTTTAAAACTTGTATTGATTTATTTATTAATCATGTATAGTTAAATTTGTATTGAGTAATGTATATGTCATTTAAAAATTATATTTAGTCAGATTCGTGTCATATTTAGCCAACTTCATTTAAAAATTGTAGTTTTTAATATTTTTTGAGTTCACTAATTTTGATATATATTTTAAAATTCAAAATTTAAATCTTTTTTTAGTTCACTATTTGTGAAAAAAATTGGACAATGAATTAGAAGTTTCATTGTATTAAAGTTTATTGTTTGTGAAATTTATTTGACTTAGAAGTTTTATTCTATTAAAGTTCACAATTTTTGGAATTCATAGTTTATGTTTTTTTTAATATTTTTTTAGTTCAATATTTTTTATATATATTTATCAATTTAAATTTTTAATATTTTTATAGTTCACTATTTGTGAAAATTGTGGATATTGAACTAGGAGTTTTATTTCATTAAAGTTTACTGTTTGTAAAAAATTTGTGAACTAGGAGTTTTATTTTTTTAGTGGGTGATGGGTAATGGTGGTGGGAAATGGTTGTGGGCAATGGTGGGTTGTATGGGTGGTGGTGGGTGGTGGGTGACGGTGGTTGGTGTGGATATGAGAGTGTTTCGATCTAAGAGGATGAAGTAATGAATTTTGAACCATTTGTATTTTACTTGAAATTTTGGTTTCCCAAAGAGATGATTATGCATAACTATTGAATAAGTACTCCACTTAAGTTCATTGAATCAGAAAAAAAGACTGTTTTTAGTTCACTGTTTAAGTTCATTGTCTTTGAATTTACTATCTTTAGTTCACAAAATCGAACCAATAAGTTCATCCAAAATTCTTCAATCTAAATAAAGATCTTTCAAAAATTTTATGAAACACAATAAAATCTCAACCAAATTTCACATATCAAACAATCGATTCAAAAAGAAAAATGGAGAAAGTGTTTTTAGTTTAATATATTTAGTTCACTGTCTTCAAGTTCATTGTCTTTAGTTCAGTGTCTCGAATGTGCACATTGGGAAAGGGGGGTATAGAAGAGAGAACTAAATCTAAGAATGAGATAAATGAATTTAAGTAATAACCTCTGATGGGCCCGACCCAGACGAGGCCTAGCTTAAGAAATGGGCCTGGCACGAAGAAGCCACAACTCGAATAGTGGGGCTAGCTTGAACAAGAACTAGCCCGATTACTTGGCCCAGCCTAAACAAAGCCCAATGAGAGCACAGTCAGCCATGACATTCTGGAGGCAAAGAGTCAATCACGTCATCCTGAAGTCAAGGAATAGACCACACCATCTTGGAGCCAAGTAGTAAGTCACGCCACCTTGGAGTCATGTCATCCTAGAGTCAAGGAATCAACCACGCCATCCTAGAGCCTCAGTCACGCAATCCTAAGACCCAGTCTATAAATGATAAAGAGATCTCCACGCCATCTCCACGCAACTACCCCGTCTGTTGCGAGAATGGTGTCACCTCCACCAAATTAACCTATCTGTTACGAATATAGCACCTCAATTTGTTATGAGGGTGTCTATAAATTGTAAGCTCCACCTACACATGAGGGGGATCTTGCATCTTATCTCACACCTGACTCACCTGAGCTCTCGTTGCAATCACCTAAGCTCTCCACACTCCTACAACAATAAAACACCCCGGCAACCAAAGTCCTTCAAAGTAGAGTAGGTCACTATGATCGAACCACTATATCTTTGTGTATTGCTTGTATTGAGTTCTCAATTATATTTACTGCATTTTATTAACTATACTATTCACTCGACAAGTGGTGCATAAAATCGATTTGTACATTATCAGTTTGGCGCTGTCTATGAGAAATGACTAAGTTTAAGGCCTAAATTAATATTTCAGTAAGCATTGATATCAAATGAAATTATTCTCAGTTAGATGGATTTCAAAAAATAAGAATATGGCTTGAATGAAAAGGTTCCTCATGTATGTGCCTGCATGTGAAACATAAACCAATTCAACCAAATCAAATTAAAAAAATCCAAATTTCAGCCTATTAAGTACAAATAAACTTATTAAATACATGATCACGTATAAAATTTTCCTTGAGATAGAGTCAGGGGGAAATCATAAAAATAACTCTTTAATGTCGCTGTTTATTTGAGTTTTCATTAACAAAAGACAGTATCATAAATCATCCCAAAAACCCACTACAAGAATAAGGACCTTTTGTAACAAATTTTTTACGGCGGCTGTATTTGCTATCACAAAAGACGTGTTTGACACAATTTTTTTGTGGCGGTTGTGTTTGCCATCACAAAAAAATGTGTTTGTATTAATTTTGTTAATATTTGTGGTAGCTATTTTTTCTGCCATAAATAGTTCATAAACTCAAAAAAAAATTGTATTTGAGACAGTTGTTTTTCTTGCCTCAAATAATATTTCATAAACTCAAATATTTATGGTAGTTATTTTTCCCATCGTATATAATATTTCATAAAACATTAAAATATTGTTTTAGATTAAAAAACAGTTTATAGTTTGAAGAAGAAAAACTCTAAAAAATATTGTATTGACCACAACTATTTTTCATGTTACAAGTAATATTTTATAAATTTACGTAGTTTTACATCAAAATACAATTTCTAGTTCAAAGAAAAAAAAATTAAACTCTACAAAGTCAATTTTTTATATCAAAACTAGGGGTGTCAAAATATGACACGACCTGTTAACACAACATAAAATTAGTGGGTTTGAGTCTTCCTTAAGCCACTTATTTAGTAAACGAGTGGACCCGACACGATACGATTATAAACGAATCAGGTATTGGTGAAACCAATTAGCAAAAATGTATACGATATGACTCGTTTATATACCATTTACATAATTGGACAAGCCGTTCAAAGAAATATTGCGTAGCCCTCTATTGATGTATATTCTAACTTCTTTTAGTTCTTTATTGTATATATGTATATAAATATCATTTCAATATAATAACTATAATTTTATATTTTTTTCAGATGTCACTGAGAGAATTGATGGTTCGGAAAGGATGTTCAACTTTTTGCATTAATTTCTTGTACTCATAGATTGTTATGTTTTATAAAATCGAATATTTTACATTTTGTTTAACTCATGGGATTGTTTTTTTTTTTCATATAAAAATATTGCTATATTTTTGGAAATATTGGTTATATTTACTTTTGTGTTTATATATATATTGACTTGGGTTGTTGAACGAATATCAATGAGTCTTTAGTCTAATGGTACTCCTTACATTGTAAAAGTTTTATCTTCTTGAGGTCAAGAGTTCAAGCCCCCTTCCCCTCAAAAAAAAAAAAAAAAAAAGTTATACGGAGTGTATATATGCATAGGATATATAACATTGATTATCAATGGTTCATAATAATTTTAAAAAAGTTATTTTTTTTGTGGTGGCATCGTTGTCGTCATAAAATATATCTTCTATTTTTTATGACAGTCAAATGTGGTATTTGAGGCAGCACTTTGTCGCCGTGATAAAAACAAAAGTGTCAGATTTTTTGTGACAACTTATTTAAGACAGAGTCTTGCTGTCAATATTATTTGAGACAAATCGTTGCTACCTGCCGTAAAAACTTTTTGAGACCACACTTATTATGGCGAGGCAATGCCGCCACAAAAAGTATTTGTGACGACAAATAAATCTTTTATGACAACACTTTACGGATGTAAAAACTCTTTTTTCTTGTAGTGATCTTTTCATATCTAATAGAATTTTAGGGTGTTGTTAGGATGACTTTTAAAAAGTGCTTCTAAAACTTATGACTAATCACTTTTTTTTAAAAAAAAAGTATTGTTTAGAACAATTTATTTTGATTATTTTCTAATAAGTTAAAAATAGTTTTACCACTTAAATAAGTACGTAAAAGTTAAAAAAATAACTTTTACTTCCTTAAAATCACCTCTTCACAAAACATTTTACCACCACCACTGCCTCTCCACCACCACCACAGGCCAACACCACCATTGCCGCCCACCACCATTGTCACCCACCACCACCATTGTTGCCCACCATTGCCATCACCACCATGACCCCCATCGTTGCCGCCACTTCACCACCACC
>CM042191.1:23945424-23958345 GCA_023539305.1 Ilex asprella
ACGTTTTTTTTGAGACGTTCTAAGATGTATATATATATATATATATATATGACGTCTGGCCTCGTGTGATGCACCAGCTATCCCCTTCCCTTCCCAATTCCTTCTTTACCATGTACTCTCTCTTACTCATTATTTTATAAGTTAACAACAAAATTATAGGAACTATTAGATTGCAAATTTGATGTTTAAAGAAATTTAAATGAATGGTAGTTAGGGAGAGTTTATAGATAGTTATTTAGCATAGTTATTGAGGTATTTAGTAGAATATGATTGGAGGATGAAGAATTTAATAATTTAAAATTCTTGAAAATTAAAAAAAATGAGAGAGAAAGCTTCTTAAGCTCTCTTTCTAAGAAATTGTTGGGGTGTGTGTGTTTGTATATATGTGTGTGTGTGTGTGTTTATTTGTATATATATTGTATTACTTTGGAATGACCATAGGGATCTTGCATTTTATGCGGTGAAATTACCAAAGAGTCTAATTATCTGGAGACTTTTGAACCGTTATATTTAATTCGTCTATTAGTTGTTCATGGCATTAGGTTCATGAGTAATGTTAATTGGACTTAATTTATTGACATAAGAGTATTTGTTGACCTAATTCACTGTGATATTTGGATTGACTGTAGGCTCCATCGAACATTAGGATTTGGTGTTGATCCAAGGATTTTTATAAAGTCACATCATTATGTCAAGAAATTTGGTCAAATTTTTAACTACAACTAACATTAATCTTAGGTTTATTCATGTCTATCCTAGACTCCTAGTGCATTGTTTGTCCTCGTTCTACTTGTTGGCCTTTATCGTACATATGAAAACAAACAACATCACAACAAGCAAATTGTCAATTTATCTTTCGTGTCCTGTCATAGTTCTAAAGAAATAAATTATGTTGTGTTAAAATTTTTACAATTTGTACTGATTCATTTATTAATCATGTATAGTTAAATTTGTATTGAATCGGGCATATGTTATTTAGAAATTATATTTAGTCAGATTCGTTTCTTATTTAACCAAGTTCATATTGATCTATTTACTCGACAAGTCTAGTGAGTCTATTCGTTTATCAACAAAACTAACTCTTTGTCAATTTTACATTGAATAATCAGACCCAACAACCACAAGGCATGCATATACTGGAGCTTTACTAGGCACTGAGAATATATTATACATTTACGTACCTTTCTATCAATATCATCTTGTCACCCCCTTAGCATAGCTTTAAACGACCATTAAAATACTATGTCATTCACTACAATCCAACAATCTACTATATGTACAATCGTGCACACCATAAATGAATTCATCAAGCAAGCCCATCAACAAAAATGGCCATAAAAAACGTTATTGTGCTTAATGCTCTCGACACAGCACGAACCCAAAGGTACCATATCACTGCCATTGTGATTGCTGGGATGGGCTTCTTCACTGATGCTTACGATCTCTTTTGCATCTCCACTGTCTCCAAACTCTTGGGTCGCCTTTATTATTATGATTCATCGACAAATAAGCCTGGAAAACTTCCTGATACAGTTAACAATTATGTTGTAGGAGTTGCCCTTGTTGGTACACTAAGTGGTCAACTAGTCTTCGGTTGGCTCGGTGACAAGTTAGGACGGAAAAAAGTTTATGGTATCACTTTAACACTTATGGTCATTTGTGCCATTTGCTCTGGCCTTTCTTTTGGCAACAGTGCTAAAACTGTGATAGGCACACTTTGCTTCTTTAGGTTCTGGCTCGGATTTGGCATTGGGGGAGATTATCCGCTCTCGGCCACGATTATGTCTGAATATGCTAACAAAAAAACACGTGGGGCATTCATCACTGCTGTGTTTGCCATGCAAGGTGTTGGCATCATCTTTACCGGGCTAGTGTCTATGGTACTTTCTAGTATCTTCCTCAGGAAGTATAAAGGACCAAACTTCCATATGAATCATGTTCTTTCTACAGAACCTGAGGCAGATTACGTGTGGAGAATTGTGTTGATGCTTGGAGCATTTCCAGCACTTTTGACTTATTATTGGAGGATGAAGATGCCTGAAACAGGCCGTTACACAACCATTATAGAAGGGAATGCCAAACAAGCAGCAATCGACATGGGCCGTGTTCTTGAAATCAAATTTCAAGATGATGAAGACAAGTTATCACAGTTCAAAGCTTCCAACAACTACCCATTAATCTCAAGAGAGTTCTTTCAACGCCATGGACTTCACCTAATAGGTACCATGAGTACATGGTTCTTGTTAGACATAGCTTTCTATAGCCAAAACCTGACTCAAAAGGACATATTTCCAACTATGGGCCTCACTCAAAATGATGTAGAGGTGAGTGCTCTTAGAGAAATGTTCGAGACATCCAGGGCAATGCTTGTGGTTGCCTTGCTTGGCACATTCCCTGGCTATTGGTTCACAGTCTATTTCATCGAAAGGATCGGTCGATTCTACATTCAACTTGTGGGGTTCTTCATGATGTCCGTCTTCATGCTTATTATGGGTATCAAATATGAGTACCTTAGAGATAAAGAGCACAAATGGATTTTTGCAACTTTGTATGGATTGACATTCTTCTTTGCAAATTTCGGTCCAAACAGCACAACATTTGTTCTTCCAGCTGAGCTTTTTCCCACTCGTTTGAGATCCACATGCCATGCATTAAGCGCCGCTGCTGGGAAGGCTGGCGCGATGATTGGGGTGTTTGTTGTGCAGAGCTACACATTGGATGGCAATATTAAAAAAATCCAGCATACAATGATATTTTTGGCATTCACAAACATGCTAGGATTTTGTTGTACATTCTTAGTGACTGAGACAAAAGGGCGATCATTGGAGGAAATTTCAGGCGAGGATGGTGGTCAGAACGAGACACAAATAACCAATAAACAACAGGTGACTCGTCTAGAGGCCTCATGGGAGGGATAGAAATGAGTAATCTTTGTCTGGCAGAAGAGGGTTTAGCACTTTAAGCATCAAGAGTAAGAATGTATGGGGTTAATGGATGGGTAAAAGACAATTTTTTTTTATTTTTTTTTGGTTTGGAGGTTGTGTTAGGTGTTGTGTTTTGGATCTCCGACAAATCAGAGTGTAAGAGTGGTGATTGCTAATCTAGTAATTTGTATGATTGTCAACAACAAAAGGGAGACTTTTTTTTTTTTTTTTGCTTTTTGAATTAAAGTGTGATATGAAATGAAAATCTATTCCTTTGGTTTTATATGTTTTATGTCTGTCTTTGTAGTGTATTCTAAAGCTTTTTCTCATCTTATGTAGAAGCACCATATTGGGATTGTGTTGATTTATTGTGATATATAAAATCTTTGTATGAATGAGAATAATCATTATGTGAAATGAGAATCTCAAATCTAGTAATGAAACATCCAAGTTTCAATTACCACAATAATCTACTATTTAGTAAATGGTTATTATTAATAATCAAGCAATATCCTTTTCATGTGTTTTTTAAGGAATGAACTTAATTTTAGAAAGGAGATTATTCTGGGAAGAGAACATGATTTAGGAAAGATTTTTTTTTTTTTTTTGTTCAATATATTAGGAATGGAGTTAATTTTGAAAAAAAAAACTTGATTTTTGCAATTTTTGTCTTTTCTAGAATACTCAATTAAGGTAGTATAAGATTACCTCCATTGGCCTTGGGTTTGAGATACCCACTATCAATCATTTAAAAAAAAAAAACTCGATGGTACGGGGCATAATTTTATTAATAATTCAAAAAAAATTACACCTAAATAGGGGGGAAGTATGTATGCTACCCCTAAAATGCAACTAATTACCACATTTGAAAATTTAAAAAAAAAAAAAAAGAAAACTAATGCATGTTGTTACATTTTAGCAAAAATTAAAATCTAAGACAGCTTAGAGAAGATTTGTTCTATAAATGGATCGGTGCAAGAGAGACTTTCTGCTTTGGACTCTTTTTTAACGTAGATCTTGCAACAGAAGCTTTTTGGGAATGCGAAGCATATTTGTGTATTAATAGATAAGGGAAGCACCATCAACCACTCCTTTATTTGTTAGAGAGTTTGCAACCGAATTACCTTCTCTATAGGTATGATAAATTTGAAAATCAAATCGCCTCCTAATCATGAAGATAGAAGATCTTGCTGAATAGAGTCTAGTATTGCCAAGAAAGGAGAGAATTGTGCGTAAACATATCCACCTAAAGCTGAGTCATATTCAATAATTAGTGGATAATCCTACAAGCCATAATCCAATAATCCATCTAGGAGAACCATTATCTCTGCTTCCATATTTGTACATAAGCCATAAAAATAGGACACTACAAAGACCATCTGGCACCAGTGATTCCTTAAGACCACCCCACCGCCTGACTGTCCTAAGTTCCCTTTTAATGCACCATCCACTATCAATCGTTGAAAATTTGATTATAATAGTAATCTTATTCCCAACTTGAATTAGCGAATACTTAACTATCTAAAAATGATAATCCTAAGAAATATGATTCTAAGTCCCAACGAAAATTATCACAATTCAAATGGAGGCAAAGAGTTTGCCCATGGAAAGTAGATGAGTAAATGTAATTTTTTTTATCTTAGAAAACAAGTTGACTTTATACTCTAAATTATAGTTTCAGTAATGTTACACTAACCAAAATTAAGGACCAAAAAAGATGGTCAAATGACACGGTGGCTGAAGTGGAGAGTCTGACTAAGCAATCTCAATTCACACAAAATTTTCAACCAAATTCTATGTGGGAAACAAATCAGTGGAAATTCCAAAACCGAAAAGCATTCCTTCTATCCCAATCTCCTAAAAGGCCAAACAAAAGCAAAGAAATCCCTTTCAGGTCATCTCCATATTCTGTCTTCTAGTCGAAATCGACAATATCGGAACACATATCACTTGTTCCTTTTCATCAGAAGTCTTAGAACACATCTTGTAAACTCCCACATTCTTATCTTTATATAACAACTTAATTATTTTTTGAATGCTAATATATGTGATGATGTATGCATGAACTATGTATATTTTAAGAGTGGAAATAAAAACGTTAGGCGAGGTAATAGGGTATGTATTGGAAGCAAGGAAGTATTCCGGAGTGAAAGCACACTTTAGAGAAAATTTGAGTAGAAAGAATTTTAGATACTGCTTAGTATTTGAACCATACCTTCTTACCTGATCTCCGTTTGATATGAAATTTTTACATTAGATACTAGACTTCCAGGGGTACAAAATAGTATTTTACGAAAATTTTTCAAATTGACCTCTAAACAGGGCAAAAAAACACTAGAAGTTGCAGCAAAAACTAGGATGACATTTGAACGTAAAAGTCCGTTCGAACGACCGTTCACTCCAATACTGTTGCCTAATGAAAAAATAAAAGTACTGAGAGTAACAAACATTCGAATGCCAATGACATTCGAATGTGAGTTACGAATTTGGGTTTCAGAATTGCGCACAAGAGACCTTTTATTTCACTATAAATACTTAATGACACCTCCTTTAGCATCATTTCAACATTTTTAACCCTAGAAAGTCTTAGAGTGGAAGAAAGAAGGAGAAAAATACATGATCAAGGAGGATTTTCACATTGAAGTGGATCAAAATCTCAAGTTCTTCACACAAAACTAAGGAAGAAGGTAGGATTTTTTCTCACTCTTGTTCATTGAGGCTAGGGTGTATATATATATACAAAGATTACTATGTTTTGAAGGAAGCAATGTTGGAATAGTTATGAAATCTCTTCTCCTTGTTTTGAAAACCCTAATTTTTAAGAAAAATGGGTTTTTCTCTCAATATTCCTTTGTTCTTGATTTCAGAACTCTACTGCTTTGTATTGAACAATTAAATGGTATTTTTTATGATCTCTTGAATATTTTCTTAAATTGTTCTATTGGAATAATACATGTGAAATTTGGAGATTTTTGGATTTGCTTGTGATTTGAAGAAATGATTTTGTATTATATCTCTTGTGGATGTTTGGATGACTATGGGTGGTTGTTGATCGAATATCGTAGAGTGGGTTAGATACGTTTCTTACTCCATGTGGGTTTGAAAGTTCCCTATCACTCGTAGTGGAGTTGGTTTCTTGCGATGACTAAACCATTATTCGCTCACGTGTTATCGAGGTTGAGGATTAGTATACTATTCTTGGGTTGGATTCGTCACTGCCAATGCGTTGGTGTACGCCCTTCCTAAAGTTAGATATCCTTGCTAGGATTGGATGCGTGTGTATGGGTTAGAATATTCTCAATATGTTTATTCATGTAATGTCATAAATCATACCTGAGACACATAATGGGTAATAGATACAAATTATGGATTATTGTTTATTATTGTGGAAATTGTTTATTATAAGAACTTGTTAGAAATGGCTTATTATTGAGAATTGGTTTTACTTCTCCATTTACTTTATTGATACTGTTTAAACTTAAGATCCGTTGAAATGTCACTATTTTATTTCAAAAGCTACATATGATATTTTGTAAAATGAGACCGACATATTTATATGTATCAAAACCTTGTTCGGGTTTGGGAGAATTTTTCTACAGAGCTTAGTACTCACCCATTACAAATAATATTCTTTTCAGATCTTGGTTTAGAGAATGAGATCGAAGTTGACAAGCAAGTACTTTGGAAAGCTCAAGTTGATAGGCATGTGGATCTAGAGGAGAATGTCTAGAATTATTCTTTTTATGTTCTAGACTAGGACATTTATTTGAGAGAATGTTCATGTTAATATCTTTGTATTTCGTTGCGAGATAATAGTTTGACAAATTCTTTTGGGTGTAATTGTCATGGTTTGACATGTTCTTTTGGATGTAATGGCCATGATTTGGCCTATTCTTTTGGATGATGTTATGGATATTATGGATGATGAACGAAACTTTCTTTATTTATGATTCTTATTAGTTGCTCTCATGATGTGAATGGTTTTAGATAGTAATGATGTCCAAGGGAAATTTTGGGTGTTACAAGTTTGGTATCAGAGCCTAGGAATTAGGTCTTACACGGGAGCAATAGGTTATAGATTACCACTAGAGAGGATTAGGTTGAATGAAATTGTTGATTTAAATTTTTCACAAGTTTTATGTTTTAGATTAAAGTGATAGTTATGGTGTCTTGTACATCGAGGAAACTAAGTTGTGAATTGATGTGTATGATGGAGGGTGAACGTGGACGTGGACGTGGTGGCCAAGCAAATCCACCACCACCATCTTCAGATGCCATGAATGACATATATTAATGCCTAAGTGAGCTAACCACTCTAGTGCGACACCAGAATAAAAATAACAACCACAACGGGAGGTTTATCCATTAGCTCATGTACCGGGCAACGGGAATGAAAATCGAAGAATGGTAGTTCTTTGAGAATTTTTGTGGCAACACCCACCTACTTTCTAAGGAAGCTCTCACCCTTTAGATGCTGATAAATGGATTCGTTGGGTGAAGAAAATGTGTGATGGCATGCGAGTAGCTGACGATTTACTGGTCAGCCTAGCTACATATCTGCTAGAGGGGGAGGTAGATCATTGGTGGGATTCGGTGAAGAGAATGAAGAACACTGATGCTCTTACCTAGGAGGAATTTTACTAGATCTTCCAAGACAAATATTTTCCTAAATCAGTCAGGGATAAGATGAGTGCAGATTTTCTCGCTCTACGATAGGAGAGCATTGCGGTAGCCAAGTATGATAGGAAGTTTGACGAGTTATCCTGGTATGCCACGGAGTTCATATCTACTAAGATCAGGAGGGCCAAATGCTTTGAGCAGGGATTGAGGCCTGTCATCCAGGAGAAGCTTGTGGCTTACAAGATCTAGGACTATGGGGATCTAGTTGATAAAGCTATCTTGGTGGAGAGAGACACAAAGGACAACCAGAGGTGACAGAACTTCATGAGGGGAGGTTCGATCTGGACCGGTGCTAATAGTAGTGGAGTGTAGAGAACCGCACCATACCGTCGCCCAGACCAGGCGGTTGCATAGAGACTTCAGACAGCTCTAGGAGTTGGTGGTGTACCAAAGAGAGTAGGAGTAGACCCACGAGCCTGCTTTGCATGTGGAGGTTTTGGGCATATTCGTAATCATTGTCCGATCTTCCCACCCCAAAAGAATACCCCAATGGTCAGACATGTTAATGCATATAAGCCACCATTATTGAAGCCACTACCTCGGAGACCGTTAGGAGTTATAGCCCCCGGGGGTACTAATCAGGGAAAAGTTTTTGCTTTGACCCAACCGGAGGAAGATGTTTCTAATGCTGTTGTGGAAGATATTGTTCTTCTCTATAATTCTTGGGCCTAAATTTTATTTGATCCTAGTGCTATTTATTCATTCATATGCACTACATATGCTCTTAATTTGGGATTGAACTTTGAGAAGCTAGAACATGCCTTGAGTATTGACATGCCTACGGGAGAATAGTTGGATACTAGAAGGGTGTGTCGAGGTTGTGTGCTTCGAATTGAGGAGCAAGAATTAATTATAGATTTGGTTGCATTGGAAACATCTTCCTCCGGTAATGGATTATTTTCGTAAGTTTATCCCAAATAAACTTATTTTCGTATAAGTTATTGTCCACTTTCGTATAAGTTTATAAGAAAGTGTCCACTTTTACGAAAGTTATTGTCTTACCCCTTATATTTTATCCCGAAAAGTGGACAATAAGTTTTACGAAGTTTATCCACTTTCGTAAGTTTATCCACTTTTGTAAAAGTTTATATGGGATAAAATAATCCATTACCGCACTAAAAGTGGACAATAAGTTTATCCCATATATTAAGTTTATCCCAAATATTATGTCTTCACCCCATGTGTCCACATGAAGGGGTAAGACATAATATTTGGGATAAACTTATTGTCCACTTTTCGTGCGGTAATGGATTATTTTCGTAAACGAATTTCATTTCAATTACCGAGAGGGGTAGTTTTTAGTTTCATGAATGATCAAAAAAAATTTCATCCATTTCCTACTACGAGCATTAGATTCTTGAAAGCTAAGGCACAGATCCATTTGAGTTTCTTAGCTAGTTTGATGGGTGATGATCGAGATAGATCACAATCGAACGTGGTATTGATAGTGTCAAATTTTTCAGATGTATTCCCAGATAAACTACCTAGGTTAACCCCACAGAGAGAGATCGAGTTTGCAATTGATCTATATCTGGGAACTGAACTCATATCCATTGCTCCCTATAAGATGGCACATTTGGAGTTAAAGGAGTTAAGGAAGCAGTTGGACCATCTGTTGGCTATTGGGTTTATCCATTTAAGCACTTCACCTTGGGGAGCTCCGATCCTCTTTGTGAAGAAGCATGACGAAACACTTCGATTATGCACAGATTATCGAAAGTTGAATCAGGTGACGGTGAAGAATAGATATCTAGTGCCATAAATTTATGATTTGTTCGATTAGCTGAGGGGTTCTAAGTATTACTCTAAGATTAATCTTCGCACAGGGTTCCATCAAATGCGGATCAAGGAGGAGGATATTCCTAAGACAGCTTCTCGTACCCGGTATGGTCATTTCGAATATACGATAATGTCGTTCGGACAGACTAATGCTCCTGCAGCTTTTATGGATTTGCACAGGGTATTTCTAATGCATCTAGATCAGTTTGTTGTCGTGTTTATTGATTTCATATTAATTTTTTCACGGATACAAGGGAAACATGAACGTCATCTCTCAACTGTGCTACAAACATTGAGAGAGCATAAGTTGTATGCTAAGATGAGTAAATGCGAATTCTGAATAAAAGAAGTAAAATTCTTTGGTCATGTTGTGTCAAAACAGGGTGTAGCTGTTGATCCTGCAAAGATCAAAGTCGTGATGAAATGGGAACCATCGAAGAATATGACTGTAGTACGTAGTTTCTTGAGATTAGCAAGCTACTACCGGAGGTTTGTAGAAGGGTTCTCAAAGCTAGCGATGCTCATGACTCGTCTTACAAAGAAGTGGGAAACAAATTCTTGTGGACTCAGGTGTGTGAACTAACCTTTCGCACTTTGAAGGAGAAGTTGACAACAGCTCCTATACTCATTATTCTGAGCAATGGGGTGGGATACGATGTGTATACCGATGCTTCATTACAAGACTTGGGATGTGTGCTAATGCAAGGAGGTAAGGTAGTTGCTTATTGCTTGAGACAACTAAAGGCTTATGAGTAGAACTATTCTACTCATGACTTAGAGCTTGTCGCTGTGGTTTTTGCTCTTAAGTTGTGGAGGTATTATCTGTATGGAGAAAATTTTCAAGTGTTTTCTAATCATAAGAGCCTCAAGTATACATTCACATAGAAAGACATGAATCTTGGGTAAAGAAGGTAGATTGAATATCTAAAAGATTACAACTTCACACTCAACTATTATCCGGGGAAGGCTAATGTAATAGCAGATGCACTTAGCAGAAAGTCTTGGGGTAAAATCAATGTTCTTGTTGTTAATAGGTGAAAGATGATTGATGCTTTGGAGGAATTTGACCTATTGGTGGAAAGACAGGGGGATCGACAATGATTTTTTAATCTTGTAGCTCAACTAATTCTCCAACAAAGGATTGTGGAGTTGCAACGAGTAGATACCGAGTTGGGAGCTATCTGGGATAGATTGGAGAGAAATGAAATTGTTGAGAATTAATCGATACATAATGATAAGTTACAGTTTTGTGGAAGACTATGTGTATCAAACGATGACCAAATAAGGGAAGAAGTGTTGGGTGAGTGTCAACGTTCAAAATTCTCCATACATCCGGGTAGTACTAAAATGTATAGCGACTTGAAGCGTCAATATTGGTGGAAAGGGATGAAACAAGATGTGGTTAAGTACGTTGTAAAGTGCACGGTGTGTCAGCAGGTGAAGATTGAGTATCAAAAACTCGGAGGATTACTACAATCCTTGCCTCTTCCAAAGTGAAAGTGGGATCACATCACCATAGATTTCATGTCTGGCTTTCCACGAACTTCATGAGGGCATAATATATTATTGGTCATTGTAGATAAACTTACTAAGTCCGTTCATTTCTTGAGTATGAAAACCACTGACACTTTAGAGACTTTGAACAAACTTTATATTCGTGAGATTGTTAGATTGTATAGAGTTTCACTCTCTATTGTGTCGGATCGTGATTCTCATTTTGTGGCACAATTTTGGCAAAGTCTGCAACGAGTTATGTGAACAGAGTTGTAATTTAGCACCGCCTTTCATCCTCAAACGGATGGCCAATCTGAGAGGGTAATACAAATTTGGGAGGACATGTTACAAGCTTGTGTGTTGGACTTCAAAGGAAGTTGGAGTGATTATTTTCCGTTGGTAGAGTTTGCATATAACAATAGTTTTCAATCTAGCATTGACATAGCACCTTATGAGGTATTGTATAGGAGACCATGTAGGTCACCGAATTGTTGGCTAGAAGCTAGAGATAGTAGCTTGTTTGGGCCAAAAATTGTACAAGAGACTACGAAGAAAATTCAACTCATCCAGGAGAAACGACGCATGGCTCAAAGCAAATCTTCCAAGATAAGTATTTTCCGGAATCTGTTCGAGATAAGATGAGTGCCGATTTTCTTGCCCTTCGACAAGGTAATTCGACAGTGGTGGAGTATGAGCGAAGGTTTGAGGAGTTGTCTCGCTATGCCACTGAGTTTATATCCACTGAGGCCAAGAAGGCCAAGCGCTTTAAGCAGGGACTGAGGCCAACCATCAGGGAGAAGCTCATCGCTTTGCGGATCCGAGATTACGGGGATCTGGTTGATAAAGCCGCACTTGTGGAGAGAGACATGGAGGATACACAGCGGCGACAGAGCCTTATGAGGGGAGGTCCGATCCGGACAGGTGCTAGCACTAGTGGGGCACAGAAGCCGACTCCATACGGTCGTCCAGATCAGACAGGTGGACAGCAACTTTTAACAGCCCGAGGAGAGGGAGATACTCAGACTAGAGCCGGTATTCCCCCACGTTCCTGCTTTGCATGCGGAGATGTGGGACATATTCGGATGCATTGCCCAGTTGTTCCACCTCAGGGGCCTATCCAGACCGCCAGACAAGTACCAGCAGCCCAACCGCCACCACAGAGGCCTGCACCGCAGCTACCGGTACAAGCTCAAGCCTCTGGCGGCGCTAATCAAGGAAGGGTATTTGCTTTGACTCAATCGGAGGAAGATGCCTCCAATGCAGTTGTGGAAGGTATAATTCTCCTTTATAATTCTTGGGCCCGAATCTTATTCGATCCCGGTGCTACTCATTCTTTTATACGTACTGCTTATGCTACGAATTTGGGATTGAGTTTCGAGAAGTTAGAACATTCCTTAACTGTTGACTTGCCTACGGGAGAACAGTTGGGTACTAGCCGAGTTTACAAGGGTTGTGTGCTTCGTATTGGGGAGCACGAATTGATGGTGGATTTGATTGCCTTAGAAATGAAGGGATATGACGTAATTTTTGGGATGAACTTGTTATCCACTTTTCGGGCAGTAATGGATTGTTTCCGTAAGCGGATTACTTTCCAATTGCCGGGAGGAGTCGGTCTCAGTTTTGAGAATGACCGAAATTTTTTCATCCATTTCCTACTACGAGTAGTAAATTCTTGAAAGCTAAGGCAGGGAGCCAATTGCGTTTTCTAGCTAGCTTGATGGGTGATGATCGGGATAAGCTTCATGCGGATGTGGTGCTGATAGTGTCGGATTTTCTGGATGTCTTCCCAGATGAACTACCCGGGTTATCGCCACATAGGGATATTGAGTTCAGGGTTGATCTCTATCCGGGAACCGAACCCATATCCATTGCTCCCTACCGTATGGCACCTTTGGAGTTAAAGGAGCTAAGGAAGCAGTTGGATCATTTGTTGGCCATTAGGTTTATACGTTTGAGTACTTCACCTTGGGGAGCCCCGGTCCTCTTTGTGAAGAAAACGGATGAGACCCTACAGTTATGCACGGATTATAGGAGGTTGAATCGG
>CM042191.1:23959894-23983958 GCA_023539305.1 Ilex asprella
TAACACTAGGATAAATCCTAGAGACGCATATTGATTTGAGAGTTTGAGTTTCAAAGACGTTGAAACATGAAAATGGGGATTAGAGGAAATTCTAAATACTTTTAGGTCGTGATAATGTTTCCATTGAATCCGGAAGGTCGAAAAACCTTGGGAAAGGCAATAGGAAGTGCATTGGAAACTGGGAAGACGGAGGAAAACTCTATATGCTGAGTTCGGTACCAGGTACCGGTACCAAATAGTACCGGTACTGGGTACCGGTACCCCGATTCCAGAAAGTTTCTGGTACCGGTACCCCGAAGGTTTTTGGTACCGGTACCCCGATTTCAGAAGGTTTGTGGTACCGGTACTGGGTACCGGTACCCCTACCCCAGAAGGTTTGTAGTACCGGTACTATATGGTACCGGTACTGGGTACCGGTACACCCGATATAAAAACCTGAATGTTTTAAGTCGCGACCGTGGTCCACTCTTAGCCTTATAAATACCCAAGGTCGTCCATTTTGGCCCTATTTCAGCCACTCCAACATTAGAAACCCTAAGAGAGAAAGAAAGGAAGAGAAAAAAGGAAGGAAGGAAGAGAAAAACAAGAGATTAAGGGTAGATCCAAGAATCCAAACCCTAGATCTTCAAGACTCAAGGTAGGGGTTTTCTCCCACTCACTTACATTGAGGCTATGGTTTACTTATATGTACTCTTTCCACTCTACATCTTATATATATGCTATAGATCATTGATTCTTCATAATATTACCATGATTTAAACAATATTATTGTTGGATTTACCCTTGAATCTTTTTTCTTGATTAAAAACCCTAGATTTCAAGAGAGATGAACTTTTCTTTAGATTGTTCTTAATTCTTGATTTCAAAAACCTTAGTGTTAAATATCAAACCATAAAATGATGCTATTGCGATCTCATGTACTTTTCTTGGTTGGTTGTGAAATGGTTGTATGATATATTTTGGGATTTTAGAGAAATGCTTATAAAAATTGGGATAATTGTGGAATTGTATGCTTGGTTGGTTTGTTGGTGGCACACATTAGTGAGAGCTTCCTTGTAAGGATGCTCACCCTTTCTCAAGAGGTTCCCGATAAGGATGCTTGAGAAATAAGCCCGTTATAGTGAGAGGTTCCTTATAAGGATGCTCACCCTTTTTCAAGAGGTTCCCGGTAAGGATGCTTGAGAAATAAGCCCGTTATAGTGAGAGGTTCCTTATAAGGATGCTCACCCCATTCTCAAGAGGTTCCCGGTAAGGATGCTTGAGAAATAAGTCCGTTCTAGTGAGAGGTTCCTTGTAAGGATGCTCACCCCTCCCCAAGAGGTTCCCGATAAGGATGCTTGGGGAAATAATGCAATGATTGGTGAGAGGTTCCATGTAAGGATGCTCACCCCATTCTCAAGAGGTTCCCGGTAAGGATGCTTGAGAATCCAAGGTGACCTAAAAGGATGTGGAGGTTACCACCAAGTATGCCACCTACCTAAAGAATTATTGAGAATTGTTTACAACCATTAATGAATATTATTGGAGTGTGATTGCTCGTTTATTCATTTAAGTAATGTTGAGATCCTTTTTAAATGTCCCTACTTTATTCCAAAAATTATACATTTATGTTATGTTAAAAATTAGACCGACCATTTTACTTGCTTTTCTAAACCTTGTATGGGTTTGGGAGAATTTTTCTACAGAGCTTCGTGCTCACCCCCTACCGTTGAACCTTTTTCAGATGTTGGGCCAGAGGATGTACCCGATGCTAACGAGCTGTACCTTGGGGAGGCTTCACTAGAGGGATACTTGGATCCCGAGTGGGACATCTAGAGATGTCGTTTGTTTTCTTTTGTTCTAGACTAGAATACTACTATGGAAACACTGTATAGTCTAGATTTCTTTTATCATTTCCGCTACGCTATAATAGTACATTGTCATTGGAAATGTAAAGGCCAATGATTGGCATACTTTTTTTGGGGATATTGGTGTATATGTTATGAATTATTGTTATGAAGAGTTATTTATTAATGGTTTATCTTAGTGCTCTCATGGTATGAATGGTGATTGAATGTAATGCCGTCCAGGGTATATTTTGGGGTGTTACAAAAAAGCTATGCGGATAGAAGAAGAAGACCATTGGAATTTCAAGAGGGGGACTATGTGTTCCTCAAGGTGTCACCCAAGAAAAGAGTGTTTAGATTTGACAAGAAGGAAAAATAAGCCCCAAGGTACATGGACCATTTGAAGTGATCAAAGCGGTGAACAAAGTGGCATATCAACTTTGGTTACTAGCTCAGTTGTCAGGGGCATACAATGTATTTCATGTTTCAATATTACGAAAGTGTCAATCGGATATAACGCATGTCTTGGATTTGGATGATATTGAAGTTCAAGATGAAGCAACATATGAAGAACAAACGATGGAGATTCTCGATACTTAGGAGAAGGTGTTTCGCAATAAAATCATCCAACTAGTGAAAGTCTTGTGGCAACATCATGGAGTAGAAGAAGCTCTCTAGGAACCAGAGCTGGGAATGAGAGAGAAGTACCCTCATTTGTTCTCTACTTAAGGTAAGTTTCGAGGATGAAACTTTCTTTAAGGGGGTGAATTGTAAACCCCCACATTCTTATCTTTATATAACAACGTAATTATTTAAGAAATGCTAATATATATGATGATGTATGCATGAACTATGTAGATTGTAAGAGTATAAATAAAAACGTTAGGCGAGATAATAGGGTATGGTTTGGAAGCTAGGAAGTATTCCGGACTGAAATCACACTTTAGAAAAAAATTGGATAGAAACGATTTTGGACACTGCTTAGTATTTGAACCATAAATTTTTACCCTAGTGTCCGTTTGAGCTGGAATTTTAACAGCAGATATAGACTTCCAGGGCTACAAAAGAGTATTTCACGACAATTTTCTAAATTGACCTCTAAATAGGGAAAAATTGCACTGAAAATTGCAACAAAAACTGGGATGACATTCAAACATGAAAGTTCGTTCGAACGACCATTCACTCCAGTACTTGAAAAATAAAAGTACTGGGAGCAACAAATGTTCAAACACCAATGACGTTCGAATGTGAGTTATGAATCTGGGTTTTAAAATTGGGCACAAGAGACTATTTCTTCCACTATAAATACTTAAGGACACCTCCTTTAGCATCATTTCAACATTTCTAACCCTAGAAAGTCTTAGAGTGGAAAAAAGGAGGAGAAAAACACAAGATCAAAGAGAATTTTTACATTGAAGTGGATCAAAATCTCAAGTTCTTCACACAAAACTAAGAAAGAAGGTAGGAGTTTTTTCTCACTCTTGCTCGTTGAGGCTAGGGTATGTGTGTGTGTGTGTGTGTGTGTGTGTGTTTTAACTCTAAATCTTAGATATATGTTATAGAATCCTTGTTTCTTGATGCTCTTACAAAGATTACTATGTTTTGAAGGAAGTTATGGTGGAATAACCATGAAAGCTCTTCTCCTTGTTTTGAAAAACCTAGTTTTTAAGAAAAATGGAGTTTTTTTCCAATATTTCTTTGTTCTTGATTTCAAAACTCTAGTGCTTTGCATTGAACGATAAAATGATATTTTTTATGATCTCTTGAATATTTTATTAAATTGTTCTATTGGAATAATAAATGTGAAATTTGAGAATTTTTGGATTTACTTGTGATTTGAGGAAATGGGTTTGTGTTATATCTCTTGTGGTTGTTTGGATGACCCTGGGTCGCCGTTGATCGAATATTATAGAGTGGGTTAAATACGTTTCTTACTGCTTGTGGGTTTGAAGGTTCCCTATCACTCGTAGTGGGGTTGGTGTCTTGCGATGACCAAACCACTATTCGCTCACGTGTTATTGAGTTTAAGGATTAGTATACTATTCCTGGGTTGGATTCGTCACTGCGTTGGAATACGCTCTTCCTAAAGTTAGAAAACCTTGCGAGGATTGGATGTGTTCGTGTAGGCCAGAATATTCTCGATGTGTTTATTCATGCGATGTCATAAATCATACCTGAGATACATGATGAGTAACAGATACAAATTGTGGGTTATTGTTTATTATTGTGGAAATAATTTATTATAATAACTTGATAGAAATGACTTATTGTTGGGAATTGGTTTTACTTCCCCATTTACTTTATTGATATTGCTAAAATTTGAGATCCGTTGAAATGTCACTGTTTTATTTCAAAAGCTACATATGATATTTTGTAAAATGAGACCGACCTATTTTATATGTTTCAAAATCTTGTTCGGGTTTGGGAGGATTTTTCTACAGAGCTCAATGCTCACCCCCTACAAACAATATTCTTTTCAAATCTTGGTTTAAAGGAAGAGCTCGGAGTTGACGAGCAGGTGTTTTGGGAAGCTCATGTTGATGGGTATGTGAATCTGGAGAGAAATTTCTAGAATTGTTCTTTTTATGTTCTAGACTAGAAGATTTATTTTGAGAGAATGTTCATGTTAATATCTTCATATTTCGCTGCGGGATAATAGTTTGGCAGATTTTTTTGGGTGTAATTGCCATGGTTTGGCATGTTCTTTTGGATGTAATGGTCATGGTTTGGTCTATTCTTTTGGATGATGTTGTGGATATTATGTATGATGAACGAAACTTTCTTTACTTATAGTTCTTATTAGTTGCTCTCAAGATGTGAATAGTTTTAGATAGTAATGATGTCCAAGGGAAATTTTGGAGCATTACACATCTCAAGGTTTAGGCTCTCATTTTTCGTCATAGGATTGTTTATGGACTTGCAACTTTGCTTCTGAAATCATTCGAGAGCCTTTTTAACGTAAGTCTCTTGAGACAAACCAATAAATTTCTTAAAACGATCCCTTAGCATCCTAACTCTGAGTGATTAAGGCCCAATATTTACATTTATTAATGGAAAGATTGGTTATTAAGTTATGAAAGTGTGATAAATATAGTAGGTTATTCAAAAATTGATGTTATGTTGATAAAAGACGAGTTGTGTCTATTTTGCAGGATAATAGCACAAAATTTGGAGGTAAATTGTGGAAGAATGAAGCATAGTTCAAGAGAAAACACATTGGAAATCAAGTCCAAACGGATGAAGATTACGTGTCCGGACATGAGTGGCAGAAAAGTGAAAATAGTAGGAGGAGCATTCTGGAAATTACGTCCGGACGATTGAGGAACTCACGTCCAGACGCGTATCAAGGATCTGCTAATGCCAGACTAGGAATTCTAATGAAAATCAACCTTTTATCCAATGAAGTTATAAATACGAATGGAAGACCTTATAAAAGGGACCTGCTTATGAATTGTTTTATTTTATTTTCAATTTATTATCATGACTGGCTAGAAGGCTAAAATAGGGCTAGGGGAGAACCTCTCAAGGAAGTATGGTATTATTACTGACTCTGTGCTTAATAATTTATGATACCTTGTTGATTTAACTTTTGATCTTTTAGTAAAGTTTTTATTCTATAAAAATTCTTGAGTTGGTGTGCCATGTATATCGATTGCTTGAATTTCCGTGCGAGTAAATAACTTGTTATTCCATACTTGAGGTAATCATCACTATTTCGTAAAATAATATAATTGGACGATTATTCAGGTTCCTAAATAATCCTTTGATTATAAATTTTTTGTTTTGGACTTGACTTGTTACTTGAATCAATCGACATCTGACTCTTGTTTCAGGTTAAGAATTGAGTCAGTAATCAATATTATATAGAATTGAGAGGGAGTACCCGATGCTCTAGTATTTTTATTACTGTTTTAATTATCATAATCAAGTTTCTCTACTCAACATTTTTTTTACACAAACCGTATAAATTTAAGTTTGTTTTATTATTTTTGTGATTGTTTTCTTGTTACAATTCCTTGAGGGTTCGACCTCAGTCTTCCGAGAATTATATTACTTCGCTCAACCTATGCTTGGGTTTACAATATTAAAGTTGAAACAAGTTTTTGGCGCCGTTGCCGGGAAATTGAAGAACAAAGAGCCATCACATCTTTGAGGTTTTGAGTGTTTAGGATTCTTCAGAGATCCAGTAACTTTGTTCCAATTTCTTTTATTTTTATTTATTCATTCTATTGTAATTCATTTACTTTTTGTTATTTAATTAGATTTTGGTTTTATTTAGTTCTTTTAGTTGTTTTATGAGTTCTTGGCATCGTGAGTTAAGTGATCGTTTGATAAGAAAAGGTTTAGATACTCTGTCTGGAAATCTATTTGATTCTTCTGAATAATATCATTCCTTACATACATTAGCTGCTAACCCTAACAATAATAGGCAAAATGAACTTCCTAAACATGAGGATCATATTGATAGATTAAGCAATCATGATGAGAACGATGAGGATAATTTAAATGCTAATCAGGGTAGGACTTTGCGTGAATATCTACAACCTGTACGTCTTACCGAATCCTCATACATTATTTTTTATTGAATGCAACTAATTTTATTTTTAAAACTGGCATGATTCAATTACTCCCAAATTTTCTTGGTATAGAGTCAGAAAATTCATATTTACACATTAGAAAATTTGAGGATGTTTGTGCTACATTCCATGGCCAGAATGTTTCAATGAATATAGTCAGATTAAATATTTTTCTTTTTTCATTAAAGAAAAAAGCTAAAACTTGGTTATATTCATTGAGATCTAGGTCCATTGGTGCACGACCAGAGATGCAAAAATAATTTCTAAAAAAAAAAAATTCCCACACATCGCACAAACTCGTTAAAAAGGCAAATAATGAATTTTTCTCAAAAAAAGTCTGAAAATTTTTATGAAAGTTGGAAAAGATTTAAAGACCTTCTTACATCCTGTCCACATCACCGTTATGAGAGCTGACGCGTAATAAGTTTCTTTTATGAGGGTTTAAGCTTACAATTGCGTCAATTTGTAGAGATGATGTGTAATGGTGACTTCATGAATAAGGAACCAAATGAGGCTTTTGATTATTTAGATCAATTAACTGAGAGTGCACAATCTTGAGATACCACATCCCAAGAACCTCCTAAAGGAAAAATTGCACAATAATCATCAAGTGGGGGTAAATACCAACTGAGATAAGAAGATGACCTAGGAGCTAAGATTGCCACTCTAACCAGGAGGGTAGATGTCATGGAATACAAGAGGATAAATGTGGTTGACACAATAACAATTAAAGAGGTTTGTAGTATTTGTGAGATCCCTGGACACCCCATGAAGGAGTGTCCCACACTCCTTGTTTTAAAGAAAATTTTGCATGATCAAGCAAATGCTGCAAATAATTTTTCAAAACCTTACAATAATCCTTATTGAAATACATAAAATCTAGGGTGGGAATAATCATCCCAATTTTAGTTGGAGGAATGAAAATCATGCATCACAACCACCTCAAAAAAACTCTTCAAATGTTTCACCTTATGTTTCTCCCCCTAAGATAAATTTTGAGGAGACATTGTCACAAATGATGCAAAGTCAAAAAAAAATTATCAATCAGACCACACATGCCATAAATGATATTAAGAGAGCACAAAATAAGTAGGAAAATATTAATAGACAAACTAACCAGGATATTGAAGATATTAGGAGTGCAATTAGTAAGTTGATTATTGACCCTTGCCATCAGGAAAATGTAAGTTGCCAGCACATTCACAACCAAATCCACAGGGTCAATTTTTTGTGAATAAAACTAACACTTCTAATACTATGCATGAACAGGTAAAGTCTATCACTACACTCCGTAGTGAGAAAGAAATTGATAAATTCATTCCTTTTAAAATTCAAGAATCTGAGAAGATTTCAAAACCTACGGAGAGTGATGATAAACTTAACCCTCTGAAATCAATAAGTCTGAGAGGTATATCATACATTCACCATTCCAAAGAGATTGTTTACTTCCACCTAGCCTCATATACATAATGATATGTTAGAGATTTTTAAGCAAGTAAAAATTAAAATTCCCTTGTTGGATGCCATTAAATAAATACCTTCTTATGCAAAATTTTTGAAAGAATTATGCATTGTTAAAAGAAAATTAAATGTACAAAAGAAAGTATTTTTGACTGAGCAGATATCTTCCATCATACAACACAAGACTCCACCAAAGTATAAAGACCCAGGTTGCCCCACCATTTCGTATTATAGGTAACCACATAATTGAACAAGCTTTATTGGATTTAGGAGCTAGTGTGCACTTGCTCCCTTATTCAATATATGAGCAATTAGGGTTAGGGGAGTTAAAACCTACTTCGATTAGACTTCAATTAGCTAACCGATCAGTGAAAATACCGAAGGATATGGTGGAAGATGTCTTAGTACATGTTGATAAGTTTTATTTTTCTGTGAATTTTATAATTTTTTATACTCAATCTGTATTAAATGTTAAAACTCAAATTCCCGTTATTTTAGGCAGATCATTCCTAGCAACTTCAAATGTTTTAATTAACTGCAGGAATGGTGTGATGAAATTAACTTTTGGGAATATGACATTAGAGCTCAATATTTTTAATGTGTGCAAGCAACCAAAGAATGTTGATGAGGATGTGCTTGAGGTTAACATGATTGAGTCCATTGTTCCAAACAGTGTATATGATTCTTCTTTGTTTGATTCACTTAAAGCATGTTTGTTGGAACAATCTTCTTTGTTAGAGATACTCAAAAATAATTCTGAAATTTTTGTTTTGACTGATTTGCTAAACTTTTCACAGGTACTTGAAATGAGAGAGTTGAGACAGAAATTTGAGTAGCTTCCACCAAGAACTGATCCACCAATCCCATCCAGTGATAAAACTCTCAAGCTTAATCTGAAGCAGTTACTGATAGAGTTAAAGTATGCATTTTTAGGAGATGATGAAATTTACTCGGTAATAATTTCTTCTCAATTAAATTTAGCACAGGAAGGTATATTACTACAACTTTTTAGAGAGCATAAAAATGCAATTGGCTGGACTTTAGCCGATATAAAAGGAATTAGTCCCTTAGTTTGCACTCATAAGATTTATTTGAAGGAGAAAGCTAAAACATCTAGGGAGATGCAACGTAGACTAAATTCACACATGAAAAAAGTTGTAAAAAAAGGAGATGCTGAAATTGTTAGATGTAAGAATTATTTACCCTATTGCAGACAACAAATGGGTAAGTCTTACACAAGTAGTTCCTAAGAAATCTAGAGTCACTGTAGTTGCTAATAAAAATAATGAACTTGTACTAACTAGGACAATGACTGGTTGGAGAATGTGCATTGACTATAGAAAATTAAATTCTGTGATTAGAAAGGATCACTTCCCTTTGCCTTTCATGGATCAAGTTTTAGAAAGGGTAGCTTCACATATGTATTATTATTTTTTAGATGAATATTCAGGATACAACCAAATAGAAATTGTCCTAGAGGACCAAGAGAATACCACATTTACTTGTCATTTTAACTTTTTTACTTATCAAAGGATGTCCTTCGAACTTTGCAATGCACCTACGACTTTTTAAAGGTGTATGCTTAGTATTTTTAGTGATATGGTTGAACGTTTTCTTGAAGTCTTTATGGATGATTTTACTATTTTTGGTGATGCATATGATGAATGTCTATCCAATCTTGAGAAAGTGCTTATACGATGTGAAGAAAATAACCTTGTGCTTAATTGAAAAAAATGTCACTTCATGGTTAAGAAGGGAATTATACTTGGTCACATTGTCTCTTCAGAAGGAATTCAGATAGATAAAGCCAAAATTGAACTAATTACTAATTTACCCTCTCCCAAAATCCTTAAGGATGTTAGATCTTTCTTAGGTCATGTTGGTTTCTATAAGAGATTTTAGTTCTATATCTAGACCACTATGCAATCTCCTAGGGGAAGACACATATTTTGAGTAAAATGATTCATGTCAAGAGGCTTTTGATAAGTTGAAGGGCATTCTTGTCACTGCTCCGATTATGCAACCCCTGATTGGAGTCTTCCCTTTGAAATTATGTGTGATGCCAGTGACTAGGTCGTAGGGATAGTTTTAGGGCAAATGAATGAGAAAAAATCACATGTCATGTACTATGCTAATAGAACCTTAAACAATGTGCAGATGAACTATTCTACTACAAAAAAGTAATTGCTAGCAGTAGTATTTGTACTAGATAAATTTATGTCATATTTAATAGGATCCCCTATTATTATTTTCACAGATTATGCATCTTTTAAATATTTACTAACCAAGAAGGATGCTAAACTAAGACTGCTTAGGTGGATCCTCCTACTCCAAGAATTCGACATAACAATTAAAGATAAAAAAAAGGAGTAGAGAATGTAATGGCTAACCACTTGTGAGTGATGTGCCTATTGAGAGAGTGTCAATCAAGGACACCTTCCCTGACGAACAGTTGTTGGCAGTTTCTTTATTACCATGGTTTGCTGATATTATAAATTTTCTTGTTACAGGTAATATGCCACCGACTTGCACTGCTTTTGACAAAAGAAATTTCTAGTTGAAGTAAAGAGTTTTTTTATGGGATGACCCATATATGTTCAAATACTGCCCAGATCAGTTCATTCGGAGATGTATGCCCCATAATGAGGTAAGTAGCATACTATCTTTTTGTTATTCGGAAGCGTATGGAGGCCATTATTTTATGAAAAAGACTGTTGTAAAAGTTTTGCAATGTGGATTCTATTGGCCAATAATTTTTAACGATGCCCATAATTTTTGTAAGGTGTGTGAGTGATGTCAAAAACGGGGGGAATTAACCCGTATAAACATGATGTCTCTGAACCCAATATTGATAATAGAATTTTTTTACTATTGGGGCATAGATTTTGTGGGACCTTTCCCCCCATCATTTGGATATATGTACATTTTAGTGGAAGTAGATTATGTCTCTAAGTGGGTCGAAGCTATTTCATGTCGAACAAATGATCATAAAGTTTTTTTGAAATTTCTAAAAAAAAATATTTTGTCCAGATTTGGTACACCTCGAGCCATTATCAATGATTGGGGATTGCACTTTTGCAATAAACCTTTTGAAGATTTAATGAGAAAATATGGAGTAACACATAAGGTTGCAACCCCCTATCACCCACAGATAAGTGGTCAAGTAAAGCTAACCAATCGGGAGATTTCTTACATCTTGAAAAAAACGGTTAACCATGATCGTAAAGATTGGTCATTAGGATTAATCGATGCATTATGGGCATACTGCACTACGTACAAAATCTCGATTGGCATGTCTCCGCATAGATTGGTGTATGTAAAAGCTTGTCATTTACCTGTAAAATTAGAACATAAGGCATACTGGGTCATTAAGATGTTTAATTTCAGTTTTGACGCAACCGGGGCCCGATGAAAATTACAATTGAATGAGCTTGAGGAGATTCGGAACGAAGCCTATGAGAGTTCTAGGATTAGCAAAGAATGAATGAAGGTGTACCATGAAAAGAATATCCTGCGTAAAACTTTTACACCCGTACAAAAAGTTCTTTATAATTCTAGGCTACATATTTTCAAAGGAAAGCTTCGAATTAAATGAAGTGGTCCGTACATTGTTAAGGAAGTATTCCTTTACGAAATAGTAGAAATTGAGAGTCCCAATAAAGGGAACACTTTCAAAGTTAACGGACAACGACTCAAACCATTCTTGGGGGAAGGTATTGTTGAAGTGGAATCCATCAAACTGGTGGATCCCCACTATGAATGATCTGTCTCTAACAATTTTGTGTATTCTTGTGTATATTAGTGTATGTTGTTTCTTTTATTTTTTTTATTGCAGATACATGGGTACATTATACGCGCATCTGGTATTTTCGTCCTAACTCTTATTTGGTCTTACATTGCGTATTATTACATTAAGGACAATGTAAATCTTTGAGTGGGGGGGTGGAGCATATTGGACGCAAAAATAAAGAACAAAACTTACTGGAAATTGCGTCCGAACGTGACCAGAGAGGTTAAACTCTCTGGATCACGTGTCCGGACGGGACTTGAACACGTGTCCAGACGCATGCTATTCAAGGCTAATTAATTCGATAGTTGAGGCGCGTCCGAACGGTTTCACCCCATGCGTCCGTACGTGTTTGAAAAATTATAGATATAGAGCCTAATTGGTTGCCTTGTCTTTCACTCTTCTAAACCGAAATGCAAACTCCTCTCACCCTCTTTGAACACTATCTCCCTTACTCGTCACTCCATGGCACCACCAAGGACATCAACTTCCAAACAACCACGGACCAGGACTCAAGAATCCGAAGAATCTGAGGATACTACTTTTGATCCAATCCGCTTCCAAACTCTAGAGGCCCGGGTAAGATTTTTCAAATTCTACGCCACTAAGCCCATTGTATGTGAGAGAAAAATAGAATATGAGGATTTCGCCCGGTTGGGAATTCAGGATATAATCACATCTAGGAGGTGGGCTGGTATCATGGAAATGAGTGGTTGTGCATCCCCATCTTTGCTAGGGAGTTTTATAGCAACACTGATGATTGTGGGAACAGTCTCATCAGTACTTATGTTCGAGGCAAAGACATCAGGGTGGATGCTATGGCCATTGCTAGAATTATTGGTACAACTCAAGCCCGAGTGACTAATCCTGACTATCCACAAAACTATGTCGGTGATATGGTTGGTCGAGAGTAGCTTGGGGATCAAGATTTTGCATGGATTGACAATTTGAAATATCTTCAGCAGGGGGCTTGATCAACAAATACAAAATTCTCAATTTAGTTTCAGTATCCAATATATTTCCCTTATTGAGGAATAATCACATTTATCTTGGCCGGGCCAGATTTTTTATGCCATTGGTACGAGTAAGACCACATACCTACCTTCACTTATCTTTTCTAAAATGCAGCGAGCTATCGTGGACCCGAAAAAACCATCCCTCCCTTTTGTTGGCTTGGCTACTGCATTTTGTGAGAATGTAGGAGTGGTGATCGACGCTACAATGGAGAAAGCCAAGAAGGTGGTAGTGCTCAACTCTGGCTCCCTCTTAAAGAGTCAGAGTGTGGTAAGACCAGCACCAGGAGAGAGGGGTTCTGGTGGTGAGCCAATTGCACCTGAGGGTATGGTACCGGGGAGGAATAGTGGGATCAATTCTTCAATTTCGATGAGGATTTTGATTTGCCAGTGGATGACGACATTGATCCCAAGACTGACAGGCATATATTATTTGAGTTGCTGAGAGGACAGAGAGAGATGATAAAGGAAATGAGAGAGTTAAGGGCTTAGACGAGAGGGGTTAGGGCATAGTTCTCAGAGTCAGGCAGGCCATTCATCTTAGCATGTTTTTTCTTAGTCCCAGAGCTTGATGATCTTTTCTTTTATTTTATTTTTTAGTATCTGTAGAAATCAAGGCCTATTTTGGATAGATTTTTGTTAGGCGTGATTTCTATCATCTTTTGAATATGCATTGTATGAAAATTGCAAATATTATATGAAACGCATATGTTTAGTGTGCTATCAAATATCTAAATAACATTTTTAGGCATAGCTTGACATCACAATATATAAATAATTTGCTTAGCTTTAAATTTGTAACTGTTTAAGCATCACATAGAATTTTATTCTATATATTTGTATCTCATATTATGTTCTTATAAAAAAATTCACAATTTATACACTTTAGACTATACCAAGTTGAAAATTTGTTAGGTATTTTACCTTGAGAACTTGAAACATATAGTGGAGATGTATAAAAACTCTAGTGAGTTTTGATCCAATTTTTCTTGGAGGGTTATTTACATTTACTTAATAAAAAAATATTTTTATTCAGCTAATCTCCTATATTTTGAAACTGTTTAAGCATCTCATTACTTTTGTTTTTGGTCAACAGTAATATTATGAATGATTGCTTGACTTTAAATTATTTGCATGAGAAGTGTGTTACCAAAAACTCTTGAGATATGATTTTAGGTCATCTTTGTTATTATTTGAGCCTGAGTCTTATTCTTTGAATAATATTATCCCTAGAATCCATAATGAGCCTTTAAAGTAAAATTTTATTTCTTATACCAAACATATAATAACCAAGCTAATGAAAAAAATTAAGATCCTTTACCCTTGGTCATCCCGAGATTGAGCTTTTATTGTTTATATAATTTGAGAGATGTTGGTTGAGAAAAGATAATTAAAAAAAAATTAAAAAGACAAAGACAATATGTCTAGATCTGAAAAGGCAAATTTAAAGAAAAGAAAAAAAAGAAAAGTAAAAAATATATGAGCAAGTTTTGTGAAGTGCGCTTCTAAAGGGTGATGAGCGAAATGCTATGGAAATAAGTTTAGTTGTGTAATGTACATGTTCTCTCGGGATAGTCTTTTGAATTGCTGAATATTCTTCATTTCAAAACCCTAATCCCAAGGCCTCATTACAACCTTAAATAAAGACCTATTTGATCTCAAGAGTGTATTGGTGGATGCATGACTTGTGTGAATAAGGAAAAGAATGGTGGTTATTTGTTTATTGGGTATTGATTTTCTTTCATGAGACTATGTCAAATCCTTTTCTTTTGGATTACGTTCTTTTGAATGGAACATGTAAGCATTAGTTTGTTTTGATTTAAATATTTTCTTCTCACATGCGATATTTGAGGAAATAGTCACTATAATGAGAGAATCCTCTATGAAAGAATTATCTAGTGAGATTTGACTTTGAGACGAATAGTAGATAGTTGTAGAGGTGATTATCGAATAAATTGTTAGCTTGGTATAGTTAATTCACACTACACACGAATTTATCTTAGAATATGATAAGTGTATACATTTATATAGTGTAAAATTCAATATCTTGCTATTGCATGTGCTTATTAAAAGGTTATGGCTTAGAATTTTCATATTGTGGTGGCAATGTGTGTTATAAAATTATTATTCAGATATTTGATCACATGGTGATGTTTATGGGTATCATCTCTAGAAACCCTCACGAAACTATACTCGTCCACTAGGAAAAGCCTAGGGATTTAAAGGATTGTTGCATATGCTAAATGCAATCGTGAAGCCTACGAAAGTGGTTTTATTTGATTTTGTTTGGTTTTTAGTTAGTGTTTTTATTTTTGTTATTTGCCTTACTAGGGACTAGCAAGATCTGAGTGAGGGGTGTGATTAAGGCCCAATATTTATATTTATTAATGGAAAGATTGGTTATTAAGTTATGAAAGAGTGATAAATATAGTAGTTTATTTAAAAATTGATGTTATGCTGATAAAAGACGAGTTGTGTCTATTTTGCAGGATAATAGCACAAAATTTGGAGGTAAATTATGGAAGAATGAAGCATAGTTCAAGAGGAAACACACTAGAAATCAAGTCCGGACGGATGAAGATTACGTGCCTAGACGCGAATGGCAGAAAGGTGAAAATAGCAGGAGAATCATTCTAGAAATTGCGTCCGAACAGTTGAGGAACACGCGTCCAGACGCGTATCAAGGATCTGCTAACGCCAGACTAGGAATTCTGATGAAAATCAACCTTTTCTTAAATGCAGTTATAAATACAAATGGAAGACCTTGTAAAAGGGACAATTTGCTTACGAATTGTTTTATTTTATTTTCAATTTATTATCATGTCTGGCTAGAAAGCTAAACTATGGCTAGAAAAGAACCTCTCAAGGAAGTATGGTATTGGTACTGACTCTATGCTTAATGATTTATGATACCTTGTTGATTTAACTTCTGATCTTTTAGTAAAGTTTTTATTCTGTAAAAATCTTTGAGTCGTTGTGTCATATACACTGATTGCTTGAATTTCCTTGCGAGTAAATAAGTTATTATTCCATGATTGAGGTAATCATCACTATTTCGTAAAATAATATAATTGGACGATTATTCAAGTTCCTGAATAATCCTTTGATTATAACTTTTGGTTTTGGACTTGACTTGTTACTTGAATCAACCGACATCTAACTCTTGTTTCAGGTTAAGAATTGAGTCAGCAATCAATATTATATATAATTGAAAGGGAGTACTTGATACTCTAGTATTTTTATTACTATTTTAAATATCAAAATCAAGTTTCTCCACTCAACAATGTTTTTACACAAACCATCTAATTTTAAGTTTGTTTAATTATTTGTGTGATTGTTTTCTTGTTACAATTCCTTGAGGGTTCGACCTCGATCTTCCGAGAATTATATTATTTCGCTCAACTTACGCTTGGGTTTACAATATTACTTCGCTCAACCTACACCGAGCACGTAATGTGCTTTGCCCAAATCCTTCACTTCAAATGTCAAGGACAACCATCTTTAAGTGGTGACAATCATCTACTTATTATATCCAACCAATAGAATGTCGTCAAATCAATGGGTCTTTTGTCTAATGGTACTACTTACCTTGTGAAGGTTATAACATACACACAATGGTCTTCATCAATCATTGTTAACTCATTAAAAGTAATAGCTCGATGAAATCTTAGATACCACTATTTGGATTACTGTTTTAGGCTATAGATAGATTATTGGAGCTTGCAAAACTTTGTATTCCTAACCCATTGCCACAAAGTCCTCAGACTTATTCATCCATTTAATATTGTTCTAGCATCCATTTAATATAGTTTTAAATCCAAATGTGAGACAATAGCTAGAATCATGCGAATCGAGACAAACCTCAAAACTAGAGAAAAGGTTTTCTATAGTCCATACCTTCTCGTCAAATATAAGCTTTTTCCACTATACGAGACTTATACCTTTCTATGGATTCATCCACGACGTGCTTAATTTTGAGAATCCATATGTTCTCAACGGTCTTGCGCCTAGGCGGTAGGTCAACCAAGTCCCAGACTTGATTAGACTTCATTGACTTTATCTCATCATTCATTATAGTTGTCCACTCATTAATAGTAGGTGATGAGAGAACCTCTTTAATTTTTTTTGTTTTGGCATCACCATACGAGAAGACAATGAAAGCTTCCTCATTAATCTCAAAATAACGTCGACAGATGGTTCCACGCTTGTGGTTCTGTGCCTGTCCATAACTCATATAGGGTAGAAAAAATTGATTTAGAAGGCACTTAGTTAGAGATAGAGGCCATAGTCAGTAAAACATCCCCTCGGTATGAAATCAGAAGATTAGCCTGCGTCATCATCGACCTAATTATGTCAAGTATGGTGTGATTTCGCCTATCCACTGCATCATTTTGTTGTGGAGTGTTAGGTAACGTCAATTACCTGATTATTATTTTTTCTTCACACAATTTTTTAAACTATTTAGATAGATACTCAGGACCTTAATATGTTCTAAGATCCTTAATGTTTTTGTCTCGCTAATTCTTAACTTCTTTAATGTGACGTTTGAAGTAATTAAATGCTTCAAACTTATGAGAAATCAAAAAGACATGAGCAAAGCATGTAAAACCATAGTGATGAAATAGAAAGCACCATACCTTGCCTTCATATTCATTGAGCCACATCTATCTGAGTGTATTAATTACAATGGAACAGATGTTCTTTTAGCCTTACCAAACGGTTTTCTAGCTGTCTTGCCTGCAAGGCATATGTTGGCAAGTTGACTTCAATGAATGGGCCCCAAAGTCTCGCTCTAGCTAATATGTTCATTATGTCTTACTCAATATGACCTAATCTTGCATGTCATCTAATAAAATTAACATCATTCATAGATGTAACATAAGAATATAATTTATTCCTAGAATGGTCAATATCCAATACAATAAAACAATATTTGTGATATGACCTAATCCAAAAAAAAAAAATGGTTTCTTTGTAAATGTCAATATGATAGCCTTAATGCTCTTTTGTCCCCCTTGTGCTTGTTAAAGTTAGTGTGACCAACCTCAATTTGAGCCTCATATTTTTTTTCACCTCTCTTGTGCTTGGATCCAAAGGTATTGTGCGAGCTAACCTCGGTCACATAAGAATTACTCTCACATTTGGCAACCTTTAAGAGCTCAATTTCAAGCTCTTGGTGACACAATATTGATGAGCGCATAATATTGCATATCTAACGGCCTCATTACATGTATTTTAACCCAACTTTGCATTTAATTACTTAGAGTTAGTCGAATTTGTGAATAATGTGAAAATTTTGATGTTGCAGATAATCATAAGGTAAATGATGGCTTTCGAAACCCTACAACTAAGTATGAATGAGTGGTGACGACATGGACATATTACATGAGGATTTGGAAGCTTAAAGTGAAAGAAATGAAGGAGGTGTCAGTACTTGGTATCATAGGTACCGATACTCACACCATTTTGTATCGGTACCTCAGTATTTTCCATTTTTTTACTATTATCCACTTTGAAAATATGAAAATGTGCAAAACATGAAAGCTATAGATCTGAATGTCGTCTGTAGTGTGTCAAAATTTCATCTCAATCGGACAATGGTATTAAAAGTTATGACAAATTTACGAAAATTGAAAAAGACTTACCGGTAGAAGACATGCAAAACCTATCGATAGAAGACTTAAAACCTACCAGTAGAAGATGCCCAAAAAGCCCAGACATTTCTCTACATGACTCCATCAACCACGAGGGCCCACCTTTTGTCCTCTAAATCATGCCCTAACATTTCTAACACTCCATGATGATCTCTTAACCCCTATATTCATATTTGAGGCATGAGAGAGTGGGTGGCCAAGGAAGAGAGAGGGTATGGTTGGAAAAGGAAATGAGACATGCCTTTTGACTGACTTTGGAAGCTTTTTTGGATAACCTTTTTCCACAAGTAACCTATCTCAGCATACACAAAGGTAGAGTGATGGGGATGGACAAAAATAAGAGTCTTCCTTCATATAATTTCAGATGACCAAGCTTTTAGAAAGAGGGGGAGGCTACCTAAGCATAGGAGTAGTGTAGAGAGAGAAAATTAGGGCTCTTGCTTTTTTTTCACCATTTTCATTCTGATAAGCTTCAATCCACACGTAATCTTTCTTTCTAGCACTTTAATATCATTTATTTCAAGTAGTATTTAGTTTAGCTAGGGTTTACTAGTTCTATTGCTTGTATTTGATTATTTTCTCTTTAAGTTTTACATTTTGTGTATGAATGCTATTTCTTTTGTAGTTTGAGCTTCTCCTTACATTAATGCAAGTTCATGTTTGATTTTATTACCATGTTTTTCTCTTTCATGTTTGTTCTTACCTTTACCATGCATAGCCAAACCTTTAGTTGGCTAATTCAAGAGGGATTTTCTCTTGGGTATGTGAAATCGACTCTCTTTCATTCTTCCTCATAGTGTAAAGTGTTTGGTTTGACTAGATTAAGTGCGTACGTGGTTGTTAGCTCTTGATACACCGTAGACTTGTCACGGGATATGTTTTTTCCCAACACAATCACATTAATCTCTTACTTCCTACAAATCAATCGAACACCAAGACACTATTGGTTGAATGAAATGAGTCGATTTGGCATACCCATTGGAATGAACTTTATGGATTAGCCAACCCTATTTTTACTGGCATATTTCTCAAAACACAAACCATCAAACTTCAAATCACAATATTTTCCATTTTTCCTTATCACAAATCACTTCCAAAAACACTTGATATTTCCTTTCCTGAGAAGACGACCTTGGAATACTCATTCTAAGTAAAACACGAAATTGCAAGACTCTCTTACGCTTGGGGAGAACTTTTGCATACACACGTTTTTGTTCATCTACACACGATTTTCTCCATTTCTCGCATCAAGCTCGAGGGAGAGTGACACTCACCAATCTCTGTAAGTCATATATACACATAATTCGAGTTCATGTTTAGAGGTTGGGAAAAACCATCAAGCAAATATATCCTTGAATGTTGTCACACTCTACTTATGTGTCTTTTTTTGTTTCATATGCTCCCACAATGGTGGAATAGAGCGAAGTACAGTTTGAACTTGATGTTCATCGATCTACACATGACTAGCAATGCCTAGAAAGCATATTATAGATGTCATAGCCCTCAAATGTTGTTTCATTGTATGCTAAGACTTCTTCTGAAATGAGTCAAATTTCATGTTTAAGCCACGAAGCCTAACTAGAGAACTAACACCAAATTTCTCTTTAATGAGCTTCGACATGGCTTGAGCGGTGAGGTAGTTCTCAAACTCAAGAATAAAGTCATCCTCCATGCTCACTTGCATAGTATGGCGTGCAAGTCAATCCTTATTCTACCTAGACTGATAGCTCTCTTTGATCTTTGTGGCTCTAAGACCGCTCAAGCTTTGACATTAAAAAATCATGGGTTTTCAAGACTTGTTGCACATACATGACAAATCAAATCTTATGGCGCCATTTATTATAGTTATCCTCATTCAATTTGTCACTCTTGGTTAATTCAGTCACTATGCTTTTGATAATTATTATGATCTAGTCTATATGTAGAGACAATACATATGAGATATTAGCACACCACATTCTAGAATTTTGCAGCAAAAATCTAAATTTTAGTAATAATAACTTTTATAAGTCACAAAATCGAAAGTTCACAAAGTTCTCAATCATCTCCCACGTCACAAGTAGTTATTATTAACACTTAATTTCATTCATGTGCAAAATATTGATTTCCTAATACCAAACAAAATAAAGCTCCCGCTTGATGTAGTACCTCTGGAGAATATCGCTCACAACTAATTTCATATCATGCATATTTTCATTTTGAATAAAATAGACATGTAATTTAAATAACATATATGAAATTCTAATTTAGATCATGCTTACAAATGCCACTAGTATACCAAGCATGCTGACATTATTCAATTCAAAATATTAGTTAGCTCTAAAAAAAAGTCTAAGCATAATTTCAATTTTTAAAATTTTAAACAATTAAAATTATATCACGTAAGTTGGAGGCATGCTTTTAAGATATATAAAAATCACACCACTAGCCCAATCAATTAGGAAAATATTTTTAAAATAATATAAATCAAATCCTAGCCAAAACGGACCGACATGTGCCCCCGCTCTAGTGAGTGGTGTTCAATTTTTAATTTTCTTTATTTATTTTGAGAAAAAAATTAAAAAACTTATTTTTTTTAACTTCCCAAATATTTTTACAAAAAATATCTATAAATTAGCAAATTGAATTTCGAGCACACTGAAAAACAAGGGGAGTCAACACTCCTCCCGGATAGCCCATATGAGCCAAAACAGGTTTCATATTGTGTGTAAATGAGTCATTAAACCACTTAAGCATGGCTTGACTCATGGCTTTTGCTCAGCTCGGGCCAGCTTATGGGTCAAACCAATCCGTGGGTCAACTCGGATCCAGCAAATGGGCGCTCGCCCATGACCCAATATTCAACAGAATATTTAGATTGTAAATTGAGGTTTTTTTAGGATACAAATTTAAAGTCTGAGAATCTTTTTAAGGTTCTAAGGTGTGTTTCTCTCACATGAAAATAAAAAACCCAACTCATCTTTACTGTTCCAGTCTTTCAGAGCTGAACAAGGAAGACAGAATTCCCCAGTCAAACTTTGATAGTAAATTAGTTGGAGAAGATTAAAGCACCAGCCCAATAGGGCAAGGGCAATTAAGGCAGGTCAATGCAATAAATGGACTAACATGTCTTTTTCCATGACTTAGACCAATGCCATAAATGGACTAACATGTCTTTTTGAACTAAGACCCAGGACTCGCATTAAATAATCAATAATTAAACAGTACCTATAGTTTACTTAAGTTATTTTTTTCCTCCATTCCCGTGGAGACAGGATGGGAGACCTGTAGCCATATCGGGGCACCCTTTTTATTCTCGTTTCTCTCGCTACGACCCAATTTCATCGAAGTTACTAATTGATTTAATGACAACCACCTCCATTGCTAGACTCAATTTTATCAACTAGGGAGAGAATGCCAACAAAGACGATGAATAGTATGTGTAGTTAACAAGAAAGGCTAAATGACTTTCAGTTCATCCGTGCTAGAGATAGATAATAGGTAGACCAGCTCGAGAGTTAACTATGTATCAAAATAAAAGCATCTCAAAATCCATTACAACTCGAACCTAAAAAAAATTTCAATCACGTCTGCACATTATAAGGTTGCAAATAAATCCAATCAAGTGAAATACAATTTTCATTCAGATTTAAAATGTCTAATATCAGCTAGAACTCATAACAAATTCAAGCTTGACTTACTAAATTTCTATCACAACCTGAATGCAACGTGACTTGATTCCTCTAATTAGTCGAACCAAGCTCTAGTTTGTACTTGAAATTATATCTTTGCTCAAGATTAATATTTTAGCTTGTTATAGTATTATATATGCAAGTATATAATACTTAAAAGTGTACCAAATGTACATGTTCTCCTTAAAAATGAATAATGTATAGATTAAAGAGACTTATAAGTCAACAAGTCATTATTAATACTCAACTTATTTATTCATACTCAAATAAGTTATGTCATATATTTTTTCAATTTTGTTATATATTTTGTATACATGATATATATATATATATATTTATATATATATATAATACAAAATAAGACAGACTTTAATAAGTTCATCCGACAGTTTCAAATAGACTCATCCAACAGCTACCAACATCTCTTTCAAAATTATTCTGAATACACCATGCTTGCAAACATGAACTACTCTTATAAACAAGCTAAAATTCGAGTTCCACCTGTTTATTAAATGACTTTTAGCAAAAATGTGTATCGATTCATGATTCCTTTGATCTGTATAACAAAACAAAACAGTTTTTGGATTTGACAAATTGTCATATTCAACCTTCAATCACACGCTTTTAATGTAGTTTATTTATTTTTGGATTAAATGCACATAGAGTGGGAATTTGATTGTGTGTAAGATCACAGATTCTGAAATTCAAAATAATTGCTCCCAATTGCTCGAAATATTAGTTTTAATACCAAGGTTGACAAGTCTCAAGAGTACTCTCAACTGAGATTAAATAAATTTTAAGAAAAAAATCGAGTCAGCAGTATTTAATATTTTTATGGGCGTGTTTGGTTTAAGCATTATGAGAGAATACTAGATTAAATAATACTTGGTCACACATTATTATTTTTACTCTTATGTTTAGATACCCACTTTAGGCCCGATATTATCACCTAGAAATAATCCAGGCCTAGATGAATAGTACATTTAAACTTAAATATTGATATTCATGAGATTGACTAATGTATTTCATACTCTTCCAATACGGAGAGAAGTTATTACCGAGCTTAAAATAATCTTATCTCTTGTTTGTTTGAGCAATTTCTTTTACTGTGAGACCCACTAAAAAACATTTATTATGTCACATCTCATATTACATATAGACCTATTTACACCTAACACCATCCATTCTATAGATGGGAAGGGATATTATAGTGATTTAGGGATTTTTATACCGTCGATGGCCCTTAACTTGCCGAATAATACCACCTTTTAGGTTGTATTAGATATAGCCATTTATATGGGTTTACAACCACTGTCAGGTCATGAATAAGATTCAAACATTTGAACTGATGTTAAATTGTCAAACAAACAACATATAAGCGGATCTCATATTTATATCCAACCTCCTAATATGTCCCTTATCCTCCAAACAAATACACTCCTATTTGGTGGATTTAAATAATCCGGCTAAGATATGTTTGAACAAAAGACATTTTTATCTTAAAGAATTTTTAGTATATAAATATCACCTATTTATCTTCAGGATTCTTTATTAATTTAATATTTATACCATTATATCATTTAGTACTCCATCCAAACAAAGTATTGAATGAGATAAATATAGGACCCACTACTTGTTTATATAATGGGGTTATCCAATCCGATACATTCTAATACCTAATAAAAACACACCCAATATACTATATTCATAAGAAATTAAACGCACATTAATTTTTTAATTCTCGACAAAATTTTAAGGCTTTAGGTTTTATATACTCAATTTGCTCTTGTAGAAAAGAGTTTCCTTTAATTTTTTTTATTTGATATTTTTTTATCATTATATAATGTTTTTAAGTGCCCAAATCTCTATTCAGAAATAAACGAAGTTATAAGTATATAATATTTATTTATCTATCACACATTATTGGCACCCTCGATTTGGGATATATGCGCGTTACGCACCATTTTAAAGTCTATTCCCTTTGACAACCCCACTCTACTATTCAACCTAGACTAGAGAGAGAAATTAAAGAGCAATGCTACATGGACTTAAAAAATAGACTTAAAAATCTGACT
>CM042191.1:23984217-23996001 GCA_023539305.1 Ilex asprella
AGAGAGAGACACACACACATGCAACCAATAGATGTAGAGAGACAAAGTAGAAAGACAGAGAGAGAGAGAGAGGACTTTTATTTTATTACATTTTACAAAGTAAAAAACTTGCTCGGGTCGTGTCGGCTTCAACCAGGCAAAGACCATCATCTCTCTCTCTCGCTCTTCATCTGTATCTTTACTCTTTCCGAAACCCTAATTATTACCAGCACACACTGACATATTGATCCAGCACTCTTTTTGAGCTAAGGTTTTGTTTGGGAGTTATCTCTGGAGCTTCTTTTTGATTGAAATGGATATGGAAATGGCGGATCGTTCTAGGGGATAGTCAAATCTGTGATAACCAGTAGGTACTGTTCTGTTGCTGTTTAGTTGGTTTTTAATGAGGGTTTTCGGTTTGATTTGGCTTCTTTTCGATTGTTCGTCTAGCTAGCACGTCTATATGTTTCGATACGCATTTACATGTGGGTTTATATATATATACACACACATACATACATACATATACGCTTCTCTTTCTGGCTTTTGATTGTACAATTGTGAAGGTCCGATCTCGGATCTGTGAACATGTAAAAGACCAAAATTTGACTTCTTATTAATCTTGCCTCTGTCTGAAATTTCTTTTTATCCTCCTTGCATTTTTATGATGTATGCTAATCTATTCTCTCTCTCTCTCATACACACACATATATGTGCATATAGGGAGGGTTCTTGTATCTGATCTAATTATGATTTTGATGATGTGGTGTTGTTCAGTGTACTTCTATTTGTTGAAAAGATTGTTCTTTTTATTGGAAGTGTAACGAACATGTGATCTTTCTCGCTTTAGCAGAGAAATTTATCCCGAATTTAAGCTTAAAGATACGTGATTTTGGGAGCATATGAATTATGCTTAAGGTTCCATGCTTTTAGGGTGATTTGTGTCTTGGCCTGTCCGTTAAAAGCCCTCTAAACTAACTTTTTTTTTGCTGCATTTAAGGCCACCACAAACCAGAGATAATAAACACGCGCTCTCGAGTAATTGAGGGCTTTAATTAGCCGTCCAAGAAGCTATCATTTTGATTCAATAGATTCCGTTATATCGTGGAGTTTCTATTCATTGGATATTGATTGCTGTTGGGTTTTATTAGTTCGGTATGTCTTTCTCTCCTTCAACCCGGCAACATCCTTGAATAGAGAAGCAGTTGCCTTCGTTAATTTGGGCTTTGGGGACTTCATCGTATACATACTGAAGCTTTGAGGGTGGGTTTTCCCATGGCATTCCTTTCCGCGACTCATATCCCTGGAGCGTCCCATCCAGGTTTACATCCTTTATTTGCTTTGAATTTTATCATTGTCTTGTGATTATTTTTTGTTGGTAACCAAGTGTGTGTTTATAGTTGTCACAAAATTCTCTCTGTTCTTCTTGCTTTAATGTAAGTTATACATGCTCTTTCATTCTAGGGACCTCAAATGATGCTTTGTACAAGGAACTGTGGCATGCCTGTGCTGGACCTGTTGTCACAGTTCCTCGTGAAGGGGAACGGGTTTATTACTTTCCTCAGGGTCACATGGAGCAGGTATGCTTCTTTTTTCTTAAAATTTGGAATCTAATTCGAACTTATAAGTCCATATTTTTAGTTGGTAGTTATACTTGAAGGATAATTGCTGTCGATCTACTTAGCTTTTTTTTCCATATATGGGTATGTTTAATGTGCATGAAATATTTCTAGTGTGCATGCCATATGTCTATTGTGTATGCCATATTTCTTGTTTGTATGCCTTCTATTGCAGCTGCTGTTATAGCATGTCTTTGTTATCCATTGTGATTATAAATTGGCGGAGTTGTAGATATCTGTCTCTTTATTCTGATATGCTAGTTCACAAACTATGCATTCATAGCCGGGATCTGCTTATTTAAACTCCAAGGATTATTGGAACCACAAGTTACTGCTCGGAGGTCACAGATGTTATTTTCCCTCTGTTTGAGCATATTGTTTTGCTTGGTTATCTTATGGATATTGGTTCTTTCGCAGCTTGAAGCATCGACTCAACAGGGATTAGACCAACAACTTCCTTCGTTCAACTTACCGGCTAAAATACTTTGCAAAGTGGTGCATATTCAACTTCGGGTGAGTCTTACCATGATTCTTATGTGGTCAAAAAAGGAAAATTTTCAGCCATTTTATTTCTTGATTCACTTAGTGTTCAATGGGACTGCAGGCTGAACCAGAAACAGATGAAGTCTATGCACAGATAACTTTGCTACCTGAAGCAGATGTTAGTTTTTTATCCCTTTATCTTGTTGTAAATCCATAAATTGCTCTGTAAACTTTCCACTCAATGTAGTATTTTTTATATTATTTTGGGTTCTTATGCTTGTTTGTGCCTATTCTACTCCTTTGATCAGCAAGGCGAGGTCACAAGCCCAGATCCTCCACTCCCAGAACCTCAAAGGTGCACTGTCCATTCATTTTGCAAGACATTAACTGCTTCTGACACGAGCACCCATGGTGGTTTCTCTGTTCTTCGAAGGCATGCAGATGATTGTTTGCCTCCACTTGTAAGCTTTAAAATCATATCTAATGTAGTCACATCTTCCTTCTTTCCCTAGTTTTTTGCCTGCCTGGCTTTAACTTTCTGCTCTGTTCAGGATATGTCCCAACAACCACCCTGGCAGGAATTAGTCGCGACTGATCTTCATGGAAATGAGTGGCATTTCCGTCACATCTTTCGAGGTTAGAATTTCACTCATGGACTTGTTTGATAGTGTGAATATTCATGATTGGGCTGGAGAGTTGCAATCTGTCCAAGTTGGAAACTGGGTGGATAAATGTCTATTCTAGACATCTCAGTCGGGCAAAACAAAGTTCTGCGTGCATTTAGAGTCTTTGTAATGTTTTGGGGAATTGTATTTCTGTTCCTGGAAGTTTATTCAAGTTGCCAAGTTGGAAGTAGCACTTCTAATCAGTTTTTTTTCAAAAAGATTATGGGTGCCACACCTGTATGTGTGTAAACATTGGACAGTATAGGGGATCTATGAGTGTGTTTCTGGATGGATGTGGGAATTTGTGCTGGTAGTTAGCTTGCGGCTCAGAATCTTAATATTTCAGTAAACTGCTTCTGATGGGTACCAAAATTTGCAGAGAATAATTTTAAAAAAAAAATTTGGTCAGGATATCTTGGTCTAATAATCTGTTACTTCTCCGTTGGGATTTTAACAAAACCAAGAATCTTGTACAGTGGGTATAGTTATGTTAGATGATTTTTGCTGTTGTAATCCGCAGGAAGATTGTCCCTCCTTGGGTAGTTGGAGATGCTTTATATGTCAGTATGTAGTCACTGTTTTAGATTGTTGTTTCTCAAGATAGCAGCGCTTTTGAGTGAGGGGTTGACTCCCTTGTGAAAGGGGGCCTCTATCTTTGGATTCATTTCATGAGAATATCAGTTGAAGTTAGTTTCTGCCTTGGATGTCCTGGTCATTAAAGTGGGTTGTCCCATTTTGTGTTGCTTCTCCTGTATTTCTCTCTTCGAGATGATGCCATCCTTCTGCCATTATGCTTTCTTCATCCATTAAATAGGGATTTTGTGATTGAAACTTCGTAGTTTAAGACCTCACGGTGTAGCTGTCTGGTGACATCAATGCTCAATTCTTTTTTGTGTGGATTGGCATTTTAGGATTCTGGTTCCAATGGCGCCAAATCTTGACTGCATTTTATTTTCAGTAGTTGTATATCTTTTCAACATTCTTTTATTGATACATCACTTGCAGGACAACCAAGACGCCATTTACTCACAACTGGGTGGAGTGTCTTTGTTAGTGCAAAAAAACTAGTGGCAGGCGATGCGTTCATTTTCCTAAGGCAAGTATTATAACGTCTGGAGCAAATTTTTTTCCCAAATTTTTTAGTCGATTGCTCACAATTAGTATTGCCTTATATATATGTTGCAGGGGCGAAAGTGGGGAACTACGTGTTGGTGTGCGGAGGCTTATGAGGCAACTAAACAATATGCCATCCTCAGTTATATCTAGCCACAGCATGCATCTTGGCGTTCTTGCCACTGCATCGCATGCCATCGCGACTGGAACCCTCTTTTCGGTTTACTATAAACCAAGGTTCTCTTTTGCTTAAATTTTCATGTAAAGATGAATTTGTTTCCCTTGATTTTATCTTGTTTGCATCTCGGTGTTCTTGCTACTGCATCTCATGCTATCGCAACTGGTACCCTCACTTTAGTTTACTATTATTAACCTAGGTTCTCTTTTTCTTAATTTTCATGGAAAAATCAATTTATTTCCCCTGATTTCATCTTGTTTGTATAGTTTTGCTGTGTCTTAGCTTTATGAACATCATATAGGATCTTATCTTTGACTCTAAAGCATTTGTGGTTTTCTTATTTTGAAGAAATTTATCTTTTGTTATAAGTGGGCACATATTTTCATGTATTGGGAATCAGTATTGGTTCTATCATGCATACTATGTTATTCTTTGGTATGGATGATATGTTAACCTCACATTCCTGGTCCCAAATGGGAGAACTTATTTTTCTTTTTCTTTTGACTGTTCAGTGTGGTTAATCTTCTTTTTTTCCTAAATTCATTTTTTGATTTGGAATTGAAGTATCTAAGATTTCCTTGTGTTGACTCAAGACTGTTTTAATTCTTTGGTTGGTTTTTGGATTGGTAATTAGTTAGTTAATATATTTTTTTCAGATGAAGTTACCCAAGTTGCTTTTACCTTCTATCCTCCTCATGATATTTGTCAGAATGGTACTCTTACATGAGACAAACAAAGTATTTCTATCTTGTCGTGACTGCATTCTTTATGGGGAAAATTCCCAATAAATCTTCTTCTTTTTTCTCACTAAACAGCCATCCAGTACTATCATATTTCTATCGGGAGAGTTGAGCCCTACTTTTTAAACATTATTTCAAACAAATCTTACAGTTACTTCCAAAACTATTTGGTTGCAAATTGGTTACAGAAATTGAAGTAAAAGTGTATTGATGCCTAAAGAACTGACAAATTTGGCATAAAGCCTGTTATTAAGTTTTGAACGAATTTGGGACAAATTACAAAGATTAAGACAAAGTCCTAATGGAAATTGGATAGGAATAAATGGTTTTTAGTGGAAAAAGTAGGACATAATTGGGAATTCTACCTTCTCTATATTCCCTCTTTTTGTATAATTTATTGAGAAAAATCATTATGTGGCTAGAACAAGTCGATCAGAGTTCATTGTAACTGTCAACAAGTACCTTGAAGCTCGAAGCCACAAGCTCTCTGTTGGGATGCGGTTTAAGATGAGATTTGAGGGTGAGGAAGTTCCTGAAAGAAGGTATTTGTCTAGCTGGTCCATTATTTTGTTGGTTGAAAAGCTTGGAAATGTTTATTAACTGGACATTTTACATGTTTATACAGGTTCAGTGGAACAATTGTTGGTGCTGGTGATAATTTGTCATCAAGATGGCCTGATTCTGAATGGAGATCCTTAAAGGTGCATACATTTCCTTGGATTAAGCTGATATTGGTTATGAACTTTAGAATGATATGTTGATGCTGTGATGGATGTTGCCCTGTAGTGAAATTCTGGAATATTTTATGTTTAAGATGAGAATTTTTAAGAAATTATGAAATGCTTCATTTCCTTGGTTTTTTTTTTCGGAGGATGGATTTCTGCCTTCACTTGCTAAAGAAAAATTGATCTAATGGTTCTATTCGCATGGAATATCCAAATGAGCACTCAAGAAGTATGAAAACAAAGGATTACATTATAGAAGATATCAAGATATGAATGACTAATCCAGTTGATTTACATTTATCCAACAGGAAATCCAGTTGATTGTATTTGTTATCAAGCCCTTATGTATCTTCTGAGGAATTGTTAACTAAGTCTTCCTATGTTTTGTCTTGCTTGGAATTTAACTTGAGTTTTCTTCATTTGTTTTTAATCCTTTGGAAAAACTAAGAAAGATCTGCTCATGGAAGTTTTAATTCTTCTGCGATGATTTCCTTGCAACTTTTCAAGTTTGTTGCTGGAAATACCTATGGGAACTTAGGTGTTGCATTTGACTACTTGCATTATGTAAACTTTAAACTATGTGACTAAAGTCATGCAAATACCGGTTTTGAGAACTTTCAATTCTCTTGCATAATAAAATTCTTCTAGCAAGAAAAAACTAAGTTTTTGAGAACCCCTTAGGATTGATAGCATAAACCTGGGAATTGAATTTCGTACTCAACTTATAAAAAGTCTAGAGTTGTCTCATAAAATCAGGGTAATTGGATTATTTGAGGTCAACTGCTTTTTAATATCTTTTTGAATGAAAGAATTCTTTTCAAGACAGTTTGAAATGTTATGGGTTGCTGTTGATTTTGCAGCCACAATGAGAGTCTCACATGGAAATCCCAAGTCCACATGTAATGTTTGTGTGTTGGAGCATGCGTCTGCGACTTCATGAATTATATTGTACAAGAAACCATGTTTTAGGTTGCCACAGACACACTTAATGTTCTATTCATTTCCAGCCAATCTTAATTAATCTTATGGCTGAACTTGTTCTCATATCTATATTAAGTGGCGATTTCTAACAGAAGACTGATTACATCATTTACTGCTTTCTGTGGAAATATCATCAATTGGAATTAGGTCACAAAGTTGTTTTTAGGTTTTGAGATGGTTACTTTAGCACCAGAATCTGTGTCAAATTAAGTTGTTTGGTTTATAGACTTTTTTATGATTATATCTGTTGTTTTGGGTGGAAATTGGCGTTGCTATCCTGTCGGATGTAGAATTTCAGTTTATTTAAGATCTAATGTGTGATTAGGATCTACATGTGTTCAGGTTCAATGGGATGAACCTTCTTCAATTTTACGTCCAGACAGAGTTTCACCTTGGGAAATAGATCCCCTTGTGACAGCATCTCCTTCGAACCTCCAACCGCCACAAAGGAATAAGCGTACACGACCACAAGTTCTAGCTTCGCCAGTGCAAGATCTTTCTGCCCTCGGTATAACAAATCATGACTTGTACTTCTTAGTTGCACATCCATTTCGTATTTAAATCTGCATTTTGCCTTTGTGCTAATAGGAATGTGGAAATCTCAACAAGTTGACTCCCCATCGGCTTTCTCATATCGTGATCCACCGCGTGGCCGAGACCTTTATTTATCTCCCAATTTCTCTTCTGGTACTAAAGCTAGCTCTCATAGCTACAGTGAAAACAATTCATTGCCTCCCGTTTCCAGCAAATCGATGTTTTGGTCTAACCAAGTGGGGAGCATGGCGGAGTCATTTGCACCTGTTGTCAACAAAGAAGCTGGTGAAAAGAGGCAGGCAAATGGCTGCAGGCTATTTGGGATTGAGCTACTTGACCACTCTGCAGTGGAAGACAATTCAGCGGTGGTGGTGTCTGGAGCACTAGTGGAGGATCACCCAGTTCCATCTTTGGATACCGAGTCTGATCGGCATTCTGAACCATCAAATATTGATAGATGTGATATTCCTTCCGTAAGTTGTGAACCTGAAAAATCATGCCTGAGATCTCCTCATGAGTCACAAAGCAGGCAAATTCGGAGTTGCACAAAGGTACTTTGGCCACTATTTTTACTTGTTTGGGTTGAATGTAATTTATCTTGTGTGTCTCGGTTCTCTGGACCAAGCATCCTTGTTGATGATGCACTCATTTGAAAAACTCTGATTGAGAGTCTCTCTTAGGAGATCGTAAGAGGTCTTAGATTTGCTTGGCAAGCATGCAACTCCCCCCACCCAAAAAATAAAAAAACTACATTATTGTTGGGTAATCTTTTGAGTAACTGTCTTGAAAGATTAACTTCATAAAGAGCAAAGTACATGACCTTGTTCTTGTCCTCTTTAACCAAGACCGTTTGGAGCAGGGATGGGGTACTGCCTAAGATGTTAGTTAGCCCAATCATTTTGCCATTGCACAGGACATTGGTCCCTTATTTTGAACTGAAATCGAATATAAATCTACTGTTGTACTTATGCAACTCAATAAGCCGCATTTGACTTTTTTCAGGCCAAATAAAATCATTTTGATGAAATATTTTTCTTAATTTATCCAGGTTCACATGCAAGGTATTGCTGTTGGGAGGGCAGTGGATTTGACACGGTTGGATGGGTATGAGGATCTGCTGAGAAAACTAGAAGAGATGTTTGAGCTTGAAGGCGAACTCTATGGATCCACAAAGAAATGGCAGGTTGTCTACACTGACGATGAGGATGACATGATGATGGTGGGGGATGATCCATGGCAGTTAAGTTCACATGACTTAATCTATCTTAATTGGTTTGTGTTATCTTGCTTGCATTTAGCTCAGACTTGCACAGTAGATTCTAAACCTTTCAAGTGGACAATTTTTATTACGTTCAACTCTACATGATCTGCCTTGAGGATTCATTTTGAGTGTACTTCAAGGTCATTTGCTGCCTAAGCCCAATAAGGCACTCACTAGCACATCAAGTGACCAAACCACAATGCAGGCAATTCATAGGAAATTGTTCACCAACATTACAATTCCAACAATTCTCGCCTGCGATAATGACTTTCAATTTTGAATCTAAATTTTGCAGTGAATTCTGTAGCATGGTGAGAAAAATTTTTATTTACACAACAGAGGAAGTAGGGAGGCTTTCATCCAAGATAAAACTTCTGGCTGATGATGACGTCAAAACCGACAAGCCAGGTTCGGATCCTGCTGTTGGCACTGAAGAGCAGTCATCAAATGTGGGGTCTGGTTATTGATACACCCATATAGGAAAAAACATCTTAGGGGGTGATAAATCTGAGGAAGGTGACATTGAAGTTTGATAAGCACCCAAGATTTTGGTTCAGAGCAGGAGGGAGTGATGCTATCCATGACAATTTGTCCATGCTTGGCTTGAGAAAAAAGGGCGGTTGTTAAATCCACATTATCTTTGGTAAGCTGTGCCATAAAGATAAGGATTTGGTCATAGAATTATTTTTATTTGTCTTCTTGTTGTCGACGGAATCTTTTCAAGTTCTTTGCTTATGTGGACCTTGGATGGGTTCAGAAATGTGTCTGCTTCATCTAAGGAGATGTAGAAAATACCATTTTTATGTTTTTGTCTTCAAGTTGTTTAATATATACATGACAGGACACGACCCGCCGTCTGTATATGTATGTGGTAAACATTATGGCATTATTTTTTTTTATTTTTCGTTATTAACACCAGAAAAGGAAAAGAAAAAATTCTGAAAGGTGGTAAGTTTTATAGGTTGGTGCACTGCAAGGGTTGGTAAAATATTTAAAATAATAGTAATATGTTGTTTGGTACGATAGAAAAATAAAAAATGATGAAAAGTTAGAAGGATAAAAAGTTAGAGGGATAGATAAAATATTACGTTTTTAAGGAAAGAAAATAAGAAGAATGAAAAAGTAAATGGATGAATTTTTTTTCAACTCAGTAAAATTAATTTTTTTTAAATTGGAAGAAAAGTAGATAAAAAATTAATTATTAATGTTGAAATCTATATATTCTTTTATGTATAGATTAATTTCATATTAAATATAATGAGAAAATATGTATTTTAAAAAAATTTAAAATTTAAAATTAAAAAAAAATATTTTTCCATCTAATGATGCACTAAAAAAATTTAATTATTTTTATTTTTTGTCCATCTTATCAAACACAGAAGAAAAAAGTGTATTGTTCTTATTTTTCTTCTTTAAAAGATAAAAAGCGTATTTTTTTTTTATTATTATTCTTATCAAACAGAGTATAAATTATGCGGTACAAGATTTTTTTTTGGATACTCTAGTTAAACCCCTAATTATGTATATGGGCCTAGTGCATACCTAAGGTAAAGCTCATTTTAAAATAAAATTTTTATTTTAAGAAGTTATGTGAAATACAACCATAATGTATTCAGGGAAATAGGAGGTGTGGATAATAAGTTGTAGATAGAATCGCCAGGTTGATGACGTGGAGATAAGATTGTGTACCGAGTCTGTTCTGATTGTCAGAGCTTGGCCGTGTCCTGGACCGAATGATAGTGATAGGCATACAAGTGGACCGCAAATGTTGTTTTATATTGAGTAAAATAAATATATAGTCTTCAAATTATGATTTTTTTGTATTAATTATGTTTTTAAATTTTTTTACGGAAAATGATAGAGTGTGTCACTCATGTGATGAGACGACAACTGATTTGTGTCACGTGAGTGGCACACTTTGTCACTTTCCGTTAAAAAATCTAATGAAAAAATATAACTCAATTGTTATAACTAACGAATTTAGGAGTTCAATTGACACATAAAAAAAAATTAGGGATTTAATTGAAACAAAGGTCCTAGTTTGAGGGTTATGTGTGTAATTTATTCTTTTATATTATATTAGTCATAATCTGTGTTGAAACCGCGATAAAAAATAAAAATTGAGTGTTCCAAAAAAAGATTTCAACACTTGAAATAATAAATTTTCTTTCTATCTCTTTCTTTAATTATATAATTTAAAATTAATTTTTACCCATTAGTTTTTAAAAAGTTAATAATTTTTTTTTAAAATACATGATCTCAAAAAAATATTAACGTGTACAATATTATGTGTACAATGTCTTAAATAAAATTGTATTAAGTCACAAATTAATCAAAAATTAAATAATTTAATTTGTAATAGAAATGAGTGATGTAATGAATATATATATATGAGGATAAAATTCAAACTCTTAACTCTCTTATTATTTTGATGTAATGTGATATCAAAGAATAATTTCACGTTATTATACATTAAAATGTAATCTACATAAATTTGTTTATTTTTATTTCGTATTACTTTGTTATGTTTTTAATCAATGATTAGAAATTAATCAAACTAAAATCTACGATTATAGATTAATATTGGTGTCATGCCATTTTATTATTTTTTTTGGCAGCATCATAATCGTATTTATATTTCAAAAATATAGGGGGACGATATTTACTATGCCAAATTTTGGCGAGATTTGGATGCTCTCCGTTATAATTAATGATGCACAAAATAAGTCTATGTACAATCACCAGTCGAATATATGATATTGAGTAAGTAATGAAACAATTAATAAAACAATTAACGAATAAGACAACGATCAGGTCAACTTAGGCAACAAAAATATGAATAGTGGTTCGGGCAGGATGACCTATTCCACTCTGAAAGTGACAATGGTGGCCGAAAAACTTTTATTCATAAAGTAAGGTGTGAGAAAGAGTCAAAAGTAAGATTTGGGAGAAGTTGGATAACTATGAGAAGATAGCTTGTGAAGGAAGTATAGAGAGATGTCCCTTCATGTAGAGAATGTTTACAATTTATAGGCACAGAACTTTAGGTGAGGCGGTGACATGATGGGTAAAGTACTAGTTTTTCGGGAGGATAAGTACAACTATAATAGGTATAATTACAAATAGACTTGATCTAAGAGAATGACTATCCCAATAATTATTCTCTACATGATTTAATATTCTTAGATCCCTTGAATCTTGGTCTAGGCCAAATTCATGAACTGAGCTTGACATGTCTTTCAACATATTTGGGCTTACTTAATTAATTGAGTCTGACCTAGCTAGATCTAAGATCATCATTTGTCCTCCATGTCCCAAGCTCTTATGGTGATGAGAGGTTGAGGGTATGCGTATCTTCTTTATATGGACAAAAAAGCTTTCTTGCTACACACGGTCGCGGCTTCCCACCTCCATGGTCTGTGAAATATCTTTCTTCAATTGATAACAACATCGACTGGCACTTATTGCATTTGTCAACATCTCTTTTGATGGGTTCTTCACCAAGC
>CM042191.1:23996101-24092483 GCA_023539305.1 Ilex asprella
ATCATATAACTATATACATTTATAAAAGAAAATATGGGGTGTTACAAAACCTCATTTACCCAAAGAGATTGAGAGAGCTTGAAAAGAGCAAGAACTTGGAGGCAATGACAGGGAGCTCCAATGGCGGTTCCACAGGGAAGAAGACAACATGCTCAAAGGACTCAGGCAAGTCTTAAGGCTAAGCCTTAGCGAAGCTAGGGGCAACACCAAGCGAAGCCTTAGACAACGCCTTGGCGAACCCTCCATGGAAGACACTAAGCAAAGCCCAGGTGATGCTAAGTGAAGCCATGGGCAAAGCCTCCATGGGCAACGCAAGGCGAAGCCTAGGCGATGCCAAGCGGTGACCTAGGAGGCGACACCAGATGGGACCTAGGAGTTAATGCCAACAAAACGTTGGGTGCACTGGGCTGCGTTAGAGGTAGAAGCGACGTTGATGGGGTGCTAGGCAGTGCTGGAGGCAGTGGCAGTTCCGGTGAGGTGTTGCACAGAATAAACGATGTCGAACTTGGACTTGGCAACCTTGGGAGGCACGCGGGCAAAAGGAGGGGCAACGCTAAAGCAAATGAGAGAGGGGGAGACACCTTGGGTAGGCTGGACGAGCTCCAAGCGCCGATCTTGGGCCAGGTTTAGGCGACACCTCTTGCCATGGTGGCTATGCTGCTTTGATGATGGAGGAGATGTTGTAGGGGACATGCCGGATGGTGTGCTAGGCATTGGTACAAGCAAGTGTAGTGTCCTGGGCAGTGACTTAGGTAGACAGAGTTTGAGTGATAGACTGTTAGGTGCTCATGCAGGCTGGGCATCGGACGTGGCTGGCAGCAATGTACCACTTTTCACCTATAACTTTGGTTGTTAGACCCTTGTTAACTTTGATACCCATTCACCTTTATTGGCTTCTGTTCAATCAGGTGCCCGAGCTAGCAGAGGCAGTATGGTGGTTATTGCACAGACTTCGCGACGAGGCAAAGGAGATGTCGAAGGCGATGGGTCGAAGGTATCTTCGATATTTAGTTCCATAGACTGTGATGATGACATCACCTGCATCATATCTTCGTATCGCATTCCTCTGATTGTTATGTGTTGCCGGGCTAAGAGTGATGAGTCGGCGTGTTACAACTCCTTGGGAGAAATTTTTCTTTACAAGGACGTCCTAGAGGTGGGGTTGAGGTTTCCCATACCCGGACATATCTTTCGGATTTTGGGACACCTATCACTGGCTTCAGAGAGGTTGACTCCCAATGGTTGGAAGGTGATTATGGCATTATTTTCTCTTTGGCGGTTGGTCCATAGTGATGACGTTCCTCCCCCTTTTGAGGAGTTTTTGACTTCACACGTGCTTTTGGAGAACTCTACTCCACGTCAAGGGTGGTATCATTTTACCCCAAGGTCGGACAAGCTTATTGTTGGACTACCCTCGAATTGTCACAATTGAAAGTCTAGGTTCTTCTTTGTCAGAGACGAGTGAGCCGCTGAGGGAGACTGTGACTTAGTGCCTTCAAGGTGGAACACTGTTCTGAAGACCAAGCTAGGTAAGAATTTCACCTTTGCTTTTACGTATAGTCGTCATGTCCCTGTGCTTATTGTGCATTTGGTTTATTTGCAGCTTCACTTATATTATCTTCGGAGCAAGAGAATAGGCTACACGTCGCGCGGGATCATCCTTTCAAAGAGTTTTTAGCCATCATGTCTGTCTTGGGTCATCCCAAAGCCTCCCCTAGGCAAAAGAGAAAAGGTATTTGATCCTTCTAGTAGACTTTTGATGGTTATGACTTTGTAAGCTCTTCGTCTCACACCAACTTCATAGGTTCCCCTATTGATAGAGTGATGGTGGAGGCTCTTTATGCTTCCAAGGTGGCATCTTCCCCTTTTTCCTCTGAAAAGTGGAAGTCTGATGCCCCCCGCCCTTCCCCGTCGAGGTCCGTTGGCCAAGTTAGTTCTCGAAGGGTGGGACCTAAAGATGGCCCCACTCTTTCCCCTACTGTAACTCCATCGCATTCTCGAGTTAGCCCTAACATCGCTGTAGGGATTGAGGCCCAGTGCAGTCTCATACAAGAACTAGAGCTCCACTTAGTCACCCTGTTTCTAATAGTGGTTCGGTATCCATATTACAGCACGTGAATTTGGCTAAAAAGTGACTTTGGAGGTTTATGACCGCTGCAGAGATCTAAAGAGGTCGGTTCTCAAGGTCCAAAGGGCATCACTAACACTGCGATGGAGGGCTTTGCTATGGTATGCCTTTTATTTAACTCGAATCTCATGTCCGCCTTCTTTTTCTTCAAGTCCTGTATGCTTGTAGGTGGCCGCCACTTTTCCCTACCCTTTTTCAAGGATAATGAAGCTTGGAGAGACATTTAGAGATCTAGCGGTAGAGAAGCAGGCACGAGTGGCTGCTGAGGAGTAGTTAGGGCTCGAGAGACAGGCGCGAGAGGCTGTCGAGTAACAGTTGAGGCTAGCACATGAGAGAGTTGCACCCCTTGAGACCTAGCTTTTGGCTTCCTGTGAGAGGTCCGCCTAGCTGGATGCTGACAGAGAGGCTGCCTACGTAAGAGTAGAGATAGGGCCGCTGAAGTAGAGGTCGAGCTACGGATAGCTTAGGAGAGGGCTATTGTGGTAGAGGTTGACCTTCGAGCAGCTCTTGAGAGAGCTACCAGGGCAAAGGCTCACTCCATTAAATGAAAAAAATAAAAGAGTGGATCAAGGCGTACGACTCTTTATCTACATTTGTATCTTTTTTGCTGATAGATCATGCTCTATCTTTTGTAAATAGTTTATGAACTTCTATGGAATGAGATACAATTTTTGAAAAAATTAATCTTGCAAAATTTTATTTCATAATTCGAAGTAGATAACAACAAAAATTGACTGGAACAACGAGAGATGGTTTAAATGATGGTCATCGACTTATGCACCCATTGACTTGCCCCTGCTATTGGTAGTACCTCTTCAGGTGTTCTGCATTTTATGGATGGGCTAGGATTTTTCTTCAGAGATCTGAATTTTGTAGGTGTCTGGTCTTACAACTTCTATGACCGTGTAAGGTCCTTCCCAATTTAGACTTAGCTTCCTTTCTCGAGAATCCTTGGTAGATAGGATGACTTTTTTGAGGATTAGGTCCCCAAGCAAGAAGGAGCGAGGCTTCACTCTCAAATTATAGTACATGGTCATGCGACCCGTATACTCTGCATTCCTGAGCATGGCTATCTCCTTCTCCTCCTCTACCAAGTCATGGTTGATGCAGAGACCTTCTTAATTAGTGGTAGGGTCATGGTGTTGGACCCTAAGGGACTGTACCCCAGTTTCGATCAATATGACCGCCTCTATCCCATAGGCTAAGGAGAAAGGGGTTTCACCCGTGGGGCTTCTTGGCGTTGTCTAGTAGGCCTATAGTACTCTTGCGAGTTCGTCCACCTGTCGCCCCTTTACACTCTCCAATCATGTCTTTAGGTTGCGGAGGATGGTTCGAATGGTGACCTTCGCTTGTCCATTCGCCTGGGGATGGGTTGGGCTAGGCTAGAGTGGGGTTGCTTGATCTGTAGGTCAGTACAAAAGTTTTTAAGGAGTTTGTTGTCAAACTGTTTGGCATTATCACTTACTATGACATGAAGTACTCCAAAACTGCAGACTATGCTCTTCCAGATGAAGTCTTTCGCCTTCTGGTCGATTATTTTGGCTAAGGCCTTAGCTTCTACCCATTTAGTGAAGTAGTCGATGGCTACCACCACAAATTTTCACTGGCCCCGACTCATGGGTAGAGGACATAGGATGTCGATCCCCCACATGGAGAAGAGTTATGGGCCTTGGATGGTGGTGAGTTCTTCTGGTGGCTATCTGGGTACTGTCACAAAGCGCTAACATTTGTCACATTTCCTCGTGAACTCACGGGCGTTTCTAATCATGTTAGGCCAGTAATAGCATTGCATTATTGCCTTGTGAGCTAATCCATGCCCTTCTGAGTGGTTTTCACATAAGCCCTCATTGATCTCCCTCATGGCATAATCTACTTCCATTGGAGTTAGGTAGCGGAGTGGTGGTAGTGAATAACTTTTCTTGTATAGAGTGTCACGCAGGATGACGTACCTAAATGCTCTCATTCTTATCTTTTTGGCTTCCACTAGGTTGTCTAGGAGAGTGTCTTCCTCTAGGTAGGCTCGGATAGGTGTCATCTAACTGACTTCGAAGGATGCACAATTAACAACGTCCTCCTCTACCTTGAATCTTCTTGGCTCAAACTAGTGGCCTGTCAGTGTTGAGGCCATGAGTATGTTGGTAGATGAGAACTTGGTGAGGGTATCTACAATGACGTTCTCCTCTCTGGGCACATGGTGGATTTGAAAGTAGGTAAACTTTTTTAACAAAGCTTGGACCACTGACAGGTACTTTTGCATCTTCTCCTCCTTTGCTGCAAAGTCTCCTTTTACCTGATTGACTATCAGCTGTAAGTCACTTAAGTTGTCAGGCAGAGCGCATTCATCTCCATTGCAAGCTTCAAGCTTGATATGAGGGCCTCATATTTGGCTTAGTTATTTGATACCACAAAGTGAAGGGAGATAGTGTACTTGAGTGGAGTGTCATGAGGGCTGATCAGTACTAGTCCTGCGCCGCCGACCTTCCTGATGGATGATCTATCTAGGTATAGTCTCTAGTATGGCATAAATAGATTGAGGTATGGGTAACAAGGGTGCTTAGGGCTCTGGTGGAGCAGTTACAAGTGAGGTGGAGGCTTTTGGCCTCGAAGTTTGGTTTTCAGGGGCCTAAGAAGCAGTCTCCAAGACACCAGGCTTTTTGTTGATAGCGCCTGAGTTTGCCTCATGGTGACTTGAGACATAGTGTATTGGGCAGGTAAGCGTAGGGGCCCATGGTGGTTCTTCCTGTGATTGTTTTGGTGGTGTAGACTCAGCTACAAAGTTTGCAATCGGCTGCACCTTTGTGGCCATCCTCGGCTGGTACTTCACATTGAACTCGCTTAACTCGACAACCCATTTGAAGAATCGGTTGCACACATCTTGCTTTTCTAGGATTCTCTTGAGTGGTTGATCTATAATAACCACGATGGTATGACTCTGGAAGTAATGGTGTAAGCGTTAAGTGCAAAGGCCAATTTTTCCAGCTCTAGGTATCTTACCTTTACTCCTCGGTATGTCATGTTTACATAGTATACTATGGATGCCTTCATCTTCCCTAACAAGGATGGAGCTCACAATAGAGGACGAGAAGGAGAGGTAGAGGTATAAGGTCTCTCCTGGTACAACATGGGATAACAAGGGGTGTACTGAGGTAGGCCTTTAACTTCTGGAAGGCCTCATCTGCATTTGGATCCCACTGGAAAGATTTGTAGAGGATTTTGAAGAAAGGCATGCATTTGTCTGCTGATTTCGAGACAAACCTGCTGAGGTTGCTATCCTCCTGTTAAGGTGTTGGACTTCCTTCACAGAGGTTGGGGACTTCATCTCTAAGATAGCTTTGAACTTTTCTGGGTTAGCCTCAATACCCTTTTTGTTGACCATGAAGCCTAGGAATTTTTCTGAACTAAGGCCGAAGGCGCACTTCTCAGGGTTCAACTTCATCTTGTAGGTTCTCAGGATGTCAAAGGTCTCTTGGAGACATGTCACGTGGTCTACTGTTGTCATGCTCTTAACCAACATGTCATCCAACTAGACTTTCATGGTCTTCCCTATCTGTGCCTCAAACATCTTGTTCACTAGGCACTAGTACGTGGCTCTGAATTCTTAAGTCCAAAAGGCATCACCCTATAGTTGTAGGTGCCCTTTGGGCTGATGAAGGAGGTTTTCTCCTGATCTGGAGGGAACATGCTAATCTGGTTGTACCCAGAGTAAGTATCCAAAAAGCTTAGGAGCTTATGTCCTACAATAGCATCATTAAGGGATCGATATGCGAGACTATCTTTGGGGCAGGCTTTATTGAGCTTCGTGAAGTCCACACAGAGATGCCACTTTTCGTTGACCTTTGTAACCATCACTACATTTGATAGCCAATATGGGTAGGCTACCTCCCTCACTGACCTATTTTTCAACTGTTTCTCCACTTCCTTCTCCATGATCTGGCCTCTTTTAGTGTTTATATTCCTCATCTTTTGACTGACTGGCTTGTACTTGGGGTCTACATTAAGTCAGTGGGTGGACATTTCGGGGTTGATGCCTTCCAAGTCTTTGTGATACCAAGCGAAGACATTCATATTCTGCCTGAGAAAGTTTACCAAGTAGAGCTTTTTGGCACTGACCCTACAGTGATCGACATGGAGATGGAACCCAAGGGATAAACCATATCCACTAAGAATCCAACAAAAGGTGTCCTAACGGGTTGCAATCTCTCCCTGCCAAGGTGGAGGCTATCAAAGGCTAGTGCGAACAAGATGTCTGTTGAACTTTCAATGTCGACCAAATTTCTCTTAACATGGTAGTTGGCTACCATCACGGTTAAGACGAGGGGATCATCATAAGGGGTTAGGATTCCCTCGAGGTCCCTATCCAAGAATGTGATGATTTTCTTTTCTAGGTGTCGGGGTGTCTTTGTCAGGTGAGAGTCATGCGACTCTGCTTGTCTGGCTTTCCTGGCGAAGTTGGGGCCACCTCCTCCTCCTAGCCCTCCGGAGATCGTCTGGATTTCTTCGAGGGGCTGTTGGCATTCTCTGTTATCCTGGTCCTGGCCAGGTGGTGGGACTTGTCCTCTTCTAGCAACGTACTGTCTTTGTTGGCCACGTTGTATGAGCTCCTCGATCTGCCTCTTGAGCTCATAACATTCATCAGTGTCGTGACCATGATCGTGGTGGAAGCGGCAGTATTTATTTGAATTCCGAAGGTTTGGGGCTGACTTTATCTTTCCTAGCCAACAAAGCTTAGGATCGTCCAGTATCTAGAATAAAAAGTGCTCCACTATAGCATTGAGCAGTGTGAAGGCTTTCCACTGTCTTTAAGGTACAAGATCGAGCCGGTCCTTGACAGAGACTTTCTCTGTCCTCTTTCTTTGGTTCTCTGCTTCCCGCTTGTCCTTGCTTTTTTCCCCTCCTCGAGAGGACTCACCTCATCGGTCTTTGGTGACATCCTCGGCATTCATGTACTTCTGTGCCCTTGACAACAGCTCAGACATGCTAGAGGGAGATTTCTTCAGGACAGAGAATATAAACCAGGAGGAGCGCAGACCTACAATAAAGGCGGTCATGGTTATTTTGTCGTTTGGCTCCTCGATCTGGAGAGCCCCCTCATTAAAACGAGTAAGTTTGTGATAAGTGCGCGAAAGTGCATTCTAAATACCCTATTATTGGATTAAAATGCTAAAATGTGAATAGAAATAATTAAATATAATTTATATTATTAAATTTAATATCTATTCACACTGAGATATATTTGAGCATAATTTTATAATATTTTAAATCTTAAATATTGCATTATTGGTTGGTGATGAATAATTTACAAATGGGCTTTACAATTAACATTTTTGGAATTTTATTGTTCGGCTTTTATATTTATTTTTATTTTGATGGCAGCCCATGGAGTAAAAATAGGAGTGTCAAACGTGTCGGGTCGAGTCAGTTTCGTGTCGTGTCACTTTTTGCCGTGTTTTTTTCGTGTCGTGTCATTTCGGTACGTGTCGGGTTTGGGTCAATATTCGTGTTAATAAAATATTATTTTATTTGATAACAACTAATATAATATTATTTAAAAATTTTAAAAAATTATAAAAAAATTATAAAATTCTTATTTAAGAATATAATACTCGTTAAATAATTATTTTCTATCTACAGTACCCATTAATCGTGTTATTCTTGTCGAACCTGAATTTGACTCATTTATTACCGTGTCAACTAATCGTATTTTTTTCGAATTCGTGTCGGGTTCGGTTCGAGTCGGGTTCATGTTCCAGGTTAAAAATTGACAACCCTAAGTAAAAAGGCTGAAACTGATATAGCCTTCACGTGGGCCCGACATTCATAATTTTTATTGGGCTTTATCTTTTTCAAAATACACAAGATTTGAAATTTAGGAGCTAAAATAAAAAAGTTAAAATCAAGAAGGGCTGAAGTGAAAAAGGCTAGAATAAAGAAAGGAGAAAAATATAATTTTCAAAAAAGAGTTTGACTTGTAAACCTAGTTTTTTTTTTCTTTTTCCTAGTGGGCTTTGGTGGCTAGTCTAGGTTTTTTTCCTTGCTTGGTGTGGCGGCCGAAGGAAGAAAAAGAAGAAGCAGGAAGACACAGATCAGAAAGACTCCAATGGCCACCAGTTTACTTTATTTCTTTGGGAGATTTGTGTTGTCCATTATATTTATGGATAACTAAATTTTTAAGGTAGAGCGAGGAATGAACTTGCACAATCGATGGTATTTTATTTATTTTTAATTTATGCAGTTGAATTTTAATTAGTAAACTCTTTTGTTTTATCATTCTTAATTTATTGTTGATATTTTCTTCTCCGAATAGTCATAGAATTTATTATATTTATGGATTCAGTTATGCTTTTTCTTTTGAATGGATTAGTTCTTTGATTATGGTTGGATCAATTATTTATCTATATTGATTTAATTCTTTGCTGTAATATTATTTTTTGAGTATATTGTCATCGTTGGATTTTCTCAATAATGAGAATAATTTACGTATTTAAAAGTGGCGAATGATTTTTCAAAGAGTTACATGTGGTTTAATCTTGGTTAATAAATCTATATCTTCTTGTTGGGAATCTTGGGAATTGAATTTCCAACTGAGTTATTCAATGAATTAAGAATAATTAAAATACTGGATTTGTGCAATGGATTCCTGACGCTCTAATGTTTGTCAAATTTGAGTAATTTTTCTGTTAGTTACTTTGATTCATTTTAATTTACATTTAAAATTAATCTTTGTTCTATAGTGATCAATTAATATTTTTCTTTAGTTTCTTTGTTCCTTGTACTATTATTTTAGTTTGTCTCTCTGTGGATTCGACACCCCAAAGTTATGCTATAATTACCGCGTTATTCTTTGGACATACTCATAACTCCTAAGGCTTTCATCCCGATCCTACTTCATAGTGAGTAGGTGTTAACCGACTTCTGGTGTCGGTGTCCCTCAATGAAGTGGGAGACGAAATATTTGCTCAACTCCACAAAGGAATGGGTGGAAGAAGGCCTGAGCTTCGCAAAAACATTGTCGTGTGGATTCTTTAAGGGTGGTAGGAAAGACTCTACACATAATCTCATCAAGTATGTTGTGGAGTTTGCATGAGAGATTTATATGTGTTGAGATGGTCAAGGGAATTTTTGGTGTCATCAAAGAACTCAATGACAGACATCTTGAACTTTAAGGGTAAAGGGTAGTTGGCAAGTTCCGCCACAAATGGAGTGTCAGTACGCCTTATCAGGTAGTTTATAGTCTCTGGTGCCTGGGATTTGATGGCGTTTAGGGCATCGCCAAGTTGGTTTTTTACCTCCTTAACCTTCTGGTTCCACTGGTTAGGGACATCCTCTATTGGATCATTGTAGTAACTTTCATGATCAGCGTACTGGTTCTCCCCCTCATCCTCATGCCCAAGACGGTTGGTAACATGTAGAGCAAGTACATGAGGAGGGGAAACATGTGAGACCCCTACGTGTTGAGGAAGGGCGCCCTGGGTGCCACGTTGAGGGGCGCCCAGTGCCTAGAGTGCAGATGTTATGGTACTTTTCCTATCGGAGGGAGTGATTCTCCTCCTACAAGTTGAGGGGTGACGCCTCTTGAGGCGAGCATCAGTTGGAGAATTTGCTGGTTTTGACTCACCAACAGCTGCATAGTCTCCAACAGTTGTTGCCCGACCACAAGATTTGCCACGGTAGATGGTTTCGCTGGCGGAGGCGGGGTCTCCTCCCGACAAGCTGTGTCATTGTCTTAGGGTTATTGGTTTGTCGACCTGGTTGTGGTTGTCATTGATTTGAAAGAAAGTAGCAAATTAATAGAAAACTTAATCGGTTCCCACAAATGGAGCCAAACTAATGATGCACAAAAAAAGATTTGTGCACAATCAACAGTCGAGTGTATGATATTGAATAATTAATGAAACAATTAATAAAGAAATTAATGAAGAGGACAAAGATCAGGTTAACTCAGGCAACACATAAATGTATAGTATTTCGGTCAGAGTGACGTACTCCACTCTAAAGGTAGCAACAGTAGCCAGAGAACTTTTATTAATAAAGTAAGGTCTGAGAGAAAGATAGAGCCAAAAGTAAGCTCTGGGAGAGGTTACATAGCTATGAGAGAGATAACTTGTGTAAGGGTGTGTAGAGATATGCCCCCCTTATGTGGAAAGGGCTTAAAATTTATAGGCACAGAGCCTTAGGTGAGGCGGTGACGTGATGGGTAGGGTACTAGCTTTTCAGGAGGATAAGTACAAATATGATAGGTATAATTAGAGATAGTCTTGATATAGGAGAGTGGCTATCTTAGTAATTCCTCCCCGCATGCGCTAATATTCTTGGATCCCTTCAATCTTGGTTTGGGCCAAATTCATGAACTGGACTTGACCTGCCTTTCAACTGATTTGGGGTTAATTATTTGTGCCTGACCCAGCTAAATATATGCTCGTCACTAGTTTCTCATGATAGATCATGGGACTTGATATTCAGAGCAGTCTATTGTTAACGAAAATTAAGATAGAATACATATTATAGGATGATATCAGAAAAAATTAAGAAAAATTACAATTTAGGGGATATGGATTCGTTTGGAGTTACGAATAATGCACTCCCAAAAGAAGCATAGTAAGACAAAAGTATTTCCAAGTTTTCTTTTTTTGAAATCATTTTTCAAACCTTCAGTGAGGATGACCTATGCCAAGACATGAAGGACTTGTCATGGGATTGACTCTTGAGCCACCCATCAGAGTTAAGAGATCTCAAGATCAACCAATAATGATCAAAGCCAACAGAGCACTCGAAAGGCTGTTGGTATGTAACTTAGCATCTAAAATTCTCACAATGCCACCAATAACCAATAATGTCCAGGACTCAGAAGAGGTAGTTGTGATGCCTTTAAAATCGGGGGTCCTTTTTCAACCCGTTAACCAACTGTCAACCCACGAAAATTCCTGTGAATGCCATATAACCCGTCATCACAACACAAAATCCCTTTTACCGGGATCACAATAACTCAAAGTTTGGGTAAAGTCTCCCTTATACCAGGTACTCCCAAATGTATATCCTATATACATTTAAGCACATAACTCATTCAAGGTCTAATATACCACAATTTATACTCTATTATTGTTCGTTTACGTCATTTGAATAAAAGGACACAAAGCCCGAAAGCATGGCAAAATATTCTTAAAAATTCGGACTTTTTGAAAACCTAAAGTTCTACCAGTAGGTTTTACCCAGTGAAAAAGTTCTACCAGTAGGTTTTGCCTAAAGAAAAAGTTCTACATGTAGATTTTGCCTATTTTCGCACATTTTTATCTTTTTTCAATTTCAATTCATTCCAACCCACTCCATATCCACTCAACATGTGTATAATGAAGTTTTTCATGTAAAACATGCTCCATACAAGTTCTATTACAATCATTTTCATAGATTTACTTGCCCAAATTAAATTTCATAAATGTTTTACAAAATGTGGTTTAAAAGCCACAACTCGGCTTTTCTTCATCCTTGAGGGCCTGAATGAGAGTCGTCCACAGGTGTATACCCCGCACCTAAAATATTTTCTCATAAAGGGTGAGTCACGCTCAATAGGGTATCTTCTAAAGAGGCTACTCTCCAACCTAGATGTATATGAAATGTTCACATGCACAATATAACAAGCAACAACTTTCCAATAAAGAATATGCAATTCAATGTTGAAAATCACCATGTCATGTCATGATATGAGATGAGACTCACTCATGCACTCAATCCGAGCCTCTACCGACTTCCTTATACATGCAATGTCATGTGTATAAAACTGGGCATTCCAACCCCCTGCCATTGATGTTGCACACCCAATGGCTTTTTAAAAAAAAAAAATCACGTGTCTTTGTTGGATATTCAGACTTTGGAATCTAACCGCCGACTTCGTGTACCATTACACTTTTTTGGACTTGCACTAATTGAAGTGTATAAACTAGTAACCGGGTCTTGCACCCGAGGGACTATTTAACCCTTCTTGCTATATCCGATACAAGTTTTCTTTTTAAGCAACCATGCAACTCTGCTGAACTTTGGTCCAACTATACCAAACCCACTTATCAACCAATAAGGGTGATGTTTGATTCAAAGACAAGCACACACCCACACCCATGTCTAATGCCTACAAATATGATGTCTCCGTGCATATACAATGTAATGAACAATTAGAATATCAATATCATATCCACATGTAATGAAAGTCATATGAATTATTTTAACCACATTTCAACACATTCCTTGGCTAATTATATCCAAAGCATATAATTTTTCATAAATCATCACAATGCCAATATATCATAAGCATATATCAACATTTATATTCAACAACAATTTTTTCAAGCATGTTATACATAATTTATACAATAACGCACTTAATTTCACCTAGGCATTTAATCAAATACCTTCAAGGCACTAAATCATGTAATCACATAAAATGCTCAATTTCATCACATAATTCAAGAAATCACATTAACTAATTTATATATACTCAATTCAAGATAGAATTTATTCTACTCATTTCTAGTACACATTTCATCAATTTTCAACCATAGGCAAGTGTTAAATACATCTAACCACCTACCCATTCCATATAATCACCCTAGGTTGAAAATAAACCTAGTTAGAATGAAAATCCTACCTCTTGAAGCGTAAAACAACCATAGGAAGCTCCAAGAACCTGATTCTAGCCCAAAACCCTTGATTTCTCCAAGCCTATTTTTGGAACTTCACCCAAATTCGTGCCTTTTGGTATGGTTGCGTAGCCCTCAACGAGCATAACAACTTTTATTCTTGGCTTGAGTCAATTTGAGCTACGAAACTCTGTAGATCATAGAGAGAAAGTGGAGAGAACTTGGACTTTTCCTCTCTTATTTCTCCAACGTGAAGACCAACTGAAAAATGGAGAGAAAATTAAATTTTTTCCACTATTTAGACCCTTTAAATATTTGGTCCACATTGCGCCACACGTTCCTCATTTTTCGAATCCGATTTTGACCTGAATTGATTAAATTTCGTATCGGCTCAAGTTCAAAATATTGTTATTTCAAATTGCTTTAAATTATTATCCAATTTTTAAAATTTTATTTCTGGGTTTGTTTATGAGGTCATCCGACACCCAATCGCTTCGTAAAATGCAAAAAGTCTAACTGTCTTTGAATCCGACAAAATTTAACTGGACAGCTAGATTTCGCGAGACGAATCTAATAGTGAGGCCCATTTCATCATTCAAGTTCTAAAAATTTTGGATTTTCAACTTTTACTGTAGTGAAAAATTACTGTTTTTCCATTTTTCATGAAAAGTTCAAATTTATCCGAGTTTTACATTCTTTCCCCTTAAAAGAATTTCTTCCCTGAAATTCATATACACATGCACATTCAACCACATGCATATGCAACAGTCTTAAATGACTATAAGAATGTAACTCCATCCTCGAATAAAAAAGGATAACTAGTACGTACAATATCTTCAGGCTCCCATGTCACCTCCTTCATACCTCGGTGCTACACAGCACTGTCACTTGCCTCATGGTCTTGCCTCCCAAAACTTGCTCCCGACTATCCATGATACGCACCGGTCCTTCCTCAAATGTCTCATCCGTATCAACAATTAGCTCGCCCCAATCCACCACATATGTTAGATCTATGGTGTATTTTCGAAGCAGGAGACATGGAACACTACGCGAACACTCACTAAATTTGGTGGTAACGTCAATCGGTAAGCAACTATATCACCCCTCTCGAGTACCTCGAAGGGCCCGATATACCTTGGCAAAAGCTTCCCTCGCTTTCCAAACCTGACCACTCCTCTCTTGGGCATCACCTTTAAGAAGACGTGATCTCCAACCTCAAACTCAATAGGTCACTGTCGTCTATTGATGTAGCTCTGCTGCTAGCTTTTAGCCGTGAAAAGACGCGTCTATGTCAAGTCCACCTTCTCCGAGGTGTCTCTATCAAAATTCAGACACGTAAAGGTCTCTTTCTAACCTTTGTCCAACATATCAGAAAATGACACGACCTCCCATAAAGTGTCTCATAGGGTGTCATCTATATGCTCGTCTGATAACTATTGTTGTAAGCAAACTTCACTAAGGGTAAATACTCTTCTCAACTACCCTTGAGATCTAGAACGCATGTTCGTAGCATGTCCTCTAAATTCTAGATGTTCTTCTCCAACTGACCGTCTGTTTGGGGATTAAAAGTTGTGCTCATTATCAACTATGTCCCCATGGCCCCCTAAAAACTCTCCCAAAAATAGGTCATAAACCTAAGACCCCGATCTAATACTACAGATATGGGCACCCCATGTAACTGGATTATCTCCCATATGTACAATCGATAAAATTCCTCCACTGTAAAGTTCATCCACATTGCTAAGAAGTTTGTCAACTTCGTAAACCGATCCACTACCACTCACACCACGTCATACCCCTGGGATGTCCATGGCAAGTGGATCACAAAATCCATCGTGACGTGCTCCCACTTCCACTCAGCCAGCTCCAATGGCTAGAGCAACCATGTTGATCTCTGGTGCTCAGTCTTGACATGCTAACACGTGATACATCGACTAACAAAATCTCTGACGTGCCTCTTCATCCCACTCTAGTAGTATTGGCAACGAAGATTATGGAACATCTTCGTGCTACCTGGATGCACAGCAAAATGGTAACAATGAAACTCCCTAAGAATCTCCTCTTTTAGATCTGCAGACCAGGGAACTACAACTCTTCCCCTGAACCGAAGGCAACCTTTCGCATGAATGCCCAACCGTCATCACCTGTACCTGACTGTACCCTATCTCTGTTGGACAATATCTTCGTGTCCTGTCCCTAGGACTCAATCACTCTGCTCAGTAGAGAAGATGTAGCCATTAAACTCCCTAAAGTGCCCTGATTCTGACCCATGTAGTGCAAGCCGAACTGCCCCACAGTCTCGAGCATCTGCCACTCTTGAAAAGCCACATTAGCCAAGACTCCTCGTGAATTATTGCTAAGCGCATCAGCCACCTCATTTGCCTTACTAAAATAGTAGTGCAAAGTGAAGTCGTAGTCCTCTAAATACTCCATCCCCTTGCGTTGTCTTATGTTGAGATTCCACTGTGTAAAGATATACTTTAGACTTTTGTGGTCTGAAAACACCTAGAATTTCTCACCATACAAATAGTGACGTTAAGCTTTCAAGGCAAAGACAATGGTCGTCAACTCCATGTTGTGTGGGGGGTAGTTCTACTTGTAGTTCTTTAACTGTCGAGAACTAGAAGCTGCCACTCTCCCAAATTGTATTAATACACAACCAAGTCCACCTTTGGAGGCATCATAATACACTGTGTACCTATGTCCCTTCTCCGAAACTATGAAAATAGGGGCTGAAATAAGCCTCCTCTGCAACTCTTGGAATGCCCTCTCACACGAGTCATCCCACTAAAACTTGACCTCCTTTTGGGTCAATCTCATCATAGGTGTAGCTAGTCGGGAGAAGTTCTCAATGAACCTCCTGTAATACCCCGTTAATCCCAAGAAACTGCGTATCTCAAAGACTAACTTTGGTCTTTCCTACCTCATAACTGCCTCAACCTTCTCCAGGTTAACTAACACACCCAAAGGCGACACCACGTGTCCTAAAAATTTCACCTCCATAAGCCAAAAATTTACACTTGCTGAACTTGGCGTACAAAATATGGTCCCTGAAGTTCTGGAGAACAACCTTCAAGTGACCATCATGCTCCTCCTAAGACTTAGAGCAGATCAAAATGTTGTCAACAAAGATCACGACGAATTGATTTAGGTAAGGTTGGAACACCGTATACACGAGATCCATGAATGTTGTCGGGGTATTCGTCAATTCGAATGGCATCACTATAAATTTGAAATGTCCATATCATATCCTAAACGCTGTATTAGGGATATCTGTCTCCTTAATCCTCAACTGATGGTAACCCGTGCGTAGATTTATTTTAGAGTAGACTTGAGCCCTTCTAAACTGATCAAACAAATCATAAATCTTCGGCAAATCTATTCTTGATAGTAACCCAATTCAACTATCGGTAATTTATGCATAACCGAATGGTCTTGTCCTTCTTCTTGGAAAATAGCACTGGAGTGCCCCAAGGTGAGATACTCAATCTATTGAAGCCCTTGTCCATTAATTCTTATAATTAGACCTTAAGTTCTTGCTACTTTAAAAGTGTCATTCTGTGCGGAGTCATAGAAATGAGTGATGTACTAGGGTGTAACTCAATGGTGAAGTCTACATCCTTATGTTGAGGTAATCCCGGTAGTTCGTCCGAAAAGTATCCTCATACTCACAAACCACTTGAGGTAGACCCAGCTCCTGTCTCGCCTTGTCCTCAAGAGTAAGTCTTACTAGTTAACCAATCAACTACCCATGCCAACGGGAATCATACATTACTTGGGGTAAAACGTCATATTTTTCCCCCTGAAACTTGAAACAAACACCCTCTAGTGTATAGGCAGTGACTCTCTTTCGATCACAATCGATGATAACTCGGTGTACCGTCAACCAGTCCATCCCAAGGATGACATCAAACTTCAACATGTTCATGACCCTAAAGTCTACAGTGAGTAAAATCCTTAAGATCTCTAGCTCACAACTTTGACATATCTGATAAATATTCACCCTAACTCCTAGTGGAGAACTCACATGCAATGACTCTTCCATGGTCTTAATCTCTAAGCCCGAATCTCTCACACAAGATGCAGAAATAAATGAATGATATGCACCAGAGTCAAATAATACCCTTGTCCAAAAGCGAGAGAGTGAAAATATATCCTGAATGACTAACTGATCCACTGGTTCAATCTAAGGTGTGATGGCGTAGACTCGCCCCTAGGTCCCAAAAGCCCTGGCCTTCATGCCCTGGCCTTGACCTCGGCCCATGCCCTGACCCATCTGTCCTGATTGCCGAGTCCCCCCTCGTGAGGTGGTAAAGGCTTGAGTAGCACCCTAAAACTGATACTGGTTTCCATGGTCTATGGTGGGATAGGGGAGATGAAATAAGTTTGTGCATGCCCCACTGATGACTGGGACTGAGATGCCCCACAGCTATGGGATCCCTGCCTCTGAGGACAATCCCGCTTCATACGACCTAGTTGGTGGCAAATGAAACATGTCCTTTGGTCTGCCTGGTAGGAAGACCTCTAATTTCTTCTGTCTTAGGAGGATTGACCTTGTTCTTGGCCTTGATAGCCGCGGTCTTGTCCCTGATATCCTTGTGAAGTAGAAATCCTTTATTTCTTCCCCGAACTCGAAGAAGAGGATTAGCCCTCCTTCTTCTTATCCTTAGCACTCAACTCTCGGATGCTCCTTGTGCCATCTACCTCTCTCTTAATGGCCATAGCTATCTTGACCATAGATTCCAAATCTTTTAAGTGATGGCCCACAATCTTCTCCCGAATGGACAATTTCAAACCATCATTGAACCTCCTTACTTTGGGCATGTTTGTGACCATGTAATCATCGGTGAAACGAGCTAACTTAGTGAACTTAGTCACATACTCCATCATCGTCATAGTCCCTTGCTTCAAATCTAAGAATTTCCAAACTTTCGTGTGTCGAACAGCCGATGGAAATACTTGCTCATAAAAAGCTCCCAGAACTCTCCCCATATCATTGTCTCTAAGTCTCTTAAGTCATTTGCCCAATTCCACCACAAATGGGCTTCCCCTTCTAGCTAGAATGCCGCTAGTCTGACCTTAGTGGCATCGAAAGTGATCTTCATAGTCTCCAAAATCTTGTCGACTTGCTGGAACTAATGGTCAGTCACTATCGAATCGACCCCTCCCATAAAAGTCAGAAGCTTGTGTGCCTTGAAATTTTGGAGGTTATTTGAGCCTCCTTGGCCCACATTGGCGCTAGCCAGTGCAAAGGTAGCCGTCATAGTACCAATAGGCTCCATAACGGCTATTGGTGGTTGGTTGCTGCTTCGCCCACCTCCTCGACCATGTCCTCTTCCTCTATTTTTTCATCTACACACAGGTTAAATAGCAATAGAACACTAACTTAGTATCTCAGGATAGGGATCAAGTTCACACTTTGAGATTTCTCTCCTTATCTCACTAGTAGAGCATGTGTCATCCACTAGTAGGCTTCTACACATTGAACCGTCATGTTCATTCTTTTCTCGACTCCCAAGGTTATATTCTCTAATCCTAGTGTCTCTTTTTCATATACATTTCACCATGCATATAATTCACATAACATATAACACATAACATATAGCATTTAAAGCACATAATATCAAGTGCACAATGAATGCAATGGTCCAAACTCATGCCCCTCAAGCGCTAGGTAAATCGTATGCCTAGACTCTGATATCAAGCTGTGATACCCCTAAAACTGAGGGTCCTTTGTCAATCCGTTGACCAACCGTCAACCCGCAAAAATACCCGTGAATGCCACATAACCAGTCATCATGGCACAAAATCCCCTTTATCGGGATCACAATAACTTAAAGTTTGGGCAAAGTCTCCCTTGTACCGAGCATTCACAAACGCATAACCTGTATACATTTAATCACATGACTCATCCGAAGTCCAATATACCACAATTTATACTCCATTATTGTCTATTAACATCATTTGAATAAAAAGACACAAAGTCCAAAACCATGGCAAAGCATTCTTAAAATTTTAGATTTTTAGAAAACCTACCAATAGGTTTGTCATCGTCTTATCGATAGGTTTAGCCCACTAAAAAAGTTGTACTAGTAGGTTTTGCCTACTGAAAAAGTTCTACCGATAGGTTTATTATCGTTCTACCCGTAGGTTTTGCCTATTTTCAACCATTTTCATCCTTTTTCAATTTCAATTCATTCCAACCCACTCCATATCCACTCAAGACATGTATAATGAAGTTTTTCATGTAAAACATGCAATACCATAAGTGTAAAATCGGACATTCCAAGCCCTTGTCATTATTATTGCACATCTAGTGGTCTTTCAAAAAAAATAAACCATGTGTCTTTGTTGGGTATTCGGATTTAGAAATCTCACCGTTGATTTCGTACATCATTAGAATTTTTTGGACTTGCACCGATGAAAGTGTATAAACTAGTAATTGGGTCTTACACCCGAGAGAGTATCTAGCCTTTTTTGTTATACCCGACACAAGTTTTCTTTTCATGCAATCATGCGACTATGTTGAACCTTGGTCCAACTATACCGAGCCCACTTATCAATCACCAAGAGTGATGTTTGATTCAAAGACATGCACACACCCACACCCATGTCCAATACCCACAAATGTGATGCTTCCGTGCATATGCAATGTAATGAACAATTGAAATATCAATATCATATTCATATGCAATGAATGTCATATGAACTATTTCTACCACATTTCATGGCTAATTATATCCAAATCATATAATTTTTCATAAATCATCACAATGTCAATATATCATAAGCATAAATCAATATTTACATTCAACAACAATTTTTCCAAGCATGTTATACATAATCTATGCAATAACGCACTTAATTTCACATAGGCATTTAATCAAACACATTCAAGGCACAAAATCTTATAATCACATAAAATGCTCAATTTCATCAAATAACTTAAGAAATCACATTAACTAATTTTTACATACCCAGTTCAAGATTGAATTTATTCTACCCATTTTTAATACCCATTTCATCAATTTAAAACCATAGGCAACTGTTAAGTACATCTAACCACCTACCCATTCCATATAATCATCCTAGGTTGGAAATAAACCTAGTTAGGATGAAAACCCTACCTATTGAAGCGTAAAACAACTGTAGGAAGCTCTAAGAACCTGATTTTACCCCAAAACCCTTGATTTCTCTAAGCCTATTTTTGGAACTTCACCCAAATTTGTGCTTTTTGGTATGGTTGCTTACCCCTCGATGAGGAGAACAACTTTTGTTCTTGGCTTGAGTGGATTTGAGTGACGAAACTCTGTAAATCGTAGAGAGAATGTGGAGAGAACTTGGACTTTCCTTCTCTTCTTTTTCCAACGTGAAGACAAGCTAAAAAATGGCCCTATTTATACACTTTAAATGTTTGATCCACATTGCGCTATACATTCCTCATTTTTTGAGTTCGGTTTTGACCAAAATCGATTAAATTTCGTCCTGACTCATGTTCAAAATATTTTTATTTTAACTTGATGTAAATTATTATCTAATTTTTGAAATTTTATTCTCAAATTCGTTTATAAGGTCACCCGACACCCGATCGCTTCGTAAAATGCAAAAAATCTGACTATATCTGAATTCAACGAAAATTGACTGGGCAGTTAGATTTTGCGAGACGAATCCAACGGCCAAGTCTGTTTTATCAGCCGAGTTCTAAAAAATCTTAACTTGTACTATAGTGATAAATTACCGTTTTATCCTTTTTCATTAAAAAAAATTAAATTTACTTGAACTTTACAGTAGTGCCAGTGAATTTAGGCAAGAACGGGAAAGGTGGCAGGAACAGCAAGGGCAGGAAGCCTGTGAGGCATGAGAGGCTTTTAACCGACAATATCCAAAGGCAAGGGTGATCAAGTCATGATTTGGTATTTCCCTACATCCACAACACGGCTATGGAGAAGGGAAAGAAGAAAGTAGAGCCCAATTCCTCGTCGAAGGACATTTTAGGAGAGAATGGTACGAAAGGTGGTGGAGCACCTTAAAGCCACACTAAACATTCCTCTAGAAACTTGCAAAGGGAGGAAGAAAGATGACTCTATTGACGAAGATGACAATGATGGAGGTGATTTTATCTAGTTTGGTACTTTGAGGCATTCAGTTTCTATCAACGCCCTAGGACTCTTGCCGATGTCTTCCAAAAATTTAGGCCAGCAATCTGAATCCTTGGAAGGAGATGTCGAGGAGACTAAGGCCCAAAGTTTAACATTCCTGGACGAAGTTGTACCCACTGAAGTCTAGTTTGAGTATTCCCTTAAGAATGGCCCACCACAAAAATTCAAGGAAGAAAATCAAAGAACAATTGTGGCCTGACAGAATGGTCATTCGATAACTCCACATGGCCAATGACTTAGCACATGAAACCTTTGTACATCTAGTCTCATTTGAAGGATAGGCCCTTTAATAGAGACTTGGTGGACAACCAGGAGGCTATCAATATCTTACCCATAGTAACTATGAAAACGTTGGGTAAGAAGGAAGATGATTTAGTCTGCACCAAGTTGATTGTGAGTGGTTTCACCAATAGGATCAATAGGATGGTGGGAGTCCTACCTGTTGAGCTGGCTATCAGAAGCAAGGTCATCATAACTCCTTAATGATAGACAATGACCTCTTATAACACACTTTTAGGTTGAGATTGAATCCATCTATGTGAATGCATCCCAAAAAATCTTCACCAGTAACTAGTATTGTGGAACTTCGAAAAGTTGGAGGTAGTAGATGTTGATCACACCTGACAGATGCTTGGCTATACGACGAAGGGATAGGGCCAGTGAAATTTTAGGGATAGGAAAAGTATGGAAATCCCAAAGCGGTCATGTTTCAAATTGACTTGAAAACTACAGATGTCCACCATGTGGAGGAAGAAATCCTTCAGCCCACAAACATACTAGGCTGAACAACTCCATAAACATTGAAAATTTGGTTGATGATGGAGCCCAACACCAGTTAGCTAAGGAAGCAGGTCGTGAGGGCCTACGTTGCCAGGGTAAGAACATATCTGGCAAAGAGGAAGTCCTCAACATTGCAAGGCTGACGAACAACAAGACACCATTAACAGGGTGGAGTGCAAGAAGAAAGAGGTTGGAATTACCACCTCCCGAGAGTTCATTGAGTTATAAAAACATTAGTGCTACCCCAGCCAAGCTTGACAACCTTATAGACATTCGGGAACCTTTACTTGAAGTCAACCTTGAAGGGCCAAAGGAGCATAGACCAACCTTCATCAATAATCTGCTAAAGTCGAACTTTCAAGCACGACTCATATAGCTCTTAAGGGAGTACCAGGATTGTTTTGACTGGAGCTACGAAGAGATGTCAGGGTTAGATCCAGCCTTAGTGGAACACCGATTACCCATCAGGGACGGATATAGGCCAATTAAACAGACCCTGAGGTTGATGTCCTAGGAGGTGATCCTACTAGTCAAGGAAAAAATTGAATGTCTTTTGTAAGCCAAATGCATCGAAATGGCGCAATACGTGAAATAGGTGTCAAACATCATGCCAGTAAAGAAGAAGAATGGTAAAATCAAGATATGTTATGACTACCGAGACCTCAATATAGTAACCTTGAAGGATGAGAATGTAATGCCAATGGCCAATCAGCTAGTGGATGCAACGGCCATGAATGTCATCATGTCGTTCATGGATGGCAATGTTGGGTATCATTAGATTTTTATTGCCAAGGATGATAGACGCAAGACCACCTTCAGATTTCCCAGATCAATAGGGAAGTTTGAATGAAGGTTCATGTCGTTCGGGTTCAAGAATGCGAGGGCAAGATACAAGAAAGATATGAGCATCATTTTTTATAACATGATCAACAAGATTGTGGATGTGTACTTTGACGACATCATAGTCAAGATGCAGAATATGGAGAGACACCTTAACGATTTGAGGGTTGTTTTTAAGAGGATGCATGCTCATCAGTTGAGGATGAATCTATAGAAGTATGCATTCGGGTAGGAAATTTTTGAGAGTTTTGATGCACATAATAGAATTGAGGTAGACCAAAATAAGGCAAAGGTTATCATAGAGGTCGCGCCTCCAAGGACCAAGAAAGAGCTATATCACCAATCAGGTCAAATCAATTTCCTCCGACGATTCATTGCCAACTGCATAGAGAAGGTACAGGAATTCTCACTACTTCTAAAGTTAAAAGGTGTAAAGGACATCTGGTGGGAGACACAACACCAGGAAGTCTTTCACCAAATCAAAGAGTACTTAACCAACCCACCAATCCTCATCCTTATAAAGGGTAGGCCACTATTATTGTACTTGTCAGCAGCACATGAATCTATTGGATGTTTATTGGCTCAGAATAATAATACAGGCAAAAAGCAGGTTGTTTATTATTGAAGTAAAATATTAACTCCAGTCGAACAACATTATAAGCCAATCGATAAGCTTTGTTTAGCATTGTACTTTGCATCACAAACGTTAAGAATCTAATGGAATTCTCATTATAATATTTATCACACCGCATGGTCAATCGATTTCCTGATAGACCACCCTTGCATAGAGGTAAAGCAAGATACAAGGAATTCAATTGGTTTGTTAGGGTTACCCATAGTGTCACTTGCGACATAGAAACTAAAATTCAATGAATCATGGACACGAGAGTCAACAGGGACCAAGTTGTTCATTGAGTCACCTTAGGATCGTGAAACCCAACTTTCCTTCAAATTGAAATTTGAATGCACTAACAACCAGGTGAAGTACGAGGCATTAATCATCATATTTGAGGTTTTATTGGGAATGGAGGCATTAACAGTCGAAATAATTAGTGATTCTCAATTAGTCATCAACCAAATAACGGGCAATTTTCAGTGCAAGAGTTGGGAGTTGTGTCCATTCCACTCTATTGCATTATCTTTATTGTCAAATTTTGACAATGTAACATTGCGACCGATTCCAAGGGAGTTAAACTGCTAGGTTAATAGCTTGGCCTAGTTGAGATCAAGATTGAGAATTCCCAATGAAATGGACGAGCAATTGATCAAAGTTCAAAAGAGACCACTGCCATCCATCAAAGCCAGAGGAATGGATTTCAAAGAATTGATGGTAGAGATGGAAGAGGAAGACTGAAGATTTGGCATCATACTATTCCTAAAGTGCCTAAATGGAGAGGTAGAACGAGACGAAGGGATGCTGGCTATATTCTTACGGATTGGGAATTGTACCAAAAAGGGATGCATGATGACTTATTGTTGAAAGAGACCATATTGATAATGGCCAAAAGCCACGAAGGCATGTGTAGTGTCCATCAAGCTGGCATTAAGATATGTTAGCTTATTTCGAGATATTGCTATTATTGGGCAAGTATCCTAAAGGATTGCATTGAATATGCAAGGGGTTGCCAAGCATGTCAACACCAAGGACCTATCCAGAGAGCGCCAGCAATACAGATGCAACCTGTAATAAAGTCATGGTTATTTAGAGCAGGGGCTACGTACTTAAGTGGGAAAAACTTTCCCCCATATACAAGGCAAACTCTTTTATCGTCTTGGCCACCAACTATTACACTAAGTGGGTAGAGGTCATTCTAATGAGGACAATGAACTAGGCCGACGTCATTCGAATGATAAAGAAGAACATGGTGCATTGGTTCGGGCTTCTCCAACATATAGTGGCCGATTAGGGAATAGTTTTTGCAAGAAGTGAAGTTAAGAGGTTTGTAGAGGAATGTGGTTTTAACATCATTCATTCAACTCCGTACTATGCACAAGAAAACGGCCAAGACGAGTCCACCTATAAAGTGATAAAATGAATTATCGTCAAGATTGTGAAAGACAATCCAAGATGCTGGGATGACAAGCTGTCATAAGCATTGTGGGCATATAGAACGTCCAAATAGTTGAGTACTGAAGTCACACCATTCAAGTTGACGTACAGACACAATGTAGTTTTGCCAATGGAGATCACCGTGAAGTCGTTGCAAGGGGATTTTCAGCATAACCTAAGTCTAGTAGAATATGACGAAACCATGATGATAGAGCTTGAAGACTTGGAAGAAGTGTGGTTGGGCACGCTAGATTGCATTAAAGTGCAAAAGCTAAGGGCCGCCAGGGCATACAATAGAAAAGTCAAAAACAAGGCATTTGAGGTTGGTGACTTGGTTTGGAAAGCACGGTTTCCTTTAGGACTTTATGATCAAAGGTTTGGCAAATGGTTTGCCAACTGGGAAGGGTCGTTTGAAGTCCTAGAAATTAAGAAAGGTGGTGTTTACCACTTAAGGCACTTAGATGGATAACACCATAATTGCTCCATGAACAGACAGTTCTTGAAGGCCTACAGACCAACGGTCTGGGAGGACATAGAACGCGGACAAGACCGTTAAAAACAAAGTGTCGCGGCTTGCAGCTAATGCAGGCCGATGGCCACTACATTGTTCATCCTAATACTCGACAATTGTATAAAATTGCAACAAAGAAGTAATAGACGGATGAATTAAGGATAATACTGTAAGTTTTATTTATGAAGTTTTGTACATATTTAGTGTATACAATTTGCAAACATAAAGAAAAGTAAAGTGTTGTGTTGAATGAGCCGAAGATCTTTATCCCAGTTTGAAAATGACAACTTGTATGCTAGAGACAAAGAAAGGAGCTAGGAGGGAGCGAAAGCTTGGGTGGGTGAATGAGACAAAATGGCCTCAAACACAAGCCTTCCCAATCAAAAGCTTTCTTTAGTCCCCATTTTTCAATTCTAGATGGGTGCAGATGTTTATTCGAAATCTCTTATTGCGAAAGAAGATTATTACATCATACATCAAGTTGAGTGGTTAGCTGATGACATCCTTACCAAACCAAAAGTTCTATTTGTCTTCAATAATCTTTGCTACAAGTTGGACATCTTTGCTTTTAATTTTTCAACTTGAGGGAGAATATTGAAGTTCTTATTATATATTATGAGTAGTGTAGCAAATATTGTAATTATCCACAATATTAGTTTATTATAAATAAGAAGGTATAGGACAACATAACCTGCACAACTGATTATTCTCTCTCAACCTATTCGCTTTCTCAAACATTGAAAAGGTATATTACTTTTAACTATGTCAGAAGTGCTTTATAGCCCTTAGGTGGTGTGGCCTCTGAAAAAACAATGTTTTCTTCTTGTTTGAAGTTTTGGAGGCAAGGTTTCTATTGGGTGCTAGAGATCCAACAAGGAATATAGGGGTGTTTAAGTTTGTACAGATGTGTTGTAAATTTAAAAAATAGGTAAATGCGTACCATAAGTGGCCGATTGCTGTATTCTCAACTCGAGTTTCCTTCCATCTTTGTACTTGATGAAAGGTAGACTGCCATTGGAATTTTCCTGGCTTTGGAGTTGTTTGCTGCACATATCTTCTTAGACTACAAATGATCAGAAGTCTACAAGAGAGTAGCTCATACTGATCACTAAGGCATAGAACACATTGATAAAAACAGATAGGGAACATCACGGGAGATGCTCTCGTCCGTGATGATTTCACATTGGGATGCATTTTCCAATGTGAATGTTTTAAGAATAATGACCTAAGATATAAAGTTTTAAATCAACCAAGTATGTAAATACCACAGGCAAATGTGTCAAGAACGCCATTGGAACAAAATTTTTATTGCAATAAAAGAAAAACGTCCCACTAATTACTCTTATAATTATACAAGCGGCAAAAAATAACATTATGGAGGATAGTGCTGAGAACTGAATTTGTCATGGCACACAACCATTGCCTGAAAAATCAGCCAAAATTAGGGGTCAACGTGTGAAGGCCCGTTGACAACTGGAATACAAATTCACTCTGAATTTTAGATGCTACGGTACCTAAACTGGAAGTCGAGGACCGTCTCACTTCCTGCTCTTGACATGAACAAACCAGGACAAGCCTTCAAGCATGTAAGTTCCACAACAAAAATGGTGCACACCCTATAATGCTCGTTGACCCAGCTGATCTCCATCTCTTTTTACAGCAACGTTGTATGCATCTGCTTGCAGATTCGCCAAAACTTCTGAAAGAATTGTATCTCCTTATCTTTCTGAATCTCCTGACATATCAGAATATGACTGATCTTTCAGTCTACAAGTAAAGTGATGCGGCAAAGACGATGTCCCTCTTGATCTTGGAAACAGCATCTTCAAATTTGGCTTCAAGCTCTGTTTCTCCAATGGATTTTGCAGCTTGTATCAACTGTTGAAGAACTTCCTCCAGTCTTCGGATAGCTCTGATCAAGCTTCCCTCGAAAACCTGTGTGATTTCCATTATCTCATAGAATTTGGACCCTTTTGCCCAAGCATACACGGCCTCCATGATATCAGGCCGAAAAGAACTTACGAAATTCTCCACATCAATTTGAACCTGTGAAAACCACAGATATTAGAAGTTAGTCAACGTTGAGCTTAACAAGAAGCAAAAGAAAAAAAAAATGAACATTCATGGCAAAGCCACATATAGAGTAACCAGGGATATGAGGGAAACTTCAATAAAATATCACACTGCATCTAACAACTTTTTCTGCCATAACTGACCAAAAGCAGAAGCTGAATCAGTTGCAGACTATAATGTAGAATATGTGCAGAAAAACAACATCAGGCTAATACATCCATGATAGTGTTAGTTCAACCCATCTCATATTACATTATTATGCTGTGCAATCAACAAAATGCTGGAAAGCTTTGCTAACATCCAAAAGAAACCAAAACTAAATATGCCATTTTAAAAGGTAAACTAAAATTGCTAAAATGACCTTCTAAGATAATTTACAAAATTAAAGCAATTATTGTTGAGAATCATAAAATTCCCTCAAGTATGTGGCCAATCCGTCCAGCAAGCATCTTCTATTGGACCAAGCACCAGCATTTCAGGAGGAAGTGAGGCAGTTTCATTGTTGGTGATAGTTAAATTGAAGGTCTGAAGGAGAAAGCAAGCCAGAAGAAAGTTTGTTTTTATTAATAGGTGGATAAGATGGAAGATCTTTTAGTCTTGGATTTTTTCCCACAAGATATTTGAATCTATATCAAGGTATTTCCTGCGGGTTTCTAATTCTAACCTATCAGCAAATTTTTAAACGTTATGGCTCATGAGGTGTGACCAAAAACGAATTTAGGTTTAATATGGATTCTGTAGTTTGTTAAATCATTCAAGAGTCGATGGTACTTTGTTAATACAATCATCCAGCTAGTTTCTCATGGTGTGGGATGCAAAACTTTTTAAGCACACCCCCAACCCTCAAAAAAAAAAGGAGAATGTACTGTAGCATGAGGGCCTGCCCTTGAGCTAGTTTCATAACAAATTCTGTGAAGCACTAAATTGTTCTGACTATCTCAAAACAATTTTTTTCCTGACACCAGACTCCAAATTTCAAGTCTTACGCACATCAATGAGGTCTATCTAGCGCAGAGTTGACACTTTCAGAAAATAAACACGAAAAATATGTGAGTCATACCAAATAAGGCAAACTTCTTGATAAATAAGAATCCACAAAAAATTAAATACAATTGGTACCTTGCACTCGAGCTGAACCTTGGCAACCCTTCGAGCTGTATCTTGCAATTGTGTAAAGAGCAATTGAAGTTCATCCCTGGGCTTCTGAGCATCCTGAAGCTTCTCTTGCCACACAAAACAAGAGAGAAGAGATACCATCTCTTCTACATTGATGTCCTTCAAGACTCCATTAAACATGAGTTCTGTCAAATTCAGCTCATCTGCGCTACTGATTTCACAAGCAACCTTCCCCTTCAACTCCACAACATCATCCCTTGTAGCATGCCTGCAAATATTTTATGCCATTAGTTATTCTGAGTTTTTAAGTAGTTTAATTTATATGTTATTGTAATGAATATACCGGTCAGGGGTATACCAGCCTTTTCGATAATTGTGATAACTATATAGACATGAGAGTGAGAGGTAGGGCTAATAATTTCTCTTCCCACCTCTCACATAACTTCTCCACAAATCTTCGCTAACCCTAACTCTACATGAATAAAAAAGTCATCCAAAAAAAATAGAAGAAAAGAAATAAAACAAATCCAGCTCAAACAAAATATGCAAGAGGGAAGAACCAACAGCGTAAATTGACTCTACAATCTTGGTCTTTATAAAAGCATATACAAAAAGATTCAGACGACATCTGTGTTGTGTCAATGAGAAGCACAAGGGGAAATGGTTCCCTCCCCTCAAACTGAGAGTTTTACAGTATAGCAGATTTTGAGCTCTAAAAAAGTGATGCGACTACATATATTCCCATAAACTGGTTTCCTCATCTCAATATTCTTATCATACAATCAGTACCTGAGACTTTCTCCATGCTTCGAATTATTCAGCTTGATTGGAGATACTCTTTCATGGACAGAGGACTCGTATCCAATACCACATTCTAATTTTAGACAACCTAAGAACAACCCTTTTTCTGTTTTGGGCACGTATTCCATTGTCAGACTCTTTAAGAGCAACCCCTTTTTTGGTTTGGTTTTATTTAATCCCCTTATGGATTTGGGGGAGGTGGAGTTCAGCAGTAAGGAGAGATGACTCAACTTTTACCTGCTTCACGTGTGTGCATTCTTTGGCATGTAAGACAAGGCATCCTACTCAATCAACAATGATGTTAATAACACAAGCATGCACTGAACACATTTTTGGATATGGCAAAGAAAGAAAAAGGATTTGATCCAGTAGGATAGTCGATGGCCAACTCAGAGAAAGTTTGCGTCACGAATATGCGAGAGAAAAGAAAATGACTGCCATGGCTTAGTCAGAGGAGCTTCATTCTTTTAAATTGAGGCCTCATAAATTAGCAATCAAAGTGGGACCTGGGAGGAAAACCTCAGGAGGATTATTACCAATATCAAATCAGGGCAAGCTCATCCTTCAAAAGAACATGTCCACTGCACAAGGAATTCCATCATAACCTACGTACAACACCAAAAAATGAAGAACTTTTCTTACCCTAGTCTCCTCAGGACCCTTTTCCTTGCTTTAAGTTCATCTTTAAAAGCCAATGCCGTGGAAGAGCGCATTGTTCTCTTAACTAACTTAATTTTGGCCGTAAGTTCTTTCTTCTTGTGTAAAACTTTGAGCTTTTGCTCGATAAGTGGAGACTTTGCAATTTCATGCTTTTCAAACAAGTTCTCTAAGGCCTCAATTCTACGGACTGCCTTTTTGTATGAGCTACTTTGAACCTGCAGAATGTACACAAAAAAGAGTGAAAAACGAAACACATGAATAAGGAAGTGCAGCGAAGGAAAAATGAAACACAACCTTCATGTCCTCTTCAGGATCCAATAAAGGCATCCCCTTAGCAAATCTGGAGAGAACTTCAGACATCTTCTTCATAGTATTTTCTCGAGCTTCCAGCGGCAAAAAATCCTTTGGTATTACTAGCCGCACACTACTTAAATTATCAATCTGTTATTAAATAAGAGTTCAATCAATAGCCTTAAGATATTATAAGAAAAGAAGTCAACTATTACACTGAAAGAATCTCGCTAAACAAATATATTGTTGTTACGGTACGCCGCCCAATGCCAATTAACATTGCCAAAAACTATAGACGCAAAAAAAAAGAAGTCTCCATATTCTCTAATATCACTTTTCCTCCTTTTATAGATATACACACACTGTAATATGAAGAGCAATTAAGCTATGATTTCTCAAAAGAACTATTAGCTTTTAAGCATAAAATATCAAAGAAAAAGAGAGATGGCTTTTCCATTACAGAATTGACCAAGTTTTTCAACAGTGAGGAACGGCCATAGGAGTTAAAGAATACCTGATCAGATTTGCATTCTAACTTACAATCCACAGATTGAACTACAAATTTTGTGCAGAAAATTTTGAGAAAGGGCCAAAAACAAAACCACATCAATTTTCAATCAAATATAGAAATACGAATTTACGAACAACAGAGTTGTATGATGAACTTTGCCTGAGAGAGAGGAATGGAAACAACAACAGGTTCTCCAGGCTCCTTCAATGGAACTATTTTGATTGTCTTTTTAGCAAGTTCATCCCTACGGACTGCACACCTTGTCAGAACGTCCACCGTATAGTTTGCATACTCTGGTTGTTTATTTGCATCATCTGAATCAAACATAGAGTGCAAACAATTTAAAAACAATAATGATATTGGGGCATAATTTGGAGACTTAATGCATTGTTGACCATTGGATTGATAGTGAAGTGCATTCAATGGTAGGATCCACTACCAATCCAATGGTCACGATCATTAAGTCCCCAAATTATATCCTCAAATTACGTCCCAATAGCATTGCTCATTTAAAAACTTCAGTAGAGTGGAGAAATCAATGCCTACTTAAATACTACCCACCTTCAGAAAGATCTTTCACTCTTTCAAAATTGAGTATCACTCCCCATGTGACCTGCTCCTCTATGGAGAAAGATGGGGAGCTTTCATCACTCTTTGTGCACTGGATGCATACTAGCCTGCCAGGCTGCAAGAAGGGCAAGCAGTACCTTGGAGAATAAATAACATCACGAATATCCTTCTTCAAGCTTTTGTACTGCTGTAGCAGAGAGTAATAGTTCTCCAAGCTATCTTCTTCTTCGATGACAATTGAATCCCTCTCCTCTTCGAGCTCCTTCGCTTGTTTCTGCAAAAAAAAAAAAAAATTCCTTAAATAAGTTGGAACAGAAACAAATGCTAAATACAGAGAGAGAAACAGAGAGCAAACCAGGTCAATGCCATCTCACCTCAAGATCTGGAATAGCTCTGTCAGCTTGAAATTGATAGAATGAGTTCCGGAGCAAGTTCTCAGGATCACCGTCTTCGCATCGCATTTGATTCAAAAGCATGTTGTAGCTTAAATGGAAGGCACTGGGATGCAAAAGAATTATGTTAATGGGAAGTAACTCCGTAGATTAGTGTATGCCGAGTTTTGAAGAAACAATGGGGTGTCTCATAATGAGAATTACCAGAAACTCAGAATGAGAATAGGTTGTCTACATGTAGGGCTGTCAATTTTTGACACGACACGTTAACACGACACGAACCGAACACGAAATAAATGGGTCGAACACGAAATTAAATGGGTCAATGGATAAAAATGGGTCAACACGTATAAACACGAAAAAAAGTAGGTTGAGTTCATGTCGAAATCAGGTCAACCCGATTTTGACCTGATTAACCCATATATTTTAAACAAGTTAATATAATTTGACTCGAACCCGACCTACCCATTTCATACCCGTTTAACCCATTTATCCAAATATATAAAAATAACAAAAATAGGTTTTTTTCTTCATGTTTTTGATGGATTAAATCCATTTAATTGGAAATGGATGTTAAGAATTGGTTTCCTTTTGCTTCTTGTAATTCTTTAAATTTTATTCAATAAAATCTTTTGATTTTTTTAAAGTTGTTAAACAAATAGAATTTGATATGTGGGTTAAACAGATCGGGTTAAACAGGTTAAGTATGTTAACATGTCGTGTTATGTGTTAACTCAAACCTGACATGTTTATTAAACGTGTTAAACATGTCAGGTTCAGGTAACACGTTTAATAGCCAGGTCAGGTTAGTGTTTACACATTTCGACACGTTTATTAAACATGTCAGGTTTGTGTTTAAGAATTTTTGACACAAACTCAAAATAAACCCGACACAAAATGACACGACACGACACGTTTGACACCCCTATCTACATGAGTTCGGGTGACGTACCACTACGCCAAGTGCACGATCCACAGTTGTGGTGGGACAGACCATGTCCTGTGCATTGGATTACGCCCTTTGGGGCGGATGGGGTACGTATCTTTGATGGGCTTTCCTTGGTGCAGTGTTGGATGAACCATAGACTACTTGAAGGATATTAATATTTTTAGGTAATATCAAGGCATTCGTAATCACATTAGATTTACACGATTATTAGATTATTGACTATTTACATATGATGCATGAGTATTCATAATACATGACATTGATGCTTCATCATCGTTTTAGCTAGAGCACCCAAATCCACAATATATTTGGCACAAATTTGCCATAATGCTACAATATGGTGAATGCAAGCATGATTTGTGAATATGCATGATATATGACGTTGATGCTTTATCTGCTTGAGGTATACCTGTCAACGTGACTCTGACAGAATTGTAATAGCTATTATAAATGGTTTTGCCTAAATGGTTTTTGAAGAAAAAAAAAGATTAAAGAAAATTTTTATTATAGAATGGATGAAAGAAGAAAACTGTTTACAATATTGATGACAAGATATCCTCAAAGTGAATAAAAACAAGATACATATCAAAGAAAAGTCTCAAGGAAAAAGCTAAAATAAAGCCGCCTGCCAATTCCGTTAAAGATCCGATAAAGGCAAACTTCCAAAGTTTCATATGGCTTTAATCCAAAGTGAAGTCATAAAAACAATTCTTTCCCATACATATCAAAGAAAATTTATTTTAAATGCTTTGAATTTCGTGAATGGAAATATGAATGGCTGGTTAACAACTCCATGGTTTGGGATAGGATCTCACTAAACTATCATAATCTTACTATAATCAGCTCCAAAAATTCGACGCATTACCTGATGTGTTACTGACGAACACCAGAAGAAGTAAAACATATTTAATCCAAAAAATCATTCATAATTAAAATCTAGCCCTTCCATCATAACATCCCCCTCTTAGCAAATGGAATAACTTAATCGTATATATTCTCACATCTAGTCCTTCTCATGTAGCATCATAATGAAAGTAGTTCTCAAAATCATCCTCACATGATATTTTTTTATCAAACATCATGGGGTCTATAAGCAAAGGACATTTGTTTGAAAAAAAATAATTGCTTAGAAACAGCAACATCTAAAAAGGGTATGGCACAGGTGTCATATGCAAACTATGAGATGTGCTCAACAACCAAACTGGAGCAATGCTAAAACTAAGCCAGTGTGCAAGTTCAGCCAGAAAGTTGGCTTCATGGAAAGATGTCCCAAAGGGATCACCATGTATAATCAACAAATTTCCTTCCACAGTAATTTGTGCATGATTCGCAGATATCAGAAGCACCTACTTCTCACTAATACACATGCATGTTTAAGATAGCTCAAAGCTACCACAAAAGCACTCATCAGAAATTTCACAAAATTTACTGATATAGCAATCGACTACACCAAGTTAACTTAATATGTGAATGTACAACGACTCAAACTGAAGTATAGTGAAAAAGTAGAATGGTGAACACAGACCAAAATCCAAATTCATTCCTTGACATTTAATCACTTATAAATAAATAAATAAATCATACAAAATACAATAGCATGTTTATGCATATAAAAAGGCTGTGCCAGAAGTACCAAACTGAAGCAACAGTTCACATGCATACCTGTTCAAACAATCAGCACTTCCTTTCAGCATCATTTTGGCAGTAGAGGGCTCCAGCTTCTCATCCACCATGAGGATGCAGACCCCGCGTTCATCAATTCCTCGACGACCAGCACGACCACTCATCTGTATATATTCTCCACTGGATATCCATCTAAATTTATCTCCATCAAATTTTCGAACATTTGTAAAGACAACAGTTTTTGCAGGCATGTTCAATCCTATGCTGAATGTTTCTGTCGCAAACAAACACTAAACAAAAACCGTTTCAATATAACAAGAAATAAAAATAGAACTTAAAATAGAATCTGCCTTGCAAAGATCACGACAAGAGTAGAAAACAGTGATCAACAGGCAAAACCAGGAAAAAATTAAAGAAGTTCAAAGCACAGTATGCTTCATTTTGGCTAAAACATCTGCATTATTCATGGAGAGTAGAAAATTCATATTCCCTGCCACTTTCATCATAAGCAATTTATCCCCTTTTCCCAGAGTACATAAAAGTCGAAAGATGATGTTAGTAAATTGCCCCAAAGGTTTGGTATAGACAAGAAATAAGCAAGAGTCATGTTTGAAGCTGCAAGAATGCCAACATAGGTCGATTTTCAAATATTATATATGTTACATCATCCAACCCAAAACCAATTGGCAATGGGTGGTGTGGCTCCTCCAGTATATAAACCAGTCTTGGTGGTTCTAACTATTCAATGCGGGATTTAAGCTTTCTTAACACCGTCTTTCATGAGGGACCAGGGCTCACACATGGGATCAACAAACAAACAACTATAACCATGCACATTAGGATTTAAATGGATAAGAGACTTGGCACACTGGTCACCCAAGGCCCAACTCTGATACCATGTTAGAGCATCCAACCCAAAACCAATTGACAATGGGTGGAGTAGCCCCTCAAGTATATAAACCAAGTAACTAAACTTGGTGGTCCTAATTATTCAATGTGCGATACAAGCTCTCTTAACAATATCAACCTCTCCCCTATTTATTATGATGAAATCTTTTGCATTCAGAAAATCTACATAGCACTCAATCTGATTAACATAGTTACATCAATGATATTGCAGAGCTATAAACACACTACACGTAAGGAGATATTCATCTTACAATTACAAATGAAGTTACAAATTTTCACTCTTACCTTGATGAGCCCTTCCTGAAATAGTATCTCAATCACTTCCTTCAGTATCGGAAGCAATCCAGAGTGATGCACACCTATTCCACGTTTCAAGAGGGGCAGCATATTTGAAACCTGGATAGGAATCGAAAAAGTAAACCCTCAGAAAAAATATTAAAGTAAATTATATGTTAAAAGAAAAGGGTTTACATGAGCCAAACAATTTGAATGTATCTGTAAGAGGAGAACAATGTCAAGGCATTGTATTTAATCAAGGTGTTATAAGTACTGGAAATCTCATCTTCCCATTCACACAAATTAAACGGAAGGGTAATAACATCTTGCCTGAGGTAGCTTCTTATCATCGTCAGATAACATGTCCATAGCACTCCAAAAAATAGTTTCTATGTTCACTTTCTCTTCATCTTCATTTAGATCCATCTTTGCCATCTGAGAACCATCCAAAAGAACACAAACTTAGCTTCAATAATTAAAGACAACCCAACAATTCAAAATAAATACAAACACTATTCTTACCACCAGATAAGAAACAAACAAAAACAGTGGAAAAATAATATGTGAAGGACTTTGTTCGACCACAAGGAACAGATATTGATTAAGCCATACTTGAGGTGGACCCATCAAAAGTTATGATGCCCTAGCACTTCACGGTACAGTACAATTTAAATGTCAGGGCTGAGTTGTTTCACTTATACAGGATAAGAATTATGCAAGGCTCCCTCAAATCACAAATTTCACACCAACTAGAAAACATACCTGCATTGCAAGAAATTCACACTCCCTTTTGCTGAAGCTGAAACATATCACAGGATCGTACTGACGCTGAATAATCATTTTCACTATCTTGAATATATCACTTTCTTCACCAGCTTTACCAACCATCAAACCCTTCTGCCATTTTCCATTTTCCCTTTTCTTCTCACCTTCATTGGCGGGTACAAGAGCATTTAAAGCTTTCTGAAAGCTATCCTCGTGAAATTTTCCCTTTTCATCCACTGCTAAGTACAGCCCATCACCTCCAGAAGGGAAGATATAATGCTGAAGGGGTGTTGGTCTATAATCAGTATAAACGATATGACATGGTTGCCGGTGGACCTGCACTCTGGGAATAATATTAATACCATCATATTAAGCAGGCATATATTTCTTCTCCATATATAAGAAATCAAACTAAAAGACTTGATGATGTGAACAAATTTTTCGGTATATACACTTTGAAATAAGCTTCCTCAACTAAGAAACTCCACTCCTCTTGATTTTGCCTCTCTAGGCACCCTTTATTGTCAGCATTATACAATCTGTTTCTGTTGTCTTATTTCCTCCTTCCCACAAGCTATCTCTTTATCGTCCACTTCTCTTTTTACAAAAGGATCTATCTTTCCCATAGTTTTTCCTCAAAAATCTATTATCTTATAAAAAGAAAAGAAAGGCAACTGGAACCAACCACCACCTATAATTTCTTTTGACGAATATTATGCATTCTAAGCCCCGAAATCATTGCTCAGTGACTCGATACTCACTGTACAAGTAAAGTGCCTTCTTACGATTAATAGAAGTAAACTATATCAATTTCCTACTTGTTTTTTCTTTGGATTGAGGGGGAGAGGGTTTGGCCACTAATTGATCCCATTATGTAAACTATCAAGGAAAAAAATAATATGAAATCCTACTCTTCAAATAGCATGTTCCACTTAATTAATCTTGGGAACAATCCTCAATCCTCGGAAACTCTACAGAAAGTTACAAGCCTCACTCACACTCTAATTGAACCTCAACAGCATTTATAACCAGTATACTATGGTGATTGGAAAAAGCATAAGGAAAAATAAGCAACTTGAAAGCACCTTCGCAACCCAATCAGCAAATTCCTTTGCATTGGGCACTGTAGCAGATAGGAATACAAATCGAGAGTTCTTTGGGGCCATGACAATGCTCTCTTCCCATACCACCCCTCTTTCCCTATCACGCATGTAATGTACCTCATCAAAAATAATCCAAGCTACCTCGCGAGTAACCTCAGATCCTTTGTACTGCATACTACGCCAGATTTCTGTAGTCATTACCTGAAATAAATTTGCAACTCAGCAACTGAAGAATTACGGCACTCTAAAGCTTACTAGTAAAAACAAATATTACATGAACTATCAGACCTACCAAACAAGAAGCATTGGGATCAATTGTTACATCTCCGGTCATCAAACCGACATCTGAGAACTCTTCTTTAAACTCTCTGTACTTTTGATTGCTGAGTGCCTTGATAGGTGAAGTGTATATAACACGTTGCTTGTTCCGCAACGACATAGCAATTGCATATAAAGCCACAACAGTTTTTCCTGCTGATGTATGTGCCGATACCTATCCATATGTCAAACATTTTCCATCAAAAAAATTTCATTTTAGGCCGAGTGGTGTAGTCCGTTTTGGGAATTATAGTTATATTCAAAAGGTATCATAGAACATTTTTCTTATTTCTATGGGGTAAGCAGGAAAATTCAATAAAATATGTGCCAAAACCTGGATTTCAACCTGTATTCTAGCGAGGTGTACAGAACTACAATCTACACCATACAACATAATTCCCCAAAAAATCAACAAACAATGACCTCTGAATGCATTCTATAATTCACAATACAAAAAAAGGGGGGACAAAAGCTATTTTGTATAAGAAATTTTACCATGACGGATTCACCACTGTCGAGGCATTTGATTGCTTCGGACTGAAAAGGGTCGAGAGTGAATGGAAATTCCTTTGCGGGTTTCGAGTCTTCGTGAGCTGAAGAAGAACTTGAAGGACGAGGAATGTAGCCTTCGGGGTATGATACATCGTGAACGCAAGCTACCACCTCATCCGCGCCGCCGAATAAAACATTCTCTTTCTGTTGTTTAGCTGGAGGCGTAAACTCCTTAGATGTGTCTTCCAGTGATTTCCTCTTCATTGATCCCATAATTACCTCAACTGTATTAAAAACACTAACAACATCATACACCAACAACAACAACAAAAGTACAGATAAACAGCAAAAATCAAGGTGCATCTCTCTCTCTCTCTCTCTCTCTCTCTCTCATGTATAATTATGTACGAATGGCTTCGTGTTTGAGCACATACATGTAGTTCAGGTTTCTGAGAACTCATTCACAAGTAATGTGTTCTACAAAACCCATGTTTTGTGAAGAGAGGGCACCTTTCCTAGGGTTTTTGCAACAGGGTGTTTCTACAGCAGCATGAAAGAATTGATTACCTCTCGTCGGTGACAATTGGCGGCGGACGGCCTACCTTTCCCTCACTCTGCTACAGAGAGAAGAGAGACTCGATTCCGGGAATTTAGAGAAGAAAAATTACAACTAGAATACGACGGCGTTTTTATTCAGGTCACTCTGAGAAATAGAGCAACCTAAGTGGCAGTGGGCCGAACCAGATGTTTTGAGCCGAAGGCCGTGTGGACTAGTCTTGTCAGGTTTGACCAGTCAAGGGCAGGGCCTGCTGAAAAACTCAGGCCCACGACTTTTCCAACTGGTTGTCCTTAAGGAGCCTTACATTTTTAAATTTACTTTAAAATTAGGATTAATTGCACTAGAGATCCTTAAAGTACGAATTTTGTGTCATTTTAGTCTCTAATATTTTAATTATATTATTTTAGTCTCTAAAATATTAAATATATTTTTATATGATCCTCAAGCAGAAAGTGTCCAGATTGCTAACGATTTTTTATCATAAACTTGTCACATGATACTTAAATATAGACAAAAAAATAATTTGAATAACTCTTGACTAAATTTTTACTCAAATTGTGATTAAATAGCTATCTAAATTGCACAATTTTGATCATGAACTATCCAAAATTTGATCAAAAGCTATTCCTATTACACATTTTTTTGTCAAGAGCCACTCAAATTTTGTTTAATAACTATCAAAATTATTTTTTATCTATATTTAGGTATTACGTGGCAAGTTTATGATAAAAATCGTTAATAATCTGGACGTTGTCTGCTTAAAGGACCATATATAAACATATTCAATACTTCAAGGATCAAAATGATGCAATTGAAACATTAGGGACCAAAATGAGACAAACATCATACTTTGGGGATCTCTAGTGTAATTAACCCTTAAAATTAAATACTAATTTTTAAAAAAATTATATAATTCAGAATAAAAGTACTGACATTGAAATAAAGGATAAATGAAACACAATATGAGTGTAACCATGTAAACGCGACAACGAAAAATTGAAAAATTTATGAATTATGACTATATTTTATAATTTTTTGGATGCCAATTTTGTAGACAAGGTAAACTCTTAATGGGCTTTAAGCAATCAACCCAGTAGAGTCACTTCGTCTTACAATTGGACCTCAACGTCTAATTAATGGGCTACACGTAGGCCTACACATGATGGGTTGACCAGCCCATTAGCCCGGGCTGCCCATTGAGCTAGGGCTAAATGTTAATCACTAAACCAAACTAGAAATTAAGGGTCTGATTGGTTTGATTTTCAAAAACTGTTTTTTTGTTCTCAAAACTCTAAAAATAATGAAAACATGTGTTGGTTTGATTTTTTGTTCTTCAGTTTTCGGAAGAAAAAAAAGGGAAATGGAACATAAAAATTGAAAACAAGTCCAACTTGTTTTCGGATGTTTTGGAGACAAAAGAAGGAAAAAAGAGAAACACGGAGAACACCATTTGCTCATTAATGAGGTCTTCCCTTCAAACCTCCTTAGCAGCAAATAAGTTTCTACTATAAAAGGTTTTTTTTTTTTTTTGCCTCTTTGTCTTTATTTTTTGTTTTTCTCTCTCCCTGAATATCACTCTCTCTCTATCTCACTGAGCTCTCTCTTCTTCTCCACCGCTCTCACTATAGCCTCTTCTCTCTCACACAATTCTTCTCCTCTCTTTCTCACGCAACCCATTTCCCCTCTCTCTCTTTGCAACAGATCTGTATATGTACAAAGCTGTGTATATATACATATCTGAACATAAATCTGTATATATACACAGATCTATGTGTGTGTGTGTGTGTGGTGTGGGTGTGTATGTCTTTGATGTTGGAGAAGATAACGAAGAGAGAGAGAGAGACGTGAGTCTAACTGAAGAGGGAAGAATTTTGCAGTGATAATTTTTTTTTGTCTAAAATGATAATTAAAAACTGATTTTGTAAATCACTGTTAAAACAAGTTTTATTATTTTCTGTTCTTTAAAACTATTTTCAAAACCATATAACCAAATAAGTTTTGTAATATAAAAATATCAAAAAATACTTTCTTAATAAAAATTTCAAAAAAAAATTTTGGATACTATTTTTAAAGACGCAAACTAAACACCCCCCAACATTTCTGTTTAAATCTTTTGACTTTCTTATTCTTTTGTATTGCTCAAGACACTTGACCGCACATCATGCACCTTTCAGGAATCCGGGGTGCAAGTCCATAAACAGGTCGCAGAAATCTTGGCTCTAATGTGATTCGAACCCGAACCTACCAAATTAAAATCATAAAAGCTTTGTTAAATTAAAATGGTACAGAGATCGACTAAAAATATAAGTGGCATATGCTTCCGGCTTAGTTTCAGTTTAAGGTCATTATTCAACAAACTTGAGCTTCTAATCCTATTATCGACTTGAACCGGAGGGCCTAGCCCAATACCACAGGAAGCTTTTACCAGGTTCCGAACCTGAGTTCGAGTTTCATTCTCTTTCCCAAGTACCATAATGATGTAATGTTTTTCATATCAGTTTGAAATGAAGCAAAATAAAACCCATCACCAATACGAAAAATGAATTAACAAAGATTGATTCTAAAGAAACTAATACTTTACAGTGAACTGATACGTGCAAAACTATATTCTCAGTCATCCTCCAGCTCAAGTATCAACGAAACTAAGTAGCTCATCATCACCTCCAACATTCAGCAGCAGTTCATCAACACGGTATTGAAACCCAGAATGTTAGTTTCAAGTCAATCCTGCAGTCGGAACCTTCTGGAGAAAAATCTTTAAATGCCACGGACGCATCCTCAAGAACCGTCTTTTTTGTGATGCATTTTTGTGGTTTTTCCTGATACCATTGGCATTCTCTCCATATTTTCCGTACTCTCAGCAGTATTCATCTCAAATCTATCACGTGTGTTTCCACGGCTTGACCAGCTACAATCTCTCAAGCACTCGTGTGAATCCTTGTCATAAGCATTAATTTTCACACTCTTATCATTTATCATCAGCACAACCAGATTTGTGTTCTATGTTTTTGGTGCTTTGCAGGAAAAAACTAATCAGGTTCCCAGCGACCTGTTTCATCAGTGTTTTCATCAAGGTAGTATTGAGAATCATATGATTTACTTCTGCCTTTAAATCGACCTGGACTGTCATCGTAAACCCTCTCATCCTCGTTAAATTTCCGCTTGGGTTTTTTGTGCTTATCAGGAAACTCTTTCTCAGATTCCTGATGACCCCTTTTGTCAGCCTTCTTGTTGGAGCCGTAACTTGATTCAAGATCATGAGAATTAATTCTACGATCGTATCGACTGGAGTTGGTAGTCTCAAGATTCTCACCTGACTTCAGACGCTCGTAAGGAAAGTCAGCTTCACTAGTCTCTCCACCCAAACAATCCCTTTGGCTGGAGTGACGATGTTCTTGGACTTTTTGAAGTTTGAATTTTGCCGGGTTAGACTCCCTCCGGTGAACTTTATTGTTGAAAATCTTTTTTAATCCCCTCTGATCATCTGACAATCCTGAAACTTCATTGGAGTTCCTTGAGCATTCCCTTGAGCGACTATCGTGTTCATCTCTGTCCGCATCTAACCCACCATCACTGGAATCACTATCATGGTCTCTGCTCCGGCTGTCCCAATGATCATCTGGAGATACAGACACTTGGTTCCAATATCTTGAACTTTGCCTTCTGAGCCTGCCTCTATCTTTGTCTTCACTCAATTTATCTCCACTGTCATCAGTACCACGAATTGTGTCCTTGCTGTCATCAAAATCATCCAGGATTTCAGACACTTTCCTTCGACGTTTTGAGCTTTTCTCAGTGCGACCAAGATATCTATCCTTTCCCGTCTCCCTATCTGACAAATCTCCATCAGAATCAGTTTCACTAGCTTTACTTTTTCTATCCCGGTCATCCCACAATTCCGACACATTTATCTGGTGTCTTGAACTTTTCCTTTTCCTATCATGTTTTCTGTTTTTATCTTTATCCCTGTTCGACCAATCTAAATCAGAATCAGTATCATGAGTTCTGTTCTTATGCCGGTAATTTCTAGAACTAGTTTCCTCTGTACCAATTTTTTCATCAAGAACTTTTGATTGTCTTCTAGCATCACTATTGTGCCTTTGTCGATGCACTCTCCTATGAAGATCATGCTCTTCATAGTGTTCTCTTGAACTTCCACTCAAACATTCCCTCTCCCTTGACCGAGATCTTCTAGAGTGGTGCCTGTGAAAATCAAGAACATCATTAAAAGATGACAAGAAGGCAGCTGAAATGTGTAAACAAGAAACACAAGATTCTTCCTCCTTGGACAACGAATTCTTGCCCTCTAACAAGACAGGCTTCAATGAAGTAAATAATGAGTCCCTTCTAATAGATTATTATAAATGTGTCCACTTAAAAGTGAACAAATGTCAGATATATATCACTAGAAGGCAGACCATCTCTTCTGCCTTTTTAACCTTACCAAGGCACAGAACTAAAAGATGGGGGTACTACAGGAAAGGCGGCAAATTCTTCACAAAAAAACACACATCAACAGCAAATGCAATGAAACAAGAGAATGCCAAGTAGATCACCATGAAAAAATTTCATCAAACAATTGCAACAATCCTTGCATGAGGGTACTAAAAATTAGGGAAAGAACCTGACATTCAAAAAATGACAACTCCAATCGGCGTTAAAATTTGGCCATCGTTAACTGAGCTGACAAAATGATTAATTTGACCTCACTTCATTTAAAAAAGTTCAGTTATAAAAAATATACCTCCATAACCTAACCCTCTTCCCCCCTCCCCCCCCCTTTTTCTCCCTTCTTCCTTTGCAGACCCCCATTCCCCAGGCACAGCCCCACCATGCAAGCAACATATGACAATGCACAACTTCAGAGCTGCATATTTGCTCTGAGTGTAATTCCATCATGAACTGATTTCCTCCTTCAAGCCACCGGCTCTCTCCCTCTCCCTCCCCCTCTCCCTCTATATATATACACCAGTAGGGCCAGGGACTTGGGGACTGTAAGGTATGTGTGGCAGCAGCTGTCTTTGTGATGTTTTTGTAGTGTTGAGACGATGGTTGTTCCTGGTGTTACTGGTGGTGGCAGTGGCCACGGACGGAGCAGGGAATTTTTTGTAAGGGGACCAAATAGTAATCTAACAAGAAACTTTTGTTTAATGTAAGATCATTCAATAAGTTATCATTAATGTCAAATGTTTAGTCCTATTTATTTTTAATATAATTGTGAAAATATTTTTTGTAAAATTAATCAAATGCAAAAAACAAATAACGTCATTAAAAATCAATAATTTAAACTCAATTTTCATCATATAATCACTCAAGTAGAAAAAAGTTTCATCATGTCTCCGCAGAGTACGCAAAAACGAACAAATCTCAAATATATATTCTATATAATTGTATGCCCTAAACCTATAGTGTTTGGGATATTTTGTACTAACTATTAAATTTGGTTATGCACACATGTGCACATCATTAAATTTAAAATAATTTTTTTTTATTAAGGACCATTAGGTTGATCAATTGGATTAAAATTTTGATATGCCCATAACAACCAATTGCCCCTTATCCCTATATATGTCTAACGGCTAAACCCTAATCGACCCTCAATTTGCTCTGGAAACTAGAAATTGCTGCTTCACTGCATCGACTGGTATGTTCTCTTCTTCTTTGTACTATTCGCTCGCTATGATCAAGGCTAGGGACTAGTACACTATTCCTGAGAATGATTCGTCATTGCCGATACGTCGGTATAAGTCTTTCCTAAAGTGGTGTATCCTTACGAGGATTGGTTTGATGATGGTGTGTGTGAGTGTGGACCAAAATATTCTCGGTTTGTGGATTCATGCTAATCTACCTACATACATGAGATATTAAGGTGTTGATTATCTATTTTTTTTAGAATTGATTTTTCTTCTTTATGAAATTTAATGTCTTATACCGTAAATTTGAGATTTCATTAATTGTCGTTGTTTTACTTCAAATTGGTATATGTTATTTTACAATGGAAACTTACCTATTTTTATAATTTCTAAACCTTATTTGGATTTTAAAAAAGTTTTTCGATTGGGCTTATTTGCTAATCCTAGAATATAGACATTTTTCTGATTTTAGCATTGAGAAATCTTCTTTTCTGAGTCATCCATTCAACTCTGAATTTGCTTCTAGATTTGCATGATGTTGTTTCTTCTTTTTCTCTCTTCTTGATTTGCTGCTGCTTCTATCTTCCAGATTTGTGGTTGCTTCTCTTCTACTTCTTCTCCTCTTTTTCTTCTTCTGTGATGGTCCTCCTACTAGAACTCTGAGTCTTTTTTTTTTTTGGCTAGAACTTTGTTTTTCTATTTTTTTGCTGAAATTCTATTTTTCTTGCAAGAGTTTTGGTTTTTTTTTCTAAAACTCTATTTTTTTTGCTGGAACTTCTATTCTATGTATCTGTCTTTATTCTACTATTCATTATATTTTAACCAATGTTTATATTCATTAATTTTCTTGTTTTGTGTATTTTGAGCTATTATTAGTGTTTGTTTGAATTTAATTGTTTATGATTTTGGTTGCATTAGAATATTTAGTATTTGTGAAGATAGAACATGAATATTTAGAAATAATTAAACTAAAATATTTGCCTTTTTTTATTCTGTTCGCTTACCTTTGATGAAGTGCTCGCTTTGCACCTCTTGCTTCTCACCTAAGCCTCAGGAGTCTAGTTCCTTTCGCATTAAATAGCACTGATGTAGACCTAAAACTACATAATAACCAAGAGAGCATTGTATCCCAGTTCAAAAAATTATTTCAGAATATTGTGTATACATGGATTGCACTCGTTTTTTTGCAATTTCTTGTGGATTTTCAATCATAAAACCAGTTTATTCAAGAAGGTGGACAGAAAATGATGCCATAGTTATATTGTTTCTTACATTTCAAATGGCCGTGAAAGAATACGAACAAATTAAACCAGATGAAAAGTAGGCAGTATCCACAAGCAGTTTAACTGTAACATGTTTAGAGCAGAGGGCTAGGATCAAGCCTCTAAAAGCACTAATATAACGATCATGAACTATAAGCTAACCTTTCTGTGTCAGTTGTTAATATCTTTCTAGTGTTCCACAGATGTTCTGAACTTTCACGCTCCATCTGTTTCTCATACCCAGATTCATTGGAATGACCAAATAAAGCAGCCATCTTTTTGAGCCAGTATCTTGGAGGCGGTTTATCCAAATCAGCCCATTCATAATCTCCACCAGGATTGCGGAAACAGTGGATAAAATTGCATGCAGTTCCACGAGAACATGCCTGGCAAGAATGATGCAACTGGTAAGGGATAAGAACGTCAACAGGTCAAAGTGCCAAAACTCAAAGATTAGCATCAACATGAGAACTACCAGAAGGTCTTTATAACTCAAAAAGTCTTAAAAAACAATTTCGGGATATCTCAATTCCATTTAAGAAGCAAAAATGAAATAACCAAAAAAGAAAATAAGTTTCACATGTACCTTAAACCTCAATTTCATATACTCCCCACATATGGCAATCTTCCATCTCGTCACACTGACGAACTCACATGTTACCTATAAACAATTTTCCAAGCTATCAAAATACCATCAAGAAGCAGTAGTTGCAAAAGGACAGAAGATACTTCCGTCCCATGAGAGGGATGAGGTACTACAATCAAGAGTAATAACTGCATGATGTATGTAATATCAAGGTAGTCAACCCCTTTTGGTTCATCCCACGATAAATAATATTATCTATCTTATTTGCATGAGATTTCTTTCTATAAAAACTCCATGATTTTAGACAACACTATGAGTCATCCAAGGTTCGAGTCTCTATCTTTAGAAGCTAGTTCAAGCATGCAGGCCAATTTCCTCATAAAAATAAGGCCAAGTAGAACTTGGATTTATATTATAGCCCAAATCAAAACCATTGAAGTAGAATTAGATGGAAAACAAGACACAAAGCAAAAAAGACAGCCAATCTTTTCATGGGGGGGTTGTATTTTTGTGGTTAGCATGGATAACAAGTCAAAATCACTGAGATGAAGTAATAATTAACGTTCTAGTTCAAAGTATGGAGTGACAAATCTCCCACTAAATGTTTCATGCAATGTATATAACTGGTAATAATTAAGTCTACATAGCTGCAAAAGTAATTTCAATGAAAATATACCTGTTTACCAGCAAAATAACGACCATTTATAGAATGATAAGCAAGCGCAGCTGAATCCAATGATTTATAGTGAACATAGACATTCCCCCGCAAATGGGATGAACCATTTCTGCATACCTGAACAAAATAAAAAAGAAACTTGCCATGCTTCAACAATGCAAGTACACAAAACCACAGGCTACTATTTCATTCTCAATATACTAGCAAGTCTTATTCACAACAATTCAATTCAAGAAATGTTACATTGCATATATAATAGTTTAACAAATAAAGATGCAGAATAATTTGTAGACATAATATGAACACAACATCCAACTTTTTTTTTTATATCTCTCTTCCTTGAGACTCGATACAGCTGAGATGCATCAGACCGTCTGTCTAGGTGACCCCTCAACTTCTTAACATGTGGACAAACATTAAATGATTTTGCATGCAAAAAGACGATGCTATGTATGTGACACAATAACACCTCCTGCTGTCAGCATCTGAGAGGTATGAAGAAGGAACATTTCCATCCAACTATAGGTCAAATCCATTTTTGAATCCCTCTTTTTACAAACAATCAAGCAACAAAAATATAATTCATAGTTATAAACTGGATAACTTCCCCAATTTACCAAAAAAAAAACAATCATCAAGTTACTTAGGCTTCCTACACTACACATTCAAATTCGGGTTCCAAGATAAGTGTCAATCATTCTACAAAATAAACAAGAAATATATAGCTGTCAGCCACCTTGAAATTTACAATTTCGCCAAACTTCAAGAATTCTGTATGCACGTCCTCATAAAACTCTTCATAACAGCGTTCGACCTCCTCATCCATATACTGAAAAGGCAACAACATTTATCAGCAGGAGTTCTCCCATACCCCGAGATAGTGATGTTGCCCAAATAACTAGCAGTTGTTAAGGATCTAAATTTCACAGAAGTAACAAAGTGACATCAGTTACCGGTAACAAGAAAATGACAATAAATCCGACACAAGCAGATCTAAATCTCCATTAGTTGTCATTAGAGATTAGTGATACTACCAAGTAGCGAATCTATGTCTTCCACAACAATGGCTAGGTGTAATCATTTCGGTAGAGATTACGTAGTGTTTGTAGAAAAGTAATGAATAACAGCTGTTATGTATTGACGTCAGAATCACAGAAAAAGAGAAATCCAAAAATAACCAGGTTCAAGTTTCTTCTTGTAGGATACGGGACTGCAGATATCTTTTACCTCCAACACAACAGAGGCTACAACCATGAACCTCCATGGATTTGAATCTTGAGAAGAATCTCTGATTTAAAAGGTCAAAGAACAGCAATAACAATTCTATAACAAATAAAACAAGCCAAATCATGTTAATAAACAAAAATTACATCGAACCAACTAGTAAGCGAATGATAAAGATGAACAAGTTGAAAATAGTTATTTCATGCATTCAGAAAATAAACAGTTGGAAGTCTATCCAATAGACCTAAGAGAAAAGCATCGTATGAAACACTAGGATGCACTCTTCATATATTAGTATGGGAATTACAATGTAGTTTGCTTTGATACTCAGTTCAGGAAATATATGATCTCTTGACAAAAAAAGTAACTAATGTGGCAAATCAAGTACTGTACTTCTTTGGAACCTTTTTTCAAAAAGCAGAAATTATTGGTCCTATTTAATATTTATAGGACTTAATGAATTTTTTCGTGCAAAGTAAGACTTGGAGCTAATTTTCCTGATCTTTTTATCTAGAAAGAGTGCCTTTTGTACAAGATAGTTTCAGTAAGTCAATGATGAAGAGCTAAAATTCACCCAAGTGACCATCAGGATACTAGAATCACATGAAGACTTCATTAACAGACCTCAAGACCCTCATCCTGCTCCCAAGCAAGGCCAGGTCCACTGTACATGTTCTTGATCAGCAATGTGCATGATTTATCAGGGTAAAAATGAACTCTGCTACAACGTGAGCCAAAGCGGCAAGCCCCTGTTTTGAGGTGGAAAGGACAATGGGCCTTATCCTGCCATAAAAACTTATAGATCAGATATGATGATGAAATGATCCTCCACAAAGGAAATAAAAACACTTGTCCAATCCAGGGATGAAATGATTAATACCGAATATATTAACATGCCTTGAGAGAGATAGAGAGGACAATAGAACATGAAAGGAGTACCTGTTCAGTACCAAAGTTTGGAACTTGTTGAGCAACATTCTCCAGCAGCTGTTGTGCTGAAAACATATTCTTGTAATCAGAAAAGGCATCAGATTGTGGAGGAAGAGGATTCGATGTAGGTCTATTAGGATCCTGCAAAGTAGAAGGCAACAATTTTATTTCAAATGTTTGGTACAATGAGAAGATCATAGCAAATAGCAAACAGTCTATGATAATTTACAGAATAAATGGTAAAGGACGTAGCAAGCTCGCAATACCTCTATTTTGGCCTGTTGATCTGCATCTTTCTTTTTCACCCGAACTTTTTTCTTCTTGACAATTATCTCGTTTCCTTGCCAAATAATTTCAGGAGGCCCTTCTTCTATATATTCCCATTCATCATCTTCGTTTACCTCAGTTTCGTGCCCAACCTGCAAGATATATTATAATTCATTTTTTAACTTAAATTATTCAACACAGGAACATGTCTTCATTTGAACTTTAGATACCCAGAAACAAACAAGATACCGCATAAAAGCTGCCAAATGCCAAATAACCATTAGATATCTAACACATAGTCTTCGGAAACCAAACACCATATGATATCTCAAGTATGTAACCAATGAACTGTCAAACATAGATACCCATTTATCTACTGTTCTCATTCACTGAAATGCTAAACTCCACATATGGTTAAGAGTCAGTAAATCGAAGATTTTCAAGCATATACCCACAATGCAATCCAAAGGCAAGTATAATTTACAATATGAATTGAGGTGACCGGTGTGATAATTACGTAACCAGCGGGCAACACACTCAGAAATTCATAAACAGGGCTCTGCGTAAAGCATGCACGTTATTTACATAACTGTGCAGTGCCTATATGAAGGCTGTGTGTGTGTGTGTGTGATCATATAGACAGAAAAGAAGGAGGACCTGAATTTGTTTCGATTCTTCTTCTTCAAGAGCTCTCCTCCGTTCCTCTTCTTCCTCTTCGGCTTTCTTTCTTGCTAAAGCTTCGAGAAACAACCTCTCTCTATCCTCAAACTCTCTCCTTTCTCTCTCCATCCTCTCGTTTTCTCTCTCTTCGGCAAGCTGAATCCTCCGCTGCTCCTCGGCGTCGTTGATCCGAGCCTCCTCCTCTTCCCGCGCCTTCTCCGCCAGCTCCTTCCTCTTCTGCTTCCTCTTCTCCTTCTTCAACGCCTTCCTCTTTTCCTTCCGGTTCATCATCATCGGACCTCCTCCAGCAGCCAGTGAGCTCGTCTCGCCCTCTTGCACGCATTTCGAGGTTTCTTCTTCTTCTTCTTCGATCGCGATTGGTTCGGCCATTACGTTAGGGGTTTGGATTTGAGGATCAAATTGTGGAAAACCTCAACTAGGGTTTTGAATTTTGATGTAATGAACTGTTTTTGGATTTAGAAAATTGGAATCATTCAGAACAACAAAAACTGGTAATTAGTATGCCATCATGTTTTAACCTACGCTTTTAAAAAATATTTTAGTTTGACAAATAATTTAAAAATTATCATCAATAATCTATATTTAAAAAAGTTGATACATCAACTTATTTCCATCTATTTGGAATGCAAATTTGGATTATATGATATTTTTATATTTATAATATAAATCAGGGTAAACATCAATAAACATATTCGACGGTCTAAAATAAACTCATCCAACGGTCATCAACATCTCTCAAAATCATTCACATTAAATTTTTGCTCCTTTCAAATGAATCACTTCTCACTTGTGTTGTACCGTGCCTTCAAGTACGAGTTATCTATAATATTTTAATAAATAAATTATAAAAATATCATACATTTATAATTGATTACTAAAATTCTTTTTTTATACATATTTATCCACTAGTCTACTTTACCATTTTAATATTTTAAAAAGAATATATATTCTCAGTGACTAATGAATAATAATTGAATTATTCATGTTATATTTAAATTATGTCTTTTTATTTCGTGTCGTTCTGTATTGATGAATTTAATTTTCATTTTTCTTTCATTCGTATTTTATACCCCTAACAAAAAGTTTTTTTCATTCCATTTTTCTCTCCTAATTCTTCTTTCACCAACTTTTCCATCACATCCTGATCAAAAAAAAAAAACTTTTCCACCACATCAAAGTATCTTTTAGTAACTTGGGAGGAAATGGGTCTTTGATTATTGTGTCATTGTGATAATTTGGAGTTAAGTTTTTTTTATTTTTTGTTTTTTTTAAAGAAGGTGGGAATAGTTAAAAATTATAAATTTCGTACTTAATTTGTCAATAAATTTTTTTTTGAACAATTTGTCAATAAGTTCAAGCATGTATTTTTAAGACACGAGATCCAACTCATCTCAACTTTTTGTAATATTTATTACAATATTACCCGTTGCTTTTTAAATTGTGCGAAAGAAAAAAAAATGATTCCAAGGCTGGTTTTGAGGTAATTAAAGCGGTTTTAGATTTTGGACGGTTCATTCACCAATTGTTTTTCCATTCAGAATGTGATTTACTATGTTCTATGTTGATTTTACACGTTCCTTAGTGTTTTTTTGTCGATTATGTTGTTGGATTTGCTTCCTTTTGGTTTAACATACTGTTTTTGTTCGGATTTGAATGAGTTTGAGAATTTTGCTTGGTGATAAGATCATTTTTCTTGCAAAATGGCTTGTGAATAGTTCAAATGAGTAAGGTTTCGGCGTAATTTAATTTTTTGTTATATATTTTGGTTTTTTTTTCCCTCTAAATTTTTGTTCACTAGACCTTCAAGTTGATTTTGCTTTGCGTTGTTTATTGGACAAAACCGCAGTGAAAGATATGTTGATGAAGACTTTTGCTTCGAAGTCATGGCAGGTGGGCATCTCTGGAAGATTCAAGACAAAGGAGGAGGAAGACAAGTTGGACCAATCTGATTTTTCCAAGTTTCAACAATTGCCATAGAGTTGCTTTACGAGACTGCCATCAAGCCTTGGCTTATAAATAGGCTTGCAGATTTCAATTTTTAGCAAGCCGAGTGGTTCCAAGTGAGGGGCGATCTCAGGTGATGAAAGGCATCCGGGGAACTCGAATTTCGGTTTCGGAATTTGGGTTATATTCATGGGAAATTCGGAGGGAATGTGAGATTTGTCAAATTTTGTGAATTAGAAATTTCATTCTATTCAATTTTATTGTTTATGTTTTTTTTTTAATATTTTTTTGTTCACTAGTTTTCACTATTTTTTGTGGTAAGTTTTGAGTGGTGGTGGTGGGTGGCTGCGATGGTGGTCATTTACTATGTTTAGTTCATTGTTTGAGTTCACTATTTTCTAGTCTATTATATTTGAGTTCACAACGAATTAAGAATTTCATTTTATTAAAGTTCACTATTTGTGAATTTTGTAAAGTAGAAATTTCATTATATTAAAATTCACTGTTTTTGTAGTTCACTATTTATAGTTTTTCAATATTTTTAGTTTACTATTTTTTATATATGTTTTCAATTCAAATTTTCAATATTTTTTTAATTTAACTATTTATTAAAATTTTGTACAGTTAATTAGGAATTTCATTTTATTAAAATTCACTATTTTTGGAGTTCATTGTTTTTAATATATGTTTCTTAATTAAAATTTTAATATTTTTGTAATTCATTATTCGTAAAAAAATTTAATATTTTTTTAGTCATTGGGTTGACTGTCGTTGAGTTCACTATTGGTGGTGGTGACGGTGATAGATGGTGGGCGACGAAGGTGTGTGGTGATGGCGGTGAGTGGTGATAATGGTGGTAGTGGGTGACGCGTGGGTAATGGTGGTGGGCCGCGATGGTTTTTGGATGATAATGGTTGGCGACAATGGTGGTTGGTGGCGACAGCGATGGGTAGTAATGGTTACGGGTGGTGTTGCTGTTAATGATGGAACGAATGGTGTTGGTAAGTGGGGTGGTGGATGGCGTTGGTGAAAGTGGACGTGATGGTGGTGGGTGAGGGCAGTGGTGGGTGGCAGTGGGGTGGTGATTAGGGGCAGAGGCATAAAATCATTTTTGGGTGGGCACCAAACATTTTAATAAGGTTTTAATTTTTTTTCTCAAAATTACAAAAGTAAGATAATAAATTTAATTTTTTGATTATGCTATTTTTAATACTTCAAAATTTCCTTAAAGACAAAATGCCAAAATTAGGTAAGCATAGTGTATAAAATTAAAACAAAACAAAAAATTAAATATAAGCCTTTTGTTAAAAAAAAAAAAAAAGTTCGTTCCATTTGAAAGCATTTAGCCTCAACGAATTTTCTCAATATAGGCATTCAAAATCAAGCAACCAACAATATTCACAATTGATTAAGAATCAAACAATAAAATATTGAAGATGGAAGGAAAACATTATTGAATTATATCTTTAAAATTGAATGAAGATATTTACGATTTCAAGAATCAAGGAAACTCTTGATGGGTTACGCTACAACTATAGGAGGAGTTTAAGAAGTCTTTAAACACATTATTGTAATACCAACTTAAATAAAATAATTTTAAGAAAAAAGAATTCTACAGGAGGTTGAATCAATAATAATAACGTAAATAAATAAATAGTAGATTGACTCAGGAAATGTGAATAAGTTAAAAATGAATGGCCCAAAAAGTATAAATAAATAGAAAAAAGGTTCATTCCCATATGCGTCATGGCCTTCACGGGTGGGCACTACGGCATCATGGGTGGGCACCAAAATAAGTTAAAGATGATAACACATGGGCACTAACAACAGAACTTTCAAGGTGGGCTAGTGCCCCTTCTAGGCCTGTACTGGCTCCGTTCGTAGTGGTGGTGGGTGGTGGCGACAACAGTAGATGATGATGGTAGTGGTAATAAATATAAGAATGAAATATTGGTAGAGATTTTAAATAACCTCATTCATTAAGGATATTTTTGTCAATGGTTGATTTTATGGACCTTTGGTCTTAAAAGTATTGAGATTAGACCTAAAGCCAAAAAAGTTCTTGACTTTGTACTTCTCGCCAAATCTCTAAAAAAGAAGAAGCCATAATGTGAGACTCGAGCACACGTACCATGGTATTTCATACATATTGTGGGTGAAAGTATAATTTGTTAATATTTACATGGGGTAAAATTATGCTAATTAAACACTGATAAAATATGTATATTTTAGTTAAGCAATTGAATTGTTGAATTCCGAGGAAGGGGAGAATATAGGTGAAATTTAAATTAGTGTTGGGAATTTACAAGTGGTTAAATGTGGAAATAAGCAAAATAAAAGGGGCCTTAGTGTAATTAAGGTAAAAGGTTGCATGGGGGGACACTTGGTTGAGTGTTGTTTCTCCATCTTTATGCTTGGGAAAAATATAAAAGGAGGAAATTGCCTTAAGCGGTGAGAGGATGAGAAAGAGTCAAGAGATGGAAGAAAAATAGGGAAAAAGAAAAGAAGAAAACTCAAAGGGTTTTGGAGAGAGAGAAGGAGTTCACCACAGTTGCACTTGCATGTGTTCTTGAGTGAGAGATTTCTTCTTTTGTGTGAGTTATGTGATCTTTGCTTGTTTAAAGGAGTGGAGGGGAGCTGTGTTGAGTATTTGAAGAGAACTTAGAGCTTTTGGGTGGAATTCGGAGGAAAATCGGAGGAATCGAGTCGCAACGAAGTAAGTAATTCTTATGAATTTCCATGTTATTTCACTTCTAAATATAGCTTTGAGTCATGGGTATGTGTTGTGTGGTGTTAGAAATGAGGTTAGGTACAAGAAAATGGAGTTTGAATCAAGTTTTGAAATTTAGAATAGGGTTCAACCGGTTGAAGAAAGGTTTAACCAGTTAAACATAGTACTAGTTGTACATCAACTGATTGAAGCATGTGTTGAACTAGTTGATTAGAGCTGAAAAGGTTTCAACTGGTTGAAGGGTAACGACGAACCGATTCATCAGGGTAAATTTTGGCAAATTTAATGTGATGCTTTGGACTCTTATGCAATTGATCTAAAACCTTATCAAGGTACTTAAAAGATCTTTAAATAAGTTTTTTTATGGGTTTAATGACTTACAAATACATGGAATGAGGATTCAAACTAGAATTGAAGTGAGTAAAGTGGGTAAAAGATAAGTTTAGGGTGGTTAAGTAATTAGCACAAAACTTTGTATATTTTTATGTGCTAATCATCTTATTTTAATTGCTTTTGGAGATTAAATGATAGGGGTTGTGTTAATTGAGTTCTTAACGATGATATTTGGTGTTTGCAGTTAAAAAGTGATAAATGAGGCTTCTTAAAGCCTTCCCAAGTGGCTTGAGAATGATGAAGTTGAAAGGTTGGCTTGAAGATAGCTCAGGAGTGGAGAAAATCAGAAAATCAGTCAAATCGTACCGATACGCGTACCAGTATGCTTTGCCTGATATGTCCAAATTCTGAAGAGTTGCCCTGCCGCTTTGAGGTTCCTACCAACATTTCTTCCCCCACTCCTCTGACACGCCCACAACACTATTCATCCCTTTTACACCTCCTTTTGGACTTTGGACTTTGGAGCTATGGTAATCAATGAGGAGAGAGAAGAGAAGAGAAGAGTGGCTGGGTGTGCAAACAAGGTTTGCACACCCCTGTCCAGCCTATTCCTGCTGCAGCCTATTGATGCAGATCACATCTCCAGGCTAGACCATGACTCTAGGGCACGTTTTTGGCAAGGAGGCTCTCCATGGTTCAGCAATTTTTTTTGGAATACATTACAAAGATATAGAGAGAAAAGGTCTAGGTAGAAGATGATGAATAGTGTTCTAGTGAGAGAAAATTGAGATTTTTGCATTTCTTTCAATACATTATCTTGTAATCCCCTGTATGAATCTTTAGAACTTCATTTAATGTTATGAATGCTAATTCCTACTAGTTCATTGCAGTTTAGTTCTCTTTTAAGGCTTTTGCCATTAATGCATCAAAGTTCTTCGTTTGTCTTAGTTTAAAATGGGTATTCATTGTTTTCATATATAACTTATATTTTCTTGCATTTAGTTACTCTTGAACTTCATACCTTTGGAATGCACTCTCATTACATTGTCAATTTCACTTCAAGCATGAGTAGCTAAATCTCTTAGTTGGTAAATCCAAGGAGAACCTTCACTTGGGTATACCATTTCAACTCCTTCTCCTCCCTTCTTTCGGAGTTCAATGGTTCGGTTTGAATGGGTTGAGGGTGGATAAGTTTGTAAGTCTTTGATATTCCGTAGACATAGTCATGGTTTATGCTTAGATACTCACCAACCTTATTCCTAGCTTCCCACGAATCAATCGTTCATTCATGCTCTACTGGAGGAGAGATTCGAGTTGAGATGGTATCCCCATTGGAGTGACTTCTTGGATTTGCCAACAATTGTTCTCATTTCATTTTCACCAAAACACACTTCACCAAACAACTTTCAAACCACAAAGATTTTACACTTTCTTTTACTCAAAATCACCTTCCACTCGGTTTACTTCCTTCCCCGTGGAAACGACCTTGAAATACCACCAAGTAAAACACGATCCGCAAAAGTTTCCTTGCGCTTGGGAAACACTTTTGTACATTCACACATCATATTTACACCATCTCATTTTCCTTTCTCCTTGCCCTTTCTTTTGACACTATCCCAAGGGAAAGTGACACTCCCCCTTATCCATACACGACACATTCTAAGGGATGGTTTTTAGAGGTTAGAAAATAACAAGATTTTTTATCAAGCATTTTTGGCGTCGTTGCTGGGGAAGACAAGTGTCGAATCAAGAAGGCGATTTTCGGACAACGGAGGTAAGTCCAGTGATTTTCATCATGGGCTGAGGTACGTTGCCTTGTGTATATATTCTTGTTTGTGTATAATTTCAATTGTAGATATTTTGTTGCATGTGGGGAAGGGACAACCAAGGTCGACTAGTTAGACAACCTTTAGGCCCCAACAGGAATATTGATCAAGACCCACCTGAGGATACAGATGATAATTTTGATAATGTTGGTGCTAATCCAAATGTTCAAGAGGTTGGGGGAGTGCAACCACCTAGAATGCCCAACCCACGAGTGCATTTTCCCTCTCCGAGGAATGAAGAAAATTATATCCAAGTTGATCCTCCAGCAAGGTCAATGCGGGAGTTCCTTCAACCAACTCGTAGCACCACACCTTCATGCATCCTCCTTCCGGTCCAAGCCCATCTCTTGATAGTTAAACCAGGGATGTTGCAACTACTTGCCACTTTTCGTGGAATCGAAAATGAGAGCCCCTATTCGCATATAAGGGATTTTGAAGAGATAGTTACAACCTTTCTCCCTAATTATAATATGGAAAAGATAGCAAATATGCAATTATTCCCTTTCTCCCTGAGTGATAAGGCAAAAATGTGGCTTCATTCCTTGAGATCCCGGACCATAACATCTTGGGACCAAATGATTTTCGTGTTTTTGAACAAATTTTTTTAGTGCATAAAATCACCACCCTAAAAAAGCAAATTCAAAATTTTACGGAGAAACCCAATGAACAATTCTACCAATGTTGGGAATGGTACAAGGAATTGCTACAAACCTTTCCACACCATGGCTTTGAACCATGGCAATTGGTGAGTTTCTTCTATGAAGGAATTACACCAGGTCATCGACAGTTCATCGATATGATGTGCAATGGAGATTTTTTGAGCAAAGAACCCAATGAGGGGTTAGACTATTTTGATACATTGGCCCAAAATGCACAGTCATGACACACCACTGACCCAACCGATGTAACGAGGTCTTTGGCTAACGGTAGTGGCCAACCTCAAGGGGGAGGGATTTATGATTTAAGGGATAGGGAAGACTTACTTTCAAGAATTTCCAAATTTTCTAGGAATGGAAAGTCTTGAAGTCAACCAGAGACATGAGGTGTCTAACATGTCTAAGATCGAGGAGGGGTGTACAATATGTGAGAGTGTAGAGCATTCCATATCGGAGTGCCCTAACATTCCATCCCTTAAGGAGGTGTATCATGAACAAGTCCATGCCTTCAATCAAATGAGACAATCATTTTCTCCTAACTTGAACACCTACAATTCGGGTTGGAGTAACCACCCAAATTTCAGTTGGAGAAATGAGAACCCTATTCCTCACGGGTCAAGTGCATATTCATCTCCCATGCCTCCCAAGCAAAACCAATACCATGGCCAAGGGCAAACATCTAGCTCCCAATACCCCCCGGTCTAATCCGCAAGGGTATTCATCCAATCCACCCCCACAAAATCTCTCTCAAAGTCCACCTCCACAAGGCTTTAACCAACAGGGACCATCAAATCCAACCACCTACCAACCTCCCCATAAGAAGAACTTGGAGGATCTGCTCTATAACTTCATTTAAATCCAAACCACCTTCAATGACAACATTTCTGCTCAACTCACCAAAATTACCAATGTCATAGGGTTATCTCAACAAGAAAAGGGGAAATTCCCCGCTCAACCCCAAGAAAACCCTAAAGGCCAACACGTGGTTGAGTTGGCCGAGTCCACCAAAGGGAGTTATGAGCAACTCAAGGTGGTCACCACCCTTCGTAGTGGTAAACAAATTGAAAAGACCGTGATGCCAAAGGTCTTACCCAAAGTCGCATTGCCACTAGAAAAAGAGAAAGAGAGTGAGGTCGAAGAGGGTGAGATGAGTGAAGAGAAAGAAAGGGGGGTTGTTGAGAAAGAAAATTTGACTGATGATTGTGTATTTATTCCTCCCATGCCTGCCCCTTTCTCGAGCCATTTGAAGCCACCGGTCAATGTGGCTAATTATACTGATATTTTAGAAATGTTTAAGCAGGTGAAGATTAATATCCCACTCCTCGACGCCATTAAACAAATACCATCGTGTGTCAAATTTTTAAAGGATCTATGCACGGTGAAGAGGAGATTGAATGTCTAGAAGAAAACATTCTTAACCGAGCAAGTGAGCTCAATTTTGAGGACCAACACTCTTTCAAAATTCAAAGACCGGACTGTCCAACAATTGTCATTACCATAGAAAATTTTCAGGTAGAGCAAGCATTACTTGACTTGGGGCAAGTGTCATTCTCCTTCCCTACTCAGTGTATCAACAACTTCAGCTTGAGGAGTTGAAGCCCACCTCAATCACGCTTTAATTGGTGGATCGTAGCATCCGCACACCAAGGGGAATAGTGAAAGATGTATTAGTTCAAATTGATAAATTTTACTTTTTCGTTGATTTTATTGTGCTAGACACACACCCTGTTGCTAACCTTAGCTCACAAATTCTCGTAATACTTGGAAGACATTTCCTTGCTACATCTAATGCCTTGATAAATTACAGGAATGGTCTCATGAAGTTGACACTTGGGAATATGACAATGGAGCTCAATGTATTCAACTTGGAAAATCAACCGGGTGATGATGAGGAAGTAAGTAAAGTCAATAGAATCGACACCTTGGTTGAGGAGCACTTGGAGTTGGAGAGGATGTTGAAATTCAAGGAGGAAGAAATTGTTGATCTTGAGAAGTTGTATGAGCAAAAGGAGGTAGAAGAGTTGAAAGGAATGGGAAGTTGGATCCCTACTTTCGAGGAGTTACCCCAACAAGAAAAGAAAATTTTTTCATTGGATGAACAAAAGCCAAATTTAGAGTTGAAGCTGTTACCCTCTCATTTAAAGTACGCCTATCTTGGCGAAGGAGAAACATTTTCGGTGGTCATAAGCTCTACACTGAACATGAAACAAGAAAAAAAACTCTTAGAGGTATTGAGAAAACATAAAGGAGCAATTGGTGGACCATTGCAGATATCAAGAGGATAAGCAATCTCATTTGCATTCACCGCATATATCTTGAAGAGGATTTCAAACCTTCTCGACAACCACAAAGACGGTTGAACCCAATCATAAAGGAGGTGGTAAGGGATGAGGTTCTGAAACTACTTGATATAGGGATCATTTTTTCAATTGCCGACAGTAAGTAGGTTAGCCTCACACAAGTAGTGCCAAATAAATCCAGAGTCATGGTGGTGAAAAATGACGAGAATGAGCTTATACCTACTAGAGTGATCACCGGATGGAGGGTATGCATTGATTATCGGAAGTTGAACTCATGCACTAGAAAAAATCACTTCCCAATGCCATTTCTTGATCAAGTTTTGAAAAGAGTAGCAGGGCACCTATTTTATTACTTTCTAGATGGATACTCTGGCTATAATCAAATAGAGATCGCATTGGAGGATCAAGAGAAGACCACTTTCACATGCCCCTATGGTACCTTCGACTACTTCCGCATGCCGTTATGACTATGCAATGCTCAGGGGACTTTTCAACGATGTATGATGGAAGTTTTCAGTGATATGGTGGCGAAGATAGTGGAGGTCTTTATGGATGACTTTTCAGTGTTTGGGGATTCATTCGGCGAATGTTTGAAAAACTTGGAGAAAGTTCTAACAAGATGTAAGGAGAAGAATCTAGTGTTGAATTGGGAAAAATGTTATTTTATGGTGACATAAGGAATTGTGCTTGGCCTTATAGTTTCGGCAAGGGGCATTGAAGTCGACAAATCCAAAGTGGAGGCCATCTCCAACCTCCCTACGCCGAGAGTCATCAAGGGCATTCGGTCATTTTTGGGCTATGCATGCTTATAAAAAATTTCAGTGCATTGGTGATGAGCACATAATATTGCACATTTCATGGCCTCATTACATTCATTATAACTCAACTTTTGCATTTAATTACTTAGTGTTAGCCTATTTTATGAATAATATTGAATTCTCGATGTTGCATGTTTTGATAGCTTAAATGTTGGATTTTAGGACCTTGCAACTATGTTGGATGTGTGATAATGGCATGGACACAATACATGAAGAATTGGAGGCTTAAAAGTGAAAAAATCAAGGAGGTATTAGTGTTTTGAAACAAAGGCACCAGCTGCCACATCACTGGGAAGTACTGCCTTGGTTTTCCTTCATTTTGACCATGATAAACTCAGAATTTAGAAAAGTTCAAAACATGAAAGTTGTAGATCTGGATGTCTTCTGTATCATGTAAAAATTTCAGCTCAATACAACGGTTATATCAAGATTTATGCCAATTATACCAAAGCTGGTCCAGAGCATGGGAGAGGTATGGGCTGCCACATCACTGGGAAGTACTGCCTCGGTTTTCTTTCATTTTGACCATTATCTACTCATAATTTTGAAAAGTTCAAAACATGAAAGTTGTAGATCTGGATGTCTTCTGTATCATGTCAAAATTTCAGCTCAATCCAACGGTTATATCAATAATTATGTCAATTATACCAAAGCTGGTCCAGAGCATGGGAGAGGTATGGGCCGCAATGTGGGGGTTGGCTCCTAGCATGTCAAGACCCAGCCTTTCAACCTCCCATTGATGGGAGGCCTGCACACACATGCTAGAGACCATCATGCACGAAAATGAATGACACACACTCCATATATACAACATTATTCAGCATTTTGAAGGGTGGCTACCTAAGCTTAGGAGTAGATATAGAGAGAGAGTTCCAAGGTTGAAGATGATGAATAGTAAATTTATGTTTTTGTATTTTCCTTTCCATTTCAATTGTTGTAAGCTTTAAACTTCTTGTAATCTTTAATTCTTGCACTTTAATCTCATCTATTTCATGTTCATTTCAAGTTTAGCCTTGTACTTTACATTTCACCATTGTTATGCTTTCAAGTTCTTCATTTTCATATTTTAAATTGGGTATTGTTGATTTGTCTTCCTAGTTTAAGTTTCTTGCATTAGTTTAAGTTTCATGCTCCATTTCCTTTTCATGTCCATTTCCTTTATGCTTGTCTTTGCTTTTAATATGAATATCTAGTTTTAAGTTGGTTACTCCAAGGGAGATTTCTCTTGGGGATTTAATTTCAACTCCTTTTCATTCCTCCCTTTAGGGTCAAATGGTTCGGTTTGACAGGGTTGAGAGTGGATGAGTTGGTGAGCCTTTGATATTCCGTAGGCCTAGTCACGATTTATGCTTAGCTACTCACCAATCTCGTCCCTAGCTTCCCCCGAATCAATCGTTCATTCATGCTCGATCGGAGGAAGGCTTTAAGTTGATATGGTATTCTCATTGGAATGAACCCTTTGGATTAGTCAATACTTGTTTTCTTGCATTTTTATTAAGCACAAAACTCATCAAAACCAACTACAAGATTTTACATTTTCTCTTTTGTTCACCAAATCACCTTCACACACTTGAACTTTCCTTCCCTGAGGAGACGACCTTGGAATACTTTTCCAAGTAAAACACCAACACACAAAAGACTCCTTGCGATTGGGGAGCACTTTTGTGCACACACACATCCCATTTTACATCATTCTATGTCCCTTATCTTATTGTCCTTTCTTTTGACACTATCCCTAGGGGAAGAAATCTTTCTCCCCCCGCCATACATTGCATCATTTGAGGGAGAGTAATTAGGGATTATTTGAGGTAAGGTTTATTAATCAATCAATTGGCCCGACCCTTGACCAACCTACTATCTAAGGAGGTCCTCTTTGAGTGGTCGGATGACTGTGAGGCATCGTTTAGTCACGCCTCCTATCATGCTACCACCCAGGTGGAATCTACCTTTTGAGCTCATGTGTGATGCAAGTGATTACGCGGTAGGTGTAATACTCGGTCAAAGGGAGGAAAATAGGTTGTATATGATACACTATTCTAGCAAAACACTCAATGATGCTCAGATGAATTACACCACCACTGAAAAAGAGTTGCTAGCAGTAGTGTTCGCCTTAGATAAATTTGGTTCATACATCATTGGTTCGTCTATTGTTGTCTTTACTGACCATTCTGCCTTGAAGTACTTGTTGTCTAAGCAGGATGCGAAACCAAGACTCATTAGGTGTATACTCATCCTACAAGAATTCATCTTGACGATCAAGGACAAGAAAGGAGTTGAGAACGTGGTGGCGGATCATTTATCCAGGCTTGTGGTGCAAGAGGCTGATGAGCACATTCCGATCCCTGACTCTTTCCCTGACTAACATTTTCTTTCAATTCATTCGGTATGTCCTTGGTATGCTGATGTATGTAATTACCTTGCAACAGGACAAATACTGGCGCAACGGAGCCCAGAAGATAGAAGACGATTCATGGTAGGTGTGAAGTACTTCTACTTCGACAACCGACACTTGTTGAAGTATTTCCCTGACCAGGTCATGAGGAGATGTGTACCTGAGAATGAACAACGGGACGTCCTTGTATTTTGTCATTCACAAGCTTGCGGTGGACATTTCTCGGTAAAAAAGACTTCGGCCAAAATTCTTCAATCAGGTTTTTATTGGCCCTCTCTTATTAAAGATTGTGTTTCATTTTGTAAGGCATGCGACAGATGCCAACGATTGGGTGGTGTGACCCGTAGAAACTTGATGCCCCTTTCCCCTGTGCTTGTCATAGAAATATTCGACTGTTGGAGCATCGAATTCATGGGTCCGTTTCTTATGTCATTCAGTTATCTTTACATCCTTCTGGCAGTGGACTATATGTCCAAGTAGGTGGAGGCTATCCCGACTAAGACTAATGACCACCGGGTTGTAGTTAAGTTTGTCAAAGAGAATATCTTTTCGAGGTTTGGGATGCCCCGAGCAATGATCAGTTATGGTGGATCTCACTTCTGTAATAGGCCATTTGCATCTCTAATGTTCAAATATGACGTCACTCACAAAGTATCCACCGCTTATCACCCACAAATAAATGGACAAGCCGAGCTAGCCAATAGGGAGATCAAGAGCATTTTAGAAAAAACTATTAACCCCAATAGGAATGATTGGTCTGATAGATTGACCGATGCCCTGTGGACATACTGCACTGCCTATAAAACTGTTTTGGGCATGTCTCCCTACCGGATTGTCTATGGAAACTCTTGTCATCTACCTTTCGAAATGGAATACAAGGCCTATTGGACCATTAAGACCTTGAATTTTAATTTGAGAATGGCCGGTGAACAAAGAAAATTGGAACTAAATGAATTGGAAGAGATCCGACGAGATGCGTATGAGAGTTCCAAAATTTCAAAAGAATGGGCTAAAATCTTTCATGATAATTCCATCACACAAAAATCATTTGAGCCTGGGCAAAAAGTATTCTTATATAATTATCGCCTCTCAATTTTCCAAGAGAAACTACGATCCCATTGGGATGACCCCTATCTTATCAAGGTGGCCTACCCCAACGGAGCTGTTGAGGTGACAAACCCTGAGAATGGCCAAACATTCAAGGTCAATGGCAAAAGACTCAAGCCATTCTTTGAGGGTTCTGAAGGGCAAGTAGTTGAGGAGGAGTTGACGGATCCCGTGCATTCGGAGTTTGTGGAGGACTAGCTAGTATTTATGCTCTTTAGTGTACAATTACTTTCATTTATTTATGTTATTTTTATTTTCATGTCACTCACTTTCTTTGCTTGTATAAAAGTGTTTGTCAAAAGCTTAACTGCGAGGTGTTCTCTTACCCTATTCATCTTTTTACTGTTCTTCATTATATACTATATCTATTTTGTTGCATTGAGGACAATGCACGATTCAAGTTGGGGGTGAGGTGCACCATTTGCCTAGTACACCAATGTCTGTGATTTTTTTGTGGATTATACTAATTCTGGTTTACTTTAGCGCAAATTTTGAAAATTTGAAAAATTTTGAGAAAAATATCTTAATGTTGATCCGTATTCCCTTATTAAGAAATGTTGTATTGTTTGATATATTGATCTTTATTTTGAACTTTGTGCACCTGAGCATACTACGGAAATTGATCCTATGCATGAGTATCACATATGTATTAATTTTTTAACTCAACTGTATGTGACTCTTGAATGTGTAATTTCGACAATTTATGGATTGGATTCATGTTTTAAACTTAACATAAATAGTGGAGATGAGTAAGAACCCATGTGAGCTTTAATGTCAATCTTTGTTTGGAGGGAACTTACATTTACTCAAGTAACAATTCTTCAAATGTCAAATTTGTTCAATAGTCTCATTATGCTTGTTTCGGTTGGGTGCATTTGGGTAGTGAATTGACTTTGTCTTACTATGTATAATGTTCTCCCATTCTTATTTAGAAATGATCTTAGGACATCTTTGTTTTGCTTTGAGCCTTAGCCTTTTTCTTGAGAAATTTTATCCCTAGTGCCGTGATTGAGCCTTAATTGTAAATTCGTTTTCATGCCACACAATTGACCATGCCAGTGCAAAAGGATAAAAACCTATCTTACCTTGGTTGTTCCTAGAGCTATATATGATTTGATCGTAAAAAAAAAAGGAAGTATGGTGTGGAAATTCAAATAAAATGGATGTATGAGGTTGAAACTCAAAGAGTTCAATGAAAAAAAATGAAAATACAAGAAAATGAGAAAATGGGTGAAAAATAAGAAAATAATGACAAAAGAAAAGGAAAATGTTAAGGAAAATAAGAAAAATAAATAAAGAGAAGTGATGGTGTTAGCCGGAAATCCCATAAAAGGGAGATCGTTTTGAAATAAAAGTCTTTCTCTCAGAACAACTCTCTTCGTTATCCTATATCATTCCTTTTATTTACCTAGATATCACTCCAAGGCCTAATTACAACCCTTGAAAGTCCTAAATGATCTAGAGAAGTATGAGAGATGCACACTTTTAAAGAACAAGAAAAGTTGGCTTTGCTATCTAATGCCTTAGCATTCATTTCTTGAGATTATGCCAATGTTGCTTTATTTTCATGTATGAACTTCATTTTTTTTGATTACATATGAGCACAATTTGTTTTGAACACAAGATTCTATCTCACATGTACACATGGAGTGCATACCAGGAGAACTTGAGTGCATTTCATTGTTTAAGATTGACTTCTGGTGAGTTTTGCATTGAAATTGAGTTTGGCAGGCCATGCGAATGTTAATTCTGTTGCGTAAATGCTCCAATTGCTTGTTCAAATTCACACACACACAAATTGGAAATGAATGTGTAGGTGCATACTTTAGACTAGTATTTGAGATCATTGTCTTGCTCATGGGTGTTTAGTTCAATCATCTGAGAAATATGTTAAACAAGGTCATGCTTGCAAAATAGGGGAATATTGCTCAAATTTTTGATATTTCAAATGAATGAAGTCTGCCCATGCTGTTAATTATGTGATGTGTAGTTTGGGTGTTCATTTTGGATAGTTAAGGATAGAAATCCATGCCTTGTATGTTGAATGCATCAAAATTTCAAAATCACATTACAATTTCAAATGAATTGGGCATGATGGTTCAAACTTTGGTTTACAAGTGGAGTATATGGTTAGGATAGAGTAGATGCCCTGAAGTGGGTGTTAGAATATATAGGGGAGGTCCTAAAATGAAAAGAAGTGGTGAAAAGTTATTTAGCAGGAGAATTTTACAACTAGAGCCAAACCGTATTGGTACGCTGAGGCTACTGGAGTGCGGGGTACCGGTACGCTTCGCCTGGAATGTCAAAAGTTAGGGTTTTTAACCGATTTATTTCGGGACACCTTTCATTTCTCTCCTACAATACGAATCCCCTTCCATTTCTCTCTCACCTGAATCACCCTTTTGGCTTCCAAAACACTCTAATCTACCTTCAACCTCTCAAATCCTCCCCCTTGTGCTGTGATTCGGTAGAAATCAAACCTTTTAAACCCTAGGATTGTCAAAACCCCTTTAAGCTCTAATCTTCCCTCATTTCTCTATTTGTTTCAAAATCTTTCAAAAGGCACGTCATGTGGAGATTATCCATGAGGCTATGGACCCTATTGAGGGCTTGTTCTTGTTCCTCTTCACTTTCTTAACGATAGGGGCACTGTTGCTTTGCGTGGCCCGAACCAAGAGGGTTGGGTCCGATCCCTCTCAACCTGAGGAACCTAGTAGCCGCAAGAGAAGCGGTGAAGGTTCAAGTGGGGACCCCAATGAGCAGAGGAAGAAGGCGAGGAACGAGGCTAGGAATCAACTGATCTGGGAGAAGGGGGTCACTTGTGAACGATACCTGGACCACATTTCCCTGACCCCGATGAACGAGGTTGTTAAGGTTTTCGAAGGACATGGTATGAGGTTCTGCTTTGAACCCGTGGATGGGTATAACTTGTCAATGTGCAGAGAGTTCTATCAAACACTTCGGGTGTTAGAGGTGGACAGAGTGGAAGTCTTGAAAAACAATGTTCGGGCCAAAAGGTTTGTGGTGACCCCTGATGTCATTGCCATGCTCTTGGGTGAGTACGAGAGGCCACCTGAGTCTACACCTGTCTATCCTCGTAACATCACCAAAGCCAAGAAAATTCATGAATTTATAGAGTTGATGTATGAGGAACCTAGTACATTCAAAGGGAAAGTCCAAAGTGAGAGGTTGAAACACCCTTATTGATAGTTGAACAAACGTCTCCAATACAACCTTCTACCAAGGGGTGTAGAAAAGAAACCAAATATGGAGAAGTTGGCTCTTTTAGACGCAGTCACATCTGGGAAGGCAGTTAACTTCGCCCTTCTCATCTGGCAGGAAATGAAAGATTTTGTGAAAACACAAAAGACTGTGATCAAATTATCATACGGGAGCTTGGTGACCCGAATGTGCCAGTATTTCAAAGTTAAGGCATACGTCTTTGACAAGCCCACTCCCCCTGAGACTGGGACCATTGGCAGGACCAGTAGCAAGAAAATAAAAGTAATGAGTTCGGGGAAGCGAGCCAAGGAGCTAGATTCTAAGTCTACGGCCCCTGAACCATTTTCATCATTTGGGCTATCCATTGTTGCACCAGAATGTGGGATCCCTCAGCGTCTCGATGCATTAGAGGCTACTGTGCATGGGATTGAGGCTACTATGCATGGTATGGCGGCGATGATGAATGAGCTGTTTGTGTACACCTTCCCAGATAGGCCTATCCCAGAAGTACCCCCACCACCTACTGCCGGTCTATCTGCACCTATTCCCCCTGCCTCTAGAGTGGTTGAGGTGGATTATGATGAGGATGATTCTAAAGAAAATGTGGAGGGTGAAAGCGAGTTTGAGGTGGATGATGACGAGGATGACTCTGATGGGGATGAGGAATAGGTTTTTGTAGTTTGTTTTTTTGTTCTTCCTTTTGTGTTGGAGTGTACGTAATTAGGATGAAGTTATTGACATAGAAGAAGAATCCATAGATTGTAGGCCATTTTGTTCCTTTTTTATGTTTGAAACCATGTACTCCAACTTTGAAGCACATTAATGGAAAACCATAGTTTCTGTTCAATCTTGCCCAATTTTATTTTGATAATTGCATTATGATTTTTTGTATTTTGATTTGTGGGTGAATTGTTTACTTGAATGGATTGTTGTATGATATTCTCGATATTTTGTTTTGAAAATAAATTTTGCTAAGGGACTAAGAAAACCCAAGTTGGGGAGTGTGATTAGCACAAAACTTTGTATATTTTTATGTGCTAATAATATTATTTTAATTACTTTTGGAGATTAAATGATGGGGGTTGTGTTAATTGAGTTCTTAACAATGATATTTGGTGTTTGCAGTTAAAAAATGTTAAATGAGGCTTCTTAAAGCCTTCCCAAGTGGCTTGAGGATAGCTCATGAGTGGAGAAAATCAAAAAATCAAAAAACCAGCCAAATCGTACCGGTATGCTGAGCCTATTGAAGTGCAGGGTACCAGTACGCGTACCGATACGCTTTGCCTGATATGCCCAACTTTTGCAGAGTTGCCCTTCTGCCTTGAGGGTCCCACCAACATTTCTTCCCCCACTCCTCTGATACGTCCACAATACTATTCATCCCTTTCACACCTCCTTTAGACTTTGGAGCCATGGTGATCAATGAGGAGAGAGAAGAAAAGAGAAGCTGGGTGAGGAGACAAGGTCTACACACCTCTATCCAGCCCATTCCAGTTGCAGCCTATTGATGGAGATCACATCTCCAAGCTAGGCCATGACTCTAGGGCACGTGTTTGGCAAGGAGGCTCTCCATGGTTCAGCAATTTTTTTTGGAATACATTACAAAGATATAGAGAGAAAATGTCTAGGTAGAAGATGATGAATGGTGTTCTAGTAAGAGAAAATTGAGATTTTTGCATTTCTTTCAATACATTGTCTTGTAATCCCCTGTATGAATCTTTAGAACTTCATTTAATGTCATGAATGCTAATTCCTACTAGTTCATTGCAGTTTAATTCTCTTTTAAGGCTTTTGCCATTAATGCATCAAAGTTCTTCATTTGTCTTAGTTTGAAATGGGTATTCATTGCTTTCATATATAACTTATATTTTCTTGCATTTAGTTACTCTTGAACTTCATACCTTTGGAATGCACTCTCATTACTTTGTCAATTTCACTTCAAGCATGAGTAGCTAAATCTTTTAGTTGGTAAATTCAAGGGGAACCTTCACTTGGGTATACCATTTCAACTCCTTCTCCTCCTTTCTTTCGAAGTTCAATGGTTCGGTTTGACTGTGTTAAGGGTGGATAAGTTTGTGAGTCTTTGATATTTCGTAGGCATAGTCACGGTTTATGCTTAGATATTCACCAACCTTATCCCTAGCTTCCTACGAATCAATCGTTCATTCATGCTCTATTGGAGGAAGGATTCGAGTTGAGATGGTATCTCCATTGAAGTGACTTCTTGGATTTGCCAACATTGTTCTCATTTCATTTTCACAAAAACATACTTCACCAAACAACTTTCAAACCACAAAGATTTTACGCTTTGTTTTACTCAAAATCACCTTCCCCCCGGTTTACTTCCTTCCCCGTGGAAACGATATTGGAATACCACTAAGTAAAACACGATCCGCGAAAGTCTCTTTGTGCTTGGGGAGCACTTTTGTACATTCACACATCATATTTACACCATCTCATTTTCCGTTCTCCTTGCCTTTTTTTTTTTACACTATCACAAGGGAGAGTGACACTCCTCTTTATCCATACACTACACATTCTAAGGGATGATTTTTAGAGGTTAGAAAACAAGGTTTTTTGACCAAGCATTAAGAGTGCACCATTTGGAAGTGAGTTTAGGAAAATGCTAACACGGATATGCATACATAGCTGTATATGCATAATTAAGATTAAATGCATATGTGAAAGGTTTTATATGTGGTACTTATGATGTGTGATAGGAATAGAGGTGTCGACTCCTACAAAATGAATGCTTAAGATCTTTTTTGCAGACGGTGATTATGTGACTTTGGGACTTGAGGTGGGTGTATTTCTTGCGTGTGTATGAGATTAGTTTAAATGTGTTTTATATGTTATGAATAGTGTAATGTGGTGGCTTATTGGTTGTGATTGGTACAATAACTATGTTTTATCATATTATTGACATGGTTACAGACCATTGAGTGAGTAGAAATTTGACTAAGTGAAAGAACTTGTAAGTGTAATATGAATGATTTTTTGAATGATGATACCTTAAAAGTTTGTGTTGTTTGTTGTTAATAAATAGATGTGTGATTTGTATTGTTGGTCATAACAGGATTGTGATTACTATGCGGTGTATGATGATTATGAGTAACTTTATTGTCGAACAATCTATTAAAAATAATTATATGGCTAGTGGGACCAATATTGTCAAAATGACAGATACATAGCCTATGTGGCGGATGTAATTTGCGAGATAGAAAGGGTTTGAATGACAAGTATTGTTATAATTATAATGGGGTGTTAACTGATATTGATGCATTGTAAGGTATGAAAATACGGGTTGATTAATTGAATAGTTAATGAGTGTTTATACATTACTGTTATTGTTGTTTTTAGTTATTGTTTGATTGCTTATATATACTCACTAAGCGTGTGTGGTCACCCCCTCTCCTAGTTTGTGCTTTCAAGTAAACAAAGAGAAAGGAGTGTCCACTGCTGAGTTTAGCGGTATAAGAGGGACGTGGGTTTACTATGTCTTATGAGGATATTTTGTATAGTTTTTGAGTCTTATAATTGGAAAGCTATGCATTGTACTAAAATACGGTTGTAAATGTATTATTTCATGAAAAAGAATTGTTGGGATATAAAGAGGAGTAAAGTTATACTATTGTAATTAATCATTTTAAATTACTATTTGTTTTAAATTAAAATTTATATGTACATGGTACAAGGGTGTGTCTCGGAGTGGGTCCACTCTACTAGATTTAGACATAATGTTCTATCTTCAGGTCGGGGTGTGACACATAATCTAGGTCAAGTTGTCTAAGACCATTATGCTTTTTTATTAAGTGATTTTATTTTATTTTTTGGTTCAACGATCAGGGGTGTTTGGACCAAATTATGTGTACCTCGACTAATCTCCTCCCAGTTTGATCAAAGATAGACAATTCACATGATGATTATGGTATTCATGAAGGATTTATCCCCATGCCTTAGTCCTAAAGGAATTGCTAAAATTCAAACTCAAAACGTCTAACTTTAGAACGCGTCTTTATTATCATTTGAGTTACCATTTGAGTTAGTGTTAAGTTTAACATGAATAAAACATTTTTGAAATTACGATCATTTAGTCATTCAAAAAATATTTACTTATGTTGTTGGCTCAAGCTTTTTTGATTTTTCAGTAAGATCTTAGGGCATAATCACTTTGGTTTTTCTAAATCATTTCCTTGTTGAAATTTAAATTTTATTTGTTTTCCCAATTTAGATAATTTCTCCAATTAATTAAAGACTCCAAAGCCAACCGCAATCTGTGTAATATTACAGTTAAAAAATTGAATTCTCAATTTATAAAAATATAATAATGGTAAAAATTGCTCTAATTTTTATCTAGTTTGATATAATGGTACAAAATTCATCTAAAACAATCTAATAAAAAAACTATCTTCTCTGCACGACCCCAATGTTGTGCAACTCAATCAACATCTTTCTCTCTTCATTTTAATTTTAAATTTCTATTTAAAATATAAAATATTGGAGAATTAGTGTTCCATTTTTAATATTGCATAAGGTTATGACTAGTTTATCTAATATTATAATTATGAAGTTGAATTCTCAACTTATAAAAGCACAACAATTGTCAAGATTGATTTAAATTTTATCTATTTTGATCTAGTGACACAAAATTCATCTCAAATTTATTTTTTTGCTCAAAAATACAATTTTTTCTATATGATCTACGATGTCAGACGACTCAACCAACACACTTCCTAATACCAGATAATCTCATTAATCTACATGTAACTCTCTTCTTTTCTCTCTGTTCACTTTATTTTTAAAAATGCGTAATTAAAAAATAAAAAAAATAAATTATTATTTAAAATATAAATCTTACACGATCAATGTTCAATTATGTATATTACAAAGTGTCTTCGGACACGAGTTATTATTAGGATAACTAGCATTTTGAATTTTATCCCCACATATTTTTTGCGTCCATTTCTATTGCATCACTCATTACTATTACAATTTAAATTATTTAATTTTCAATTAATTTATAATTTAATAGAAATTTTATTTCAGACATTGATAATATACATATGTTAATAATTTTTTGAGAACAAGTATTTTCTTTGTTGTGGGGATAATATTCCAGAACAAGTAATTTTCCTCACTACTTTAATATTCCAGATCATCTTCCAAAGAGCATCTGACACTTGATAAGAGGAAGAAGTTGTTGTGTTTACTTTGTATGAGATTGTCTCACCAGATCATTCACGCTAGGAGTTATCTGATAGATATATCACTTAGTTGACATATCTCTTACTAGAATTTGCAGTAGATAGGTTCACCAATATTCTGTTACACTTGGATACTTATCAGGTTGATGTATTTGCTGAACATTATAAATAACATTTGAGTTGGACTCCAATAATAAGGAGTTATATCTTACGAGCAGATTACTCTGCTTCTAATTCTTCCACTTGGTATCAGAGCACTTAGGTCTTCTTGCTGTTCGCCATCACGGCGGACTCCAGTAACACCAAAAGCTCAAAGCTTTGATCCTTTATTTCTCTAACAAGCAATTCACCTGTAGGCATGTCTCTCTCACTACAACTTCAGTTCCTTATCTACAATATTCACTCCCTTGTCACAATTAAACTGGACTCCAATAACTATCGCACATGGAAAATTCAGATTTATCATGTTCTTCGCGCTCATGGAATTTTGAGCTATGTTGATGGTAACCTTCCTTGTCCGGATGCTACTGTCACCGATGCTTGAAGAATAGAAGTTCAGAATCCCAAATTCCTTGAGTTGTCTCAGGTGGATCAACACCTAATTAGTTCTATAAATGCCACTCTTAGCCCTTCTATCTTGCCCTATGTCATTAACTGTCAAAATTCCCATGATATCTTCTCATCTCTTGAATGTCGGCTCAACTTGCCATCTCGGTCTCATATTATACAAATGAAATCATACCTTCAAAATCTCAAAAAAGGAGCAATGTTTATGAAAGAATATCTTGACAAAATTTAGTCTTTTGTCGATGATCTTGCAGCTATCTCTACCCCAATCGATGATGAAAATATTGTTCTTTTTGTTAAACAATCAAGAGAAATACAAGAAATAGGAAAGAGAGAAGGCTAGGGTTTCATTGATACTGCATAATTGAATTGAATACAAAGAAGAAGTGTTTTAACCTAAATACAAAGAGACTATATATAGGTTAAACAAATAAAATAAAAGATTATTCTACCCTTAATAATTAAAATAACCTTATATTTCTTAACATCTCCCCTCAAACTCATGATACGGCAGCTACAAGCATCGAGAGTTTGCCAACTAGAAAACGAAAACGGGAGTAGAAGAAACAAAGGGCAAAGTAATGGTGTCATGCTTGAGATGATGACGAGTAAGGTGACAGTCGATCTCAATGTGCTTAGTTCGTTCATGAAAAAATGAGTTGTGAGCAATCTGAATAGAACTCTGGTTGTCACAATACATAGGAGTGGGATGAGAAAGAGAAACTCCCATATCTGCAAGTAACCAACGTAACCAAACAATCTCTCAACGTAACCAAACAATCTCTTTGGTAGTAGATGCCATAGCACGATATTCTGCTTCGGTTGAAGATTGAGAAACAATAGATTGTTTCTTGCTCTTCCAAGAAATAAGAGAATCATCCAAAAAAATACAGAAACCAATAACAGACTTGCGATCTGTGGGGTCACTGCCATGATCAGCATCAGAGTATGCACGCAGCTCCAAGGAAGAGGTGGATGGAAGTAAAAGGCTCTGAAAGATTGTACCCCGAATATACCGCAAAATACGAAGAACAACTGCCCAATGAACTGTAGTAGGAGAAGTAATAAACTGACTAACAACATGAACAGTGTATGCAATATCTGGACGCGTAATAGTGAGATATACCAAGCTCCCAACAATAGTACGGTATAAAGTAGGATCTGACACAGGTAAACCATCAGAAGAAGAATACTTTGCGTTAACCTCAATGGGAGTATCTATAGTCTTGTTATCAGTAAGTCTAGCTCGCTCAAGAATATCTGCAACATATTTCGACTGAGAAAGAAGATAACCTCTGGGTGAGTGGGCTACCTCAATGCCCAAAAAATATCGTAGAGAACCCAAATCCTTCATTTCAAATTGTCTAGCTAACTCTGTCTTCAAAACTGAAATACCATCAATATCATCACCAGTAATAATCATATCATCAACATATAAAGACAGGATGATACGACCTGCATCAGTGCACTTAACAAAAAGAGCAGAATCGTGACTGCTAGAAGTAAAACCAAGAGAAGATATCACAACAGAAAATTTCTCATCACATAACTCCAATACGAATAATTCTTTCCATCCAACCTCACACTCACAGACTGAAGCGAATCATCTCTTTCAGTAGCCATAATCAAACAAACAAAGAAAACTAGATTGCGAAATCAGAACGAAATACCAGATTGTCAAATCAGAATGAAATATCAGATTGCCAAATCAGAACGAAATACCAGATTGCCAAATTAGAACGAAATACCAGATTGCCAAGTTGGATCTGCAAAAGCTGTGTTTGAGATTAAGTCCCGTCCCATTAAACTTAGCTCTGATACCATGTTAAACAATCAAGAGAAATACAAGAAATAGGAAAGAGAGAAGGCTAGGGTTTCATTGATATTGCATAATTGAATTGAATACAAAGAAGAAGTGTTTTAACCTAAATACAAAGAGACTATATATAGGCTAAACAAATAAAATAAAAGACTATTCTACCCTTAATAATTAAAATAACCCTATATTTCTTAACACTTTTCACCTTAAATGTCCTCCCACGAGAGTATAGCTCGGTGAAGACATCGATGATAAAAATTAGGAGACAGTTATAATAATTATTTAAACTAATTATCTAAAAATTAATAATTGATGGATTAAATTAGAAAAATTAAAATTTTAGGGACTACATTAAAATCTGCAAGAAAATGATAGGAGTCACTTATGATAATTGCTCAAATAAATATTAATTTATTTTTTTATTCGGGCATTAGATTTTTATTCAAGATTTTTTAATTTTTTTATTCAACCATTTTGGACAAATTTTTTTTTTTAACCATTAGATTTTTATTGAAGAATTTTTTATTCAAGCATTTTGGACTAATGTCCTTTTAGTTAATAAAATAGGCATTGGACTGCACGTGATGTCCTTTTAGTTAATGTCATTTTTTTATCATTTTTTAACTTAGCCATATGGAGGCATATCTGGGCTTGGGGTGAAGAAACAAACCCGTCAGTTGGACTGACGCTTCTCTTAAAGACGTCAGTCCAACTAACGTGTTTTAGCCATGAACTGGGTCCTGTTATGAGCTTAAAAAGGTTAGTTGGTCTGACGTTTTTAAGCTAAATGCGTCAAACCAACTGACGTCTTTAGCTTAAAAACGTCAGACCAAATGACGTTTCTAAAATGGCCTGATTTTGGAAAATATTTTGAAACGATGCCTTAGTTGGAAATTTTTTTTAAAAATCTCATGGGATGGGTCAAAAGCTCCATTTTCTTAGATTGTGAACATTGTAATATTGGCAAGAACCATAAATTGTCATTTACAATGTCTTCTTCTACTGTTCATGAACCTTTATTTTTAATTCATGTTGATATTTGGGGCCTATCCCCAGTGACCTCAGTCAGTGGCTTTCGATATTATGTAATTTTTATTGACCATTATTCACGCTTTTGTTGGCTCTATCCCATGAAAAATAAATTTGAAGTTTACCATAATTTTTTGCATTTCAAAAATTTGGTCCAAAACCAATTTTCCACCACACTCAAAATCTTTCTCAGTGACGGTGGTGATGAATTTGTTAATCATAACATGGTTGATTTGTTCACATCGTCGGGCATCATTCATCGATGGTCTTGCCCGCACACTCTTGAACAAAACGGGATCACTGAATGCAAACATCGACATCTAATTGAAACTACTGTCACATTGCTTCATACTTCTTCTAGGCCTAGCCTGTATTGGCTTGATGCTTTATGCACTGCCACGTTTCTTATTAATCGCTTGTCAAGTCCAGTGACTCAAAATTTGTCCCCTTGCGAGAAAATTTTCCAAACACCTCCAGATTTTTCAATCTTGAAGACTTTCTGTTGTTGCTACCCTTGGCTCTGACCCTAAAATCAACATAACCTCCAACCACAGTCCCATAAATGTTGTTTTATTGGGCATTGCTCTTTTTCTGAAGGATATCCCTGTTTAGCCATTGAAACAGGTCAGGTGTTTGTCTTACGACATGTCAAGTTTATGGAAAATATTTTTCCTTTCTCATCAACCTCGGCACCCAATTGCCCACCTAATTCTATTTTGCCACCAGACCCACCATCTACCAAGACCCCATGTATCTCTCTTTCCCCTTCCACTGTGTTGCCTACCTTAATTGGGCCAACCCCCATCGTCTTGCCCTTTCCAATTACACCATCCCTTAGCTCCACTACTTCTCCAGTCAACCCTGCTGCTGCTACTCCTTTTTCTCCATCGTCCAGACCTCATATTTCTAACTCCTTTCCATCCACATCATCACCAACACCAGTTACTAGAATCACTGCCCCTTTGCCCGGTGTACCTACTTCACCTAATCAACCTCTTATTAACCATCATACCATGGTCACTGGGTCCAAAGTTGGGACTATCAAGCACAAACCAATTTTCTCACTCATTGGTCGTTGTGTTATTCTACCAATCATCGAGCCTACCTCTTATACACAGGCCAACAAGCACCAAGAATGGAGAGCAACCATGTCTTCTGAATTCAATGCGCTTGTGTCCCAAGGGACATGGGTTCTAGTTCTTGCACCACCTCATCGTAAAGTTATTGGGTGCAAATGGATATATAAACTCAAGATTAATGTTGATGGTACAATTGCTCATCACAAATCACGTCTTGTGGCCAAGGGGTTTACTCAAGAATATGGTGTTTATTACACAAAGACTTTTAGTCCCGCCGTCAAGCGACCAACAATTTAGGTGATTCTTTCTCTAGCAATACACTATAATTGGTCCATTTGATAGTTGGATGTATCCAATGCATTTTTACATGGTTTCTTGGATGATGAAATTTATATGAGGCAACCACAAGGATATATTGATCCTAATCATCTTCATCATGTCTACAAATTGTGCAAAGCAATCTATGGGTTAAAACAAGAACCGCATGCCTGGTTTACTACTCTTTCAAAGTTTCTCCTTTCACATGGCTTTCACACTAGTTCAACTGACACTTCCCATTTTATTAATGCATGTTCCACTCGGATTATAGTGGTTTTGGAATATGCGGATGATATCCTCATCACCGGGAGTGACTCCTCATTTATCCATTCATTCATCAAGACTTTTAGCCACTAATTCAGCATGAAGGATTTGGGTCATCTAAATTATTTTTTGGGTATTGAGGTCAATAGAACACCCTCCTATCTGGTTCTATCTCAATCCAAATATACTTTGGAACTCCTTGAGCGTGCCTCCATGTATACCTACAAACCTTATTCATTCCCAATGTCTACTAAGCCATCTGTTGCACCTACTGATGATGCTCTGTTCCATGATCCCCAACTTTATCGCAGTATTGTTGGTGCCTTACATTATCTCACCATCACTCGTCCAGATTTGTCATTTGTTGTAAACAGAGTTTGTCAACATATGCATCATCCCCTCAGTAAACATTTTACTGTTGTCAAAAGAATTCTTCAATATGTCAAGGGCACCTTATACCATGTTCTTGTATTCACTACTGGTCCGCTTGATATTATTGCCTATTTTGATGCCAATTGGGCCAGTGATGCTATTTATCATTGTTCAACTACAGGTTTTTGTATTTTTCTTGGACAAAATTTAATTTCCTGGTGTGCCAAAAAGCAACCCACTGTGACTCGATCATCCACTGAACCTGAATATCGGGATATCAGGCTCTAGCTCAAACTGCTGTTGACATAAAAAAAAACTGTTGTTGACATCACTTGGCTCATAATGCTCCTTCGTGATCTTCAGTTTTCTAGCACCGTCATACCCACTTTGTGGTGCGACAAACATCTCAACAATTTCTCTTGCCTCTAATCTAGTTTTTCATACAAGAACAAAACACATCGAGGTTGACTATCACTTTATTCGAGAAAATGTTATTGCACATCAACTTCAAGTTCGAAATGTTTCAATCACAGATCAACTTGCTGACATTTTTACTAAACCTCTATCATCTAAGAGGTTCTATCTTCTTAAATCCAAGTTGATGGTCAACGACCTTCCCCATCAACTTAAGGGGGCGTATAAGAAGGTCTCACCAGATCATTCATGCTAAGAGTTATCTGATAGGCATATGCTTGGCCAAAAACCTTGTTATTTTCTAACCTCTAAAAACTATCCTTTAAAATGTGTAGTGTATAGATGAAAGGGAGTGTCACTCTCCCTTGGGATAGTGTCAAAATAAAGGGCAAGGAAATGGGGGACATGAAATGATGTAAATGTGATGTGAGAATGCACAAAAATGCTCTCCAAGCGCAAGGAGACTTTTGCGGGTCGTGTTTTACTTGGTGGTATTCCAAGATCGTTTCCACGGGGAAGGAAGTAAATCAAGGGGAAAGTGATTTTGGGTAAAAGAAAGTATAAAATCCTTGTGTCTGAAAGTTGTTTGGTGAAGTGTGTTTTGGTGAAAATGAAATAAGAAACAAATGTTGGCAAATCCAAGAAGTCACTCCAATGGGGATACTATCTCAACTCGAATCCCTCCTCCAATAGAGCATGAATGAACGATTGATTCGTGGGAAGTTAGAGATAAAGTTGGTGAGTATCTAAGAATAAACTGTGACTATGCCTATGGAATATCAAAGGCTCGCAAACTTATCCACCCTCAACCCAGTCAAACCGAACTATTGAACTCAGAGAGAAGGGAGGAGAGCGATTTGAAATGGTACACCCAAGTGAAGGTTCTCCTTGGATTTACCAACTAAAAGATTTAGCTACTCATACTTAAAATGAAACTAACAATATAATGATGATGCATTTCAAAGAAATGAAGTTCTTGAATAACTAATTGCAAGAAAACATAAGCTATAAGTGAAAGTAATGAAAACCCATTTTACATCTAAGAAAATGAAGAACTTTGATGCATTAATGGTAAAAACTTCAAAAGAGCATTAAACTTGAAGGAGAATAACATTAATGACATTAAATGAAGTTCTAAAGATCCATACAAGAGATTACAAGACAATGTATTGAAAGAAATGCAAAAATCTCAATTTTCTCTCACTAGAACACTATTCATCATCTTCTACCCAGACCTTCTCTCTCTATGTCTCTCTAATGTCTTCAATGTGTTGAATGCTGAACCCTGGAGAGCTCCCTTGCCAAAAAACATCCCCTAGAGTCATGCCCTAGCCTGGAGAAGTGACCTTCATCCATAGGGGTGCAGGGGAGAGGGGCTAGAGGTCTGCATACCCAGCTTCTCTTCTCTTCTCTCTCCTCATTGATCACCATGGCTCCAAAGTCCAAAGAGAAGTGTGACAGGGATGAATAGTGTTGTGGGCATGTCAGAGGAGCATGAGAGATCTGCTGGTGGGACCCTCAGGGTAGTAGAATAGCTCTGCATAATTTGGACATGTCAGGCAAAGCGTACTGGTACGTTGAACTCCAGTAGCCTAAGCATACCGGTACGCGTACTGGTACGATTTGGCTGTTTTTCCTGATTTACTGATTTCCTCCTCTCTTGAGCTATCCCCAAACTATCTTTTCATCCCTATTCATCTCAAGTGGTTTGAGAAGGTCTTAAGAAGCCACATTTAGCCCTTTTTAACTGCAAACACAAAATATAATCGTTAAGAATTCGATTAACATAACTCCTACCATTTAATCTCCAAAAGCAGTAAAAAATGAGATGACTAGCACATAAAAATATACAAAGTTTTGTGCTAATCACACCCCCCAAACTTAGGTTTTGCTAGTCCCTTAGCAAAAATTAATTTCAAAACCCAATAACAAGACTAACATATGACAATCCATAAGCAAATCACCCACTAATCAACATACAAAATCGCAATGCAATTAGCAAAATAAGCTTGGACACAATTGAATAAGAACTTGTGGTTTTTCATTGATGTGTCTTGAATTTAGAGTACATGGAGTAGGACATCAAAAGAAACAAAATATGCTTACAACTCCACGACCCTATCCTAAATGTGTACAATCAAACATCCACAAAACCTACTACACATCACCCACTCCTTCTTTATGACCTCTATTCTACCTAACATATATTCCACTTGTAAATCACCATTTGAACCATCATGCCCAAGTCATTACTGAAATTGCAATGTCATTTAAATTTTTGTCCTACTTTTAGATATCAACATGCACACCAAAATACAAAACATGAATTCAGTTCAAAACAACATTCCTAACTCTCTCCAAATATCCAAAACTTGAGAAATATTCCCTCATTCTTGCAAGCATGGAGCTATTTAGCAAATTTCTCAAATGATTGAACTAAGTGTACATGAGCAATACCATAGTCTTAGACACTAGACTAAAGTATGCACCTATAAATTTATTTTCAACTCGTGTGTGTATGATTTTAACAAGTAATTTGAGCACTTACGCAACTAGATTCACATTCGAATAGTTAGACAAATTTAGTTTTAATGCAAAACTCACCAAGGGTCATTCTTAAGCAATGAAACACACTCAAGTTATTCTGGTATGCACTCCATGTCTACATGTGAGATAGAATCTTGTGTTCAAAATAAAGTGATCACATGTAATCCAAAGATGAAGTTCATAAATGAAAATGAAGCGACCTTGGCATAGTCTCATGAACAGAATGCTAGGGCATTGGTAGTAAGACTTAACTCATCATTTTCTTTGACATTATGCACTTCTCATGCTTCTCTAGATCACTTAGGACTTTAAGGGTTATAATGGGGCCTTGGGATGATATTTAGGTAAATGAAATGAAGGATATAGGGTAACAAATAGGGTTGTTCTGAGTGAGAAACTTCTATTTCAAAAACACTTTCCTTTCATGGGATTTTCATTCTCACACCATCACAACACTCTTTGTTTCTTTTCTTTCTTTCCTTTAACATTTTCCTTTTCTCTTGATCTTTCTTTTCTTCTTTTTCACCCATTTTCTCCTTTTCTTGGATTTTCATTGTTTTCCATTGAACTCTTTGAGTTTCAACCTCATCGATCCCTTTTGTTTGAGTTTCCACATCATACTTCCTTTTTTTGCAATCACTCGTTTCTGCTTTAAGAACAACCAAGGTAAGGTGGATATTTCTTATTTTCTTTGGCTTGGTCAAATGTGTGGTACAGAAATGAACTTAAATTAGACTCAATCACGACACTAGGGATAATATTTGCACAAGAAAAAGGGCAAAGGCTTAGAATATTCAATGATGGCCTAAGATCAGTTCCAGGTGTACATGGGATGACATTATACGTTCAAGACAAATCAGTCTACTGCCCAAATGCAACTAACCAAAACAAGCATAATGAGACTATTAAACAAATTTGACATTGAAAAATTATTCTTTGAGTAATTGTAAGTTCCCTCCAAAAAGGTTTTGACACTAAAGCTCTCATGGGTCCTTACTCATCCCCACTAATTATGTCAAGCTTAAAACATGAATCCAATCCGTAAATTACCGAAATTACACATTCAAGAGTCACATACAGTTGAGTTCAAAAATCAATACATATGTGATACTCATGCATAGGATCAACTTCCATAGAATACTCATGTGCACAAATTTCACCACAAAGATCAGCATGTCATCCAACTCACACACTCTTCATGAAGGAATACGGGTCAACAATCATATATTTTTCATCAAAAAATTTCAAAAATTTCACTAATGCAAGTAAAAATAAAAAAATTTCCAACAACCTTGGTGTATCAGACAAATGGTGCACCTCACCCCCCAACTTGAATCATGCATTGTCCTCAATGCAACAAAAAAAAAATAATATGCAATGAAGGATAGTAAAAATATGAGTAGGGTAAGAGAACACCTCGCAATTGAGCTTTTGACAAAAGCACCAAGATATGAATTTAAGGGAAATAATGCTATACAACCAAAGAAAATAAGTGACATGAAATAAAAACATCATAAGTAAATAAAAGAAATTGTACACTACAAGCATAAACACTAGCTAGTCCTCCACAAACTCCGGATACACCGGGTCAATTAAATCCTCCTCCACCTTCTATCTTTCAAAACCCTCAAAGAATGACTTAAGTCTTTGGCCATTGACCTTGAATGTTTAGCCATTCTCGGGGTTTTTCACTTCCACAACTCTGTTGGGGTAGGCTACCTCAACAAGTAGGGGCCGTCCCAACGGGATTGGAGTTTTTCTTGAAAAGTTGAGAGGCGAGATTTGTATAAGAGCACTTTTTATCCGGGCTCAAATGATTTCCGTATGATGAAATTATCATGAAAGATTTTGGCTTGTTCCTTTGAAATTTTGGAGTTCTCATACGCATCTTGTCGAATCTCTTCCAACTCATTCAGCTCTAACTTTCTATGTTCACCAACCATTCTCAAATTAAAATTTAAAGTCTTGATGGCCCAATAGGCCTTGTGTTCCATTTCGACAGGTAGATGACAAGCCTTTTCATAGACAAGCCGGTAGGGAGACATGCCCAAAACAGTCTTATAGGCAGTACGGTAGGCCCATAAGGCATCAGTCAATCTATCAGACCAATCCTTCCTATTAGGGTTAACCGTTTTCTCTAGAATGGTCTTGATCTCCCTATTGGCTAGCTTGACTTGGCCATTTGTTTGTGGGTGATAGGAGGTGGATACTTTGTGACTGACACCATATTTGAACATTAGAGATGCGAATGACCTATTACAGAAGTGTGATCCACCATCACTTATCATTGCCCGAGACATCCCAAACCTCGAAAAGATATTCTCTTTGAGAAATTAGACTACGACCTGGAGGTCATTAGTCTTGGTCGGGATAGCCTCCACTCATTTAGACACATAATCCATTGCTAGGAGGATGTACAGGTAACCATATGACATTGGAAAAGGACCCACGAAGTCGATGCCCCAACAGTCGAATATTTTTATGACAAGCACATGAGAGAGGGGCATCATGTTTCTCTGGGTCACGCTACCCAATCGTTGGCATCTATCATATTGCTTACAGAACGAAACACAATCTTTGATAAGAGAGAACCAGTAGAAACCTGATTGAAGAATTTTAGTGGAAGTCTTCTTCGCTGAAAAATGTCCACCGCAAGCTTGTGAATGGCAAAATGCAAGGACGTCCCGCTGTTCATTTTCAGGTACATATCTCCTCATGACCTAGTCAGGGCAATACTTGAACAAGTACGAGTTGTCGAAGTAGAAGTACTATAAATTGTCTTCTATCTGCTGGGCTCCATTGCGGCGGTATCTATCTTGTTGCAAGGTAATTACATATATCAGCAAACCAAGGACACATAGAATGAATTGAAATCAATTGTTCGTCAGGGAAAAAGTGAGGGATAGGGATGTGCCCATCAGCCTCTTGCACAACAAGTCAGGATAAATGATCCGCCACCACATTCTCAACTTATTTCTTGTCCTTGATCGTCAAGTCAAATTCTTGTAGGAGGAGTATCCACCTAATGAGTCTTGGTTTCGCATCCTGTTTAGACAACAAGTATTTCAAGACATAATGATCAGTAAAGATAACAATAGGCGAACCAATGATATACGAATGAAATTTATCTAGGGCAAACACTACTGCTAGCAATTCTTTCTCAATGGTAGTGTAATTCAACTGAGCCTCATTCAGTGTTTTGCTTGCATAGTATATCGTATATGGTCTATTTTCCTCCCTTTGACCGAACACTGTGCCGACTGCGTAATCACTCGCGTAGCACATGAGCTCATAAGGTAGATCTCAATTAGGTGGTCGCATGATTGGAGGTGTGATTAGCATGCTTTTGATTTTTTTAAAGGATGCCTCACAATCATTCGACCACTCGAATGTGATCTCCTTAGACAGTAGGTTGGTCAAGGGTCGGGCCAATGCACTGAAATTTTTTATAAACCTGCAATAAAAGCCTGCATGGCCAAAAAACGACCGGATGCCTTTGATGGCTCTCGGCGTGGGGAGGTTGGAGATGACCTCCACCTTGGATTTGTTGACTTCAATACCCCTCGCCGAAACTATGTGGCCAAACACAATTCCCTCCGTCACCATAAAATGACACTTTTTCCAATTCAACACTAGATTCTTCTCCTCACATCTTGTTAGAACTTTCTTCAAGTTTTTCAAGCATCCGTCGAATGAATCCGCAAACACTGAAAAATTATCCATAAAGACCTTCACTATTTTCTCCACCATGTCACTGAAAATTCCTATCTTGCACCGTTGAAAAGTCCCCAGAGCATTGCATAGTCTAAACGATATGCGGCGGTAGGTGAAGGTACTATAGGGGTAGGTGAAAGTGATTTTCTCTTGATCCTCCAATGCGATCACAATTTGATTATAACCAGAGTATCCATCTAGAAAGCAATAGAATAGGTGTCCCGCTACTCTTTCCAAAACTTGATCAAGAAATGGCATTGAAAAGTGATCATTCCTTGTGCAAGCATTCAACTTTTGGTAGTCGATGCAAAATCTCCACCCGATTATGACTCTCGTAGGTTTAAGCTCATCATTTTCTATCACTGTAACTCCGAATTTTTTTGGCACTACTTACGTGGGACTTACCCACTTGCTATCGACAATCGGAAAGATGATGTCCACTTCAAGTAGTTTCAATACCTCATCCCTCACCACCTCCTTCATATTGGGATTCAATCTCCTTTGAGGTTGTCGGGAAGGTTTGACATCCTCCTCAAGGTAAATGCGGTGGGTTCAAATGATAGGGCTTATTCCCTTGATATCGGTAATTGTCCACCCAATTGTCCCTTTATGCTTTCTCAATACCCTCAAGAGTCTTTCTTCTTGTTCCATATTCAAGGTTGAACTTATGACTACCGGAAAAGTTTCTCCTTCGCCAAGATAGATGTACTTCAAATGCGAGGATAAAGGATTCAACTCCAAGTTTGGATTTTGTTTATTCAACGGGAATATTTTCTTTTCTTGGTGGGGCAACTCCTCGAATGTAGGGGGCCATCTTTCTACCTCTTTCAAATCTTCTACCTGTTCTTGCTCATCCAACTTCTTAAGATCAACAATTTCTTCCTCCTTGAATTTCAACATCCTCTCCAACTCCAAGTGCTCCTCGACCAAAGTGTCGATTCTATTGACTTCACTTACACTCTCATCATCACCCGATTGTTTTGCTAAGTTGAATACATTAAGCTCTATTGTCATGTTCCTAAACGCCAACTTCATTAGACCATTCCTGCAATTTATCACAGCATTAGATGTAGCAAGGAAGGGTCGTCCAAGTATAACGGGGATCTGAGAACTAAGGTTAGCAACAGTATGTGTATCTAGCACAATAAAATCGACGAAAAAGTAAAATTTATCAATTTAAACTAAGACATCTTCCACTACTCCCCTTAGTGTGCGGATGCTACGATCCACCAATTAAAGCGTAATTGAGGTGTACTTCAACTCCTCAAGCTGAAGTTGTTGATACACTGAGTAGGGAAGGAGATTGACACTTGCCCCCCAAGTCAAGCAATGCTTGATCTACCCGATAATTTCCTATGATAATGGCAATTGTTGGACAACCGGGGTCTTTGAATTTTAGAGGAGTGTTGATCCTGAATTGTCGGTTAAGAATGTTTCTTTCGGACATTCAATCTCCTCTGCATCGTGCATAGATCCTTCAAAATTTTGGCATACGATGGTATTTACTTGATGGCATCGAGGAGTAGGATTTTAATCTTCACCTACTTAAATATAACCAAAATATCAGTAAAATTAGCCATCTTGGCCGGTGGCTTCAAATGACTCGGGAAAGGGGCAGGCATAGGAGGAATAAACACAGAATCATTAGTCAAATTTTCTTTTTTAATTGCTTCTCTTTCTTTCTCTTCACTCATCTCACCCTTTTCGGCCACACTTTCTTTGGCCTCACCCTCGATTTCTTCTTCTATTGGCAATACGACTTTGGGTGAAACCTTTGGCACAACGGTCTTTTCAATTTATTTGCCACTTCGAAGTGTGGTGACCGCCTTGAGTTGCTCACAACTCTCTTTGGTGGGCTCGGCCAACTCAACCACAGGTTGGCCTTTAGGATTTTCTTGGAGTTGAACGGGGAATTTCCCTTTCTCTTGTTGAGATAACCCTATGGCATTGGTGATTTTGGTGAGTTGAGTCGGAATGTTGTTATTGAAGGTGGTTTGACTTTGAATGAAGTTATAGAGCACATTCTCCAAGTTCCTCTTATGGCGAGGTTGGTAGGTGGATGGATTTGATGGTCACTGTTGGTTAAAGCCTTGTGGAGGTGGACTTTGAGAGAATTTTTGTGGGGGTGGATTGGACTTGAAGACTTTCTATTGTTGTTGTTGCCCTTGGCTCTGACCCTAAAATCAACAGAACCTCCAACCACAGTCCCGTAAATGTTGTTTTATTGGGTATTGCTCTTTTCTAAAGGATACCCCTGTTTAGACATTGAAACAGGTCAGGTGTTTGTCTTACGACATGTCAAGTTTATGGAAAATATTTTTCCTTTCGCATCAACCTCGGCACCCAATTGCCCACCTAATTCTATTTTTCCACTAGACCCACCATCTGCCAAGACCCCATGTATCTCTCTTTTCCCTTCCACTGTGTCACCTACCTCAATTGGGCCAACCCCCCTTGTCTTTCCTACTCCAATTACACCATCCCTTAGCTCCACTACTTCTCCAGTCAACCCAGCTGCTGCTACTCCTTTTTCTCCATCGTCTAGCCCTCATATTTCTAACTCCTTTCCATCCACATCATCACCAACACCAGTTACTAGAACCACTGCCCCTTTGCTCGATGTACCTACTCCACCTACTCAACCTCTTGTTAACCATCATCCCATGGTCACTGGGTCCAAAGTTGGGACTATCAAGCACAAACTAATTTTCTCACTCACTACCCTTTGTGCTCTTTTACCAATCATCAAGCTCACCTCTTATACCTAGGCCAACAAACACCAAGAGTGGAGAACAACCATGACTTCTAATTTCAATGCACTTGTGACCCAAGAGACATGGGTTCTAGTTCCTGCACCACCTCATCGTAAAGTTATTGGGTACAAATGGATATACAAACTCAAGACTAATGTTGATGGTACAATTGCTCGTCACAAAGCATGTGTTGTGGCCAAGGGGTTTACTCAATAATATGGTGTTTATTACACAAAGACTTTTAGTCCCGTCGTCAAGCAACCAACAATTCAGGTGATTCTTTCTCTAACATTACACTATAACTAGTCCATTTGACAATTAGATGTATCCAATGCATTTTTACATGGCTTCTTGGATGATGAAATTTATATGAGCCAACCACAAGGATATATTGACTTCGTATTTTAAAATACGTGCTCTATAGACCTCGTATGATACAACAGACTTTGTCGTTAGATTCGTATTGCGAAATCTAGCTATCCTGTCGAATTTCGTCAAATTCTGAGATAGTCGGATTTTTCACGTCGTTTGAGGTGTCTGGTTGGTGGATAACCTCACAAAGGTTCCCAAAATGAAAATTATAAAATTTTATTATAATTAGATAAAAGTTCAAATAAAATTAATTTGGACTTAAACCGGAATGAAATAAATTATTTCGGGGCGAAAACAGACCTAAACTAGTGAGGACAGTTGGTGCGATCTGAACCAAGTATTGAAAATTATAAATAGGGCTAAAAATCAGATTTTTAGCACAAATATCTCCCCTAAATGAGCTGGTCTTCAATGTGTGGGAGAAAGATAGAGAAAAGAGAGAAAACAAGTTTTCTTTTGCCGATTCTCGGAGTTTTATCGGTCGAAATCCGTCGACCCAAAACTTAAAGTTCATCTCCTTGACGAGGGCTACACAACCATACCAAGAATGAGGGATTTCACCGAAGATCCAAAAGTGGATATTTGGAAAATCAATATTTTGGGGTTGGTTTTGGTGTTTTTGGAAGCTCTACATTTTGGTTTACGCTCCAAGAGGTAGGGTTCCTCCTACTTTGGTTTATTCTACCCCTATGATGTCTGTAGGACAAGGGTTAGGTGTTTATCTATATGTATGTGGACCTATATGTATAAATAGTTATGAAATTAAGAAATGAGTCTATAGATGACTTAAACTAAATTCTTGATTGAATTTGATATATGGGAGTTACTTAGGTAATTCCTTGATGTTTGATGTTATGTGGGCTATGTTGTGTGATTGCATGACTTGGGTGCTCTTAAGGTGTTTGACTAAATGCTGATGAAAAATTAAGTATGTTCTGCATAGTTTATGTATATCATTGCATGAATATTGTGTTAAGGGAATTGTGAATATATACATGTGTTGATATATTGAGCATAATGATGATTTATGGAATTTATATGCATATGATATAAATTTTCATGGAATATGATGATATGTGATTTAATTTGTCTATTTGACATTCATTACACATGGGACATGACATTGACATGAAATGGTTAATTTCATTGCGTATGTATGGAAATATCGCATCACATGAGTGTGTGTACATGGTGGTCGTCAACACCACATTTGGTGATTGACGGAAGGCTTGGGAAGGTTGGGTCGAAAGCCTAGCTGATCCGAATGGTTGCATGATAATTTGTGTTGGAGTTAGTAAGAAGGGCTAGAAGATTCTTTGGGTGAGAGACCCGGTGATTGGATACGCACTCCGTTGGTATAAGAGTCCATAAAGTGTGTCGGTGTATGCGGAACTGTTGGTGAAAGTCCATGAATTCCGTGTAGGTTGGGTGACCTTTGGTGTAAGTCCATAAATATCTACCCCCAAGAAAGACCCTAGATTGTAAATGTCATTCGATGTGTAACATGGATGACAGATTCATATACTTTGGCACTTGCATGTATTGAGGAGCCGAGAAGGGCTCGGGTTGGGTTGCATGAGTGAGTCTCATCTCATTCTATGACATGTTGTAATAAATTCCATCATGGAGTTGCATATTCTTGATTAGAATTGTTGTGAATGGTTATATGTTGCATGTGAGCATTGCATGTGCATCTAAGGGGAGTAGCCTCTGTGAAAAATATTCTACTAAGCGTGGCACACCCTATACGGGAAACACATTTAAGGTGCGGGATACACTCCAGTGGACGGATCTCATTCGGGACATCAAGGGTGAAGAAAGCCGGAATGTGGCTTGAATTTGAGTTTTTGTAAAACATTTATGAAAACTTAGTTTTTGGTATGTAAAGGATAATTGAATGTTGTTATTTTGATATAATTAGAATAACATGTATTAGGTATGAATGTGGTTATTTTGTTGCAATATGTGGACATATGCTTATTGATATTTTAAGCATAATGATGATTTATGGAAGTTATAAGCATATGTTATAAATTTTCATGGAATATGATGATTTGTGATTGGAATTGCTCATTTGACATTCATTACATGTTGATCATAATATTGGCATCACATTCATGGGCATAAGTCATGGGTGTGAATGTGAGTGTGCATGGTTGTTGTTAACACCACACTTGGTGATTGACGGATGGCTTGGGAAAGCTGGGTCGAAGACCTAACTAAGTTGCATGGTTGCATGATAAACTGGTTTAGGGTAGCAAGAAGGGGCTAGAAGATCTATCGGGTGCAAGGGCCGATAGTTGGGATACGCACTCCCTTGGTTCGGTCCATAAAGTGTGTGGGTGTATGCGGAACCCTCAGTGGAAGTCCATAAATTCCGTGTGGGTTGGTGATCCTTGGTGTAAGTCCATGAACATCCACCCTAAGAAAGACCCTAGATTGTAAATGACATTCAGTGTGTAACACGGATGACGGGTGCATACACATTGGCAATTGCATGTGTTGTTATATTATTTCCTATTTGTTACCAAATGTTAATCTAAGGACAAATCATAGCAAATGACATAAAATCAAGAGGGTATAAATACAAGCCAACTAGCTAAAATAGGCATGCAAAACAAGCAAAAGACAAACAAGGCATATAACTCTAAGTCTAGCTGAATAAACCATCTAATAACAAGGACTAAGAGTATATCACAACAAAAAAAAAGAGTATGTCACAACAAGGAAAATAAAACAAAATAAAAATAGTGCACTTAAACAAGGACAATAAACAAATAGAAAAAGCTCTCAAGTTCTCATAATGTCTGAGTTCTAAATCACAAAATCAACAGCTCTTATAGTTGCATCATCTCCACTGTTAACATCATTGGTAACCTAAATCCATCATTCCTAGCCTTTGTCTAAGCCTTCTATCACAATAGGTGATGGATAAGGTTATGTTGGGCTCATATTAGAAGGAAGAGGCACAAAAAATTGAATTCTAAAGTCATATCGCTTGTTCTTCAGGAAGACATCTCGAGCCATGTTTAATGATCTGAGGTTCGATGATTGAGAATTGGGACAAAATCGAGTGTGTGCAGCTAGGGGTTTGGAGTTCAGAGAGCCAAATCTAGAATTGATAGATCTAAAGTGTGTGCATAGGTGTTCTGCAGATGGTGAGGGTAATTAAGTGTAGGAAGGTGACTAGTGAAGAGAAATAAGAGTCTGGAAGCATAATCGGGCAAATTAGGCTTGGAGCGTATCGGGGAGTTAGGGATGCAGGAATAATGTTCGAGGGTCAATTTCTTAGTGATTTATTTAATATGTTTGTAATTTTTTTAAAAAAATATATTTTAAAAAATTTTTTAAATTCAAAAATATTTGGGAATTTACAAAACTACCCATGAAGCTTCAAACACCTTTCATGGTGACTAGGTGTGGGGTGCAGCTCCTCCAAGCCTTCTAGATCTCCACAGAGTTACTTGGAGGGTGTGACTCAGTTGGTTGATGGATAAAAACAGAGAGAAAATGGTTTGGGGGAGAGAGAGAGAGAGAGAAGTTAGACACAGAAACCTTCACTTTGAATTTTTGGATTTTTGTAGAGGCTACTTCGAACCTCAAGAGGTATACTCCTAAGCTAATATGGATGTTAGGAATCTCATGGTATCATTATAATTTCATTTTATGTACTATAGATGCTCAAATTTATGTTTGAAAAATTTTGAGTTTAAGGATTTCATGAAACATGTATGTGGATTCAAAGTGCTTTGGTTTAATTGGTTTATGTGGTTGTGTTTAGGGGGTGTTAAGAAATGTTTTGGTGGTGGTTGGAAGGCTTGTCATGGTCGGAGGTGGTGTGGTGGTCATGATGAAGTTTCGGCCAAATGAGCTAATTTGGACTTTAGGAATCCATCCATGGCCTATTATGAAAACCCTTATTTTTCATCACCTTAACCTTATTTTTGGATAGGTTTAAGGTAAATTCGAAGCTTGAAACATATGGGGATTAAAAGAGGGCTATGCAAAGGGTATATAGGTTCACAAAAAAAAAAAGGTCAAAGGGGTTCTATGGAGTAAGAAATAGGGGAGAGAAGTATGGGGTCAAGGCTGGTTGGGTAAGGACCTAGGGTTTCGATCAAACCCTTAAAGGAGTGGGGAGAAGGACACCAATGGGTCCCGACAATGCGTGAGGGTGGTTTCTATGTACGATTGACCTCTAGTTAGTCCCAAACATTCTGTAACATCCATACGGAGTTCTCAGTAAAATTTTGTGGTGATCCGATACTTGGATCAATATGTGGTGTAAAATATTATTTTGCCATCCGGAGTCAATTTGACCAAGTTTTTGAGGGATTTTGACCAAACCAATTTTACACCCACTCTTAAATAGTTATTCATAGTATGTGTATGAAATTTTACAAGAAAATAACACTCACTTTATTTTTGGCAGTGTCAGATCGATTTGTTGAGTTAGGTAGGGTTTCTCAATTCTAGAACAGGTGATGCTTTTCAAACTTGTTTCTAACTTATTCCATATTTTTATTTATGATTGTTTAACATGTTTTGAAATATGTGTTAGATCACATTTTGTAATTGGCTAATTTTGTGTACTCCATTATAAATTTCAACTTTTTTCATGGTCATGATGCTATCAAGTTGAAGATTTGAAAACGTCATTAAAGGAACGAGATCAAGCGTTAATGCAACATCATTCAACCTCTGTATGCACCTTCATGTTTAGGACAAAGGTAATAACCTAGACACCTAAGATGAGTCATGAGTTACTTTTAACTTAGGATGATTAGGATAAAAATGAAATTGGAAGAAATCCATGTATGTCTCCTAGGTGATTTCAAAAAAAAATAAGTTTTGAGCAACACCCTTGAGTGCTCAAGAGGACAAGTTTTTCCTTGGGTTTGTACTTTAAAAACTGGTAAGGACCAAGCTAGCTCAATAGCCTTGGATAAATCGGTCTCCTGATGACTTAGGGAATTAGACAGAAAAAAGCCATGGCGAAACAACATCGAGCTTCCTTGAGCGGTGGTGCTCCTAACAGGATGGAAACGTGATTTTCATTCCAATCCAACTGCCCTATGACTGTCATCCCACCGATTGAGCGGTTGTTCGTGAATCATAATTTATTTATTTATTAAGACTACCCTTATTTCGGACCTATAAATAGGGAGAGCCTTTCTCACAGATTTCTAAGAGAGAAAACACTCATACCTTGAGAGCTTCCACCACTAACCTAGATCCCTTGAAAACACTCCTAAATCCAAAGGCTAACACTAGAGAATCTATCCAACCTCATAAATTGGAGTTGAAGATTTTGATGGTGTAAACCAAACCCATTCGTGTGTGCGTACCAAGGATTGTTGGATTGTCCATGATTGCTCGAGACCTAGACGAACGTGCGGCGGGGAGGTGCAAGTGAAGCTACACTAGATATTGAAAAAAGGGCTTCGGCGGAGAGGCAACAAGGAAAAGAGCGTCTAACCATGATATTTGATGTGGTATAAGATTCGAGTGCTTGTATATTGACTTAGCGATTATTTTTATTATTATGTTTATTAATTTTTTTTTAGTTTAGACCATGAATTTAATTAAGTGAAAATAAAATATTAACTTTAAATTTTTTATTCAAAATTTATGTGAATCAAAATGAATACAACCCCAAATACAATACGAAATAAATAAATCAACCCAATACCATAGAATTAGTTAAATAAATTAGATTAAGAACCCACAATGACACGACCGACTGAGGATACGGCTCCATTGCCACCCCCACCTCCAGCCACGGGTTACCTCATGTGTTATAAACCTCAACTCTCATAAGACGCCAATAACCATATACTCTGTTCGGGTTCTCATCTTCCCCGACATCCATAACCATGCTCTTCAACTAGTAAGCTTATTCCTCCAAAGTTATCTGAATGGCCACCGTAGCTCCTCACCTCTCTCGAATTTCCCGCCAATTCCCTCTCTCTTCTCTTTTCTTCCCTCTCTCGTTTCCACTGCTTCATAAGCATCAAAACCTTACCTTTAGCCCCAACATTCGCCGCAAGTTTAGCCTTTTCATCTCCAAATTGCCTCGCAGTTTCTCCGTCACCGCTTCAAACTCTCGAGGTGAAGTTCTTCTGTTATGGTTGTGAGTTTTCTGAGAAAGTTTATCTTATCTTGTCGTGAAGATTTTTGAGACAACAAATTCTGGTCTTTTGTTTATTGTGTTAATGATTTTATTTGAAAAATGAAATACAAGACTTACAAAGATGAAAGGGAAACAAAACCGAGAAGGTGCTTTCTTTGGCGGATTGGGTGTAAACCTACTAAAAAAGGAGTTGTACGCAGCCTTACCAGTCTAACTCCAGGTCACAAATGGAAAAACCTGGTGGCACCACGGTTGGACATTATTTGCTCAAAATGGGTGTCTCAAATTGGAATTCGAAACTGAAGGGTTGTTTGGATGAGTTTTTTACCACAGTACTGGGCAATACAGGATGAAATACTTTCGTCAGAAAAGAGGATCAATAGTTTTATTGGGCTTATTTAATTGTAGGTTCTAGACTTTTCCTGCATTTCCTCGGGGAACAACTTGAAGGTCATAAGGGATAGATAAGCTGAAAATTGTGGAAAATGGTCCATGTTTCTTTTGGAAGTAAAGTAAAAACTTGACATTGGAAATCTTAGGCTGTATTTGGAAGTTAGAAGAAGGAAGGAAAGGAAAGGAAAGGAAAGGAAAGGAAAAAGACAGTATATGGTGTTATATATTCTTATGTATAGTTGTTTTGATGTTCGTAAGGAAAAGAAAATATACATGAATTGCATGAACCAAATGGAGCCTTAAAATTGGCTTCAGTACAGGTACATATTTTGATAGTGCTATACTTGGGAAAATAAGTTGAATATTGAAGTAGTACCGTCAGCCTGAGAGAACAATGACTGTTAGTCTTGAATTATTCCAATTGCTACAAGGTTACATTGTTGAATTGAGGTTTTAGTTTTGAGGTAAGCAAAACAGCGTTAAACATAAGACCTGATGTTCTTTTTTCTTTCTGTTTAGGTTGGTTTCTTGGGAACCAAATGGAGTTTATATAGATGCTTTGGTGAAATTTCTTGAAGTTGATGTGGTCTGCAGTTCATCACACCTAGTATGCTTAGTTTTGGATGCGAAAATCTATTGTGTACATTTTATATTATTTGGTGTAACCTCTTATTTCTGTGTTTGCAATCTTGAAAAGTTTTTTTTTTTTGGTGACATGGATCTGCAGTTCTGCACATGATGCAAAAAAGTTTGCTTAGAGTCTTATACTCTGAATCAATGATCTGCAGTCAGCTTGGTTTTTGCAAGCATTGGGAAGATGACAGCAGATGTGAGTTGGGCTTCACATCCAAGTGTTGGGGATTAAGTCTTGTTGAGTTAAATTTAGACTGAAGATATGGATCAGCTAGTGAGTGGAGAGATCAGGCTAGGAATTTAAAGATATGACACTGTAGAAAAGAAGGGCAAAACAAGGATTGATCTTACCAACTCATGAGAAGTGGGGCAAGTGAAGTTGAGTGAACTTGTGCATATACCATGTGATAAGGAGCAAGCATAGGGATTTTAAATGTTCACATTTTGCTAATTAGAGTAGAATTGTAATTTGTTTGGCTCAAGCCATGTAGGGGCTTGGCATATTGAAGTTCGAGTCAGGATAACAATTTGTGAGACATTTGGTTTGACCTATTATTTCCTGATAAGAACGGTGGAATGGTCAGAATACCATGTTTACTTTGTAATATTCCACTAGTGGTAAAATATCTAGAAATACAGTGATCACAAAGTCTTGTACATCTGAATACGGGTGGTTTGACAACTTGATAAGAAAGGCAGGCCCTAAATACATGTCAAACTCATCAGTTGTACACCAGCAAGCTGTTCAATGAGCCTATTAGAGTGCAATTTTGTTCATATGCTGCCTTCTGTGGGAAGTTTAAGGGGATATGCACCATTTCTAGTTACTGAATTGTTAATGGATCCTCAGTTGTTTGACTTGTTTCTTATACTTCATCTTTTAGCTTGTGCTGTTCTTCGTTTTTCAGTCTGGGAAAAAGCTTAACGTCCTTGTTGCTGCATGCAAATTGAGATACCGTGTGTGATCACGCAATTAACATGATAAAGCAACATTGTATCTTCATGCATGCAACAGTAAATAAATATATCCAACAAGAGAATTTTTTTTGGATATAATAAAGAATGCTAATGTTTTCCGGTTAGTGTCGGATTAGGAGTAAGAAATTCCTTTATATGAATGGGCAAAACATTAATCATTCGACACCTTTCATTGTTCTGAAGAATCTTTGCTGAGGTGGCTTAGACTTATTGGGACTTCTTTATGATCTTATCAAGCGAATGCTTCTAGGTTTTTGCCTATTTTGAAAAGTTATTGGGTGGCTTATTCATTGGGGCTCTTTTTGATATCTTTAATTAACTTTTCTGGAGAGGATGTTAATCTCATTTTTTTGTGATAAATGTTCCCATCATATATGAGAGAAAATTCCTGATTATAAATGATTTGCAGACTGGAGTACTCTGGTTGAAGGAGCTGATGAAAGATATGATGTCATTGTGGTAGGAGGAGGGCATGCAGGCTGTGAAGCTGCTCTTGCATCTGCTCGTTTAGGGGCAAAAACTCTTCTTCTCACACTAAATATCGACCGCATTGCATGGCAGGTTAGTTCAAAGTATTGAGAATGTGGGGGTTTTTATAAAATTAATATGGAAAGAATCCTCCTGTTAAATTATATCTTCGGTACCTTTATCATGTTTATTGCTAGGGATTGTCCCTAGCAATTTCAGTTTCTTCAATTTAGTTG